>CM071600.1:120476045-121676045 GCA_036435485.1 Saposhnikovia divaricata | reverse complement strand
GATTAGTTCATAGTCGAACCGTTCATCATCATGGGGTTCGATGAAAATATGCTAATAAACATGACTAGAATGAAGAAAAGAATAATATTAATTAATAAGGGTTTAGGAACAAATCCGACGAATGCCAAGTTACAAAAGATAGGTAGATCTTGATCCGTTGCTTGTCACGAACAATTGATCGTTCACTCCTTAATGTTAACAAAATAAAACCCTCCTTACTGATTACAATGATAACCAAAGTTTTTATAGGCCCTAAAAACCAAATCATACAAGGAAACAACTCAGAATTGCATTAACATTCGAAAAGGGCAAAACTGTAAAATTTTTCCAGAATTCAGGCTGAGCGGCCGCCTAGAATCTTGAGCGGCCGCCTGGACAATTCCCCCTGAGCGGCCGCCTGGGAGCTTGAGCGCCCGCCCGGACAACTTCCTGGAAATTCTGATTTTCATGGTAATTGTCGTTCCTTGCTTCGTTTTCCCTCGCTCTTCTGGAAACCTTCTTAAACAAACACCTTGGGCCTATATCCAACATAACATCTTCAATTACCAACTCCGATCCTGAGATAAAAGTCCTGCACATTTCCACTAAAAACTAATCAAAACACGACATACTTGAGGCCAAAACTACCAATTCAAGCCGACATAAGACGTTCTAAGTAGATATAAAATCCACTTATCACACCCCCAAACTTGAACCGATGCTTGCCCTCAAGCATAAACAATATACAAACTAGCTAGTACCACTTCCGTAGGTGATCACGGTTGCATTTGGCATATGCAACAAGCCCTTTAAACCCCTAGGCAGCCCTAGTGGACGAGTAAGGTCTCGTGAGGGCCTATAGTGAATGTACCCACAAAATCCAACTGACACAATGACACAAACAATGCAATGCATGAATGAATGCAACTAAATATGAATGCAAAGGATCCCCTCAAACTAACCAACACCACTTAGCAAGCAAATATCTCCATGAATGCAATCAATCCAAACAGAGCTCGACTAAATTCCGGTATACTAACAATACATGATCAGAACGTGCGTGTGTGCAATGCTCGACAGATATACTCCCAAACCGGATCAAAATCATACATATTCTTTTCCAAGACAATCACAGAGTTATAAATAGAATGAACGTTAAACTCAAGATCACTTTAGATACACCTCTATACTCCTCTAAAGTAGACAGAAATTCATGCTTTATTATGACTCAAACACAATATGTACACAACACACATGCTTATTTGATCGTGCAATGGATGAGACCCCTAAAGGCTTATACAATAATACCCATGTAGCGAGCGTTGGGTTAGTGAATCCCAGACTATAAAAGCCTTAGGTCACTAGGCACAAAGTCCCCAAGAACTTAATTGCTCGAGTATTACAGAGCTCACCCTGATCAATTCTGCATACTCAGACTCTCACAACATTTTTTTTTTCTTTTTTTCTTTCCTTTTTTTTTTCTTGCATTTTTTTTCTTCTTTTTTTTTTTCACAAGGAATCTGGAATGAGAATTCTCAATTCCAACCCTAGACTACTCATAAACATGAGCCGGCTACTAGCCATTTGACGCCTAGCCAACAAATACAAACACAAACATATTAGCATGAAATTTCTGTTTTCCCCCAAACTTGTATTTTGGTGTTCCTTAATCATCAAGAGAATAAAGCAAATTCTATCGATAAACAAGTGATTAAATCCTAAATCCAAACAAGCATGACGCAACCTAGTCCAAGAGCAAACGACGAGACTGTGTAAAAATTTTATTCATGAAACATGCATGTCAATTTCAACAAAATTTAAAATCAGCCCTCTGTTCATCCTTTTCACACCCACATCAACATCTACCTACCTTATGGCATCAGCTTATTATAAGGGATCATGAAAAATGCATGTAATGCAACTATATGAACTCACATACAAAACTCGACACACATGCAAACAGAATGCTCTATATGACAGGTATCATGCATGAAACTAAACTACACATACAAATATGATGCAATATGAATTCCTACATGCCACAAATATATCACAACAACTACTAATTCCCAAATCCACCCCCAAACTTGAAATTTCCAATGCCCTCATTGGAAGTAAATAAGGGAAAAGTATAAACATACCTAATCGATGAAACACACGGGTTGCCTCCCACGAAGCGCTGTCGTTAACGTCATTTAGCCGGACGTCACTTCCTCAACTCACGGCGGTTTCAAAAGAATAACCGAACTGTCCTCAACCGAAAGACCATTCATACACACGTTGACATGATTGTTTCCTCCCAACACAACTTTTCTTTTACTCTTCAACTTGATTTTTCCACCCGTCGACTTCTTCGCCTTTTTATTCTTCCTCACACTTTTAAGGTGCTTGTTCGATTCGGACGGCTGAACAACACTCTCTTCTACTTCATCATCAGTCATCCACCTTCTTAACACGTTATCTTGGAATACTTCAAAAATCACAAGTTCATCATCCACAAGGACATACTTTAAGTGTGGTGGCAGCTTCCCAAGCTTCACCTTCGAAAGATCTTGAATGGAAGAATTATCAATGGAATCACTGATGTGGTGCTCGAGCTTGTGCACGTCTAACTTTTTGCTCAACAAATGATCAAACTCTTCTGCCTGACCCGTATCAACTATCTCCACTCTGAAACACTCCTCATCCTCTGTCGGAAATTTCATGGCCTTGAACACATTAAAGGTGACATTCTGATCTTGCACCCGCATCGTAAGCTCCCCCTTCTGAACATCAATCAAGGTACGGCCTGTAGCTAGAAAAGGTCGTCCCAAGATGATAGGAATCTTCTTATCTTCTTCAAAATCAAGAATCACAAAATCTGCTGGAAAGATGAGTTTATCAACCTTGACCAAAACATCCTCAACGATACCCCTCGGGTATGTAATAGAACGATCAGCTAGCTGTAGAGAGATGTTGGTAGGTTTAGGATCTGGAAGACCAAGCTGCATGAAAATTGACAATGGCATGAGATTGATACTAGCACCAAAATCACACAAACACTTGCTGAAAGACAAATTCCCAATGGTACACGGAATAGTGAAACTGCCTGGATCTTTTAGCTTCGGTGGTAGCTTCTGCTGTAAAACGGCACTGCACTCTTCTGTTAATGCTACTGTATCCAATTCTTCAAGTTTCAACTTCTTTGAGAGAATACCTTTCATAAACCTTGCATAGCTCGGCATATGCTCCAATGCTTCAGCAAAAGGGATATTGATTTGAAGCTTTTTGAATACCTCCAGAAACTTGCCAAACTGTCTATCATTCTTCTGCTTCTTCAATCTACCAGGATATGGAGGAGGAGGAAAGATTTTCACGTTCTCTGTAGACTGCTTTGGAGAAACTTCCTTAGCAGAATTTTTAGGATTCTCCACCTCGCTAACCAACTGCTCAGCTACTCTATCAGTCTGTACTTGCTCCTTATCTGCAGTAGGTGCCACATGTTGCTCTTGAACTTCTTCGTCTTCAATGGCTGAATTTTGATTACCCGTCACCTTACCCGATCTCAAAGTAACTGATTTGACATGCTCTTTGGTTTCCCTCTTGCCTGGATTGACTTCAGTGTCACTCGGAAGAACTCCAGATGGTCTGTTCAACAGAGCACTAGCAAGCTGCCCGATCTGACTTTCCATGATCTTCATAGATGCCCCCTGACTTTTTACTATCATCCTCAACTCCTCAAGCTCATCTTTTTCATTAGAAGATTGACCAGCATTCCCCTGAGATTGTTGCTGGAAACCTGGAGGCTGAAACTGTTGTCTGGGCTGGTACTGCTGCTGAAATCCTTGATTGAATTGCCTAGCTCCGAATTGCTGTTGCTGCTGATTACCACCTTGATTGTTACTCCAACTGAAATTTGGATGGTTGCGGTTATTCGGATGATAGGTGGCTGGAACTGGCTGTTGTGGCCTCTGGAAGTTACTCACAAATTGTGCTGATTCAGAAGATATGGCACATTGAGTTGTATCATGTGCGCCCGCACATAACTCACAAACACTAGCTACCTGCTGAACTCCCATATTAGCCAAAGAATCGACCTTCATTGACAAGGCCTTCAACTGAGCTGCAATGGCTGTAGCTGTATCAATTTCAAGAACACCTGCTACCTTGCCTTGAGATAACCTCCCTGTAGGATTCTGATATTCATTAGCAGCCATCATCTCGATCAATTCATAAGCTTCTTCATAACTCTTGGCCCACAAAGCTCCACCTGATGCTGCATCTAGCATAGGTCTCGACTGTGCACCCAACCCATTATAAAAACAATTGATTATCATCCAATCAGGCATCCCATGATGTGGACACTTCCTTAGCATCTCCTTATATCTCTCCCAAGCCTCGCATAGAGATTCTCCAGATTGCTGTGAAAACTGAGTGATAGCATTCCTGATAGCTGCTGTCTTCGCCATGGGAAAGAATTTGGTGAGAAATTTCTGTGCAAGATCTTCCCATGTAGTGATAGAACCTGCTGGTAAAGAGTGTAACCAACTCTTCGCCTTGTCCCTCAGAGAGAATGGAAATAGCCTTAACTTAACAGCATCCTCAGACACCCCGTTGGTTCTGAGCGGCCGCCTGGGAGCTTGAGCGCCCGCCCGGACAACTTCCTGGAAATTCTGATTTTCATGGTAATTGTCGTTCCTTGCTTCGTTTTCCCTCGCTCTTCTGGAAACCTTCTTAAACAAACACCTTGGGCCTATATCCAACATAACATCTTCAATTACCAACTCCGATCCTGAGATAAAAGTCCTGCACATTTCCACTAAAAACTAATCAAAACACGACATACTTGAGGCCAAAACTACCAATTCAAGCCGACATAAGACGTTCTAAGTAGATATAAAATCCACTTATCATATACTTTCGACAAGCTAGAGGCTTCAATAGTCATGTGACCAAGAGGAGGGGTAACCACTAGGCTATAAGAAAAGGTGTTATCATTGCAGGGTTTAGTATTGTATATTGTAGCATAGATGAAAGCTAAAACAATAGCTCATATTTTGATTGTTATCATTATTTGTTATACCTTTTTTCCCTTTTTCTGCGTGTATATATATATATATATATATATATATATATATATATATATATATATATATATATATAACAATTTTATATATCTTAGACACAGGGAGAACACATCTTTTGAATATTATCGTTATTCGTTATACCTTTTTCCCTTTTACACCATATATTATAGTTTTAAAAAATTGCTGGAATTGATTAGGTGAAGCTCAATTTTTTAGTTGTCAGTGGTGAAAAGATGTTTTTCTTGATAAATAACTACATGCAATCCTAATTGTACTATCCAAATCTAATGCCGTACAATTTTGATTGCAATTTGAATATGTGATATTCGTTAATATGATTATAAAATGTTCTTCATGAATTTGGAGGCTATGCAAACTAATTTATGTGATATGCTTAATTATTCAGTCTTATTCTCAATGTAAATTTCTAGGCTTGTTCCACTAAACTGCATGACAAGTCAATTCGAGATCAAGGAAAAAATAAGAGGGATTCTCATTGATTGGATAATTGAGGCCAATGTTAAAAGTGGAATTTCATAATGTTAAACACATTACTAATACTTCAATGGAATAACCATGTCTTTAACAAGTTTGAGTTGATGCTGGAGACCCTACATTTGATTGTCAATCTGATCGATGGGTTCTTAGCTACCCAACTTATGATATAAAGTTCCTCTATATCTATTGTGCAGGACTCCCGTTTTGGAAACCCAGGTTAGATTTAATTAGATTTTGTTATGTTGAGATTACAAACAATGTTTAACAATGCCACATAATGCCCTATTTAACTCTTACAAACTTTACCTATCGAGGGTGACATTTCATATATTAGCTCCAGTTGAGTTTTAAAAAAAAAGGTCTTGCTATATGTTTGAATAGTGTACCAGGTTTATGATAAAAACATAATATCTATATATATGATATATGTCTTTTGTTGTTTATGGATCTCCAAGTATGTTCCGAAAAAGGTTGAATTTGAAAGGCATGATTAACATGTGACACACATCAAGTGTTCGGCGTAGCTATAGGAGAAAAAGTAGGCTATATCGTCGATTTAAAAAATAGTAGTACTTCTCGATAATTACTACACAAACAAGCACTTTTTACGGCACAAGTACCTTTCAAGTTCTCGATCAACATATCAAGTCGCTGTATGAGGTGAATAAGCGACTTTAATATCTAACAATTTGGTTGAAATGATGGTTCTGTCAGTTGCGCTACATACAAAGAGTTCATATCTCAAAAGTTGCATAAATAATAATTCGTGCTCTGTTTAAATTATTTTTCTTTTCTGTATGTTTTGTGCACAGTCACTAAGTCTAACTTGTATTTTAGTTTAAGATCCAGCAGCCTTACTGAAGCCACAGCTAAACACATCAAATTCACTTTCTTAATCGTTGTGGAATTTCATGTCAAAACCTGCATATATAGGATATATTTCCTAAACACATGGCGATGAACGTCTTAAAGGAAGTCAGCTCTGAGACTCGACCCAAGACTGGTAATACTGCATAAGTTAAATTTTAAATTATTCACGCGATTTTATGTCCAACTACAGTATATGCGGTTGGCGAATGGAGAACATTCATGCAAAATTGGAGACGAAGGCTCAACAAAGACTCTTAAAAGCACAGCCTCTGGTTAGCACATGAGCTTTTGTACGAGAAATGGATGAGGTCATGAGGTGGTTTATTAGTTTTATAAAAGTAGTTATTCTTTCCGCACAATTGGCTATGTTTAAATTTCTTTTGTGTTGCACTGTGTTCATTAATTAACTTACAAATGAAGGCAAAATATGAGATAAGGGGATCCCTATTTATTTAGAAAAAGAGGTTTTCGCACTTTGTACCCCTTACCTTTAGGTGTTTTTTCGTTTCGGTCTCATACTTTAATTCGTTACACTTTACACTTAAAACTTTAATTATTCTCACACTTTGCACCCTTTTGACTGCCTTCCGTCAAGTCAAGCCGTTAATGTTACATAACAAGGGTAAATTCATCTTTTTACATACAATTACACAGCACTTTGCACCCCTTATCTTTAGGTGTTTTTTCATTTTGGTCTCATACTTTAATTCGTTACACTTTACACTTAAAATTTTAATTATCCTAACACTTTGCACACTTTTGACAGAGTTTTGTTAAATCAAGCAGTGAACGTTAAGTGGTAGGGGTAGGAGGAGTTCTGCAAGGGTTAAAAATAGATTCCTACCCATGTATATTCCATCACCTATACATAATAATTTGAGGTTAAATGGCTATTGCATCACTGTACTATATAGAAATTTTCAGTCAAATCACCAAATTAAAGAAATTTTCAATCAAACACTTGTACAAGCAAAACATTTCAATTGGTTTACTGCCGTTAACGTTCGTTAAAAAAATGGACGGAATGCTGACTTGTACTCCCATTCAATTTATATGCCTTATTGAGCTTCAAGCATATTTATCCTCCTTATCAAGCATGGTATTATTACTCGAGCTATATCACAAAGTGGTGGTTCCAACCACACAAAAAAGTTGCAGACTCGATCAGGGCATGCCACAAATCGCCTACTTGCATTTGTAAGAATCAATTTTTTACCGTTCCAAAGCTCCTCATACCCCTGCCACTTAACGTTCACTACTTGATTTAACAGAAGTCTGTCAAAAGGGTGCAAAGTGTTAGGATAATTAAAGTTTTAAGTGTAACGAATTAAAGTATGAGACCAAAACGAAAAAACACCCAAAGATAATGGGTGCAAAGTGTTGTGTAACTGTACGTAAAAAGAATAATTTACCCTCATTATTTAACGTTAACGGCTTGACTTGACGGAAGTTAGTCAAAAGGGTGCAAAGTATGAGGGTAATTAAATTTTTAAGTGTAAAGTGTAACGAATTAAAGTATAAAACCAAAACGAAAAAACACCCAAAGATAAGGGGTGCAAAGTGCGAAAACCTCTTAGAAAAACCAAGTTATAAAATTATATATCAAATGTCTTTGATGGTTCAAAAATGAATGCCAAAAAAAAAACTAGAGGTGTTGTCTTGACTCTTTAGGTGTCATATTCACTACTTGATGTAAATAAAGTAAATGTAGTTGTGTGAAGTATGAAGGCTTATACCCAAATTTTTGTATTAATCTTCAGTGGACTACTGTCAGGAGCCTGCGTGAGCCATATTTACATATTTATTTATTCTATATAAAGTTTGATTAAATAATTTTAAAAATGAAATGATTTCGTATTTTAAAATAAGATATATATGCCTTAATTTGTGGAGGAACATTTGGTTCATGCTCAGGATACTCTGTTAATATATTTTTTGTTTTCATAAAAGCAGCTCCAATGTTATGTTTAAACATATGTTACAAATTCTTTTGGGTCCCTGATAATTGTAACCGAGATTTATAATTTCTTTAATACTCTTGTCAGATTTGGCAGGAGCTAAATTAGGATTCAATAGTCATGCTTGGTTACTGAAAACTGAGATGTCCAGGAAATTTATAGTTGCTCCATTAGTAATGTTGATATAAGGATCAATCTTATGCGTGGAAATTCTGAGACTAAGCCTACAAAAGTGAAGAGATTATTTTTCAGCTTTTATAGTTGTTTTTAAAGAATACAACATTAATCAGACTCTACCACTGAACTTGGAAGCGATCTTTCTTAAAATTATATTTCATTGTGTTCGAGACTGAACGGTCCTTACAAGATGCCTACGTATTTCCGTATTGCTAGAGAATCAAGCTAAGACGTAGTTCTTGGTGATGCCCTCGGGGCTATGGCGTCAAGGGCACACCAAGGACGTAGTGGCTTGTATATTCTTATTCGAGGATTAAGCCAACGTAGTTCTGAGAATGAGGGGTCAGGCCCTATAAGCGTTGGAATCCTTATATTTAGAGGAGGTTTAAGAGACTTGGTGGACAAGTCACCTCCTTGGAGAAGATTCTAGATCCTATCTTAGAGGAGTTTGTTTTCTTGTACGATTAGGTGCCTTGGAGGCTATTTCTTGTAAAGTTATATCCGTATTTGACTCTTATTTCCAAGCTGTTAATTACCATTAAATATTAATTACGGAAGTATTATTTAATTAGGATTTTGGGCATCATTTATAGGCCTTGCGTTTGGACCAGGCTAGATCTAATTAATGCATCATTAATTATGTCTTTAGGGCTTATTTTTTGCCTATATCAACTAATATTAGAAGTTTCAAATGATCAAACCTCTAATTTGACTCAAACCTCTAATATTTTCTCAAACCTCTAACTTTCAAATATCCCCATATCAAATCGTGACCTGTACCAATTTTGAAAGATTGAACACAACTATATCACAAATGAAATAAATGAATACAAGTGTACCATATATAAAAGCTAAGGAGGCACACACCACACACATGCGCACACACAATCACACAACTTTCTCCGTGAAACTTGAGGATGGGGTAGCATTTTGACGACTATTTTCAGTACCTAACATGAATAATTTCTTCACTCTCTAACATTTCTCCTTTTAGTTCTCCATACAGAATTTCAATTTTCTTCTCATGATCTTTTGTCATTTATATGTTAAATACAGAATACTAATCAGGCTAGCTACTAATTAGGTAACTAACTAACTAAATAACAAAGTTGTTGTACAACATATATCCTATATTTAACATTATAGTTGTATTTTTGGCATAAAACAGTTGGTTAATCAGTTTATTGTCTCGGTTTTAATGCATTACATATAAATGGATAACTTAAATGAATAAAGTGCCAAGAACTCTTAATCGGGATATAATTACTTTCATAATTTTTTGGCTATTACATAAACATATCAAACAAAATTTGTTCGCCCTTTATTATTGATTTCACGAGTTGATACGCATTATTGTGCTAAATTAAATTCTTTTTCCTATCAAGTAAATATCATAAATTTGGTTGCATCTATTAATCTATACTCTTTATTAAAAGCAGAAATTCCTTCTTAATAGTGTACCATGTATATCGCGGCATGTCACTAAATATTAAATAATTTAATTTATTAAAATCATCATATTATATATTAACTAGCTTCATTACCCGTGCAAGGCACTGGGATATTATAATTTTATATAGATTAACTTACTCTCCTTTCAAGTGCTCTCGCTTTTTAACAAATTGTGTCCAAAAAATTTTAATATCCTATCAATTAGTCATCTAATTCAATGATTTTAGTTATAAATTTAAATTCATTATATTTAAAACTGAGATGTCACGGTTTTGATTCTGGACAATGTGAAGATTAACTAACGTTTTCATAACATTTGACTCGAATTTTATGAGTATTTCTATGCGGTTATTATTCATATATTCGTGTAATTATATATTAATTTACCCAAGAATTTTAATCTAAATATATGCACCAATTTAAATCGATGTATTGTTGTTGGGTGGGGCAATTTAGTTATAGTTTTTTTAAATCGATGTATTTTTGTTGGGTGGAGCACTCTTTTTTCGCTCTTTAGTTTTTTCCCATAGGATAGGATTTTGCTCATGCAGGGTTTTTGACGAGACCAACCTGTGTAAGGAGTCTTCTTATAAAGGTGTTATTATTTAAACTTCCGGAGAAATCTCTTTCACATGTCAGTCGTAATTTAGGTTACGACCCATGGATTGGTTAAACATACCTTTTGTAATAACCGTGAATTTTATTAATAATTTTAATGACGAGCCTCTCCGAATAAATTTTGGTAAACTCGATTTTATTAATTTTACGGATGCGTATAAATATTTATTTAGTACGATGCTATATTTTTTATTTATTTATTTGAAATGTATTATTATTATTATTACTATTAATATTATCGATACCAATTTTATTTTGCAACTATAATTATAATTTGGATTCTAGATATTTTTTTAATTTTTATTTATAGATTTTTGGGTTGGGAATTTTGAGCCCAAAAAGGTTAGAGGCCCACTAAGGACCCAAGAGAACAAATATATATTTATGTTAGACTCATTAAAAGAAAGAAACCTATATCTCTCATATTTTTTTTATTCTCTCGGCAAAAACCAAAACACACCCACCTATATTTACACTTTCCACCATTAAAACACCTCCTTCAAAAGCGTATAACTACTAGAACCCTAGATTGATCATACATGCAATTCCATATTTATGTAGCTTTTTAAAAACTCTTTAATTTGACATCCATATTTAAGAGATTTCAAGAAAGTGATTTCTAAAGATCAAAGCTCTAAAAGTGATTTTCAAATAGGGTATGAGCTTTATACCTTAAAAATCTTTTGATCATGTTTTCTAAACTCTTTTAATATTAGTTTTGTTGGAAATTGTGTTTTAGAATTAGGGTTTTTAAAATTTCCTTGTAATTGGGTTTGATATATAAATATATAAAATTATAGTTGTAAAGATAAAGGGGGTTAAAATATTAGGAAATTGTGAATTGGGGTGGTTTTTGGTGTTGCATGTCGGAGATGGAGCCACCACCGCGGCGGTAACAGTGACCGGCGGTGGTGGGTTTGGCCGGAAGTGGAGCAGAAGGGGGCAGGGTTGTTGTGCGAAGGAGGAGGAGGAGAGATTGATGGTGAGAGAGAGGAATCGAGGGAGAGAGTGTGAGGGAGGCAGGGAGAGAGTGAGACGGAGGGGAGAGAGAGAAAGAGAGATTGAGACGGGGAGAGAGATACGAAGGAGGAGGGAGAGATAGATGGAGGCAGAGAGATGAGGGCGGAGAGAGTAGAGAAGAGAGAAGAGAGAGATGAGGGAGATAAAGAGGAGACAGGCGGAGAGAAAGAGAGATGCGAGAGAGAAGGAGAGAGAATGAGAGAGATTTGGGCGGAGGGAGAGAGAGCGAGAGGTTGAGATCGAGAGAGAGAGAAAGAGAGAGAGCAGTGGGGGAGGTGGAAGCCACCGGCGCCGCCACGGCGTTCGGCCGGTGACCGCTAATAGTGGCGGTGGTTGGTGGTGTTCGATACATATGTATATGTATGTATAAATTGAATTGATTAATAATAAATAAATGGGTATAATGAAATTGGAATATTAAAAATTTTGTCCTAAAAAGAATAAAAGGAAATTGATTAATATTTTGGTTGTTATTTGGAAATGTTTGAAATATTGGGAATATTAAAATGAGAATAATAATGGAATTTTTGACTTATTAATTGGATGATTAAAAATAGGAAATGAAATTAGAATATGTGAGATTAATAAAATTAGAATTATTTGATAGGTTTACTTTTTGCTAAAAGTGGTGATAATAAATATGATTTTAAATTTGAATAAAAATGGATTCTTGAATTATTTTATTTTGAGAATAAAATAGAGATTAATATCATTGTTTATCTAAAAATGGATTTGATTAAATTAGAGAGTTTTAGATAAATTATAGAGACTTGATACGAGATAATTTAATTTAGAAGTATGTTTTGATTAATTAATTGTTAGCAATTATGTAGAAATAATTAGAGACCTTTTTAGTGAGAAAATTCCCTTACGATATCATAAAACACGATTTATTAAAATATATTAGGGAAATGAGTAGAGCCTCCATTCTAAAAAATATATTATCTTGCGAATAATGCGTTAGTGAGATTTTAAGGTTACGAGTATATTTCAACTTATATTTTTTCGAAATTGCTTGATTATCGATGACATGTTTACTAAAATCATTTTGATAAATTATTATATAAATTCTTTCTAAGAATTGAGACTTTCGCTCGTGGGTAACACTTTTTATTATTCGGTAGAGTTTAACATCGAGACAGAGGCAAGTTCATTCCTACCCTTATTCTCGAAAATTCTGTATTTTATTCAGATTATTTTAACTCATATTTAATGTTAAGCTATCGGTTACGAGATTTATTTTATTGCTCTTTATGTGACAAGAATTCCGTAATGAATATTATTTTCTCGTTAAGATTATTTTGCTGTTAAAATATTTTAATTGTGAATCGTATCTCCTATGAGCGTAGAAGCAACTTCATTGATATCAGGTCGATTTCATTATTTCGAGATGACTTTTTATTTTGATTCAGTCGAACTAATCCCATCGCTCGAGATAGTTAAATTCGTTCTTTTCTGTCGAATTTATCGTACAAATTCGACGACATTTATTTATCATCATTATTTGGTTCATTTTTCGAATAAAAAAAAATAGATAGTATAAATAGTAGGATCGTTGGAGTGTTTACTCGTTGATCAAATGGAAACCTTCTATTTTACCGTTCATCGATTATGTGTATTTAATTATAAACATTCGAGTTGTACTCCTTATTCGGTACGACTCATTATATCTAATTTTTCTAAACTATTCTCATTATTTCGAGATAGTTGCCTTTCTTGTCAGTGGTTGGCACTTTCTTCGTGAAAACCAATAAAATATATTTATTGAGATTTTACATCAGTCCATTGTTCGGATTGGTGGCACATTTATGAGACTGACAGTCCACCAGATTAAATAAATATTTTCCTGTAAAGTTTATCCCAAATTTATCTATTCATCAAATGTTCGGGAATTCTGTATTCTTACTGGTCAACATGGGAAAGAGGCCCATGGTAGAGAAAGAGAGACTTGTGTACTGTTATACGGACACGAGTATATTTTTAGGCACTATAGTTGCTAGGGTTGACTTAATAACCCACTATGATGCTAGCATATATATATATATATATATATATATATATATATATATATATATATATATATATATATATTATATTTCGTTGATATCACATTGTAGCCGTGATCGGGCGAAGTGTGGTGTCATAGGAGGACGGTATTCTCGGTCGGATAGTTGATTGCCCCACTGAGATACCAAGAGGTTGGAAGACCAGTGTAATCACTTCTCATGAGTCATCAGAGATACACCAAATGAGTTCTTTTGAGTATTCTTTTATCGAGTTGAGTCTTGTGTTAGTGTCAGATTGTTGATTTTCAACTGTTCAATCAGTTTCGAGTTTTATATTTCCGGTAAATCTTATTATATCTATATATCGAGCAAGGAGAGAACTTGTTGAGCACCATAGTTGCTCATTCTTGCTTTACAACATTTATTCAGCTGTCAAGAAAGAAAGAGGCGAGCCGTCCAACCAGAGATCTAAAGGGAAGGAGAAAGCTCAGGGCTATGCTGACAGAGATTAGAACATCCAGCTGGAACTTTCATTCTACTATGTTTAAGAACCTATGTAAGATATTATTCTAAGATGTAATAATTCGTATTGTAATAATGTGTGAGACCGATCCTTGGATCTGCGGAGTGGGACTCTTATGCTCCGTTGTAATAATTATCTTGTATTATTATGAGCTAATGTGTGTTGCAGGATATCGAGACAGTGTGACGACCCGGGTCCCCGGACGGGGTGGATTTGGGTTCGTCACACCTTTCGGTTAGATGATAAACTTTTATGGATGAAAGAATGTCTCAAATTCCTTTCCTTTTTGGATTGTGTATTTTTTTATCTTTTAAATGAAATCGTTTCATTTTGCAAAAAGAAAAAAATATATATGCACCAATATAAGTTATTAATTACGAAAGTTAATAGCTATTATTAGTTTGATGTAATTAATTACGTAATATTTAAGTATTAAATAAACACATATTGAATACAAGATCTTTAAATGATGTATATTAAATGTATGAAGGGCTAAAATAGTAAATTTGCAAGGAATAAAATGTGACATGTTGTGGTATTATATATATAATAATAGATTTAATTTAATAATGAAGTTATATACTATGAGTTTTTTAACTAAAATTATATAGAACTTAGGGCTCGAATAATTAATATCTAAAACGTATCTATAATAAATTAATAACAATTAATAATATAGCTACTCTTATATTACCAGAACGAAGTTATATAAATTTAATTAATTAAAATAATAATAATGAAATATTAATTTAATTTAATATTGAAGTTATATACTAGGAATCTATTAACTAACAATCGAAATAAAAGTCGAGAATATATTATTATATACAACTTGGGGCTTTAAGATTTTATTTTGTATAGATTAGGGGCAAAGTTGTCCAAAAATACAAGATACATAATTTAGAGACAATTCGTATGATTGACAATTATCATACACCAACATCAATCACAAAATCTTTAATTAACATCATAAATTCTTCATTCTTTATTAAGAGGACTCCCTCTTAATGGTTGTCATGTATACCGCGAAATGCCACTAAAATATTAATTAATTTAATTAATAAAAATAAAAATATTAAATATTAATTTAATTTAATAGTGAAGTTATATAATTGGATTCTATTAACTAACAATCCAAATAAAAGTCGAGAATATGGTATTATAGACAACTTGGGTCTTCAAGATTTTATTTTATATAGATTAGGGGCAAAGTTGTTCAAAAATACAAGATATATTATTTAGAGACAATTCATATTTGATTGACAACTATAATCATACACCAACATCAATCACAAAATCCTCCATTAACATCATAAAAATTTTCCAATATTTTCATCAACTTTTGTGAATATACTCAAGTTATAGTAAAAATACAATGTATAAGATTTAATGTTCAATAACAAAATATTCAAATACAAGTAAGTTCAATTGCACAACTTTAGAATTCATGTGTTTGACTTCAAAATTTGGATGCATAACTTTTAAGTTCACTTGTAGAACATTAAAATTATGGTATAATTATAATATGAGATAATAATGTTCAGTAGCAAAATATTGTTATAAAAGTAAGTTCAGTTGTAGAATTTCGTAAAAAAAGAAAGTTTAGTTATAAAACTTTTAAGTTCGTGTGCACAATTTTGAAATTCAGTAGAAAAATATTGTATTTTTACTACGAAACAAAATAGGTTTTGTAGTAGAACCCTATTATTTCGAGGATATTTTTTTGTAAAATAATTTAATAAAATAAATTAAAATTTTTGAAAAAAGAAGATTGAAAAAAGCAGCCAAAAGTTATGTGAGATAAAAAAATATTAATAAAAATAAAATATTTTAATAAATGAGTCATTAATTAAATTTGCTTATTTCAATTAATTGAATTAATAGTGTAGCTTTTATTTCCAACAATATTCTTACAGAAATTATTTGAAAATGAACTGAATTTAGACAGTTGATTTAGAATTAATCTAACGACTAATAACGGTTCTTCAGCTCTTTTACGGTGTTTGGTTCTCTCTTGATCCAGACCCTATAAATATTATTAATAATTAAATTATGATCAACAGAAACATGAGTTTTTTAAAATATTAGTATCAAGATAAGTAAATGTCATTAAATTATTTAATCAAAATAATATGGTAAATAATTTTATTTAAAAAAAATTAAAAATTTAAAATAATTAATCACGATCCGTGATTCGTACGGGTTATCGACTAGTATGTATTAATACTTAAAAAGCTCATGCACTTGTCTACATGGACTGTTTTTATGTCATGTTCTAATTTTACGTTTTTTAGGTGTCTCCAAGCTTTGTTCGCTGCAAAAAATGAGTATGAGGTTGTCAAGCCACATCTGGAGGTTATTATTCAGGTGAAGCAAATAATAATTTTTACAAGTTTTATGTAAATGTATCATTCTAAACTTGTTGCATTTTTTCGGGAAGTTATGCTATAGCTTAGACATGATTTCGTAAAGGGGTCTGGTCAGGACAAACGTTTGCCATAGCAAATGGTGAAAATATGTATCGTAAAAATTTTTTATGGTACGTGTACAGTAAAATTTTTGGTATGAAAATAGGAATATTCAATTTTTTAGGTACTGAAAAATTTTCTGCAATATAATTTTTTAGTAATAAATATTTGCTGGTGACTGCTAAATATGGCATGACTGCAATCTCATTGTGTCATTATGTGCGTGTTTGGGGTAACTTTTTTTCAGAATAAGTCAACTTATTTTAAGACAAAGTTAGAGATTCCTAACTTTCCAACTTATTTTCCAACTTATTTTTGCAACTTATTAAATCTCAAACATACATTAAATACTTGTATAAAAAAAAATTATCAAAATATAAAATTTTTACCCGAAAATAAGTCCATAAGCCCATGAAATAAGCTTAGCCAAACAGGCTATATATATTGTATACATAAATTTATTGAGGCCTCTTAAGTTTAACTTTGTGTATGTTGAATGTACAAGGATTTTTCTTTATCGTCGTCATCATCACACCATCATAGGCCGCTAGTCACAGCAAGGAAACTACTTTTAGCTAGACTTTTAGTAGTCTTTTAACGAATGCAAAGTCATGGTTGCTTAGCTCCCAGGCCGAGCAGACATAGGATCTAGATCTAGTTCAGTAGGGGCTAAAAATATTAACAATTTTTTTGTTACCGTGAATAATCCTCTGTTTGATAATTACAAATACATATCACTTTCAGTGTTTAGTTTGTAAGTTACTTCTTCGAATCTCGTTGCGAGGCAAATCGCACCCTGGGAAATGTTCAATCCCAAAGCGAGATAATCCCAACCCCAGGTCTGCAACTTCTGAGTTCATAATGAAGAAGCGTAGAGCTCATGGAGAGGAGAATGCCACAATTCCAACTTGGAAAATATAATTTGTGTTATCCAGTGATGAAAGATTAACTAGTGAGTTATAATTATAATTAATAGCGTGTTATAATTTTAAATGAGTTATAGAGTTTGATAAAATCTACAAGTATGGTACAATTGTGTTCGATTGTACTCTAACATACTGCAATATGGATCCATAGGTAAGAAAAATAGAGTCATAGATTAATATATGCTTTACATGTAGAATAGAGAAAGCCAATTACCACTATACAACTCATAATTTACCGACCACCAGAAAGAAATGAGTCAGCAGTAATTACCGAAGATGGTTGAGAGTAAGGCCTTTCCACAGAAGATGATGAATATTTGAACATGGAAACACTCGAAAATGGTTCGAATGCTAAGCCAACTGAAGATATGACAACTGATGATAATTCAGGTAGAGGTGTGTGAGCGTCCAAGTATTGCACAACTTGTTGCATTTTCGGCCGAGCTGAAGGCTCAGAGTTGCAACACGTCAAGCCAAGCTTCAAAACCAGCTCCACTTCCTCCTTTACATAATTAGAGCCTAAATTTGGATCAACTGAAGTAACAATCTCGCCTCGGTTCCAACATGAACACACCCAATCAGCCAAAATTACATCTTCAGTGTCGTGTTGATTATATATTGGCCGTTTACCACAAGTTACCTCAAGCAAAAATGCACCAAAAGAATAGACATCAGTACTAGTTGTGGCCTTGCCAGTTCGAGTATGTTCAGGGGCCAAATAACCAATTGTTCCAACAACATGAGTAGTTTGAGGATCTGTTCCATGATCATATAATCTTGCTAGCCCAAAATCTCCTAATCTTCCATTGAATTCATTGTCTAACAATACATTACTAGCCTTCACATCCCTATGAATTACCACTTGTTCCCATTCTTGATGTAGGTAGTTCAGCCCTGCTGCCACTCCTTTAATTATTCGAAATCTTTGGCTCCAGTTGAGTCTGAATTGTTGTTGGTCATACAGGGCCTTATCCAGACTTCCATTAGGCATGTAATCATATACCAAAAGCAATTCATTTCGCCTTCGACAGTAACCCAAGAGTGGAACTATGTTGCGATGCCTGAGCCTTCCAAGACTGACAATTTCTGCAACGAATTCTCTGATTCCTTGTCCTGAATCATGGGAGACCCTCTTCACTGCAATCTCAACTTTGGTGGTGGGTAACACGCCTCTGTAGACCTTACCAAAACCCCCCTTGCCAAGTAACTCCTCATTCTTAAAACCTTGAGTAGCAATATACAAATCCTTGTACTTGAATCTGTGAGGACCATTTACAAGTTCCCACTCTTCAAGAACTTCAGCAAATTTTTTCTTTCTCCTTAAATAATAAGCCATACCTGATATCACCATTAACAACATGGTCACCAAAATTAATGGCAACCCAATAGTCAAAAATTTTGATTTCTTCTTGGGTCCAATTCGAGGAAGCTTCGGGAGTTTTGATAGATCGAGTTCTCTAGCTGTGCCATTCACCATAAAACTCCATCCTAGCACATAATGTGATGTAATCAGTCCTCGTCCAGTAGAGCAGGAAAAGCCCACATACATTTCCTCATTTATAACCGGATCAAGATTATAAACCAAAGATAACAGCGGCTTCTTGGGTTTATTTACATGTAGCGGAGCTAGTGTCACCTTAGTTCGCTTACTGGAGCTACTGTATTCTACCCAAACTTGCATTGGAAGTCCACTATAAAGGGTCAAATTCTGAAGATCACCAGTACTATTATCAGTGAAATAGCCCCCAGATCGCGAAATTTTAGACTTTAATCCATTGATATCTATACCAACATGATTGGAATCGATGTCATCAAATTTTTCGGTCTGAGCTGTATCCAGCTCCACCGCAAAAACATTATTTGTCTGTTTAGAAAGACCGAGATACTCTGAACGAGATGGCACAAAAGCTTTTGTTGGTGCAATGAAGAAGGTCATTCCTTCTCTACTCACTTTTTTGTACTCAGACACCATGGCAAATACGAAAGTGGTGGAGAAAGAAGAAACTGAAGTATTAGCATGTTTTTTGAAGTTAATTGGGTTTGGATAATTCGCATGGGAACGTTGTCTGGTGCTATTGCTGAGCATCAAGAGGCCATTTGGCGCAAACATGGCATCACCTTCGAGGGTCAGGTTTTTGGATTTGAAGCCATTGAAAATGAAATAAAATTCTTGAGAAGAAAATGTTGTTCGACAAAATAAGTTTATCACTGCCATCACCATAACAAGCCTGAGCAACATATCTAATTTGTTACCTTGCTTGTTCTTCACCAATGTTACCATGTATTATATCTTTATATACTGGTAGCTTTAAGGCACAATCGATTTAGACATATTCACATTAATATTGTTAACACTAATAATGTCGCATAAAAGTCAAAAGACTCGTGAGGTCCCTTGAAACAATTGGAAACCAGCTCTAGTTACCTATGAAACCTGAATTCGAAATAATTTAATAATCTATCGGTGTTACCTAATTTGGGCCCTAAATATTACTATCTTTTTGACATTCAGTGTTTCTGGGACAACCACCAAAGTACATCTTTATGAAGATATGCGTGTGAATTGTGACATATGTTTATCAGTCTATGCTGTACTGTATGTGTGGTTCAAGAATTCTATGACAAAACTGGAGACACTCCAAGTCATCGTGCGTATTCTAACAAGCACCTGTCCTGTTTCTTTACACCAAAAATAAAAAAAGGTGAGGAGAAACCTTTTTATGGTGGAGACTGAGCATTGTCACTTTTATTTGACAAGTTGCCGAGTTGTACGTAACGAACCTCAAAACATTTACAAGGTTAGTTATAACAACCACTGACCAGTAGTATTATGGGGTCGTTTGGCATAACTTAAAAAAAAGTAACTTATTGTTTTAATTCAGTAAGTGACAGTTATAAGTAAATTAAAACTTATAAGTTATGTAGGTGTTTAAATGAGTTTACTTATAAGTCAGTGAAGTGTTTGGTAAAGTATGAACTTATAAGTTAAAAAAAATTGAAAAATTACTTTTGTAATACAATAATTTTAAAAAATAAAATGAAATACAAGTTACTAGAATTAAAGAAAAAAACACAAAAATTACAACAATTATGTAATATGAGCAGCAATAGTATCTAGTTAATAGTATCTAGTTTTGCAATCCAGAGATCATCTGTATCATCCTCTCTTTCAGCCTCTTCATCCCTGTTACTAGTTATCGAAGTTGAAGTCTCGGGAATGTAAGTTTCACTTTCGGGCTTTCACTCAATCTTCTAATCATCCTTTTGAAAATGACACTTGTGCTTATTATTATGAAACATTTATACAGAAAGAGCCCTGTCATAATTCAATTCGCACAGGAGAAAGATTAATTAAAGAAATACTAGAAGGAAATGAAACTCATTGCAATCAAAATTTTCGTATGAATAAGGATGTATTTATATCCTTATGTCGAACTTTAGTTGACCGGTATGGATTGGTTCCCACTAGTGAATGTCTGAATACGAGGAGGTGGGTATGTTCCTAATGACCATTGCTCATTGAACAGGAAATCGTCTAATGCAAGAAATGTTTAATCACTCTGGGGAGACTATTAGTCATCATTTTCATTATGTTTTAGAAGCCGTATGCAGAATGACACGGGATATCATAACTCAAGATTCAAATTATAATAATGGAATCGGATGCCATAGACCTCAACACCCTCGATATTATCCACATTTTAAAGTAAGTTTATACGTACATATCTAATTTTTGATGTAAATATAATTATTATAATTTACATAGTAATTGGATCTATTAGTACATGTCTGATAGGTCCCGTATATGGGTTAGATAAGCTAGAATGGGGGGGTTGAATAGCTTATCACCTTTTAAAAATTTAGAGCTTGGCTTTTTGAAAATTCTTTCGCCTTTTTTTTAAACTTCGTTACTTGTAAGCAAGTAAATAAAGTGCGGAAAGTAAAGAGCGAAAGAAAAGAGAGTAGCACACGGTCGATTTTATCCTGGTTCGCGATGCCCGCAACCCCTAATGGATTCGAACACCCCTACTCCAGTCCCCGAACTCCTCCCTGGATTCGAGCTTTTCTCTACTACAAAGGTACTCCTTTATATTAGGCGGAGAAGCCTTTACAACTCCTTAAACCACTATTTAATTATCTTAGAGCAATACACACACGTATTCTCCTCAAATTAAATAGCTAAATACAAACTACAAAACTTGTCTTGGAACGTAACTCCCCGTCACCTCCTCAAAGACTTTGTAGTATCCCCCGGAAGACTATGTACTTCTACAACTTTGCCGGTCTTGGATCTTAGGTCTTGGATCTTCTCTTTTCCTCACGGTGCAAAGGCTACTAACTCCCCGTTAGTACGCCTAAGACTTGGGTCTTAGAACAAGAGTCACCTCACTTCACTTCACCTCACTGCAAAGGTTAGAATACAAGTCCAACAAACAACCAAACAGTTTATATTAAGAGATATAAAACCGTGCAAGATAGTATGTTACGGTACTAGTCATGGGGACGCTATTACGCGTTAAGTTAAATATAACGGCAAGGGATAAGTCACAATAGTGGACTTATCACACAAGCGGTACACACACTTATACACAACACACAAACAATTAAAACAAAACTCACACGTGCGTAAAAGTAACTCGCTTATCTATAGGATAAAACGAGGGCTGCTATTATGCGTTAAAATATTACACACACACAAGCAAGAATATAAACAAACAAGCAAGCAAGCAAGCAAGCAAGAGTCACAAGTGCTAAAAGCACTTCGGCCGAATGGTAACGAAAGTGGAAGGCCGGATTTTTCCAAGTCCTAAAAACAAGTGCAAGTAGTCTTGTTGTTAAATCCTTGTTCAAGATATAAAGATAAGACAAGTAAGTAACCAACTTGAACAATAAGACTACTAGTGTTAGTACATGGCCGAATATAACAAGAAAAGGAAAGGCCAAGAATAAACTACCAACTTGTTTTAAAGAGCTAGCTTGTATAGTCTTGATTTGTTATGTCCTTTTTTTAAAAATAAAACACAAGATAAACAAAGGACTTGGATATACAAGACTAACAACTAAACTTATCTTTTGATTTTTAAATATCAAGTTTAAACCACTTAAGGTAAAAACAAGATGTAAGCCTTTTTTGTTCTAAATCAAAAGATAGTTAACTAGCCTTTTTAATCCAAATACTCAACTTGGATTAAAGGACTAAAATGAGGTAGATCTCGACTTTCAACCTCAAGAACACACCTTACAAGATGTCAAATATACACTACACGAATATACTTCAAGAACAAGTGTATATTAATGACAAAATGCAAGAATATTGAATATTAGTGTTTATAAGTGTAGATCTAAACCAAACAAGCACTAAACACTAAATATTCAAACCACCCACCACCACTACCACTATATATACTTGACTTATATATAGTTGAGTGATGAAATATGAAAACCAACTTATAACCCTTGAGATCTAGAGAGAAAACAAGAGAAAAAGCTAGTTACGAAGCCAAAACACACTAAAAGAGTCGCCGGAAAAGTCACCGGAAAAAGTGGATCTAGGCCGGACTTTTGGAGGCTCAAAAGGTCACTCCCCAACTGTTAATACATGGTGGAAATACCACAAAAAGGTTGGTGACCAAAGGTGTGTGTTAGTGAGCAAGAATGGTAAAGAAAATCAAGCTAAAATGAAGATAGATCTTGAAATATTTTAGGCTTGAAGCATAGAAACGTTTTTGAACTTTTGGCTACTGAGAAGAGAGTGTTTCTAGGCTTATTTCACCAGCATATACTTGGCTCAAGAGGGCTTAATGAAATTGGGGGGGGGGGGAAGGGGGCTATTTATAGCTAAAAAATAAGGCTTTTAGCTTTATTTTAAAGCTAAAAAGCTTATGTCATAAAGGCAAGTGGGAGGGATGTCATCCATGAGATCATATCAGCTGTGCAAGATTCAAAAATTCCTAGGAGAGAGTGCCCACACGTTTTTAATAATTAATGAATCAATAAAAACGTAAAATGTGCGTACCGACGAGACGAAATGGGTTTAATCGCAATAAATCGAAAAATCATTGAAAAATTATGAAATTTTGGGAATCTCCTAGAAATATGCCCAGAAGATTCTGGTCAAAATTTCACCTTGAAATGAGTTGACCAACTATGACTTTTAAGCGACCGATAAATCAATTACGTATCGATTTAAGGGGTCCCGGAAAAAAGTCATCCAAAATTTACGAAATTTATTCTACAATGTCCTATGGGGAAACTAAGGATACATTCAAAGTTTCAAGTTAAAAAGATAAGTGGAAGTATTTTTACGAATTTTTCAAATGTTATAACAACCTTCCGGAGCGACCGAAAAATTCATTTGTCTTTACCGACAACTTAGACAAAAGTTTTGACTTGATATATATTCAAACATAATATTCCATATGAAATAATGACTATGAGGTCCAAGGACTTTAAAAGCTTGAATTAAAAATGATTTTATCCGGATAAATAAGGATTTTAGGGTTTTTCGGAATAAAATCTGTTTTTGGTCTTTTGGCACGGCTTTTGGCAAGGCAATTTGAATATAAATATTAAATAAATATATCAAGAATATTTGAGTGGAAAACATTTAAGAATAGCATGCTTTTAAATAAATCGAACTGTTTGACTCGTAAAAGTAGTGTTAGGAAATTCTTAATTTTTGTGCCTTTAGCCAAATGCCTATTTTCTTTTGACATAAATAACTTAGAATATAAAATACCGATATCATGATATTCTCATCCTAAGTGAATGTCGAAAATATGTCGGAAAACATTTTTGGCTCGGTTTGACCAGTTTGACTTGAATCCCGAATTATGTCGTCCCATGGGGAGGATTCTAAGTGTATTCCTAAATCTAATTTAATTTCACGTTTATTTTGACAAATTCCAAAGCCTAAAGAGCGAAAGTAATGACTCTGTCAATCTTCCCCTTTTTGGTATTTGTCAAAACTACTCGTGAAAAATAAATATGTGTGTGCGAGTCTACTTCCCCTAAGTGTATGCATGATACAAAATAAAAAAAATTGGGGTCACTTCCCCTAAATATATGCATCCCATCATACAATCACACACATAGGCACATAGAATCATATAAGCACATAGAAGATTAGAGTTAGAATTTACCCCATGTGATAAGTGTTGGTACTTATCGCAAAATATTCTCTTCCCCTTAATCTTTTCTGCAAAAACAAGGTTAGTACGAGCACATAGTAATTTTCATTTTATATTCCCGTAGAATATCTTCTTCCCCTTTTTGACATAATGCCAAAAAGTGAAATTAATATTGAGGGAGGGAACAAGGGATTAGGGATTTAGGTGATAAAGTCCTACTTATTACAAAGAAGTACCACCAATCTCCTTATCACTCCGAAACCAGTCAAACGTCCATAAATCTTCATAAAATTGGACTGGTTTTAATTAAATACAATTTTGAATAGGACTATCCTATGAATACAAATTAATCACCCCATAACTACAAGAGAAATAGATACAACTATTTAAATTCAGCTTGTAACTCCATGCAATTTCCTTGAAAGAAATATATGGCCTTTAAAAATTTCCAAATTGATCGTAAAGGATCAATAATTCTGCAATAATTAAAATTGTTAATTAGATTTTTTGTGTGCATATAACAATTTTATTGCATTATTGAATTTAAAAGAGTTTGAGTGTAAGAGATTCGAAAAAAAATTCGAGTTTTTCATTTTTAGTCCATTCCAACTCTTTCCTTTTGAGATTTTCTGCAAAATTTTAACGAGTTAGATCATCTCTAAAAGAAATTTTTGCTTTTACATAATCATTTTATAAAACTCGTATTATAAGGTCAAAGAATTATTTCGAATTTTTGAAAAATTCGAATGATAAATCCTGCAGAAAATTTGTTAGAACATACAACCAATCCATTATCAAAATAATACTTGTACGTTAAGAAAATATCCATGCAGATATAAACCAAAATGTATAGTTTTTCACTATACAAGCATCCCAAACCGTTATTCCTGAATAAGTAAATGTAACTACTAGAAAGTAACTACAAAAACTAGAATTTGAATATTGCAATTTTAACTACGAAATAATAAAAAACTATCTAAGTGATGAAGTTCGCGGTTTCTTATTTGACCAAGTACATGAGAAACTTCCCTCAATTCCTGCACACAAACACCTTAGTTAGTACATCAACATTTTCTGTAAGTAAAGGCAATGAATCAAAGACAAATGTGATGAATTTGGGAAGGGGGAAGGGTAGAGCTCAGGCTTGGCTCATCATTGCTCTCTAGACAGGCAAACTGTTAGTAATGTTCTCAAGAAAGATTAATTGCAAAAAAAATGCAAATTAATGTGCAATATGTAAGAAATTCAAGACAAAGAGAACAAAGAGTGCATGTATGCAATGGAGAGCCATGACCAGGCATGCTCAAATCCAAGGCATATTCCACTTAGCAAGGCTGCAAGACACCATTCAGGCACAAGGAAACTAAGGTCAAGTGCAGACATGATCTTATCAAAGATAAGGAATCTGGAATGGTCATATAAGCTAAATACTTTCACTTAAGAAGTTTTAGCAAATATGTGGCTATCAGCTGAGTGATATGTATTGAATCATAGCTGTATCATAACTACAGTACAATGATTTTCAACATCACTTAGCCACCCTCTTTTCAAGAGGGTACCTGCAAAACAGATGACCAAAAAGAAACAATTAGTAAGGGTCATGAGAAGATTATAGTGGCTATCAGTCTAATAAAATAATCAGAGCTAAGTCATAGTGATTGTGGTGAATTTTTGACATCACTTAGCCACCCCTAGGGAGGGGAGTACCTGCAAAACAAACAAAGAAAACCAAGTTAGTAAGGGTTCTTTTTCAGGTTTGGAAACCCATCAGCAGTCTCATCTTCCTCATACAAAGTGAGTTATGAGACTGGCATCATTTGGCCATCATCTCACCCAACCTTAGGATATGTCAATTTAAGCTCAAGATACATTCAGTATCAATCTGCAAGGTTAGTCAAGAGAATGCAAAATGTATGCTTTCTAAGAAGTGACTGGTTCATCCTGGGTTCAGATCAAGAATTCTCTAAGGGAATTCAGGCAGTCCATGGAATCAGCTATAACGCTCTAGAAAAATCTCGTATTTTATAAATATTTCTTTAATATAGATTATGGATATTATTATGTGATTATTGTTGGAAGGTGGAATATATGTGAAATTGTGTTTATGTGTTCCCATGATGATTTGTGTGTGCTTTGTAAGTCTGTGAAATTTTATTTGTATTTTGAGGATTTAAATATGTTTAAATCATGCATTATTGATCTTCTAAAATTTTTATAAAATCATCGGAGTTGTTAAAAATCATGAAATCTTTTGTGATATTATCTTTATAATATTATTTAGTTTTAAAAATGGTTGGGTGAATTAATTCGGAGGTTTTGGTATTTTAAAATGATTTTTAAGAGTTTTATTTCATTTAAAGGATCAAAACTTGTAAAATTCATATTTAATTCATTCTTGATCCTAAAAATATTTTAAAAATATGTGGGTGTTTATAATTTTATGCTCTTTATTTTAAAAATGAAAAGTTTAGTTTTCACAATTTTCTATTTAAATTTGATTTGTAAAAGATGTTTGTTAGTGTTAAAAGCAATAAGTAGTGTTTTATAATTAGATTGGGCCAAGCCCAATAAGCACCCAAAAACAAACACAACTGAGAACCATCGGGGAGAGAGGGGAAAAGAGATATTGGGGGAGAAAAAATATGGTTCTTGATTGGGGGAAATTGGTGGATTTCATTTGGGGGTTTGATTATTAAATCAATTGGGTATATATACATAGATATATACGTGTGTAAGTATGTGTATGTAAATTGTGTGCTGGTGTGTGTTGCGGGAGAAGGCAGGTCACGCGTGGGGGAGAGGGAGGTCGTGCGCAGGGAGAGGAGGCGCAACGGAGGGGCTGCGTGGTGGTGGTGGCAGCGGCTGCAGCTAGGAGAAGATAGAGAGAGAGCAACGGATTGAGAGAGATGGCCCAGAGAGAATGACAAGAGAAAGAGAGAGAGATGGCAGGTGAGAGGGAGAGACATGGTGGAGATGTTCGATGGTGGTCATCAGAAAGGTATAATTGTGATGACGCATATCTGCGTGTATGTATTGTACTCATATTTTAGTTATTTAATTGTTGTAATTTAATTAGAGTAAATTGCGAGTTATTGTTTAATTTCCGTAAATTAATTCTGAAAAGTTTATAATTGTTAATTAATTGTGGGTTTGATTATATGTTTTGGTGATTATTAATTGCTAATTGTTATTATTGTGTAATAATTTCGGAAGTGGAATTTGGGGATTTTGGATATATGTCGAGTTGGATAATTTGTTTTAGTTGTTTATATTAGTGGGTAAATTACGTTATTTGTTATTGTAATTAGTGTTAATATATTAGTTTGAAATATTAATTTGTGGATGTCGAAGCTTCCGATTATTTGATGTTGGTTCAGTCGGGAGTTTTATGATTATTAACTATTAATTATTATTTTTCGTATAATGTTGAAGTTTATGACCTTGCTAGTTGTTATTGCCGAATATAATATATTAAGAGTTATTTGAGATTGCTAGTTGTAAATGGTTTATGTGGAATAAATGTAGTAGTCGAGTCACATTATCTGTTAAATGCTATACCTGTCAAATTCTTGGTGGTGAGTTGTATGTGGTCAAATTGGTGACGATTAAGTAATTGTATAATTGCCTAAGATGTATATTTGTATAAATGTTCAGTAATGGTTTCTGAAAAAGTACCACTGGCCCTAGAGGTTATGTGATTTGTTTTGATTTAGTTTTCAAATGTAATCTATAGTAAAGTTAAACTGTTATTTTATTTCCTTATGTGTTTATGTGGTGAATGATTATATGTTATTTAGTTTAACTGCGAGGAGTCGTAAAGAGATCATAAGTTCTAAATGTCAATATTTAAGGACTTGTGTAATTCTCATCGACTAGATCCTCGGGCTTACGAATACCAATGATTGATTGTCACAAGTATAATTAATATGCTCTAGTGGTATAATCATTGATATAGCGTAAGTAATAGTTAGTGCTAGGAGTTGTTTCCTAGGGCTTACGAATACCAATGATTGATTGTCACGTGTATCATTAATATGCGTGAGTGATATGATCATTGATATAGCGTAAGTAGTAGTTAATGCTAACATAAATTATTATGTGTTTTGTGACGCCCCTAGATCCGGGGTCGGAGACCTAGGCGCTCACGGTCCATTTTCCATTAATAACATACCTGTTCTTGCACATAATATATAAAACAGCCATCGACCCCACAATAAAACTCACACCTCACACACACATAGAGGTTAGAGTCTCAGAAACGTCATACACTTGATTAAGCAAAAGTAAAGTTTCAGAGTTATTACAGACCGGATTAAATAGCATTTATGCTACCAGCAACACTTCGATATGAAGCGGAGTTGGCGGCTTGAATGTTTGTTACGGTACACTGCTTTGCACAGGTCATACTTATAAATAAAACGTACTAACAAAAGTTGTCAACCAATCCGGCTAATGAGGCCTACCGGTGGAATCTCGACTGCTGCCTCGGGTCTAGTCACCTGCTTTCGGGCAGTCTGTCTGGGTCTTGCCATTTCTCTTAACTGTTGTGTTTGTAAATTTGAAAACAAGCAAGAGTGAGCAACTATAGCTCAGCAAGAAATATATGTATAAGGTAAGCAATATAACATTACATGTGTTTAGCAGTTATTAAACTCCTTTATATCAATCAGTTATAAAATCATTTGTCATCGTTGATAAATTTCAAAGGTGCACCAATACGTGCCATTGTTTTCAAAATAAACTTGCAGTTCTAGATACTGCATAGAGTCAACATCTTTCTCATCAAAATAGGACACTATTAGCAACTTGGCACATAAGCCTAAGAAGCAGTGTTAGAGCATTTTTCCAAAGTGGAGGAATGGGACATAAAGAAAATATAAAACCTGACAGGGATTGGCGATGATTAGTCGCCACATCCAAGTCCAATAATCCGCCGGTCTTCTCTACCGGTAGAAGGATAGAAACTGCATCCGTAACTATCCTCGGGTGAAAACTACATCCGTAATCACCCTCGATGAAAACTACATCCGTAATCATCCTTCGGCAACACCTGGGCCGGAATAATAATTGATGGACCGCCTGGCTCACGGCCGCTTACATATCCCGGGAATCGTTCGTCAATGATTCCCACACCTGCTCGAGTCCCTTTTCTTTTTCTTTTAAAAACTTTATTTTGATTGAAAACTGAGTAGTTGAGGTCCGACATCAGTCGACCGATGATTCTTGAAACCATACAAGAAGCAAACCTGACCGGGGGTGTAAGAACCCCAAATTTTGGATATAATTAAAACTTTTTATTAAGTAATGATAAAATGAGGAACAATGATTCCGACAACAAGGTCACCAGCTCTAATGAATGGTGGTTTCAAAGAACAATGATTGTAATGAATGGATATTGCTTTGGACAATGATCCTGATGCATTGGTATATTGTCAGAATAGAATAATTCGATGGTTGAGGACCTAGATAAGAATAATCTACCATCCAGGAAGGAGCTAATGGATCCTTGAAGGGAAATGAGTACGTGCATAGTGTTTCCCATACGTGCATAGTATTTCCCGTACGTGCATAGTATTTCCTGTACGTGTATAGTAATTTGGTGGATGAATAGTGATTTTGTAAGTTGGAAAACTTTTCACACCACCCTATGTACGGGACGTGATATGGATGTTTCGAAGTCATATTAGTAATACGCGGAGGAAATAAGTGAATGCAGAGACGATCAGAATTCAGAAATTCCAAATTCTTTTCGGTATAATATTTGACCGGACAGTGGATTAAATATTATTATAATCCAAGAATTGAGATATTAACTTTGAGGATTTGATATTTTGGGATGTTATTATATTAGATTTAAGAATGAAGGTAGGAAACCACTGAGGAGTGGTTATGGCTACAATGTAATAATTGATATTTGGAAAGAATGAATGGAATTCGACTTTATTATTTCTATGTCTTGAAGAATGCTAAAGGGGTAACAACATAGGTAAGAATAATCTATCTTCTAAGGGAATAAGATATGGCAATTTCAAGCAAGAGAATACTCTCATGTCATCCAGATCGATAACGATTAATCCAGTAGTTCCGTAAAAAGGTTAAGGAACGATCGAAAGAGAATACGGACAATTGTACCACCCTAAGAGAACAAGTAAAGAATACAGAATGAATAGTGTTTTGGTGGGAGTATATAATAATATGAGACGACACTATATAGAAGCATTCGGAGCAGATTTCCGAGTTCGTATTAGTGATCCAGGGGGAAAATAAGTTTATGTAAAAGCTGTCGGATTCCGAAAAACCGCACTTTTATTTTCTCCGAGAGTTCCCTGGACACTGATAGCCTTAAGTATTTAACGAATGGATTTAAGGAATATAAATTGGAAAGTTAGAATGAAAGATGGAGAATGAAAGTATTAATATTAAAAAGGATTCCCGGTAAACCCTAATTAGAAATCCGTGAAATATTCCTACGAACGATCAATCGAAACGGGCAATAACCGGACACAGAAACAAGCAGAGGAAGCAAGATACATGCATGTGCAAGTGATAAATATCTAGTAACTAGCAAGGAACTAGATCAATTAGAATGCAACCAAGTACTTAGCAAGCCACCACTTGGTTAAGCCTTAAACCATCCAATCTTCAACACTTGTCCTCACAAAGACATCATCTAGTGCATCATCACTTTACTAAAGTAAAAAGAGATGAGATATTATCCAAGGCTCATCCACTTTATGCATTCTTCCAAGCAAAACCACAAGAAAACATCAAACTCTCTCCTTTACTCTTCCATTCGACTTTTGCAACAATTCCAAAACAAAAATCCAACTTCCAACCATTGTTTGATCTCCAAAAATTTATCATAGATCCTATATTTCATAAAAATGATACCCTAAAAATCTTAGCCTCAAACATCACCTTTTCCATTTTCAAAAAAATCAAGAAAGTGGAGGATGAATAGTAACCTCAAGAACAAAATTCTTGAATCTTGATTTTGGTTGATGATCCAAGCTTCATGGAGGCTATACAAGGACTATACAAGGCTTACTAAGTGCATACACACCTCAAGGAAGGTATAAAACTCTTGAAACCCTAGGCCTTAGTTTATGTTTAATGATGTTCTTGATGAGAATTTAGATTAGTATGATTATGGTAATGATTAAAGCATGCTTATGTAGTGATATGTTGATATAAGAGGATAAAATAGCTAGATGAACGGAAAGGCATTTCTTGGCCTCAGTTCATGTATATAAGTCATGTATATGTTGTTTGGGTTGGATACTATGTTTATGGGAAGATTCGAAATTGGTAGATATTCGATTTACAGCAGTTATAATGCCCGATTTTGCAATACCATGTTTTGTATGCCATTTTCCATGTCGAACCCCTACTGTCCAGAGACCTTATCTGCCATGATAGGATAGGTAATGTTCTAAGCTTCGTTTTGATATAAAGATCATGTGAAACGGACTTACGGTTTAGGATTTATGACCAAATTACTAAAAGTAGTTCGAACCCGTAAACGAAAGTTCGTAACTGTAATTGAACCCTCGTAAACTATGTAACGTCATGGCGAATCTTGGTAAATAAATACTAGAGGTAAAAAGGAAGGTGTGAAAGAAAACCGTATGTCAAAAGGATCATTTTTCGATTTATTAAAAATGTTCGAGTCGAGGTTAAACGCGAGCGAACCCCTAAAAGACGACTCTTTTATAACTTCGGTAAAACACTTAGAAAACGGGCGATAAAACTCGGAGTATAGTATTGGTTCGTAACGATCGACTTTAGAACTCATATGACTTAAGTATGTCCCAAGTATAAGTACAATGACATGTCGTATTAACGAACGAATGTCGGGTCGGATCAGTGATAAAAGTAATCCACCAAAAGGGGTATAACGAGATAACTCGAGAACGTGTTTCGAATTAAGTATAACTTAACTTTTAATATGTTAAGTGATTAATCCCGAATGCCTTGGCTATTTATAGATCACCAAGCTGAACCGGGACCCGCTACCACTACCCCTTACCGTACTCGACTACCAGGCAAGTTTCAATTCCCTTCTTTTAGGCTGTTGTTGTGATTGAATAAATATATATATATATGATTGCTGATATACATATGCCATTGCATGCATGCCTACTTTCAAGTTGAATTGATATACTTGTTCCCTGAATGTTATTGTTGGCTTATAAGCTAGATAGTTATATATCAGTTATAAGCCGGTTATTGTAAGACCCTCATAGAAGGGCGTATACATCTTATTAATCAAATATAGACCGGGAGTCCATATTCCTTGATATATCGAGATTACCTCGGAGGAAAATATTTAAGTAAATATTTTCTATTATTTGGGCGACGAATATGATTTGAATATTCGTTCGAGACTAATTATTTTAACGATCCTTACTTCAAATAATTATTTGAACGTAACTATTCAGCGAATAATATTTCTCAATATTCATTCAGAGTCGAATTAATTATCGATTATTATTTCGAATATTCTTCTAAAGATGAGACTACTAAATGAATATTATTTGGATATTCTTTTAGAATATTATTTTATTAAATAAATATTACTTTTGAATATTCACTTAAGATATTGAATACTTGATGAATATTATTTTAATATTCATCTGAAGCTTGATTTAATTATCGAATACTCCTTAAGGCTTGGATTACTAAATGAATATTACTTGATATTCATTTAGGATATTACTCATTAAATAAATATTACTTTTGAATATTCATTTAAATTCCTAATTGATTATGAATATTACCTTAAATATTCTTTTCAGGTCTTATTAATTAATGAATATTGTTTTGAATATTCATTTAAATATTTATTTATTCAATAAATATTCCCCTGATATTTCTTCAGGGATTATTTTGAGAAATGCTCTGATTAAAGATATTCTTTCATATTCCCAAATATTCTTTAAATATTTTAACTCAATAAATATTCTCTGAATATTTATTCCATACTTAGAATAATCTCGATAAGGTTTATCTTCTTCGATTATTACGAAAAATATCTCGGAGTCATATTATTATTAATCTTATATCAAGAAAGGTTCTCAGACATCATTCTTCTTTGAGTCTATCTCCTTAATAATAAGGGAACCTTACTTGGAAAATGTTATTTATCTTGTCGACTTCCCGGTCATAAAGTATTCCCTTCACCCGCAACTCGGGTGTTGTTGACTTATTAAGTCATTGCTTACCTTCTCATCTTTCGAGGGGTAAGATTATTGGGACAAGTTGATGTCCGTTACCAAGTAATAGCTTGGGAGTTATTGGTAAATTTTCCTTTCCAACTAGATACGACTACTTTGTGGAGTCTTATCAACAAGTATTATACTTGGGGAAAGGGGGACGAACGTTACATTCAGAATCATGAATTCTATTTGAACTAGGAGTCGTGTAAGAGGCCGAGTAGCGCCGGTCCATCCCCTTTGGCCCAACCGTTGGCCGGGGAGAGCTAGTAAGGCGGTATACAAGTAAAGCCGTCAGTTCTTCCTTCTACCGGTAGTAAATCTAAATTGAGCTGTACGATCTCGACTGATCATCAAGATTGGAACAGCGGGCGCGGTGAATACTCCATCATTGGTTCATCATCCAAATTTATTTATTTCCTGCAACATGATTACTGTTGGCAGAGTTGGAATAGTGTCATAACTGGAATTGCAACCCTTTTCTTGCAAGTTCCTCTTCTTAATAACAATAAGAATATCTCGCTTACTTTGATGTAGTAGATATTTCTACAAACAAATACTTTAAGTTACCTTGTAACTTCATCGTTCATATTATACTGGCATCATTTCCGTAAATGCATGGCATATGGTTTGAAAGATACTTTTGAACTGTTATACATTATCGTTCAGTTATATGTTATTGTTGGTGGGCTATTGCTCACCCTTGCTTTATTATTATATCACAACAACAGCTAGACCAGATGACTCGCACAAGGCGCACTCGACGCGGGCGAGGACTATGAGACTACCAGAGCTGAAGAAGAAGCTATTGGTAGGGTATATTTATTCTTTCAGTACCAAGAATATAGTCTAGTATGACTTATGTAAATGGATGGCAAAGAGTATGTATTTATATTGAAATTCTTTTGGATTGTAAGAACTCATAATGTGATTAATAAAAATTTGATTGTTACTCTGATTTCATCTCTGGGACTATAACGGGTGTGTTTTATATTGTTGTGTTGGGTCATAGAGACGTAATTTATTTTATGTTAAGGGAAGTTCAATTGTTGTGGACAGAATTGGAAACCGTAACCACCGGATCCCGGACCCCGGATCTGGGGGTGTTACAGAAGTGGTATCAGAGCGTACGTTATAAACCCCAGAGATGAGGCGACGTTAAAACAATAAATTCATTAAGATAATAAGAACTCTTGCCAAGTTCATAGTCGGACTACTTAATGTAGTGATGACATATAAAACCCTTATGGGAACTCGTAAGTATAATGATAGTAACTTAGCTCGATATCGTATCGACGAGTAAGGCGACTGACCTTGAGGCATATGAGCAACAGCGCGATGATGCTTTATGTGCTGAAGATCAGCGGGTAATTCGATGGAGTACCCTACTGGAGGCCCGGAAGAGGTTCCAGCAGATAAGGAAAATCCTGTTAGGATAAGGAGCATACCCATGGGTAATGAGGGTCGCAGCCAGAATGACTGTGATGATTAAGATATGGTGCTCTGAAAAGTGAGTACAAAGAACCGAGATATTATTAAGAGATCTGAAGATGCATGTTGAAGTCATAGCCGGACTACCAGATGTAGTACCAGCAAGAAAGAAGGATTGGAAGAATTACTTGAGATCTTATACGGAAATAGATGAGAATCCTTAGAGATTTTCATCTTAACAAAGAAAGAGCTAGAGGGATGTATGATTATCAAAGACATCGATTTAGGGCGAGGAACAGAGTCCCTAGGAATAGTTGAGAAGGAGGCAGTAAGTGCCATATCATTTGATAAATGAATTAGTATGAATATGGTCAGTAATAATTCGCCATGAGAAGGCAGGTGTCGTAGGTTGTAAATTATGGAACCAAATTGAGGTTAATAAGGTGGTTTTATTAAGGAAAATGTTCATTTTATGAATGAATCATTTAGAAAGTAAAGACATTGGGAAGTGATAGCATGATTGGGTAAAGTTATATAAGGAAGTAGTAAGCAAGACAATGATCTCAGAACCTACCGGAAGATAAGACGAGTGAGTCAAGATGAACTCGTAATGAGACTACTGCCAGAGACTGAGTATAGAGTTAATTCAACTCAGTTAAATGATGAACCAGAAACGTTAGATGCATGTGATTCAGAGGAATATTAAATTCCTTCTTCTCTTTGAATGGATTATAGTAGTTACCTTAAGTTTACTCCGACACGGAATTATAATAGATCAAGTAATACGATCAGCAGTAAAGAGAAAAATATGAGAAAATCTGCCTGGAGCTAAAAGGTGAAATTGGTAATGACCAAGAGCTGGCATTGCTTAATGGAAAAAGGAGACTTTGTGCTTCCAATGACGCTTCGCATAAAGGGTTAGGTAGACCGACATTTGGTAGTATTGAATATCAGGACGTTGTGACAGGTTTCATTTTGAAACTAGTAATTCCCTTCTAAGGGATGGATATAATTGATTCCTCTCCAGCGGGTAAACTTCCAATCCGATGATGATTATTTCGTTAACTATGACTGCTTATGATTCCACCTGCTTGGAGGTTCATAGAACTATTCTTCAGGTTTCGAAACTGGTCTCCTTAATGTTACCAGTAGGTGGGTAGATTGATCAAAATTTCCCTGAGTCTGGAAAGGAATTCGGTGAATTTTGGCAAACCTTGTCTTTCTGATTATCAGAGAATGTCATGGAAGAGAGTAAAAAAAAAAAAAAACTGGAGCAAACCCTGTGATTTGGGTAAGGATGCTGTAAAATGGGTTAGTAAACGGACCCTGAGCATTACAATCGACGGTAGTGATAAAAGGATGAAGTGAGATTGGACGAGAACAGGAAATGTAAGTAAGAAACTAGCCGGACGGAGAAACTCCGGGATTGACTTAAGTGAAAAGGCTGTTATGCCAGGAATGGTAAGCTTGCGTGGCACGCGGGATTGATAAGAATAGTTGAAAAGATAAAAGTGGAGGAAAGGTGACCGGAGACGGTGCCGAGTAGTCGATTAAGACTTATATGGAGTAAAGTTTTGGAAAGGTAGAAAGGTATCAAAGAAGAAGGCACTATGCCGGCAATTGCTAGAAAAGTAATGCTATTAGCCAACCCCTAAAATTATATATATATTTTTTATTTTAGTGTGGCCAGTTGAGGCCAAGTCACAAAGGATTATCGAGTGACTAGACCAGCAATGAAAGGACAAAGCAGGGTTGCTTCTAAGAAAGCACCGACTGCAAGGGCTTCTGATATAAAGGAAATATTAATGAGATCGTAAGAGTCTTCTACTAAACCCTTTGCAACCCATGTTTTGATAGGGAATTTACTAGACCTTTTTGGGTTGGGGTAACCCGTGCTAAAGTGACTCAGGTGTATTTTGTTGTCCAAGATTACGAGTAAAATGGAAGTATAGTGACTTGAGATGCGTGATGTTAGGGTATCATGAATACCATGAACATATTACGACTAAGGGAAGTAAACAACGAAGGTTTATGAAGAGAGTATAGAAATGGTCAGAGATGGATCAGTATGCTGTAGAAATTTTTTTTCTAAGGCAAGTACATTTGAGAAGAACGATAAGTACTAAGAGATTCACGTTGAACTCGACAAATATCTTCCAAAACATCCTTGCTACCATTAACAAGTTCGGTAAGAGAAGAGATTGGCATACGTTGCCTTTTTGGAAGGCCAAATAGGCTGACAACTATCTGAAAGAAGAGGGTGGCATTAAACCACCGATCGATTATCAAATGAGAATGATTGAAAAGAGACCTTTATTAAGGATACATGATCTGATTGCCAATTATAAGATGCAAGAATTCCTTGGCAGTTGAATTAAGGATAGGATATCCATAAATTAAGACAAACCCTGGGGAATGCACAAGGGGTGGCATTAACCCTAATAACGACATTATGACTTCAGATGATATGAGCTGGACTTGCTAAGGCAACAATGACCGGTAAGGATTATTAAAAAGAGTTCTGGAAAGAACATAGATAGAATTATTAGAGTATTGATCAATGACATTTTGATATACCCGGTACCCAGAAAATACCGGAGGAATGATAAGGATGGCCTACGAAACCTTACAAGGAAAAAGGGCAATATTCTGAACTTCAAAAATGGAAGTTTGGTAAGGAATGTATGACATCGTAACAATAATGCCAGATGAGGCATGTATGAAACCCTGAGGAAGTATGGGTTGAACCTAAAAAGGTTGAGATTATCCTAAGATAAAGAAAGAACTAAGAAAAGAAGCATCCTAAGTAGGATTGGGAATAAACGTGATAAAGTTCCCACGGGTAGGTGGAAGCAATGACTTATGGAAATGACTGATAGTTATATTTTCTACTTCAACAGAGCTTAAGGGAGAATGCTTTAACCCAACAGTGATGGAAATAAGGTAGAAAAACTCGAGCTGGAATGTACCCAGAAAACATGGGTTACAAGAAATCATTATCATCAAGAAAGGCCAATGAGGTGGCCGACAATCTAAGTATAAAGGAATAATTACAAATGTTCCTACCGAAGAAATAGGATGATATTTGGAAGGACCTTGAAGGTCATATCGGAATGGAGGAATTTACATTCCTTCTGATGGCTGTGCAAGAATTAACAGTAATAATAGTTTAAGTAAAGATTCGATTCCTGATGGGGTCTTAAGCATATTACGTACCTTAGAAGGTCCCGTTTTGAGGCAAACCAGGACCATGGTACAAAATTGATGAAGTAAACCGTTAAGTTTCCAGTCTTTATTGGAAGATGCATAAGTGATAGTTTCATCAACCAGACCTAGCTGCGATGCTTGAAACTCTTCTGCAATTCTATCTGCTTCACGTTATATCTACATCAAGTTCAGGAAGTGTTCCTTATGGATAAGGAATAATGATTACTTTGTCTCCCTAAGGGATTTGAAACCCGTAGAGTTAGCTATTAACGCACTACGCACTACGTAAACAACAAGCGATAGTGATTCTTCTAAGAAAGGAGATGACAACGTAAAGATAAAGAAAGTGCTGCTATTGATAAGCTAAATGGCATGTTGATGAATGACAAGCAAGTTTGTGTTAGTGTACTTCTGCACAAACAAGATAGAGAATATGAGGTTGATAATTCGTGATGCTAAACGTATTCCCGTAGAAAGAATTAATGAGACTTGGAGGGAAGGGCGGTTGAGCCCAAGACTTATTGGGCCACTTGAGAGTTTAAAGTGTTCGGACGGCGATATTCGAGCCAGCCTTACCCCCAAAATTATAGCACGGTCATAACGGGTTTTCATGTGGCCAGGCTACGCCAGTAAAATGCAAATGTTCAACAGATGATAGGAGTACAAGCATGTAGATATACGACCTGGTCTGACTTACGAAAGACAACCTGTGGAAAACCACGGATAGAAAAGAACAAGTAATAAGAAACAAGGTTGGCAGAATTAGATTATATGAATCTAAGTTAAAGGAATCGGGCCAGATTCATTTCGGAAAGTTTAAATTGAAATAACGTGATGATTATAGAATAAATGAGACGGAATGCCGATAAGGAGGTACCAAGTGCAAAAAGGTGTCTCAATCAAGAGGTGAAGGTGAAAGTAAATAATAGAAATGAGTAAGAATCAGCTAATAAGAAGGATGTGATTGATAAAAAAAAAAAAGGCTGGGGAAGCAACTAGGGAATGAGAAGCAAGGAATGTTATGAATGGGTTTTCTAATGAATTCTCAGGATGACAACCTGATAGTGTCAATATTATAGTTATGAAAAAGCTAGTAACATGATATGGGATGTCAGTAATAATGATGTCAAGTGAGAAATCTAAGATTTAACCTGAAAGGTTGAAGGATTTCCCGAATGTGAGTATCGCTAAGATTGAACAAGAGTATTTGTCCATAGAATAATGGAAAAAGCAGCAAGATATGTTGACACGTGAGATTGCGATCAAATAGTATTGGATATAATTATGATTAATTTCTTCTTTGATAAACCTCTATAGTTCAGAGGTAAATTCTGAGTATGATATTCTACAATCATGAAAGCTTTCTATAATCCTTTAGAACTCTTTTCTCTTCTTCTCTCTTATTCATCTTCTTTATGAATTGAGAAGAACAACCCTTTTAGGAGGGGAGGTACTGCTACGTGACTATCTGTCTATGTGATAGAAGTCTAAGTGGAATGCCATGACTTGTTTAATTGCTTGTCAAGTACTAAAGGCTGGCCCCCTTCTGTACTAACTATGCAATATAACAAATGTTCAATTGATCATAATGATCTCTCAATAAATCTTTCCACTTCTTTATATTGATCGAGATTGCGAAGATTAAAGCGATCAGGAAATGCACAGTACGAGCGAGGTTACCTCTGAATCGTAGGGTGATCGTGATACCAATGTTACTGCAGGTATCAATAAGGATAAGACTGAGTAAGAGTATAACCCGGATAGTGAGTTGTACGAAAAGTAGCAACGTTGATGGAAAAAGGATAAAGTATGAATTGTAGCACTAGAAGATGTGCTGAGGAAGGGTAGAACGACTAAGAATTGACCGGGAAGCTAAAGAGTGAACGACAGGCAAACGACTCTTTGCTTCCTACCTGATTCCGGGACGGAATCCTTTTAAGGAGGGGAGACTGTAAGAACCCCAAATTTTGGATATAATTAAAACTTTTTATTAAGTAATGATAAAATGAGGAACAATGATTCCGACAACAAGGTCACCAGCTCTAATGAATGGTGGTTTCAAAGAACAATGATTGTAATGAATGGATATTGCTTTGGACAATGATCCTGATGCATTGGTATATTGTCAGAATAGAATAATTCGATGGTTGAGGACCTAGATAAGAATAATCTACCATCCAGGAAGGAGCTAATGGATCCTTGAAGGGAAATGAGTACGTGCATAGTGTTTCCCATACGTGCATAGTATTTCCCATACGTGCATAGTATTTCCTGTACGTGTATAGTAATTTGGTGGATGAATAGTGATTTTGTAAGTTGGAAAACTTTTCACACCACCCTATGTACGGGACGTGATATGGATGTTTCGAAGTCATATTAGTAATACGCGGAGGAAATAAGTGAATGCAGAGACGATCGGAATTCAGAAATTCCAAATTCTTTTCGGTATAATATTTGACCGGACAGTGGATTAAATATTATTATAATCCAAGAATTGAGATATTAACTTTGAGGATTTGATATTTTGGGATGTTATTATATTAGATTTAAGAATGAAGGTAGGAAACCACTGAGGAGTGGTTATGGCTACAATGTAATAATTGATATTTGGAAAGAATGAATGGAATTCGACTTTATTATTTCTATGTCTTGAAGAATGCTAAAGGGGTAACAACATAGGTAAGAATAATCTATCTTCTAAGGGAATAAGATATGGCAATTTCAAGCAAGAGAATACTCTCATGTCATCCAGATCGATAACGATTAATCCAGTAGTTCCGTAAAAAGGTTAAGGAACGATCGAAAGAGAATACGGACAATTGTACCACCCTAAGAGAACAAGTAAAGAATACAGAATGAATAGTGTTTTGGTGGGAGTATATAATAATATGAGACGACACTATATAGAAGCATTCGGAGCAGATTTCCGAGTTCGTATTAGTGATCCAGGGGGAAAATAAGTTTATGTAAAAGCTGTCGGATTCCGAAAAACCGCACTTTTATTTTCTCCGAGAGTTCCCTGGACAATGATAGCCTTAAGTATTTAACGAATGGATTTAAGGAATATAAATTGGAAAGTTAGAATGAAAGATGGAGAATGAAAGTATTAATATTAAAAAGGATTCCCGGTAAACCCTAATTAGAAATCCGTGAAATATTCCTACGAACGATCAATCGAAACGGGCAATAACCGGACACAGAAACAAGCAGAGGAAGCAAGATACATGCATGTGCAAGTGATAAATATCTAGTAACTAGCAAGGAACTAGATCAATTAGAATGCAACCAAGTACTTAGCAAGCCACCACTTGGTTAAGCCTTAAACCATCCAATCTTCAACACTTGTCCTCACAAAGACATCATCTAGTGCATCATCACTTTACTAAAGTAAAAAGAGATGAGATATTATCCAAGGCTCATCCACTTTATGCATTCTTCCAAGCAAAACCACAAGAAAACATCAAACTCTCTCCTTTACTCTTCCATTCGACTTTTGCAACAATTCCAAAACAAAAATCCAACTTCCAACCATTGTTTGATCTCCAAAAATTTATCATAGATTCTATATTTCATAAAAATGATACCCTAAAAATCTTATCCTCAAACATCACCTTTTCCATTTTCAAAAAAATCAAGAAAGTGGAGGATGAATAGTAACCTCAAGAACAAAATTCTTGAATCTTGATTTTGGTTGATGATCCAAGCTTCATGGAGGCTATACAAGGACTATACAATGCTTACTATGTGCATACACACCTCAAGGAAGGTATAAAACTCTTGAAACCCTAGGCCTTAGTTTATGTTTAATGATGTTCTTGATGAGAATTTAGATTAGTATGATTATGGTAATGATTAAAGCATGCTTATGTAGTGATATGTTGATATAAGAGGATAAAATAGCTAGATGAACGGAAAGGCATTGCTTGGCCTCAGTTCATATATATAAGTCATGTATATGTTGTTTGGGTTGGATACTATGTTTATGGGAAGATTCGAAATTGGTAGATATTCGATTTACAGCCGTTATAATGCCCGATTTTGCAATACCATGTTTTGTATGCCATTTTCCATGTCGAACCCCTACTGTCCAGAGACCTTATCTGCCATGATAGGATAGGTAATGTTCTAAGCTTCGTTTTGATATAAAGATAATGTGAAACGGACTTACGGTTTAGGATTTATGACCAAATTACTAAAAGTAGTTCGAACCCGTAAACAAAAGTTCGTAACTGTAATTGAACCCTCGTAAACTATGTAACGTCATGGCGAATCTTGGTAAATAAATACTAGAGGTAAAAAGGAAGGCGTGAAAGAAAACCGTATGTCAAAAGGATCATTTTTCGATTTATTAAAAATGTTCGAGTCGAGGTTAAACGCGAGCGAACCCCTAAAAGACGACTCTTTTATAACTTCGGTAAAACACTTAGAAAACGGGCGATAAAACTCGGAGTATAGTATTGGTTCGTAACGATCGACTTTAGAACTCATATGACTTAAGTATGTCCCAAGTATAAGTACAATGACATGTCGTATTAACGAACGAATGTCGGGTCGGATCAGTGATAAAAGTAATCCACTAAAAGGGGTATAACGAGATAACTCGAGAACGTGTTTCGAATTAAGTATAACTTAACTTTTAATATGTTAAGTGATTAATCCCGAATGCCTTGGCTATTTATAGATCACCAAGCTGAACCGGGACCCGCTACCACTACCCCTTACCGTACTCGACTACCAGGCAAGTTTCAATTCCCTTCTTTTAGGCTGTTGTTGTGATTGAATAAATATATATATATGATTGCTGATATACATATGCCATTGCATGCATGCCTACTTTCAAGTTGAATTGATATACTTGTTCCCTGAATGTTATTGTTGGCTTATAAGCTAGATAGTTATATATCAGTTATAAGCCGGTTATTGTAAGACCCTCATAGAAGGGCGTATACATCTTATTAATCAAATATAGACCGGGAGTCCATATTCCTTGATATATCGAGATTACCTCGGAGGAAAATATTTAAGTAAATATTTTCTATTATTTGGGCGACGAATATGATTTGAATATTCGTTCGAGACTAATTATTTTAACGATCCTTACTTCAAATAATTATTTGAACGTAACTATTCAGCGAATAATATTTCTCAATATTCATTCAGAGTCGAATTAATTATCGATTATTATTTCGAATATTCTTCTAAAGATGAGACTACTAAATGAATATTATTTGGATATTCTTTTAGAATATTATTTTATTAAATAAATATTACTTTTGAATATTCACTTAAGATATTGAATACTTGATGAATATTATTTTAATATTCATCTGAAGCTTGATTTAATTATCGAATACTCCTTAAGGCTTGGATTACTAAATGAATATTACTTGATATTCATTTAGGATATTACTCATTAAATAAATATTACTTTTGAATATTCATTTAAATTCCTAATTGATTATGAATATTACCTTAAATATTCTTTTCAGGTCTTATTAATTAATGAATATTGTTTTGAATATTCATTTAAATATTTATTTATTCAATAAATATTCCCCTGATATTTCTTCAGGGATTATTTTGAGAAATGCTCTGATTAAAGATATTCTTTCATATTCCCAAATATTCTTTAAATATTTTAACTCAATAAATATTCTCTGAATATTTATTCCATACTTAGAATAATCTCGATAAGGTTTATCTTCTTCGATTATTACGAAAAATATCTCGGAGTCATATTATTATTAATCTTATATCAAGAAAGGTTCTCAGACATCATTCTTCTTTGAGTCTATCTCCTTAATAATAAGGGAACCTTACTTGGAAAATGTTATTTATCTTGTCGACTTCCCGGTCATAAAGTATTCCCTTCACCCGCAACTCGGGTGTTGTTGACTTATTAAGTCATTGCTTACCTTCTCATCTTTCGAGGGGTAAGATTATTGGGACAAGTTGATGTCCGTTACCAAGTAATAGCTTGGGAGTTATTGGTAAATTTTCCTTTCCAACTAGATACGACTACTTTGTGGAGTCTTATCAACAAGTATTATACTTGGGGAAAGGGGGACGAACGTTACATTCAGAATCATGAATTCTATTTGAACTAGGAGTCGTGTAAGAGGCCGAGTAGCGCCGGTCCATCCCCTTTGGCCCAACCGTTGGCCGGGGAGAGCTAGTAAGGCGGTATACAAGTAAAGCCGTCAGTTCTTCCTTCTACCGGTAGTAAATCTAAATTGAGCTGTACGATCTCGACTGATCATCAAGATTGGAACAGCGGGCGCGGTGAATACTTCGTCATTGGTTCATCATCCAAATTTATTTATTTCCTGCAACATGATTACTGTTGGCAGAGTTGGAATAGTGTCATAACTGGAATTGCAACCCTTTTCTTGCAAGTTCCTCTTCTTAATAACAATAAGAATATATCGCTTACTTTGATGTAGCAGATATTTCTACAAACAAATACTTTAAGTTACCTTGTAACTTCATCGTTCATATTATACTGGCATCATTTCCGTAAATGCATGGAATATGGTTTGAAAGATACTTTTGAACTGTTATACATTATCGTTCAGTTATATGTTATTGTTGGTGGGCTATTGCTCACCCTTGCTTTATTATTATATCACAACAACAGCTAGACCAGATGACTCGCACACGGCGCACTCGACGCGGGCGAGGACTATGAGACTACCAGAGCTGAAGAAGAAGCTATTGGTAGGGTATATTTATTCTTTCAGTACCAAGAATATAGTCTAGTATGACTTATGTAAATGGATGGCAAAGAGTATGTATTTATATTGAAATTCTTTTGGATTGTAAGAACTCATAATGTGATTAATAAAAATTTGATTGTTACTCTGATTTCATCTCTGGGACTATAACGGGTGTGTTTTATATTGTTGTGTTGGGTCATAGAGACATAATTTATTTTATGTTAAGGGAAGTTCAATTGTTGTGGACAGAATTGGAAACCGTAACCACCGGATCCCGGACCCCGGATCTGGGGGTGTTACAGGGGGTTTTCGAAAATATTTTGAGTTCGAAAGAGTTCGAGTTTGAAAATATTAAAGGTATCTTGGATTAGCTTTGTCTTTAAAATAATGAACAATAATTAATAAATGGTATTTTAAGATTTAATATTAATAATTAATAAAATAATAATTAAATTAAATTAGCTTTTAATCCAAGATAGGTATTTTTGAGTATTTATGATTATATAAAAATAATTACTTAAGTATACGATACTTCCCGAATGACCCTTCGGGTTTTCGCAATTTAATTACGATATAATAATATACCGCTCCCCGGTCAATGGTATATATGGACCGCTACGACCTCTATTGCTAGAGTCGTTGTCCGAAGAAAACATTTCATTCTAAGTTCAAGGGGTGCAAACATATATATGCATATAACTCAAATTTCATCATTTCTTCGATAAGCATAAACATATGATACGATTGAAAACTACAAACACAACAGTGAAAGTCCTTATATATGTAAGTTTTGAAAAGTAAACTTGCCTTGGTGAGGTTGGGGTGGTCGAGCTTGCGGAGTGGAATGATCTATACATAATCAATAGCCGTTCGTTAGTACCTTAACAATATCTCTTTTAATTGCGAGGTTTTAGGGGGTACAAAATTAACTTAACGACTTCGTCTTATGACTCTCTAGCCCCACTATAGGTTCATGTCATCACTCGATTACGCTCGTCACTTATTCGACTTAAGTTGGTTACCAGATCCGAATCATATTCATTCCCCCTTAAATCACACTCCACTTACGACTTTTTCACTTGCGCGAATTTTACTCTAACATTTTTATAAAATTGAAAAATACATATTTTAATCCAATTCTTTTTGGGTAGCCTTCACCACTGCATTTACTAGCTCCCCTAATTTTTCCATGATCCTACATAAATTTTTAGTGGTTTAAACAATGTTGACAAGGGGACCATTTAGTGCAGTTCGGATTCCAGAAACACATTTCACTTCTCAGGCCATAACTCAAAATCTATACATCACCTAGTCATGAACCTTATATTTCTAGAAACTACATTCAAATACCTTTCCAAAAATATATATTAGGACTTCAGGGGACAAGAATTAGGGGTTCAAAACCCTCCTACAAGACAGTATAAGTTCCTGGAAAATTTACACAGCATGTTTTTTCCACTTAACCATTCAAGAATCTTATATAAACATCACAACCATCATCTAAACCACCAAGATCATACTCTATAGCATACATGGAGTTACATATACTAACCACAAGCTTAAAAATCACAACCACAACATTTAAACTCCTTGTCTCCTTGGACAATGCACCATAACTAGTTACTCTTCCTCCTGTTATCTTTGTATTACTAGTTTGCTTTTCTAACTACCTAGTTGCATGGGACTTGCATGCAATATCTTTCCTTGTATCATTATTCTTCCACCAATGCTTGTCACTTAATCTTTAATTCGTATCGTATCTCAATTAATTTCTCGTAATAATACTTTGTCGCGTAGAGATTTCCCTTGTAATTCCTTAAGTACTTAATTGTGTAAATTCCTCGAATATCCATAACTTCTCGTCATAATCCCTAATAAATATTTTAATACTCCAATAACTCTCAAGTCCCAAGTTTTATAATTCTTACTAACAATAAGACTCTTGCCTTCAACAACCTTCCCTTTATCTTACATGGTGAATGTAACAACATAATTTCTCAGATAATTCAATTCCATTAAACAACATGGATGACTCAAAAGGTTCCAAATTCACAATGTCATATGATATTATATAAAAGAAAATATTACCAAAAATTAGGGTTCTTACAGCCTCCCCTCCTTAAAAGGATTCCGTCCCGGAATCAGGTTGAAAACAGTTGGGGGTGCTTTTCACGCATCGTGCTCTCTAGTTCCCATGTTGATTCTTCGACATTCTGGTTCCTCCACGAAACTCTCACTAGTTTGACAACCTTGTTCCTTAGCACCAGTTATTTTCTATCCATGATTTCTACGGGTTGCTCCACATAGGTTAAGTCTGGTTGCAGATCCACTTGGTCATATTCTATCACGTGCCGAAAGTCGGTACGGTAGGGTCGTAGCATGGACACATGGAACACATTATGTACTTGCTGCAATCTTGGGGGTAAAGCCAATTCATAGGCTAACTTTCCAACTCGTCTCAAAATCTCAAAAGGTCCAATAAATCTTGGGCTTAGCTTCCCCTTCTTACCAAATCTCATCAATCCCTTCCACGGTGATACCTTTAACATCACAAACTCTCCTACCTCATATTCTTTGTCCTTGCGGGTCTGGTCCGCATACTTTTTCTGTCTGTCTTGGGCCGCTACCAGCCGTCCTCTTATGAGTTCGATGGTTTCTCTTGTCTGTTGGACCAGTTCAGGCCCTAAAATCTTCCGCTCTCCAACCTCTTCCCAACATAAGGGAGACCGACATCTTCGTCCGTATAAAGCTTCATATGGGGGCATTCCTATACTCGCATGGTAACTGTTGTTGTAGGAAAATTCGATCAACGGCAAGTGGTCATCCCAACTTCCTTTAAAATCGATGACACATACTCTCAACTTGTCCTCTATGGTCTGGATGGTTCTCTCGCTCTGTCCGTCTGATTGGGGGTGGTATGCAGTACTCATGTTTAACTTGGTCCCCACACAATCCTGAAAACTCCTCCAGAACCTAGAGTTGAACCTTGGGTCTCTATCAGATACAATGCTCATAGGAACCCCATGCCTTACCACGATCTCCTTTAAGTAAATATCCACCAGCTTGTCGACAGTGTATCTCTCGTTGATTGGAAGAAAATGTGCTGACTCGGTCAATCTATCGATAATTACCCAAATGGCATCATGATTAGTCTTGGTCCTTGGTAGTCCGACCACAAAGTCCATCGCAATATGAACCCACTTCCACTCGGGTATCTCTAAGGGTTGCAACAATCCACTGGGCCTCTGGTGTTCGGCCTTTACTCTTTGACATGGCAAGCATTTACTTACCCACTCTACCACGTCCTTCTTCATATTTGGCCACCAATAGTATTCTCTCAGATCTCTATACATCTTAGTGCCTCCAGGGTGAATTGAGTACCTTGAACTATGAGCCTCTTGCAAAATCTCGTCTTTTAATTCCTGAACGTTCGGGATCCATATCCTAGACGCGTACCTCATAACTCCATTCCCGTCCTTTTCACACTTAATTTCCTCGCCAGTCAAAATTTTCTCCATCGAATTCTTTTCTTCTTCTATCTTCTTTTCCTGGCATAACTTAATCTTTTCCAATAGCGGTGGTTGGACTCTTATTTCCCTTAGACTCTCTTGTCCAATTCCTGGTAACCTCACGTCAATCTCCAGTTTCTCAAGGTCCTTGATCAACTCGTCCACTGACGTTATCATCTTGAGTTTCTCCTTTCGGCTAAGTGCATCGGCCACCACGTTGGCCTTCCCTGGGTGATAATGAATCTCACAATCATAATCCTTGATTAGCTCGAGCCATCTCCTATGCCTCATGTTTAACTCTTTCTGAGTGAATATGTACTTTAAGCTCTTGTGATCAGTGTAGATTTCACACTTTTCTCCGTAAAGATAATGTCTCCAGATCTTCAAAGGGAAAACTATCGCCGCTAATTCCAAATCATGGGTGGGGTATCTTATCTCGTACTCCTTAAGTTGTCTGGACGCATAAGCAATCACTTTACCGTGCTGCATAAGCACACACCCTAAACCTTTATGGGACGCGTCGCTATAAATCACAAAATCTCCCTTATCATCGGGTAGGGCTAGTACTGGTGCTGTCACCAACCTCTTTTTCAACTCTTGAAAGCTCTCTTCGCATTTTTCAGTCCACACAAACTTCTCGGTCTTGCGAGTTAGTCGGGTCAAAGGGGCTGCTATCTTGGCAAAGTCTTGGACAAACCTTCTATAGTAGCCAGCCAATCCTATAAAACTTCTCACCTCTGTCGGAGTGGTTGGTCTCTCCCAATTTGATAAAGCCTCTATTTTGGCTGGGTCCACTAGAATGCCTTGATCGCTAATCACATTCCCTAAGAACTGAACTTCCTTCAACCAAAATTCACACTTCGAGAACTTAGCGTACAACTTTTCTTCTCTCAATGATCCCAATACAATCCTCAAGTGCTCTGCATGTTCCTCCTTCCGTCTTGGAATAAATCAAGATGTCATCGATGAAGACTATAACACACTTGTCCAAGTACTTCTTGAAGACTCGATTCATTAAGTCCATGAAAGCTGCGGGGGCATTCGTTAACCCAAATGACATCACTAGGAACTCATAGTGTCCGTACCGGGTGCGAAAGGCCGTCTTTGGTATATCTTCTGGCTTAATCCTTAACTCGTGGTACCCGGTCCTCAAATCAATTTTAGAAAAATAAACTGCGTCCTTTAGTTGATCAAACAGGTCATCTATCCTGGGCAAGGGATATTTATTCTTTATAGTCACCTAATTCAACTCCCTGTAGTCTATACATAATCTCATACTACCTTCCTTCTTTTTCACGAATAACACCGGGGCTCCCCACGGTGACACACTAGGTCTTATCATCCCTTTATCCAACAACTCTTGTAACTGAGTGGCTAGCTCTTTCATCTCCACTGGGGCTAGCTGATATGGGGCTTTCGAAATTGGGGCCGTAGCAGGAACTAAGTCTATATCGAACTCGATGTCTCTATCAGGTGGTAGTCCGGGAAGATCATCCGGAAATACGTCCGCGAACTCATTAACGACAGGGATTTCCTGCAGGTTTGGTGCCTCCTTCTTGGTATCCTTCACATAGGCTAAATAGGCTTCGCATTCTTTACGTAACAGCTTCTTAGTTTGAATCATAGTCAGGAACTTTTGGTTTTGCCGTTTTCCACTAAACACTACTTCCTCGTCCCCTGGCAGTCTCAAACTTACTTTCTTCTTTACACAATCAATCTAGGATCCGTGGGTTGTTAACCAATCCATACCTACTATTACGTCAAACTCTCCTAGTTTAAAAGGTATTAAATCTACCCGAAAGTGTCGCCCTCCTATTTCTAGGTCACAACCTGGATATACTTGGCTAACAGGGATAATTTCATGATTAGCTATCTCTACTTGCAGTATGTCTTTCAATGGTTCAGCCTTAAGGCCTAACTGACATACAAAATCTAAGGATATGAAAGACTTGGAAGCTCCCGAATCAAATAAAACATTTTGCCTTAACTGAGTTGAGTAGTAGGGTACCTGCAATCACATCTGTGTTCCTCACGGCATCTTGCACCATCATGTTAAAAGTTCTTGCAGTAGGGGCCTTGTTAGAAGCAGTTCCACTCACTCTTGACGCAGCTGGCCCATAGGACATACATTCCCTCATTCGGTGCCCTGGTTTCCCACACTTGAAGCAATTACCTCCGGCATTGGTGTTGTTACTAGTTCATCGACAGGCGTTAGCATAATGTCCTGTCAGCCCACACTTGAAACACTTCACATCCTGTAGGTTACACGCGCCCGCATGTTTCCTTCCATATTTATTGCATTCCGGGGGTAGGGCTCGGGATGGGGTAGAGTAAGACGATCCCTGTGGTCGGCCGCTCTGGCCCACACTCCAACTTTCAGCTCTCTTGGTTCCAAAGTTTCCGCTGGGTTGGGACATCGCCCCTCCCTTAAATTTGCTCGGGAAGCTCCCACCCGCAGAATCTCCCTTCCAACTATTAGACTTCCTCTTCTTTCCTTCCCTCTCCTTCTGCATCTGTTCACTCCCAGCCTCAACAATTGATGCTTTCTGTACCAGGGTGGCATAGTCTGTCAGCTCAAGAACCGCCACACGATTCTGAATCCATTGCTTTAGCCCCAATTGAAACCTTCGGGCCCTGTTTGCCTCAGAGTTCACATATTCCGGCACAAACCTCGACAGCTCAGTAAATTTGGCCTCATACTCGGCCACCGTCATGTTACCTTGCTTTAGTTCCAAAAACTTCAGCTCCATTTGTGTCTCCATGAACCTAGGAAAGTACTTTTCTAAGAACAGCTCGCTAAACCTCTCCCAGGTCACCACACCTCTTCCTTCCAAATTCCTCTTAGCTTCCCACCAATAGTTTGCCTCACCCTTCAGGAGGTAGGTGGCAAAAACAGTCTTCTGCTCCTCAGCGACACCTAGTATCTCGAAAGATTTTTCCATTTCCTTCAGCCAGGCTCTGGCCTCAACCGGATCTGCAGTTCCTTTAAATTATGGGGGTTTCAGGGATTTGAAATTCCGACAGGCATTTGCAATCGCATTGCTGGGTGGTTGCTGAACCGGGGGACGGTCCAAGTTCTGCCTAAGTAGTTCCATGAACTGTTCCATAGGGCCTCCCCTTGGATGTTCTACCTCTCGGGTGTCATCACCGGCTTCTTCTTCGTCATACTCAGAGTTATCAAACAAGTTATGATCGTTGCCCTCATCCTCGCTCAGGTTCACATTCTCCCTTTCATGGTTCTGGTGGCCTCCGGTCCCGTGGTGGCTACCCTGGCCTTTAGAACTGACCGGGTGAGCTCGAATGTTCATTCTTCTGGGTGGCATGATTCTGATAATGAAACAAGAAATGGGTTAGGGTTTTCTAATTACCTGACAGCGTTTACACGGGTCAGGAACGTATCGTTCCTCCTCATAAGGGTGGAAGTTGCAAAAGTTTTAATAACCCGATGCTGGAGATAAAACGTCAAAACATTTTCGGGGGAAAAATCTTTATGGGGTGCGAAAACATTTGCAAGAGTTTTCAAGATTTCAAAACCTCAATTTTTTTTTATATATTTTAAAAAAATTTGTAGGGACATTTTGGGAATTTGTAGAGAACAATTTGAAATCGCATATCGTAAATTTGAAACAGCATGGTTGCATTTGCGGCTTGTAGCAATTGTATATATTCACAGTTGTATATCAAAACAGTAAAGTATGGCATCGGAAAGTAAGGCAGTTGAGACAATATCAAGGAAACTGAAACTAGATAAATACGGTACAAGAGTTATCACCAAGTTTGGATGTTAGAGCCTAATACATAGTTCCGATGTCAAAGTCTAGCAAAAGTGGAACAATAACAAGTACATCATCTGAATAGTCAGGGCTACACAAAAGTAGGGCTACATCCGTACATACTATCCGAAGTCACATCTACATATCTGTAGGTCAGTCTACTCATCCACTGGTCAGAAAGGATACCACTGCACAAGTCAACTATCCCGCAAAATCGACACACTAATGTCATTTGAACCTAGAGGACTGAGCTATCAGTAACACATCATGGTGCCGCACCGCGACGGAGCAAAGCCCTCACTCGGGGTGGTATGACAGGAACAGGAGCAGGTGCAAGAACAGTAGCAGGAGCAGGAGCAGGGGTAGGGTCAAGCTCCTCCTCGCCAGAAGTATCATCCTCGGAGTCACCGTCCGATGAAACAGGGCTCGATGACTGCGGAGAGGGTGGGGGTGACACAACACGGCCCTCACCAGATCTCACACTCTCCTCGTTAGTAGCTACAGGAGAGGGGGTAACTGGCTCAGGCTCAGGCTCAAAGGGCTCCTCATCGGGATCCTCATCATCAGTATCTCCTATCAGCGTAATCCAGGGGCCAAGCTCAGGGTCAGCACCCATATCCTCCTCAGGATCCTCGGTATCTCGCATCAGTGCCTCATCATGCTCTCTCTCAAAGGCCTCAGGGTCTGGGATCTCCTCCATCTAGACAAGGGAAATAAGGTGGGTCACTAACCATAAAGAAAGGTTTAAGGAGTAGTTCCCTCACGGGCCTTAAAGTCAGGGCTATATCCGATAACCCGACTGCAAACTCGATGAGAGTTCTAAGTATTATTATTAGGGTTGTTATTAGGGTTATTATTATTGTTATTATTATTAGGATTGCTTTCTTAAATTACTATCGTTTCTGAGAACTGTAACCTTGCTCTGATACCATTTCTGTGACGCCCCTAGATCCGGGGTCGGAGACCTAGGCGCTCACGGTCCATTTTCCATTAATAACATACCTGTTCTTGCACATAATATATAAAACAGCCATCAACCCCACAATAAAACTCACACCTCACACACACACACAGGTTAGAGTCTCAGAAACGTCGTACACTTGATTAAGCAAAAGTAAAGTTTCAGAGTTATTACAGACTGGATTAAATAGCATTTATGCTACCAGCAACACTTCGATATGAAGCGAAGTTGGCGGCTTGAATGTTTGTTACGGTACACTGCTTTGCACAGGTCATACTTATAAATAAAAAGTACTAACAAAAGTTGCCAACCAATCCGACTAATGGGGCCTACCGGTGAAATCTCGACTGCTGCCTCGGGTCTAGTCACCTGCTTTCGGGCAGTCTGTCTGGGTCTTGCCATTTTTCTTAACTGTTGTGTTTGTAAATTTGAAAACAAGCAAGAGTGAGCAACTATAGCTCAGCAAGAAATATATGTATAAGGTAAGCAATATAACATTACATGTGTTTAGCAGTTATTAAACTCCTTTATATCAATCAGTTATAAAATCATTTGTCATCGTTGATAAATTTCAAAGGTGCACCAATACGTGCCCTTGTTTTCAAAATAAACTTGCAGTTCTAGATACTGCATAGAGTCAACATCTTTCTTATCAAAATAGGACACTATCAGCAACTTGGCACATAAGCCTAAGAAGCAGTGTCAGAGCATTTTTCCAAAGTGGAGGAATGGGACTTAAAGAAAATATAAAACCTGACAGGGATTGACGATGATCAGTCGCCACATCCAAGTCCAATAATCCACGGGTCTTCTCTACCGGTAGAAGGATATATATTGGATTTCAATGATTTAAAAGTATGTTATGAATTCTAAGGGTATAGGTAAATATGAATTAATTGATGTGAAGATTTGAGGCGTGGTATTGTTTTGAAGTGTTTACCATTGGATAATATCCAAGTAATAAGTGACCATCTGTGTTAAATGATTATTTGACTTGGTTGATTATATTAAGACTATTCTATGAATATAATTGATATGCTCTATATGTGTTATATGTGTATGCGTTGTAGGACGCGTTAGGGTAGAATAGAGCAGTCAATAAAATATTGGTTGGTTTGATACTAAATGGTACTTTACCTTGTAAAGGTACGAGTAAGAGACCTGGTCGAGAGCAGTGCATGGGTAAGCGGAAATTCGAACAGTAGGATAACTAGCGAAGCCAATGAGGGTATTGACGTGAAGATTAGCGAAATAGGAAGTAAAGAAGAAGGTAGGGCCGAGTAAGAAGCCCACATGCCCACATGTTAAAGGGTAGAGACTGACGAGAAGTGGAGTTAAGGATCAATGTTTAAGATCGAGAATTTTGTGAATCGAGGCAAGTGTTTTGCTCTTCACTTATCATTCAAGTGATGCAATTCAATTTCCTTGTTATTTAAGATGGATTGATTTAGTATGTTTAGAAAGTGGAATACTCTATCAGTTAGCGAGAAAAGCTAATTTTTCCCACCCAGAACTTAAACATCAGATTTTTTAAAAGAACCTTACCAATAACCTTTAGCTGCAAAATTACCCTATTCATGGGATGTTAAAGCCTCCTTAGTGGAAGGCCTTTCTTTTGTTTTCTTAAAAATGTTTAAGGGACTCTCTAAATAGAGAGAATCCATGTTTTAACCCTCTACAAATACCTGATACTGAAATTTCAAACATTATTGTGCATTGAAAGATTTTATTAATTCGTAGTGCTCAATTATGTTCCTGCTCCAACTTAGATTGTTAACAGTCGAAAATCTTATTGCAACTTATATCCTTATTGTTGCTCAAATGAAATTTCTCTTTAGATAAGTTGTTGATGTTATAAATCCAATTACTCACATCCCTCTCGTTGATATTTATTCAAACTTGTCGATATCTGTTGAAAATCTTGATTGTTCAATTGTTCCCTGTAGGGTATCGAACTTGTCGATACTAATCGATTATGTTGTTTTCTTATTGACTCTAAATCATGAATTGTTGTTCTGGACGTGAGTTCCAGTTGTTGGATACCAAGGGCTGTCGATTGTCCCGACACCCATTGTGGTTATATAGAATTGGAATTTTTTTTTAAAAAGTGGCCCTTGGGGCGTTAAACCCTTCGGGGTGGGACCATATTATGGTCGGAAGTTAAGGCCAATGTGTGCCATGGATCCAATTAAGGACATTGTTATGTGCATTTGTCCGGGGTTAGTGCGTGACTGATCAGCAGCCTAACCTTGATGTTTTTTATAAATAAATAAAAATTCCAATTCTAATCTATACTCTGAAATTGAAATGTTTAGTTCTTCACTCCTTGGAAGTATGTTTTAATAATATTTGATATTAGAACTCTTGTTAGTTCTAGTTTGTGATGCACCTTGTTAATGGTGAATTGTTGGCCCTCATGACAATCTAAAGGTTGATATAGCTGATTCCTTCATAGAATGAAATGAAACCCCTTTATTTATCAGAATTGTCATCATTATTGAAATTGTTATCACTATTGCACTTGCTGAGAATTATTGGCTCACTCTTGCTTGTTTGTTTTCTTCAGCTAATAGAGAAGGTTAGTGAACCTAGTAATGGTCATTGGTGTTGCTTTCCAGCAGCGAGAGGAGACGATCGGGTTGCGGATTCTTATTGGTTAGTGGTTGGGAATTCGTCAAGGTTGAATAGTCAGTTTAACAGTGATCTTATTTAGAAAAAAAAAATTGTATAACATTTTTTTATTCAGAGGTTGGTTGTAATATTGTAATTTTGATAGTTTGTTTCATACCATAACCTGTATGCGATCTTAGTTAAGGGGTTTTATTATTATATGTTGTTTATATCCAGGATTGTATAATGTTGTTAGTGGCTAGTGGCCCCATATCTGTACCCCGGATTTTGGGATGCTACATCAGTAGTATGTGAGGCCAATGTGTCCTAATTGTGAAAGAAAATGCAGTTTATAATGCAATTTACAATTATGAAAATTAAGTGCTTAAAGATTTCTGCAAAAGGGAAGTACTACATTGCATCAACCAACTAGAAGCATTATAGCAGCCAACATCAACTAGAAACAACCATACAAGCCAGTTTGGTACTGGTACCCAAAAGGAAACAACAACAAACTAGAGCATTCATCAATTACCAAATGCACAAAACAGATAGTGCATTCATACAACAAAAATAGATAACTTAAATAACCAACATATAATCTAATCAACTTGATTAAACATATAACAACCTCAGGTTTCACAGTATCACCTATCTCAGTATCAAGATCCTTAATGACAACAGATGGAGCAACTGGTTTGGGAGGTGGAGTGTTAGCATCAATTTGAATTTGAACAAGTTGAGATAAATTATTCTCAAGAACACTCAACCTTCCCATAGCAGATCCCAACACAGTCATTACTATATCTACCCTCTCAAGTAACTGAGTATATCTCTCATTCAAAGCAAGAAACTGGTTTTTCAAGTCCTTATGCTCAATGTCCAACTCATCACACTTAGAGGATAGTTTCACAAGTACAGAGAAGTAAGCAGATAACTAAGCATGAGAAATGTTGGAAATAGGGATGGCATGGTGAACCACAGAAGGTCCAACAACAGATTCAGTAGAAACAAGGTAACACATTTGCAGTAGAGACAGCAGGCATTACAGTAGGCATAACAACATCAAGTTCAACATGAGCAGGTATATCAGAAATAGCAGGCAAGGCAACAGTCACATCAGGCATGGCAAGAGACATAGGAGGTAAGGTACCAAATTGAACATTCAAAGCATCAGGCATAGCATTTAGTTCAGGTAAGGGCAAGGCTGTTCTATTCATTCTAGCAGAAATGGTGTGTGACACAGAGAAGTAAGGAGGAAGGTTTATGTCAAAAGAGAAGTGCTCAAACACTTGAGTAAGTAAGAGACCATAAGGAATGTACCCCAATCTAGCAGCAAAAATCATTTTGGTGATTATCATATAGGGCAAGTTAAAATCAATTTTCTTGCAGGCCAACTTATACATGATTTTCATTTCCATAAAAGTCATGAGTTTGCCAGCAGTTTGAGAAGGAAAGATATTCACCCTAATGATTTCAGCTAGGGTTTGGTAGAAAGGAGTGAAATGCTCATAATCAATACCCTTATCAGTGTTAAAGACATTTGAAGGGACTTCAACTCCACAGAAAATAGAGATGAACAACCTTAGTTCATCAGGGTTAAAAGTGTAAGTCTTTGTCACATCAACTGGACTCAATAACATAACCTTAGGATCTAGCTTAAGTATCTTTCTCAACAACAAATGATCAAGGAGAATAGGCTTCTCATTAATCACAGAAGTCAGGCAGGACACCCCACCAACTCCACTCCCTACACCCATGTTGCAGAAGAACTCTGCCACCAAATTTGGTAGAACTCTCTTAGTAGGATAGACTAACAAAGGGTTCCACTTAGCATGAACAAATAAACCAAGCAACTCAGAGTCTCTAGCAAGTTGAACAATTTTACCAGGTTGCAATTTGTTCCTAACAAACCTATTCTGGGCTTCACTGGAGATAAACATAGGGGAATTGTGTTTGGCCTTTTTGTGTTTCTTGTTCTTGGAAGAAGAAGAGTTATCAGGCTGAGAAGTGGGTGAAAATAGGTTGAGAGTGGTATCAACTGGTGTGAGAGACATGATGTGCAGGTGTGTGTATTTATAACAAGTAAGCAATTAAATGAAGACAACAAGGATGAATTAAACACTGCAGTGAGCATACTCTTAAATACACAGGCAAGCACAGATTTCTAGCAATGAACAGTAATGAACAGTACAGCAGATAGTCAGACTAGTACATAATTATCAGAGAAAGGACTGCACAGTACACATAAAGTACATAGGATTTCAGGAAAGGACAAATATCATATCAATATGTCATATTGTAAAGCTGCATATCACAACTAACAATAAGGACAAAAACCAGATACCAGCACAGACAGGGTGGTAAAAAATAGAAACCATTTCCTAAAACAGTAATATCATTTAATGCAAAGTTGAAGTATGCAGCAAAGAGAAAATACTCATGCAAAACAAATATTAACTTAAGCAAAGAAGGTTATATCATCACCATAACGTTGTACATTATAAAATCAACACAAATCTCAAGCATGCTGTTGCACAGATCATACAGGCAATGTATACATATAACATATTACAGATCTGAGCAATGAACTGGGCTTCTAGAAGCTCAATTCAAATCCAACCAAGGCAGAAAATATCTAAGTGACCATACAATGCAACATTGACTAGGTAGATATCATTTAAACGAGCAAGTCACATTGCACAAGAATAAACTCAAGAATTTAAAAAATTCAGAGTTTTAGAAGGTCATCACAAGATATCATATTACTAACATTTATAGATGCAAGTAATATATATCTACAAGTTCACATCTTCATGTAACAGATAACATCCAAGACATACATATCCATTAAGAACAACTCTTAAACTCACAAAGGAGTTAGAGTGAGCACAAGACAACAATAGCATTTAATCAAGGCAATGCAAGTTCAAGTAAGCACATAAGGATTACAAACCAAATTGAAATCCATGACAGAGTTCAGAGAACTCAAGACAAGGCATATACAACTCAAGCCAAGAATACTTCATCAATACATACAATTCAGAAATTTCATGGAAGTATTGTATTAATACTGAAATAACACATTATAATGCAGATATTTAAGTAAGTAGACAACACATGACATAAATCCATACTAACTCATCAAATACTGACACGAAAGAGCACATTTACTATCTCGACTTGATATGACTAAACTCATCTCAAAGCATTACATACAACATATATCGATTCACATAATCATCAATCACACAATCTCAAATAATATGAAGAATATAACAATATTTGAATTCGAAAGTGTGCACCTTGACCATGGTGGTGATTCACATGGAAGATATTCCATAAAAACGCATTTAACAATTAGGAGAAACAAGCATATCACTTTACCAGACTGTGAATCGCTCAACTGAGTCACCCGACTCACTGGGTCAACACCGAGTTAGTGCTCAAATCTTACAGATTCAACACTAGACATCACTAAGTCACTGAAACACTAAACAAGAATGTTAGAACATGCATATAAATCAGTGAATTAAAGAAATCGAAACTAGGGTTTGAACCACTCGGAATCAAAACAAAGGGCTTTTGATATATGATGTTAAGAACATCATATCAAGAGCGAAAAAGACACGATTCAATCAAAACTTCATCGGATTGAAGCCTAATTGAAACAGCCAGATCTAGGGTTTGAGAGTATTGACTGGAAAGTGATAACTGAGACCGTAGAGGGGTGAGTTTTAGCGAGAGGAACAGGATTATGTGGTCCATTTTAACAGACGAGGTCTGAAATGATCAGAATCGGTAAATCGCCGATTTGGATTCGAGAGAGAGAAAAGAGGCGAGAGAGAACAATGAGGTTGTCCGTACAAAATGTAGTATGTATATGATTTAATTTGAACGACTGAGATTGTAGGGTTTTGAGTTCAATGGCTGAGATTAAAGGATATGAAACAATTTTTCTGAAAAATCATATCTGATTTTCTAAGAATTATTTTAGTGATTTTAAACAAAATCTTTAAATACAAAATTCTGTAAATAAAGATATAATAATGCTAAAATCACAGAAAAATAGTTTCTAGCAAGATAAAATTTAGATCCAAATTTTAAAAATGAATGCTAAATTTTAAGATTGCACATTTAATTAGTTTTTATATTTTTGCTCCGAGTTTTGAAACAACAACATTTCAAGGCCATGCAAAAATTAAAACTAATTAAATTTTATTCGTATTGAAATATTTCAATATGGTTTTTAGCCAAAACATAGACAAAACATATTAATGTCTATTTTTAAACAAATTTATTGCAGAGAAATCTGAACTTTCGAGTACCGAAGTCTCAAGAAAATCCGCTCACACAATAAGCTTGAGTGCGTTGACTATAAAATCACACGATTTATATTTCAATTTAATTATAATTAAATATAGACAAAAACTACATTTAATTATTTAGATAATCAAACATTCCTAAAAGCAATCGCAATTTAGCAAATCTTTCGGAATGCAATGGTTTCGTGAATATGTCGGCGACATTATTTTCCGTATCAATATGGTCCATCATAATATCATCTTTGTTGACATGATCACGAAGAAAATGATGTCGTATATCAATGTATTTAGTACGAGAGTGAGACACCACATTTTTACTTAAATCAATCGCACTCGTATTATCACACAAAATAGATATAGCATCAAACTTAATCATATAGTCGGCTAATGTTTGCTTCATCCATAAAATTTGAGCACAAAATTTTTCCGCCGCTATATATTCGGCTTCAGCGGTAGATAAAGTTACCGAGTTTTGTTTCTTCGAAAACCAAGAAACTAAACATCCACCGAGGAATTGACAAGTGCCGCTAGTGCTTTTTCTATCGATCAAGTGACCCACGTAATCCTAGTCGGAAAAGCACACTAAGTCGAATGATAATCCTTTCGGATACCAAAGACCAAGTTCAGTGGTGCCTTTAAGATATCTAAAAATCCGTTTAACTGCGGATAAATGAGATTCTTTAGGCGCCGCTTGAAATCGAGCACATTTGCAAACGCTATATTGATTGTCCGGTCTACTAGCGGTAATATAAAGTAAAGTACCAATCATACCACGGTATTTCTTTATATCAACCGGTTTTCCGGAGTCATCCGCCACTAATTTCTTCGAGGGAGTCATAGGAGTACTAAGTGGTTTAACATTCTCCATCTCAAATTTCTTGAGGATTTCCTTGCAATACTTTGATTGAGATATATGAATGCCTTCATTAGATTGCTTTATTTGCAAACCTAAGAAGAAATTTAATTCTCCCATCATGCTCATTTCGAATTCTTTACTCATCATTTCCGAGAATTCGTTACATAGTGATTCTTTAGTTGAACCAAAGATAATATCATCTACGTAAATTTGAACGAGCAAGATATCATCACCTTCATACTTCGTAAATAGAGTAGTGTCGGCAATTCCCATTTTAAAACCATTATCAACTAGGAATTTGCTTAACCGCTCATACCAAGCTCGAGGAGCTTGCTTTAGTCCGTATAAGGCTTTATAAAGTTTATACACATATTCCGGATGTGTTAAATCTTCAAATCCCGGTGGTTGTTTTACAAACACTTCTTCTTCCAAGAAACCATTTAGGAAAGCCGATTTAACATCCGTTTGATAGACTTTGGAGCCTTTATGACAAGCGAAAGCTAAGAACATTCGAATTGCTTCGAGTCTAGCTACGGGAGCATAAGTTTCATCATAGTCTATACCTTCCATTTGTGTATAACCTTGAGCTACTAATCGTGCTTTATTCCTTACCATTGCTACTTTCGTCTAATTTATTTCGAAAGACCCACTTGGTTCCAATAGTAGAACTATCGAGTGGAGGTGGAACTAGTTCCCAAACTTTGTTCCGAGTAAATTGGCTTAACTCTTCTTGCATTGCAAGAATCCAATCCTCGTCTAATAAAGCTTCTTTTGCATTTTTGGGTTCTATTTGTGATAGAAATGCTAAGTGACTAGCAATATTATGGACTTGAGATCGAGTTTGGACTCCTTTAGTTCTATCACCTATGATATTCTCGATAGGATGATTTCTAACCCAAGGTATGTCCGAAGGTAATCCATTATCGACCTCAACTACTTTGAGAGGATTATTCGGAACCGTAGTTCCATGATCAAAAGTTTCGATTTGTCTAATAACATTCTCAACGTTATCTTGACAATCTTCGTTTGGATCACTTTCCTCTTCAACCAAGTCTTTATACTTTGATAGTGGTTTCGATTCATTAGACACAACGTTCAATGTTTCTTCCACCATTAAAGTTTTAAGATTAAATACCCGATAAGCTTTGCTTGTATTTGAATATCCAAGAAAGACACCCTCACTAGATCTTGGGTCGAATTTCGTTGCATAATCTTTTGTATTCAAAATAAAACATTTACTTCCAAAAACCTTGAAGTAGCTTATCTTCGGTGTTTTACCAAAATAAAACTCGTAGGGAGTCTTCATTTTAATAGGTCGTAGTAAAACCCGATTAAGAACATAGCAAGCAGTTGACATAGCCTCGGCCCAAAAATATTTAGGTCGACGATATTCATTAAGCATAGTGTTTGCCATTTCTTGTAACGTTCTATTCTTCATTTCAACAACCCCATTTGATTGAGGTGTATAAGGAGGAGAAAAGTTGTGAGTAATGCCATTTGCTCTACAAAATTCAACAAACTCGGAATTTTGAAATTCCTTACCATGATCCGTCCTTATATAGGCAATAGACGTTTCTTGTTGAGTTTGAATCCTTTTGCAAAGAGTAACAAATGATATAAAGCCATCACTTTTTACTTTTAGGAACTCCGTCCATGTATATCGTGAGAAGTCGTCTACTACTACTCTAGTATATAAACTTCCTCCCAAACTTTGTACGGGTACGGGTCCGATAAGATCCATATGAAAAAGTTCTAGTGGTCTAGTAGTAGACACCATGAATTTGGCTTTATGAGATGCTCGAATTTGTTTGCCAATTTCACAAGCTTCACATATATCATCTTTAACGAAACTGAGTTTGGGTAATCCACGTACATGTTCATTCGAACATATATTTTTGATGAGTTTCATGTTGACATGACCTAAACGTCGATGCCATAACCATGGATCCTCATTCATGGATACCAAACTCACATTTTCGTAGTCATTTAGGTCACACGAATAAACATTTTTACTTCGTGGACATTTAAGAATTAGTTTCCACTCTTTGTCATAAATAGCACAATGAGATGGAAAGAAAATAACTTTGCAACCATTATCACATAGTTGACTTATTGAAAGCAAATTGTACTTTAGTCCCGTGACTAATTGTACATCACATATTTTAAAGCTTTCATTACCAATGTCACCAATGCCAATAATGTCACATTTGCTACTATCTCCAAAAGTTACAACTTCGGCGGTTGCCTTTCTAATGTTGTTCAACAACGACTTATTACCGGTCATATGTCGAGAACACCCACTATCAAGGTACCACACATCTTTCTTAGCAGCAAGGCACACCTACACAAAAGATTAATTAAATCTTTTGGTACCCTTTTTACTTGAGGGTCCGGGTGTTAGTATATCATAAGGCAATCGAGTACTTTCATAGATAAATCGAGGCATAGGATAATCATTCCCATAAACAATATCATTTCTAGATGCTTGATTCCTATTAGAGATATGATATGGATTTCTTCTAGGATCATATCTCGAATTACCACGAAAAGCATTATTATTACTACAGGGAAATATAGTAATAACAGAATCTCTAGAGTGATTATTAGCACGATAATTACCATGATTATTCCTAACATGAGCATGAGAGTTTCTAGGGTAAGCATGATGACTCACATTAGCATGTTGACTCGATCTAGCATTAAAATGACTAGCATTCCTAGGCATAGAATGAGCATTTAAGTTACGAGCATGACCATGACCATTTGGATTCTTTGCCTTATAACCTTGATTAGGAACTTTAGAAGAACTAGCATTGTTGGTACTAGTACTAGCTTGATGTTGCACGTTCCTTTGTTGAAAACTAATCGGTCTTTGTTGATAATGAAACTTAGGTTGCTTTTTATCATTCACAACGACTTTTCCTTTATTTTTAGCACCTTTAGTTTTATTACCATTTTTCGAACATCCACCTTTAGGAATCCATTTATACTTCCCCTTTCTTTCACCTTCTTTGGCTTTGCAATAAAGACTTATATGTCCACTAACATTGCAATATGAACACTTAGGTGAAGATGGTTTAGGAGGAGTATTCCTTGAAGTATTGGTAGGTGGAACTTCTCGTTTAGGAGGAGAGTTCACATTATATCCCAAACCTTCTCGGTTAAATGGTACCTTTGAATTAAATACCATACTATCCAATATAGTATTACTCTTGGTGAATTGCTTAACGGTTTTCTCAAGATTTTCTTTTTCGGCTAACAAAGAATTAATCTTGTTATTAAAGAAATTTGCTTGATCAAAGACTTGAGATAAGAGCTTGCTATTATCATTTTGAAGCCTTTGATTTTCCACAAGAACCGATTTAAGTTTCGAGACTGCATGTTCTCGTTCCTTTGAATTGGTCTCGAGTAAATCATTTAGTTTTCCAAGTTTGAAATCTTTATCGGATAACATAACTTGAAAATCTAATTCTTTTTCTTTTAGGGCTTCGTTTAGCTCTTCCTCAATATCTCCCGTTAAAGCTTGTTCGAGTTCTTTTATCTTTTCACTTAGTGTCTCATTTTCACGAATTAAAGATTCATTTCGAATCTTTAAATTCAACATCTGAACATGGAGATCACTAGTGTTAGTAGATAATTGAACTTTCTCATTTTCCATCTCTTCGGCTTGAATAACCAAGGATATATTCTCAATCTCAAGATTTTGAATAATTTCATCCTTCTTAGTATTTTCAAGATTCAAGCGCTCTTTTTGAGATGAAATAAATTCGTAATATTCCACATCTTTGACATGGATATCGGTCAAACGAGTGACCTCTTTTTGTAGCTCAATATTCACATCTCGTATTTTATTTCTTTTGGAACTAACCGTGATGTATCTTTGGCTAATTTCATAATGACTCGTTTTCAGCATTTTTACAAGATTAATAAGCTCCGAGACACACAAATTTTCATAGTCTAATAACTTTATACTTACACTTTCACTACTACAAGATGCCACATTATTAGTAGAGTTTAGGGTTACCTCTTGATTAGTAGTGGAGGTTTCCGTTGGTGTAGTTTCATCACCGATCGCCATCAAGCACAAGTTAACAACTTCTTCACTTTGTTCGGGAGCTTCTTTATCTTTGCTTAAATCCCATCCATTTTCAGCTACAAGACTTCGTCCTTTAGCCAACTTTGGACATTCCCGTTTAAAGTGACCGGGTTGTTTACATTCGAAACACAAATCATGTGTTTCCTCACTTGGCGATTCCTTCGGCTTAGGTGGAGAATAATTATTCGAATAATTCGAATGATTTGTATTATTGAAAGCATTCTTCCCTTGTTGAGCACCTTTGCCTTTATTAAAACTCGTGGTCGGAAAGTTGTTATTACTCTTATAATTAGGCCTTCCTTTCTAGTTGAATACACGTTGTTGATTACTCGACTTAAGGAATCATTTTTCGTACCGTTGAGCTTTACATTGCAAAACCCGACGTAGTTGTCTCGAAAGTAGTGCAATCTCTTGTTCATTGAGATTTTACAACTCTTCGTTCAACTCATCATCGTTTTCATCTTCATCGATAAGAATTTCTTTTAAGGCCATGTTCTTTCTTTTGTCTTCCACTTTAGGAAGGGCCTTTTCCGGAATATTATCTTCCTCGTAAGCACGAAGATTTCCGAATAAGCTATCGATGGAGTATGAATTCAAGTTATGCATTTCTTTTATTGTGGTAACTTTGACTTTCCAACTTGGAGGTAATGCTTTCAAAATCCTACAATTTTTCTCATTAATAGTATAAACCTTTCCAAGTTGTGCAAGTTCATCGACTATACGAGTTAACCTTGTTTCCATGTCGATGATGGTTTCACTTTCGAGGAGTTTAAAATTTTCATACTCTTGTATTAAAGTATCCATTCGGGATTCTTTAATATCTTTTGTGCCCTCGTAAGTAATAACCAACTTGTTCCACATTTCTTGTGCGGACTTGAAATTATTAGTACGTTTATACTCTTTTTCTGCAAGTGCACTAGTAAGAACCATTTCCGCTTTCGCGGCTATGTTCATTTGAGTTTCTTCATCCGGAGTATATTCACTCACTTTCTTTCCGACCATTACGTCGCCTACCTTTTTGGTAGGAGTGGTGACTCCGTCTTCTATGGTCATCCAAACTTTGACACCTTGGGATCTAGCATAAATCCTAAATCGTGTTTTCCAAGTTGCAAAGTTTGTGCCATCAAACAAAGGTGGTCGGGAGCTAGAAAGACCTTCTCCGCAACCAATAGTATTCAAGTAAGCCATCAAAAAGATGTCCTTTTTACGGTTTTATTTAACGACTTTCTCAACGGTCAATAAACCAGATAATGATCTACTTTTTGTTGTATTTTCGATTATCTCAACAATCGTAAAATACGGTTAAAAGCACTGCTTTGATACCAATTGATAGGTCCCATATATGGGTTAGATATGCTAGAAGGGGGGTTGAATAGCTTATCACCTTTTAAAAATTTAGAGCTTGGCTTTTTGAAAATTCTTTCGCCTTTTTTTAAACTTCGTTACTTGTAAGCAAGTAAATAAAGTGCGGAAAGTAAAGAGCGAAAGAAAAGAGAGTAGCACACGGTCGATTTTATCCTGGTTCGCGATGCCCGCAACCCCTAATGGATTCGAACACCCCTACTCCAGTCCCCGAACTCCTCCCCGGATTCGAGCTTTTCTCTACTACAAAGATACTCCTTTATAGTAGGCGAAGAAGCCTTTACAACTCCTTAAACCACTATTTAATTATCTTAGAGCAATACACACACATATTCTCCTCAAATTAAATAGCTAAATACAAACTACAAAACTTGTCTTGGAACGTAACTCCCCGTCACCTCCTCAAAGACTTTGTAGTATCCCCTGGAAGACTATGTACTTCTACAACTTTGCCGGTCTTGGATCTTAGGTCTTAGGTCTTGGATCTTCTTTTTTCGTCACGGTGCAAAGGCTACTAACTCCCCGTTAGTACGCCTAAGACTTGGGTCTTAGAACAAGAGTCACCTCACTTCTCTTCACCTCACTGCAAAGGTTAGAATACAAGTCCAACAAACAACCAAACAGTTTATATTAAGAGATATAAAACCGTGCAAGCTAGTATGTTACGGTACTAGTCACGGGGACGCTATTACGCGTTAAGTTAAATATATAACGGCAAGGGATAAGTCACAATAGTGGACTTGTCATACAAGCGGTACACATACTTATACACAACACACAAACAATTAAAACACAACTCACACGTGCGTAAAAGTAACTCGCTTATATATAAGATAAAACAAGGGCCGCTATTATGCGTTAAAATATTACACACACACACAAGCAAGAATATAAAAAAACAAGCAAGCAAGCAAGAAAGCAAGCAAGAAAGCAAGTGCTAAAAGCACTTCGGCCGAATGGTAACGAAAGTGGAAGGCCGGATTTTTCAAAGTCCTAAAACAAGTGCAAGTAGTCTTGTTGTTAAATCCTTGTTCAAGATATAAAGATAAGACAAGTAAGTAACCAACTTGAACAGTAAGACTACTAGTGGTATTACATGGCCGAATATAACAAGAAAAGGAAAGGCCAAGAATAAACTACCAACTTGTTTTAAAGAGCTAGCTTGTATAGTCTTGATTTGTTATGTTCTTGTTTTAAAAATAAAACACAAGATAAACAAAGGACTTGGATATACAAGACTAACAACTAAACTTATCTTTTTATTTTTAAATATCAATTTTAAACCACTTAAGGTAAAAACAAGATGTAAGCCTTTTTTGTTCTAAATCAAAAGATAGCTAACTAGCCTTTTTAATCCAAATACTCAACTTGGATTAAAGGACTTAAATGAAGTAGATCTCAACTTTCAACCTCAAGAACACACCTTACAAGATTTCAAATATACACTACATGAATATACTTCAAGAACAAGTGTATATTTTTGACAAAATGCAAGAATGTTGAATATTAGTGTTTATAAGTGTAGATCTAAACTAAACAAGCACTAAACACTAAATATTCAAGCCACCAACCACCACTACCACTATATATACTCAACTTATATATAGTTGAGTGATGAAATATGAAAACCAACTTATAACCCTTGAGATCTAGTGAGAAAACAAGAGAAAAAGCTAGTTATGAAGCCAAAACACACAAAAAGAGTCACCGGAAAAGTCACCGAAAAATGGCCGGAAAAAGTGGATCTAGGCCGGAATTTTGGAGGCTCAAAAGGTCACTCACCAACTGTTAAAACAAGGTGGAAATACCACAAAAAGGTTGGTGACCAAAGGTGTGTGTTAGTGAGCAAGAATGGTGAAGAAAATCAAGCTAAAATGAAGATAGATCTTGAAATATTTTAGGCTTGAAGCATAGAAATATTTTTGAACTTTTGGCTACTGAGAAGAGAGTGTTTCTAGGATTATTTCACCAGCATATACTTGGCTCAAGAGGGCTTAATGAAATGTGGGGGGGGGGGGAGGGGGCTATTTATAACCAAAAAATAAGGCTTTTAGCTTTATTTTAAAGCTAAAAAGCTTATGTCATAAAGGCAAGTGGGAGGGATGTCATCCATGACATCATATAAGCTGTGCAAGATTCAAAAATGCCTAGGAGGGAGTGCCCACACGTTTTTAATAATTAATGAATCAATAAAAACGTAAAATGCGAGTACCGATGAGACGAAATGGGTTTAATCGCAATAAATCAAAAAATCATTGAAAAATTATAAAATTTTGGGAATCTCCTAGAAATATGCCCAGAAGATTGTGGTCAAAATTTCACCTTGAAATGAGTTGACCAACTATGACTTTTAAACGACCGATAAATCAATTACGTATCGATTTAAGGGGTCCCGGAAAAAAAGTCATCCAAAATTTACGAAATTTATTCTACAATGTCCTATGGGGAAACTAAGGACACATTCAAAGTTTCAAGTTAAAAAGATAAGTGGAAGTATTTTTACGAATTTTTCAAATGTTATAACAACCTTCCGGAGCGATCGAAAAACTCATTTGTCTTTACCGACAACTTAGACAAAAGTTTTGACTTGATATATATTCAAACATAATATTCCATATTAAATAATGACTATGAGGTCCAAGGAATATATAATCTTGAATTAAAAATGATTTTATCCGGATAAATAAGGATTTAAGGGTTTTTCGGAATAAAATCTGTTTTGGGTCTTTTGGCGCGGCTTTTGGCAAGGCAATTTGAATATAAATATTAAATAAATATATCAAGAATATTTGAGAGGAAAACATTTAAGAATAACATGCTTTTAAATAAATCGAACTGTTTGACTCGTAAAAGCAGTGTTAGGTAATTCTTGATTTTTGTACCTTTAGCGAAATGTCTATTTTCTTTTGACATAAATAACTTAGAATATAAAATACCGATATCATGATATTTTCATCCTAAGTGAATGTCGAAAATATTTTGGAAAATATTTTTGGCTCGGTTTGACCAGTTTGACTTGAATCCCGAATTATGTCGTCCTCTGGGGAGGATTCTAAGTGTATTCCTAAATCTAATTTAATTTCACTTTTATTTTGACAAATTCCAAAACCTAAAGAGCGAAAGTAATGACTCTGTCAATGTCTAATAATGAAGTTTTTATATTTATATTAATTGAAAAATCCTATTGGAGCTATTAATGGTACGCATATTAAATGTCGAATACCTAAAACAGAACGTATGTCTTATTTTGGACGAAAAGGATATGCCACTCAAAATATCCTGGTAGTTTGTGATTTTAACATGTGTTTTACTTTTGCTTGGGCAGGCTAGGAAGACGAACCACACGATAGTCATATTTTATCTGAGGCTAAGACTAGAAGTGAACTTAATTTTCCACATTCAACTGGAAATAAATTTTATCTTGTAGATGCAGGTTATCCACACAAAAGAGGATATACCGCTCCATACGAAGGTGCAAGAATAAGATATCATATTCAAGATTTTCATCGGGCTAATGGTACCGCACGTTCACCCCGAAATGTAAAAGAAAAATTTAATCATCTACATTCTTCATGTAGAATGGTTATCGAACAAACATTTGCAGTGTGGAAAGCTAGATTTGCTATTTTAGTAAATATACCAATGTATAAAATAGATACTCAAATAGATATCGTTTTGGCTACAATGGTGATACACAATTACATTAGAAAGTCGAATACCAGAGATAGTGCGTTTGAAATGGCCGAAAGTGAAATTTACATTCCTGAGACTTCAACTTCGAGAACTAGTAACAGGGATGAAGAGGCTGAAAGAAAGGATGAAACAGATGATCTCCGGATTGCAAAACGTGAAAGTATTGCTGCTCATATTACATAATTGTTGTAATTTTTGCGTTTTTTTCTTTACTTCTAGTAACTTGTATTTCATTTTATTTCTTAAAATTATTGTATTACATAAGTAATTTTTCAATTTTTTTTTGACTTATAAGTTCATATTTTACCAAACACTTCTCTGACTTATAAGTAAAACCATCCAAACACCTACATAACTTATAAGTTCTGATTTACTTATAACTTATAATCCACTTATTGACTTAAAGCAATAAGTTGCTTTTTTATGTTACGCCAAACGACCCCTAAGTTGTGCTGGACTTAAAGTCCAATTAAGCCCAATAAGATAGTCGCTAAACGGGCACTATATTGTTTCATTTGGATCGTAAAATTTCAATTTAGTTAACAAAATTAAAACAAGATTTTATTACTTAAAAAAAACATGATTTTATTACATTTTTTATTAAAATCTCATTACCATTATTGTTAAATGGGTCGAATGTCGTAATCCAAACAGAAAGAACAAATATCAAGAAAATCCTTTAGTTAACCTTAATGAAAATAATATTCTATTACATTTTTGTATTGAAATCTCATTACCATTCATATTAGACTTAAATGCACTTAGTGTACCTAAACTATCAACTTATTGCACTTTAAGTACTTATGCTATTAATTAAACACTTTGTGTACTTAAAATATGCAAATGTGTGCAATGTGTGTCCAAACGTTAATTGTCAACTAACAGCCGTTAGTTCACTGTGTGTTTATGTATTTAGCTAGTACTTGCTGCCTTCTTTTTGGCGCCAATTCCATTCCCTCCATTTCTTCCCTCTCTGCCGTCTATCTAACTAGCTGTTTATTGTTGTTTGCTTTTTACTCAAAAAACTGATGGCTACACTATGTTATTGTGGTCTGGTGGCTGTTGAACGAACATCATGGACGAAGAACAATGCCTGGTGTAGATTCGTTGGTTGTATATATGCTAGTAATGGGTGTAATTTCTCTCGTTGGGTTGATCCACCAAGCTATTTTCATTATTGTTCCATACTACCGGGGTTGTTGCGTAAAAATAGAGAGAATGAAGAGAGGTTGAAGATGATGGAGGCTTAGAAGAAGACACTTAATAAGTGGTTTGTAATGTTTGTAGTTGTTGTAAGCATTTGGATAATGTTTGGTTAGTTTGGTTAGATAAGATGTATTTGTTGTTGTTTGTAATATTGTTGTTTGTAATCTTTGTTGTCGTAACAATGTTTTATTATGCACGAGTTACTTGTTTCTTAGTTGTTGAAATTTAGCATGGTAGAACAGAACAGAAAACAAGAAAAGAAGAGTTCTTCATTAATTAAAATGAGTACAAATGGATTAAGTAGATGATGAACATCTACAGGCTTAATTTATACTCTAATTTATTTAGATAAATATAAAAAAGACAGGCCTAATGGCTGTTGTCTTTTGTTGCTTAAATGAGGTGGGTGATGGCTTGTGGTGGATCCACCATTTCATTGATTCCCCCATCTCCATCTAGGCAATAGTTGGCCACGACATTAGCAGCAACATTAGCATCTGCATGGATGTGGTGGATGTCAACATATGACCAAGCCTCTCCAAGAAGCATGGTGATCATGTTGATCAAGCTAGCCATTGTAAATGCAGGATCAGGGTTCTCGATGAGCTCTATGGCTTCCCTTCTCTCTGTGAACACAACCACAGAGGTCTTCTCATGCTCCCAAGCCATCTTTAAGCCATAGTATATGGCCCAAAGCTCTGCCATTTGGGGATCATCCAACCCTATCATTCCCCCCAAACCTCTCACCCACCTATTCTTTTCCTTCATAATGCCTCCTTCAAACACACCTTTCACACATAACTTGCAAGCCATTTTTATTGAGTGTAACTATTATGAATGTGCTGTTTATGGATAAATTTGTGTGCTTAAATAGGCAAAGAAGTGTTTGTGTTAGTGTAATTTTAGTCAATGGTCTATAGTATATTGTTGAGAGTTACAAAAGTCTTCACTTGACCATTGAATGGACTGGCCAATGCATGTAGCTGCAAGTTTTGATTAAAGAGAACCACTAATGTATGACTTTCTACAAAAGAAAGATGCATGACAGAGGTAAAAAAACAAAGGGCTTACTTGTTAACCTTTCTCATTGCATTAGGACAAATAGGATTCAGTTAATAGCTACTTATCACCTTGTCTCTCCTTATTTGGATCCTTCTCATAATAGCTTTGTGTATCCCTTAGAGCAGGCCAATGATTGGTAGGTCTCTAAATTCTACAATACTATTATTGAAGACTTCACAGTGGTTATTAACAAACATGTCTGAATGACATATGGTTCTAAAAGCAGATCTAGACCACTATGACCTAGGCTTTTCCATGAGCCAGTCATGACATCTATTGGAGATCTATTATATGCAATTAGAGGGATGTAAATGGCCTCATTAACTATATAGTACTGATTATTACCTTTTTAAGTGCAGTCATATGCTTGTTGAACATGTAGTCATTGGTTGCTCTTGCTGCCATCCAAAGCAATTCCCTTAAACCCCTTCCTTTATGATCTTTGGCCATGTTGTTGTAGAGGTGCATAACACAAAATCTATGTTCTGCATTAGGGACCACATTTTTAAGAGCATTGATCAATCCCTGCATAACATTATAACAAATCGAATTGGTAAACATTTACATTGATCAACATTGCACTTTATTAGCCAAAAAAAAATAAAGAAATAACTAAGTCACCTTTTATCTATCAGAAATGACTGTCCATGCACCACTATTGACAATTCCAACATCATTTGCAACTAATTTTAAAAACCAATTCCATGAGTCTGTGTTTTCTACTTTAACAACAACCCATGCAATAGGAAACATCCCATCATTTGAATTAGCCCCAACAGCAGAAAAAGTTGCATACCATATGGACCCTTTAAATGACAACCATCTAGGCCAATCAAAGGCCTACAACCAGATTTAAAACCTCTCTTCACAGGGCTTAGACAAATGTACAGTCTTTTGAATCTTCTTCTTTCTTGACCACCTTCAACATCTTCAAGTTCCAGTTTAACTGTACTTTCAGACATTGTCTTTTTAATCTCATTCACGTAGTCCCATAGAAGTGCATACTCAGCAACATGATCTCCCTTAATACTCTTTAATGCCCTTATCCTAGCTCTCCCAATAGCATGTACACTAACATTACATTTCCAATCATTCACCACATTTTTCTGGAATGCAGGTAGGGGCTAAGTAGGGTTCATCCTAATCTCATTCTCATAATATTGTGCAATCCACCTAGAATTTATCTGTCTCTTTTTGAATGTTTGTGTGCAAGTATGTTTGTTGTTCAAGGTCTTAATCTGATATGTGGTGGACTTTGCCATTGGTGAGACATATATCTTCCATTTGCAACCAACACCTTCACATATAAATTTCACTCTGTGCCCATTATTTCTCTTCTGTATAACTACCCTTCTTAGAGATATAGCCTGATTTTTAACAGCTTTTCTAAAAGAATTTGATGTGGAAAAAGTCATACCAATCTCAAACTGTGGATTTGCCATGTTTGTGGCTTCATTAAAATAAGTAAACCTCATCTCATAATCCTCATCATCAGTACTATTAGCTGCCATTCTATCCCCATCATCACTATCAATAAATTCATCACTAAAGTCGGATTCCACATACCCTGTGCTCCAATTCTGATTATGGACTAGAACATCAACCATTCCTGAGTTTTTGTTATCATTCTTAGCTTTTTGGTGACTCCGAACATCCTCATCAGTACTGCCTATGTTGGAGCTATCCTCATGAAAACAAGCATTATCATGATCACTAATTTCAATTTGGATTTCATCAATTATGGGCTTATCCAACAACTGATCTATGTTATACATGTCTTTAGGTATTCCCTCAAGGTCAAACACATCCTCTAACATTTTTCTTTCAAATTCTCTATTAGGAATGGGCTCAACATAGTATTCACACTCTGTATATGGAAATTAAGATGCTTGAGTCTCTACACCAGTTTCACAGTACACATAGATTACATTAGAATCCTCCACCAGTTTGCACATCTCAACAACATGGATATCAGAATTTAGAGGAAATAATCCAAAATCCATTACAGAATTTGGAAGTTTATAAGAAAAGTTCACACATTCCAACGTTTACTCCACAATCAGTTAACATGATAAATACTTCCAATAAGCTCAATTCATCACCATCACATTTGTCAACATATCTAATTTCACCACCTATATATGCCTTAGGGTTTGATGAAAAGTGACCCCCAATATGCAACTTTATAGTAAACAAATCCCTATTACCTGAAACAAGAGTACATGGGCACAAAAATCACGTACACATACACATATCAAGTAGTCCTTGGCCTTATTATCAAGAACAACAAAAAATCCCAAACTTTTTACTATTTTAACTATAAAAACAGGAGAATAATTCAAGTAAAAATAGGGCAACATGCAAATTATCTTGATACACAGCTTTGTAAGACATTGCATACAAATATTGCAAAGGAAAATACGAGAGAAACCATGACATGACCTAGCAGTAGGATGTTACCTCCATAATCAGGTATTTCAGTGCCAAAACTACCACCACCTCCATAATCGACGTCACGTATCAACCATGTCATCACTTCGTTTGATTATACATACGATTAACCAGCAAAAGCATTCAAAGTATTAATCATAGAGAGAGATGAGTATTTATCTTCAATAATTGTGTGAGGGTTATGTGTGTATATAAGCTGTTGTGCTGTCCTAACCAAGTGGTGAGAAGACAAGAATGCCCTTGAGCTAACGGTTGTTAGTTGACAATTAAAGTTTGTACACACATTGCACACATTTGCATAGTTTAAGTACACAAAGTGTTTAATTGATAGATTAAGTACACAAAGTGCAGTAAGTTGATAGTTTAGGTACACCAAGTGCATTTAACTCTTCTTATTAACTGTGTTTAAATATCACGATCCAAACAACCTCAAAAAAGAACAAATATCACAAAAAGGTCATCAAGATACATACGTGTATCTGTACAATACCAAATAACCGAGGGAAAACTTAGGCCTAGCGTCGGAAAGTTCTTGTTACTTGTCACTAATCTAGAAGGTGGATGATAATTAATTAATTAAAAGTGTTAGTTTAATAATAATTAAAAACTAGGTTTAATAAGTACAATATATATATATATATATATATATATATATATATATATATATATATATCTTTACTTTTGGTCCCTTAAATATTGTAGAAGGGGGGTTAAATACAATATTTAATATTTTCTTGGATTTTCAGGTTTAAAAATTAAATCTTAATTTATCATGAACTATTAATTTCAATGAAACAAAGTTCAAGTGAAATAATTAATTTAACTTGAAAAGTGTTATAAAATTAATATGGTTATGTTTTAATAACTGTTGTAATTTTTAGAACGATTTTAACATGAAATGTTCTATTTTAGCAATTAAACAAACAATTTCAAACAAGCACAGAAAATCTGTGAATTTTTTAATTATTAAATTTCTGAACTTGAATTATTTTTCTAACTAGAATTATGAAGTCCTAAGCCTATATTTATGGAAGTAACTAGCATGAGAACCCGTGCGAGGCACGGGACATGCTCTAGGAATTTTTTGTTAGGTTCGAGTCATTGAAGTGAGTGTTGGCCCGAGGTTGTTATGGCTCATATGTATGGTTGCAATTGCTCAAATCAGACGTAAAAGGTTGTGAAGATCGATGTATTTCGGATCCTTTTGAATGCACTTAAATTTTGTGCAATAAGATGTAAACGATGGGAGGCTATGTAGAAACAGGGAATAGTTTACGATTAAGTACGAAGTTGCAAAATGTTGAGTGTGGTACGCAGTATCCTATGATATTTGAATAGAAAATCCATGCAATGTAGGGATCTAAAAGTGGATTAAAAGAAACATATTCTCAAATATATTTGTAACAATGTGGGTCAGCACAAGGGTTGAGCAGTGCATCATAAGTAGGTTATTTAGGGAAATAGTAGGAAATCTAAAGTTTTGGAATACAAAGGGCCTACATGGGTACGTAAATGAAAGAGTGTTATAGAGTTCCCCACTCCTCAAACGACATTATCCTTGATTGAGTTGGAAGTTCAGTATTGGTATGCTTGTCTTCCACCCACAAAGGTGGAGCTGGAGAAGGGATGTGTTTACAAACACTAGGGTGTGCAAGTTGATGAACCCGGAAGCCATAATCTTAGAGATTAGATTATCGATAGTTATGTTAAGGCTATAGGCACTTTTACATGGATGCGGTTATGTTTTTGAGTTTATAAGAAATAGGTTGTCTATGCATTTTTTAGGTGCATTTCAAGGTTTGCTGGGAATCCGAATGGATTTCGGAGACACGGGGTAAACTGGCTAATCTGAGTAACATGCTAGTTGAAATCAATTTAAGCTTTCAACCAAAAGGTAATGTGTGACTCATGCCCGACTGCGATTTTATTACTGCAATGGTCCATAATAGATGAACAGAAGTAATTTGAGCTAATAAATCCTGTGTGAAAGTACAACTGTAGCGTTAAATATTAGAAAATGAAATGAAGGGGCCATTGCTCTGTTATGCGTAAAGATAATTTGAGGAGATTATGTTCAGTTGGGTAATTGAATTCATGTGCCGATAACTATTGAGGTCATTATGTTTTTGAGTTTGAACTAAATCTATATATTATAGACCCACACAGGGGTAAATTGAGTGAATAAACCCCTGCGATTTTAGAAAGTCAAATTTTGCCCCTTAATATTAGAAAATTGAATGTAGTTGCCATCGTTCTCCCATTTAAACATAAAATTTGTGCAATTCAGGGGAAATAAGAAAAAGAATTCATTTGAATTTATATTTTTTTACCAGAAGTTGTGAACCTGGATATGTATGGAACATATTGTAGATTTGTATTTTTTTAGGATTAAAATAGAGATGCTTCGAAAGTTATCTATTTGTAAGGTTTTTTATGAATTGGCTATTTTCCCTAAATACCCGGGAATTATTTTTTTGAAGGTATTTTTTTTTGTAAAAATATCAAGTTATTTACAAAGATACGATGTACAAATGAATCAATTTGGATTTATATTTGAATGCCCAATAGGTTGCATAGAATTGCACATTTTGTTGGAACATTTACATTTGATTGATTCGGTTGTCGAAATTACTTTTAGAAATAAGTTGGTTCATGCGTAGATTTTGTATTTTACAAATTTTGTTTTTAAGGAAAAATTTATTATTTTGGATATTTACGGGAAAAACGTTTAAAATAATGTAAAATACAAAGATAATAATATTTCCCAGTTATCCTCTTTTCCTCTAAGGATTGAATAGAACAAGCTAAGAAAAAATGGCCACAGGCCTGCCTTGTTCAATAGTAGGTAGCTTGAGGTCAAGAACTTACCTTTCATCATCTGTAAGACAACCCATTTCACCATTCCTGGAAACGACGGCGTTTGCTGACCTGGGTTTCGTTAGTTCTCAATTGAGGGGTCTTTAAAATTCAAGCAATGAGGTCAGTAAGCTCAAGCCCATTTCTGTGCCAACTAAGCTTCCGCTTCAATCTGCTGCCCGTAAAGTCCTATGCTTTGTATATATATATATATATATGTATGTATAAATGTATATACACATGTTCTTGTAAAGTGTTTGTGTTTTATTTGTGCTATTTGATGGTTCTGTTTCTTTGTGGCTTTTAGTGAATTTGTTTTGGGGTTTATTAGTGTGCAAGTTCAATTGAGTGTAGATGTTTATTTTACTGTTGGAAAGGAGGGTCTTTTGAGGTATTCTGAAAGATCCTGGATTGATTAAAGAAAGAATCCTGGGACGTTGTGCTCTGATTGTAACTACACAATGTTGTTTTGATTTTTGATGATTGGGTAGATATATATTACGGTTAGTGCACAAGGGAGAGGACCTTTTAGTTGATTCGTAAGGGTAAATTTTAGAGAACTCCAAGTTATTAGTTGACTGACAGTGGGGTGTTTTTCGTTATCCTCCTCATTTCTTTGTAGAATTCTCGTTGAAGTTTATACATTCGCATTGGTCCGTTAGTGATATATGTTAGGTTGGTTGCTTTGGTCGAATAAAGGGGTCTTTATACCAGAGGTTTCGGATAAAGAAAATAACCCACTTACCTTGTAATATGCCCTGTAGAATCGTTAGTTCGTTGAATTGTGTTGCACAGCGAAGAAGAGTGCAGAGTGAAAAACGCTATAGCAGCCAGAAGTTAATTTGGCTTGTGAGTACTTTTCCCTGCAGAACAATCTTAGAAGTTGAATGGTAAAAATTACGTTACCCATGCCCTGAATCCTAATTTTTCTACTGTCACCTGAAACTTCAGCTTGTTGCTTTGTTGTTAACTGATCTCTAAATTCTTTGAGACCCTCATCTTGTCGTTCTCCAAGCTGCACATGAAATAAGTACAAGTTGACCTGAGTGTTAATTTCCATAATCTAGCTTTTGTTATATACGCATCAAGATCTTCCCTAAAAGTTGATGGTCATGCAAATTTCTATATATTTTTTTATGTACATGATTTTGTAGAGATGTTCAATATACCCAACATGAAAGAGGTAACTGATAACATACCTTAACCACCTTTTTGTAACTATATTTCTTTTCTATGAATCTGAACAGAGAGCAAAGGCCAAATATAGTATATTAATCTGTTGTCAGACAAAATTACTTGGAGTTTAATAGCATTTTCCTTAACTCCTGATCTGCTCTCTGATGCGTCCCTAACTTCACATATATTTAGAAGGCCAATTATAACTAAAGAGGCTAGTAGTGGAGGAGTATGTACTCAAGGCGGTGAACACCTTTTGAACAAATATATTATGAAAAAGTATTTACCCTTGATTCTAAATCATTTGTTTTGAGTTTCCAGTGAGCAGAGTTGATTCTTATCTCATGTTTCAGTGGCAGGTTTTCTTCATACCTATTGGTTGTGTAGCAGAGAGGTTTAAGTTCAGATCAGGCACGTTCTTAAGGTACTGAAGCACATATGGACTAAAGTTACCACCCGAGATGGCCGACCTGGTTGGTTAGCAATGCAACAATGTCGCCCTAATGAGGACAAATCCTATAAAATATCAAGATCATCAACGATAGATGATTTTAAATGCTAACTAATAGCTCAATAAAAGGAAAGTATCCAGCTGCCGTTACTTTATTTTCTGTTCTGCATTCCTGATTAATTGAATCACAAATTATTTGTTACCTAACTCCCATTTATGTGTTAGAAATAAGGGTTGTGGAGGTATGTAATGCATGTATAAATCTGATAAATGCAGACGTTGTACTGTTTCAGCAGGATTTTACTAAGAGAGCCAAGAGGGTGTGAAGATGTCCTTATTCTCGAGCTTTTTAAGTGCCCCCAAATTGGGTACAATAATACAGAAACAATGCCAGGGGATGTATTTACAGAGTATGGGTTGGACCTAAGTCTGAATTTCTAAAGCGAGGACTTTAATACGTAGCGAGAAGAAACAAATTTGCAATTATCTTTGTAAAAATGTATTTGAGCGCAAGGTGTAACCAGTGCATCATAAGTAACTTATTTAGGAAAACACTTAGAAATCCAATTTTATGGAATAAAAAAGTCAAACGTGGCAATGCAAATAAAAGAGTGTTTTAGACTACCGTACTGCAGACATATAAGAAAAGCAGTTCTTAGTTTATTTGTGAGGGGACCATTGGAGTTGTCAAGTGAGCTTCTGCTTTTTGTTGACACAGGTGCTTGCTGGAGGTTCCATGTTTGCAGAGGCAGGTATTACTTCTTTGCCTGGAGCTTCGCCGGGGACCTCAGACACCCTGGTGACTGTGTACTCTTCACAGCCCTGGATGATGTTGTAAGGGGTGATTTTGAGCTGGAAGGCGCAGACCTTTCCGATGATGTTGCGGACCATTGGAGGGATTTCTTCTTCCTACAGGCAAATTAAAGTTTAAAATACATTAGTTAGTGAATTGAGTGTTTGTGTGGGTAGGTTGAAATTGAAGAGGGCATACCTCTGCCTTTTCTGCGAGGACCGTGTGTAGAGGAATGCCCACAAGTTGTTCGGCCTCTTTGTTGAACAAAGTCACCGTGGTTGAGCCGGACTGATCCTCAACCCTCACCACAATCCTGAACCTGCGTATAAAAGCATGTCAATGGATGGGTCTGTGGTTTAATTCTTGGGAGTTTGATATTGTTGAGTTATTTGGATGGTGCGTACCGTTGGGCCAGTGAAGGTATCTCCTCATTGCAGCTAAGGCAGTAGAATTTCTCATTTAGATCGCGGAGGGCCCGAGCACAAGTAGGGCAGCAGTTGTAATACCAGCCATTCCCGCCAAGCACGTCAACAATCTTCGCCTGGCAGATGCACCGAATCACCTATTTTTCATAAGGCATAAATTAATCTGTTGGGTCGGCCATTCCATACAAGTTTATGCATATAAGTGTAGTTGGCAATGAGAAGGTAGGGGTAACCATTGTTCCTGGTGGGATTACTGTCTCGAAGATAGACGATATAGGTAATTCCTGCACAGTGTCTCCGGTGGATGTCAGGAATTGCTTAATTATTGGGGCAGGGAGGTCAGCCTGGTTTCCGTTCCTTGTCTTGGTAAGTGCTTCCTTTAGAGCGTTCAGTGGGGCGTATTCAATGTTCGCATAACAGTGGGTGGCATCTGTGCTCGAAAGGGATGCTGCATCTGTAAGTAGTGGTGTTAGTTCGCATGAATTTAAAAAGGGTACAAGTACACACTCATAGATTTGTGGTTTAGAATTTTTTCCTGAGCTGTGCGGGGAGTGTTTCGGCCTAGTAGTGTGTGTGGGTTTTTTGTGCGCAGTACGTATTGGCAATAGGAAGCAAGGAAAGTAATCACCTGAGAATTTCTTCGCAAGTAGGCCAGTGAAGACCATGAATACAGGCCCACCATTGGAAGATGACATCAACGCCTGAAATTCCTTTGCCTTTTCCTCCCATAGAGTGATCAGCATGTTCTCGTCCCTGTTCTCGGAGGTGGAAAGTGTGAAGGACATATAATGCATCATTCATATAATGTATCATTCAAGCCGAATGCCTTTTGTGGAGCAGCAGTTGTTTTAGGAGGATTGTAAACTTTTCTGGGAATTAGGTGGATGTTATGTTTTTAGGGTAGGAGCTCTAAAAAGTTTTAAGTTTTTTGGCGGAAAAGGGCCGACAGATTCACCACATTTTCAAATTGTCTTCTTCCACAGGTTTTAGATTTCACAGTAATGTTGTCATTAAATTATAAAACCATCATAAATCCCAAAACAAAATGTTTTATATCCAATCTAAATACACAACACCCCTAAAAAACCTATAAGAATTTGAATTTTGCTAAAAACTTAATGTTGAGCAACGATAAAAATTAAAGTGGATTAGTGAAGAAAAAATCTAATGAAGTACCATTCATCAGATGAATTAACTAATTGTATCACTTAAAGTGTTTTCATTTATATATATATATATATATATATATATATATATATATATATACATACATATATATATATATATATATATATATATATATATATATATATATATATATATATATATGCGTATGCACCAAATACATCGAGTTTTCCTATTTATTATCATCCCTCAAAAGTAAAAGACATGAGTTAAAAATATTTTAAAAGTCAGGTCTGACCAAAGAAAGCATTGCACAACTATAATGTAAAAAACTAATAGTGCAAGTCAATGCTTCAAAAGCTAGCATGCAGAAAAAGATGTAGAGAATGTTTGTCGACCCCTCCAAATGGCTCCACAAATAAGTTTTTAAAGGATATGTGTGTTCGGACCTTAAAATAGCACAGTCGGTTATTAATGTTTTATGGAATTTTTGGCTTGTTTCAAAGTATGATTTGAAATTATCATGGAACAAAAAAAAAGAGGCATGGAAATATGCCTTTGAGGCGCCTCAACATGAGTGCATAAAAGTTTTCATAAATTCCTGTTTTAGTAGTCATTTTCCTAGCGTAAAATAACTCAGATTGTACATATTATTTCGTTGAGACCCAACCCAAGACAATGTTGACAAAGATTGTATTGATTTGGTTAGCAGTTATTCCTATAAAAAATACTTAAGAAAGATTAAATATGGTTTCCTAACCCTAACCATAACCAGTAGTAAGTGCGCATTATTCTACGAAGAACAATTTTTTTTACGAAAGCCCTTTCTAATTCTAAGTATAGTCGAATTGTAAGTGTCAAGTTTTTTAGAGCATCAGCAAAAAAAATTTTAAAGTAAAATTTTAGGTAACATGTTTGGGAGGTACTAAGCAAACCAGGTGTGGTTTATATGTAGTAGAATAGTGAGTTTTCTTTTGGCTGAATGAGATATGTTGTTGATGGACGAGGGCCAATTTTTACTAAAGTGCAACCCATTCTACTCTCTATATGTTTATGCCATTTATAGGAGACTACATGACAATCCTGCTAGAGGGGAGGTTAACATTGGAAACATAATTATGCATTTATGTATTAGCAAGGAAGGTACCTTTCATTGCCTAGCATCACATCAAGTTTTTGAGCACCATTGGCCCTTCTTTCCGGTTTTCCACAGCTCTTTACCATGCCAATGACATCTTCATCGGAACAAAAAATAGGTTAGAGGGACATGAGAACGTATTATTAGTTTCATTTGGTTAGTGTTAGAGGATACCTATCAACAATGCAACATTCCAAACCAAGGTTTGGATGGATGCAAAATCTTTTAACTCAAATTTGTGTTGCGGAATGCCGGGCGAGTACACCCCTTTCTCAATCCTTGTTTTGTAGAAAAAGTTGATTGAAGAGTCTCCCTCAACCGGTTTGTACAGTTTAGGAGCCGGAACAACCTTAAAGTTGGAGATGGCATAGACCTCGCCTTCCTTCAGTATTGGGAGGTAAGACTGTTTTTGGTTGTTGCGAATAATTGCCAAGATGTGATTATCCTGTGATAGAATCATTATTTCATATTAGTAGTTGAGTTGTGTAAAGGAATTGAAAACAATTAATATCAAGGCAGGTAAAAATTTTGTAGAACATACCTTATCATCCAGTAGGATGACATTTGTGTGGAGGGTTGAACCGTTGCGCTTGTTAATTGCTTCCCAAATTCTAGTTACGCGGACTTGGATGGTGTCATGGTCGGAGTTTGAGGACAATGCAGCTAGAGGTGTTGCAGAGGTTTTCATGGTTTTCAAGGTTGAAGGGAGAAGCCTGGGAAATTGCCAGTATGAAAAGGGTGGTTGTCGCAGTGCAGGTTGTCTTTTATATTGGTTGGAAGGGTTCTTTGATTTCCTGGAATAGGAAAAGTTCCGTTATTATATTTTATACTTAATTGTGCAAATTGTTCGCTATCCCAAATTTAATTGTATGGGTACGTTTATTTATTTTATAGATCCGTGGCTTCTGACCCCTCCAGTCCTTAACGTTTGACATTTCTTAATAGGAGGTTTTTAAATCTTTCATCCCAATTTAATTTAGGATAAGTTCTAAGGTAATCTTTGGAATGGTTTCTTTGGCAATTCTTTTACGGCGTAAGTAGGTGAATCGAATATAGTGGTAGGAAATATTTCTAATGTTTTAATGCGGGTTGGGGTCCTAATTTTGTTCAATCAAATATATGGGTAGAAAATATGGCCTATTTTCAGTAAATATGGGTGGTTTTTTGCATGTAAGATATGTGCTGAATCTCCTGCCAAAAAAAAAAGATGAAAAATGCTAGAGCCACCAAAATATGTCCGAAAATTGTTCCCAAATCCTTGAATAATTGCCAAGTTTCTTAAAATAATATTGGAACCCGCGTGCATAAATATGCGACCATGAATTAAAACCATCCACTTGTCAATGCCATGTCATTTGGAAAAAATTTTGGGAATATTTTTGGGGTACCTAGCATTGCTCAAAAAAGATATGTGCCAAATCTTTTATTTCCTTGTAACATGGCAAAAGACTAATAGTCGGTCCAGATTGTTATAAAAAAATATTAGGGGCGACGTATTCACGTACATTGTTAGCCTATTTTTTGGGTTTTTTAATGACAAAATGTGAAAATAATTTAATATGAAATCAGGATATCCATGGATGACGGTAAACCGTCTATGAAACAATACCATTGATATTGTGAAGTTGAAACTCCTAAAAGGGAATAACAAGAAAACAAAAAAAAAATTATCCATTGTTTTATTAAAAAATGCCGATCATTTCATGTGAGTTATGTGTTGCTTTTATTTTTTAATTCCTTTTATAGAACAAAAGAATAACAGTTTTGATAGGTTGGTATTTAAATTTCCTTAGGGTATAATTATGTATGTTAGGTCGAATACACAATTAATAATCAAATTCGTATGAGAGTTTAACAAGTAAGACGTTTAAGCACTTAAAAACTTCTTGTATTAAGAACCCTCTTCGTGATGTAAACTATCACAAAGAGCTGCTAGGTTACAATAAAGATAATTCGTTGTACAATACCCTTCTAGGGTTAACCTAACTGTATTTATAAAACATACAGCTTCGATACAATCTCTAATTGATATTCCTAATAATCAGCTATACAATAATATCAATTACAGATTGTCATACGTCTCCTAAGTCGACTCAATCTCTTTGATAGCTATCCAATCTTCAAAGATATCGCTTCCATAATAAATCTTCAATCACTGTTGACCAGTAGACGCTGCATCCAGACAGAGTTTGACAAACTCTGTCGAGCTTCCATCTATCAGAGCTTACACTAAACTCTGACCGCTTCCAGCTAAACTCTGATAATTCACACTAACACTTGAACACTGATTAAAACACATCAATTATATTTAACAATCTCCCCCAACTTGTTCATTAGCAAAAATGCACAAGTTAATGACAATAATTGATGATGTCAAAACAAATAGACAAATACAGTGTTTATACAAATTCAGAGTTTAAGCTTCTACTTAACAAAATCTACAGAGAATAAGAAAATCCTTACAGACCTTAATCTCTAATCTCTTCAAGATCTGGCATAGCTCTGAGATAATCTATGAGCAATCTTCTTTCTGCATTTTCAAGCTCAATCTCCATAGCTTCTTTAATCTCTCTGAGCTGAGGATCACTCTCATCTGTCTGGTAGATAGCAGCCCTAAGATCATAGATTTTGTTTCTTCTCATCTCATTTCCCAGTCTGATAAATTTGACTTCTTCTGACTGTGAATTGAAGTCAAGTACTGTGATTCCCAAATCAGTCTTTAATTTTGCAGTACCTTTCTTCATTTCAATAAGATTTCCATTGTAATCCCTGTACTTAGGAACATATCTGCTATTATACTTCTCTCCTCTGATTGCCAAATTTTGAAGCATCCTCTGTCTGAGCACATTGGCAACTGATTGAGTCCTTTGACTATTCACCTTGAAAAGATATAGAACATATTCTAGTTCTTCCCAATATTTCAAGCTAATATCATTCTCACCAATTCTAAATACTGTCCCATCAGCCATGAAGTACAAGAGAAAGTCCTTCTTTAAACTCTTCTGATGAACTAACTGTACTGATTCCGGTCTGTCCAAACTCTCTTGAGTGACACCACGACCTGGAACAGCCAGTGAAGAAGGATCTCTAGGACCAGTATATTGCCTTTTGTCTTTGTGTGAACCTAGTCCACCCTTATTGTTTCCAACTTTACCAGACAAAGCTCTTCCATCAGAAATATTCATAGAAACTCCAGATAATATATTTGGATCTTGAATTGTTCCTTTCCCAAAAACCGTTTTCAACTGAGAAGATTGTAAAGGTGTGGTCATAACTTGTGATGCAACAGAAGTTGTAACTTTCTTATGTGAACTTTCTCCTTCAATGCCTTTCAGCTTGAGTTGAGCTTCTGCTGCCATTGTTTCCTTTGAAAACTGAGATCTTTGACTAACATCAGCCCTTTCCTTGATCACAATACCTTTAACAACAGGCCTAGGAGCTTTTCCTCTTTTTAACGTACCAGACTTTAAATCCTTGAGATGTTCTTCTTGTAAACTCTTTTCTTCAGCTTCAATATCCTCAATTGTAACTCCTTCCTCATTCTCTTCAATAAACAACTTAGCAGACAATTCTTCATCAGTCTGTGGATTAGAAGGTAATAGCAAACTCTTGGTCTTTGAAGTACCTTGAGTATCAGTATTTATCCCAACAAACTGTGATTTAGATGACTTGCTAGTTTTCAAAGTTTGAAATTCTTCAGTTTTGTTCTTTCCTTTACTACTTGCTCCTCGATCTCCAGCACTATCCCTTCTGACAACTCTCTCCCCCTTTTTGACATCATCAGGAATAAGAATAGATGTAATTAACTCCAAGGAGGTAGCAATAGAATCAATTTTAACAGACAAGGCAGACTGATTCTCTTCAACTTTACCCAGCCTGACAAAGAGATTGTCTTGAGTTTTAGAAAATTTTGTATTCATGAGTTTAGACTCTCGTTCCATTTTCATTTCTCTAGTTACAATCTCAGTCCTCAAATCAGTGATTGCCTTTGTAGTGTCATCAAATCTTCTATCCAGAGTTTTGACTTGAACTACAGTTGCTTTTAAGCAAGAAAGAATCTCTGGATTGGAGATAGTGTCAGCAGTTTGCTTAACAAAATCAGCTGCTCTCCCTCGTGGAAAAATGCAATCCTCTTTGTACCAGTCAGCAGTAAATTGTGCAAGTTTTGCTCTCTCAATTTCATGAGACTTACAAGGTTGAGTGAAAGATGTATGTTTATTGTCTGTTTGTACTGGTGCACTCAGAGAAGAATCAGAGTTTGCACTGCTTTCACCTTCAGGTTCAACACTTGCAGCTTTAGCATGTTCATCTTCAAGTAAAACACTGTGCTGAGCATTGTCAGCCACAGTTTTAGCAATTTCTTCTGCAACCTTGTCAAGATTTGCTTCATGTTGCTCAGACTCAGCAACAGAGTTTACATTTTTGTCATCAACAGGTATAGACTGAGAAGTAGCCTTGGTTGCTTGATCAATCTCATCTCCTCCTTCAACAGTTTGGTGAGCATCAGAGAATAACTCTGTATGTGATGCTACAGTTTCAGAAAGAAGAACTGTAGGTTGATCAGCTGCACCAGTATCAGAGATAGGATCAGAGAATGGCATGAATGAATCAAGAATATCATTCATTGGAGAAAAGCCATCTCTAGTATCCTCTTCTGCAGGCATTTTGTCCTCTGCAGGAATTTCAACTTTTTCAACCTCACCAATAGGTGTTTGCTATGAAACCACCTCTAGAGCTTCAACATCTTCATCCACAGAATCAGAGATTACCAGTTTTCTTCTTTTCGCTAGAGGCACTTCATCTGAATCCTCTTCACTAGATTCTGCTACCACTAAGGGTGACTTAGGTTTGTTTGCCGTTTGTTTTATTCTTTTCATTCATCTAGTATAAACAGCTCCAGGAGATGTCTGTTTTGCTTTTCTTTGTGTCTCTATTGCCTTCTTAACTCTTGCATGTCGTTCAGTGATTGCCTTCTTAACTCTTTTTGCTTTAGACTGTGATTGTGGTGGAGATTGTGATGATTCAGAGTTTGTTTGCGAAGTGTGTGAAGGTTGTTTTGTAGGTGCTGAGTGAGTAGGTAATGTAGGTGGTTCAGTGTTTGGTGTTTGAGTACGATCAATGTTTAGAGGTTCAGGTTGTGCTTCTGGTTGTGGTTCTGGTTGTGGTTGATCCTGAGGTTGATTTAGAAAATTCTGCAAAGCAAGTGGCAGAATAAAGGCTGGTAGATTTTCTTTACCAACATCCTTATTAGTCATATCAGAGAATATTCTCTTGTTGACTCTAAAGGGCTGAATTTCATCAGTATCAGCAATGTCTAGACCAGGTACACAAGCATTGAACAGCATTTGACAAAATCGAACATAATAAACTGTAGTAGACTTTGACAGTTTATCACCTAAATTCATCAGAACATATCTACCAAAATCAAAATTACTACCATAGAGTAGAGAATACCCGATTTGTAGACTGTCTATTGGAATGGCATCCCAGTTGGTGACTTTCTTCTGGAATGTCCTTGTAATGCAATCGAAAAAAAAGTTCCATTCCTTCCTGAGATTAGGTCTCTTTATACCGCCAAGCTTGTCAAGAGATTCCATGTAACCTATCTCCTGTAGCATCTCTCTCAAGTGATGTTCAACCACATAAGTGTAAGATGTATGTGTATCAAACCCCATTGTATCTCTGACAGTTTGTGGAGTAATCACAAACTCTTGTTCGTCATAAGTGAAGATGATGTTAGGAGTCCCATTCTCTCCTCCATCCACATAGACTGAGTTTTGCCAAAAAGTGGCAATTTGAGATGGAGAGAGAGTACCAGGTCCAACCAGAGCTTGTCGAATCTCTGTGTCTCTCAAGAAATTCTGCATTACATGAAACGCTTCTGGAACACGTTCATGATAGAGTGGAGCTTCATAGTTGTTAGGGACAAACCGCAGACCAAGAGCAGTAAATGGTTTAGAAGCCATTGAGTTAAGAAATTTGAAAGAATCCCTAAGAGAAGTGTATGTAGGAAAGGTGTTTGCAAGAATGCCCAAATGAAAAGTGAGAGAACTGTGAGATGTAAAAATAAAACACAACCGTTTGGACACAAAAGTAATGAGAGTAATTAAAAACTCAATCTCTTATGTAATCAAACACTCAATCAGTTCCTAGATTAATGTGTAGTGGGACACGATATTGGGTGAGTGGGACACATTAATGGGTGAGTGGGTCACGTGCTCGTATTTTTAAGAAGTGAATTTTGCAAATTAAAACATAAAAATATTTGATTTTAAAAGAAAATCAAATAACACTCTCTTAAAATACCTGGACCCAATTAAAACCAGAATATGAAGCGTTTACCTGTAACCATTAATAACCAGAATACGAAGCGTTTTAGGACTTCGTTGCTTACCCATCTCTATTTAAGGCCTAGAGACTTGTTCAGATTAGTTCACTATCCCTTTAACCTTTCATTCTCCCCTGAAAAATCAAAAACCCTTCAAACAACACACTCTGAATAACAATGACAAGCCTTACCATCAAAGAAAAGAATCTCCATCTCGTCGAGAATAGAGATATCTTCAGCTATACGCGTGAAGAGTTTGATGCGTTTGACTTGGAAAGGCAGCTTGAGACTCTGTGGCTGCAGATGGATGCCGGTCTGGAAGAGATCGAGAGAGAAAAACCTGCAAGAGTGATCGACATTGATGCTGCTCTCCAAGCAACATTAGCATGGCTTTCCTCGAAGGCATCCTCATCCAACACCACCAACCACTGTTAATGAATATGTCAGCAAAAATAACCTTATCCCTTCAACTTCCACCCAAATAAAGTGGCAAAGATGGGATCTGGGATTTTTGCTAACAATGGAGTGGTTTGGACTTAACCTTTTATTTTCCTATTGAATAGATTAGCAGATAGATAGAACAAAAAGATGTAATACTTGCTTGTAATCTCTTTCTTATTATCAATGAAAAATTCTGTTTCTCTAATCTTATTCAGTGTGTTCTGCAATTTTTTTTATGTTTATGAACTGTTCTTCAAGGAAATAAATCAAAGAAGAGACTATGAAAACTAATTAAAGTAATCATATAAGGAACAAATTCATCAACAATAATCACTATTTAATCAGGAACAGAGTAGAGTACCAATTCGAGAAGTGTTTTGTTCTATTCGAGAACTCTGAGACTCAGAGTATGAACCACAAATCAACAATACACTTATTAACAGTTGTCAAAAGCCCTATTTACTCCAAAATTTTCAAATTATCCAAATGAAAATTTACCTTAGAGTACGAACCACGAATCAACAGTATTTGTCAATTCTCCAACTTTATCACCGAAACCCTTTCATAAATTGCACAGTTGTGAAATTATGTGTGTGTGAAGCAGAGTTTACTAAATCAATTTTTAGAGCATCTAATTTTTCATAAAATCCATAAAGTAAATCAATAAACACTGGATGCACAAACTGTCATAGTAAACACTGACTGTATGATGAAAGCTAAACTCTGTAGTAATCAATCTATATACATTAACTTTTAATTTATTTTATACCCCCTCTATATATACATTTTTTTTTTTGTAATTCTATTCATTCCAGTAATTAGAGGTTGGAACCAGTCACCAAAAATTCAAAAATTTTAGCCCTTATCATTTTGATAGGTTCCTGGGTCATCCTAGTATTTAACTAGTCACCAAAAATTAGAGAATTTTAGCACATATTATATACCAATAAGTTCCTGGGTCATCCTAGTATCCAACATAATCTCAAAGGAGTATAACAACCTATATACATTTTCTTTGGGGTATTGCAGTAAGCATTTTATTCTACCAGAGTATCACTAACAGAGTTTAGAGTTCATCAACATCAGTAGTTATTCATGTAAGGTAATGCACACAGTATTTATAGACTCAGAGTTTAGGACAAAATAAACTAAGAGATGCTATAAATATGAACCAGTATCATGCTGTGTTAACTTTCTGCACAATCTAAGATTAGATCACAATAACTCATAAAGATTCATGATTAATTGCTGAGAATCATGCTTCATACATATTTCTTCATTGGTGTTTTCATTCAGACAAAAATTAACTCAGAGTTCACAGAGTTTATCAAACTTATTAACAGTGTATGACATACAGGCATGCTGACAGAATTTAACAAAGTTTAATCAACAGAGTTCACTTAGCACTTAACCAATCAGGAAATATGAGTAATACAATACATAAGTAAAATTTGAATCTAACCAACATTCCTAGTCAGAACCAGAGACCATTCCTAGTTCATTGACCAGTCTTGTAAATGTAGCTTCACTCAATGGTTTAGTGAAGATATCTGCAAGCTGTTGTTCTGTAGACACAAAATGTAGTTCAATATTCCCTTTTTCTAATGTTCTCTGATGAAGTGGTACCTTATGCTGATGTGCTTGGTCATTGAATGCTGTACTGGATTACCTGTCATAGCAATAGCACTTTGATTATCACAGTAAATAGGAATTTTACTGTACCTCAATCCATAATCCAGCAATTGATTCTTCATCCACAAGATCTGTGCACAACAGCTACCAGCTGCAATATACTCTGCTTCAACTGTAGATGTGGAAATTGATTTCTATTTCTTGCTGTACCAGGAGACAAGTCTGTCACCAAGAAATTGACAACATCCACTAGTGCTCTTTCTGTCTATCTTGCAGCCTGCAAAGTCTGTATCAGAATACCCAAGTAGCTTGAAATCTGATTCTCTAGGGTACCACAGACCTAATGATATGGTGCTCTTGTGATACTTGAAGATTCTTTTCACAGCTGTCAGATGTGGCTCTCTAGGATCTGCCTGAAACCTTGCACAAAGACAGGTTGCATACATGATGTCAGGCCTACTAGCTGTCAAGTATAGAAGAGATCCTATCATGCCCCTGTAGCTTGTCATATCCACTGAAACTCCTGTGTTTTTGTCCAATTTAGTTGCTGTTGCCATGGGAGTTGATGCAGATGAACAGTCAAGCATACCAAATTTCTTGAGAAGATTTCTGGTATATTTTTCTTGATTAATGAAAATACCATCATCTGTTTGTCTAACCTGTAGGCCTAGAAAGTAACTAAGCTCTCCCATCATGCTCATTTGATACCTGGACTGCATGAGCTTGGCAAACTTTTTACAGAGCTTATCATTAGTAGACCCAAAGATAATGTCATCAACATATATCTGAACTAAAAGGAGGTCACTTCCTTGATTGAAATAAAACAGAGTTTTGTCAATTGTTCCTCTGTTGAATCCACTTTCTAGAAGAAATTGAGCAAGTGTCTCATACCATGCTCTTGGTGCCTGCTTAAGTCCATATAGTGCCTTATCTAACCTGTAGACATAATCTGGATATTTGGGGTCCACAAATCCTGGTGGTGTCCAACAAACACTTCTTCTTCAAGCTTTCCATTCAGAAAAGCACTTTTCACATCCATCTGGAACACTTTGAATTTCTTGTGAGTAAATGACTGGTAGCCATTTGCTACCAGTCTAGCCTTGTTCCTTGTGATAACACCTTCACTGTCAGTCTTGTTTCTGAAAACCCATTTAGTACCAACAATAGATCTGTTCTTTGGCCTTGGTACAAGGGTCCAAACTTCATTTCTTTCAAATTCATTCAACTCTTCCTGCATTGCTGTTATCCAGTCAGCATCTTGAAGAGCTTCTTCCACTTTCTTTGGTTCATTTTTGGACAAGAATGCATGAAACAGACATTCACTTGCAGTAGCACTTCTTGTTTTCACTTTTGCATCTAGATCACCAATTATCAAATCAGGTGTATGTGATTTAGTCCATTTCCTAGCAAAAGGCAAATGACTTCTGTCAGCATGTGATCCTCCCACTTGATCCATGCTCTCCTGATTTTGTTGTGATCTATCTTCGTTTTCTGAGACTCTCCCTGAACTTGACTGCCCAGAGTCAGAATTTGAATTTTCAGAGTTTGAATCATCAGAGTTTGATCCAGATTTTTCAGTTGACTCAGTATCAGTGTTTGAGTCTTCATCTTGATCATGCTCCCCCTCAACTGGTTCTTCCCTTTGCTGTGGCTGAGAAGTTTCTCCAGTGTTTACCAGTAGAGGTTCAGAGTTTGTTTCAATAGAGTCTGTCAGAATTGTTTCATCAGAGTTTACTTCATCAGAGTTTAAATCTTCATTTTCAAAGTTCAGTTGATCATATTCATCTTTGTCTTCAAGTCCAGTTATCTTCTTATCATTAAAAGACACATGTATAGATTCCATGATCACTTTAGTTCTCAGATTGTAAACTCTGAATGCCTTTGTTGGCAGTGGATAGCCAACAAAAATTCCTTCATCTGCCTTTAGCTCAAACTTGGTCAACTGTTCAGGATGAGTCTTCAAAACAAAACATTTGCACCCAAAAATATGAAAGTATTTCAGGTTTGACTTCTTTTTCTTCACCATCTCATATGGTGTCTTTCCATGCTTATTAATCGGTGTAGCATTTTGAGTAAAACAAGCAGTTTGAACAGCTTCTGCCCAGAAATAAGTTGGCAATTTTGCTTCATCAAGCATAGTTCTGGCAGCTTCAATCAAGGTTCTATTTTTCCTTTCAACTACACCATTTTGTTGTGGTGTACCAGGTGCTGAAATTCTTGCTTCACTCCATTGTCCTTGCAGAATTCTTCCATTGTTGCATTTCTGAACTCAGTCCCATTATCACTTCTGATGATTCTGACTTTGTTACTTGATCCTTTGTCCAGAAGCCTCACATGCTCCATCAGAGTTAATGCAGTTTCATCCTTCTTTGCTAGAAAATACACCCAAGTGAATCTAGTGTATTCATCAACAATGACTAAAGCATATTTCTTCCTTGCTATAGACATAACATTTACTGGACCAAAGAGATCAACATGCAGAAGATGATAGGGATCAGTGATTGAAAATTCTGTCTTGCTCTTGAAAGATGACTTCCTTTGTTTAGCCTTCTGACATGAATCACATAGGCCATCAACATTTAACAGAGCCTTTGGGAGTCCTCTTACAAGATCCTTTCTGATCAATTCATTGATGTTGTTCAAGTTCAAATGTGAGAGTTTCTTGTGCCACTTCCAACTCTCTTCACTAGACATTCTTGTAGACAGGCAAACAGCTTTTCCAACAGAGTCTATCAAAAGCTTGATTTCATAAATGTTGTTTTGCCTGTGACCAACTAGAACAACCTTTCCTGTAGATTTGCTGATAACTTCATAATATTCAGGTTGAAAATCTACATGATATCCCTTGTCACAGATTTGACTCACAGATAACAAGTCATGCTTGAGTCCTGGGACATGAGCTACATTGTTGATGATGACATTTCCAAGATTAATATTGCCATATCCCAATGTTCTTCCTACATTGCCATCACCATAGGAAACTTTTGGGCCAGCCTTCTCCTCATAGTCTGATAGCAGGGCTTTATTTCCAGTCATGTGTCCTGAACATCCACTGTCCACGACTAGGGTTGCCTCCCTGTTGCCCTGCAATCACAAGCAATTACTGAGGATTAGATTTAAGGATCCAGACTTGCTTGGATCCTTTGGCATTCTTAACTTTGTTAGCTTTTGCAGCGGAATTAACATTATCAGAGTTTGAGCTAACAGTATCAGTGTTTACACTTGCAGTATCAACTTTAACCCATTTCAGATTGGGTTTCAGTTCATAGTAATTATGATAGATAGCATGATATTCTCTGCAAGTATAAATGGAATGCCAAGTGCTTCCACAGTGTGTGCATAAAGTCTGTGGCTTAGTTCTAGCAAAATCCTTCTTTACCTCAGACTTGGTAGGTAAAGAATTTATATTTTTATTTTTCTTGCAGAAATTTGCAAGATGCTTAGTACTACCACAGTTATGACATGTCTTTCTTGGAGCATAACTAGCAAGCATTGGTTTATTTCCTGAAGTGATGCCTACTTTTCCATTTCTGTTCTTATTTGATACTCTCTGTTTCTTAACAGATTTTAACTCCTTCAGTTTATGTTTGAGTTGTTTATCTGTCATTGAACCAATATTAACCTGTTTAACACTAGTTTTTACTGGTTTACTTTTAACAGCTTCTTTTTCATTTTCAGACAAAAATTTACTGGTTCCATGTACAAAATGAGGTCTAATTTTAACTTGATTTTGAAATCTAAGTTCATCTCCCTCATTATAACCTAGACCAACAGTGTCTGTTTGAAAAATCTGTTGAGTGTCCTTTCCAGAATTAGTCCAAGTCCTAATTTTCTTATTTGCTTCCTCCAACTCAGATTCGAGTTGTTTATATTTCTACAGCAAATTCTGTTCTATAGAAACAGCATCATCTCTCTCTTTCTGAACTTGTTGCATGTTTTCAAGTTTTTCTTCAACAAGTTTATTTCTAACCTTAAGTTCATAATTTTCAAATTTTATCCTCTCATTTTCTAAAGTCTGATCCCTATAACTTATATGCAATGACTTAAGATAAATTCTTAATTGAGCAATGTCATCAATATTATAAGCATAGGTAGTTAGAGGTACCTGATTTTCAGAAATTTCTGATTCAGTAGTAGCCATGAGAGCATAGTTCACTTCTTCATCAGAATCTGAAGTATCTGCCCAATCTCTGCCTTTAGTGTAGAGTACCTTTCCATTTTTACCCTTCTTGCACTCAGGAGCATAGTGACCCATCTCCTTACACTTGTAGCATTGAATTTCAGATTTATCTTTCTTCCCTTTAGAATCTCTCTTATCAAATTTCCTGAAGCTTTTCCTGTCTTCATTTGAATCTCTAGAAAACCTTTTCCCTTTCTTGAAATTCTTGAAGCCCATTTTCTTGAAGGTCTTCACCATCAACACAGCCATTTTCCTCATTTCTTCTTCATCATCCTCAGAGTCAGATGATTCAGAAGAGTTTGAATCACAATCAGAGTTTGATGATTCACTTTCTGAGTGTATGACCAAAGCTTTTCCCTTCATTTTCCTTCTTGATGCCTCTTTCTTTTGAGGCTTCTTTTCAACATTAAGAGCAACAGACTTTGCCTTCCTGCTTGATCTCCTGTTTCTCTGCTCCATTTCCAATTCATGAGTTTTGAGCAACCCATAGATTTCATCAATCTCTGTTTCAGCAAGATCATAGTTGTCTCTAATAGTGGTTGTTTTCACATCCCACTTTTCAGGTAGAGAAAGAAGAAACTTGAGATTTGAGTCTTCTAGATCATACTCTTTGTTGACCAATGATAGATCATTGAGTAGTTTACAGAATCTATCAAATGTTTCTGTCATGGTCTCTTCAGGTTTAGCCTCAAAATGCTCATACTCTTGTGTGAGTATGTTTCTCCTATTCTTCTTAATAGCCGCAGTTCCTTGACACCTGACTTCAAGAGCATCCCATATCTCTTTTGCAGTGGTGCAGTTAATGACTTTGTTAGACATAACATTGTCTAAAGCACTATGCAGTTAATGCCTAACCTTTGCATCCTTAGCAATTGATGATAGATCTTCAGGAGTCATGTCCTTCTTTTCCTTTGGAACTATTTTAGCTTCTTCACCAGCAGCTGCAACAGATAGCTTTGTAGGATTGTGAGGGCCTTCATAAATCCTGTCAAGATATTCTGGATCTGTAGCCTCCAGAAACATAGTCATCTTGACCTTCCACATAGCATACTCTAATGGCCTGAGAATAGGAACCCTGATTGGTTCATAACGACTCACAGTAGTAGGAGCCTTTTCAGAAACAGTAGGTGTTGGTGGAGGAATTGCTGACATGATTATTGTTGTGTTTGGATCTTAACCTGTAATAAAGTAACAGATTGGCTCTGATACCACTTGTTAGGTCGAATACACAATTAATAATCAAATTCGTATGAGAGTTTAACAAGTAAGACGTTTAAGCACTTAAAAACTTCTTGTATTAAGAACCCTCTTCGTGATGTAAACTATCACAAAGAGCTGCTAGGTTACAATAAAGATAATTCGTTGTACAATAACCATCTAGGGTTAACCTAACTGTATTTATAAAACATACAGCTTCGATACAATCTCTAATTGATATTCCTAATAATAAGCTATACAATAATATCAATTACAGATTGTCATACGTCTCCTAAGTCAACTCAATCTCTTTGATAGCTATCCAATCTTCAAAGATATCGCTTCCATAATAAATCTTCAATCACTGTTGACCAGTAGACGCTGCCTCCAGACAGAGTTTGACAAACTCTGTCGAGCTTCCATCTGTCAGAGCTTACACTAAACTCTGACCGCTTCCAGCTAAACTCTGATAATTCACTGTAACACTTAAACACTGATTAAAACACATCAATTATATTTAACAATGTAGTTTGACCACGTTTTTGGGGTTTTTTCTTCCAAAGGCAAAGGCAAATATGAATGAATATTATTTTTTAATCAAGAAATATGAATGATGCTTTGAAATAATTGTATTGATTAATTTTCGTAAAGGCCATGTAAAATAATATCCCTGGTATCTGAATTCCATCTATTTTGGGGTTTTTTTTATGAACGAAGAAATTTGAAAAGATCAAATTCCGGGGGTTCGGTTCGTCATAGCTGGGTGGGCCTTTCACTGTTGTCCTTACACCCATTGTGCAAACCTAAAATACTCCTCTAAACATAAATGGAGCCCCTGGGTAGCCAAGGGTTGTAACTGCCGCGCGAATATGAAAGATTTTGTCATTATTGGTTACTATTAAGCGTATATAAATGGTGGAGAACTCACATTGTGCCACACACTGTGCTGCACAGAGGGTGGGAAGTAGATAACCCATAGGGTGTTTAGTGAAAGATGAAGATGGTGAAGAGCAACATTGAGAATCTCCCACTTGACGTCATTGGGATGCTAATGAACTCTCTATTAGCAGGAGGGTTTGAAGATGGGTTCAAATTTTTCCTAGCTTGGGCACAAACCCAGCGTCCGAATGTCATTCTTTGCTTTCTCGATCGTTTTCCTCTAAGGGCATTATACAAACTTGCTAATGTAGGCAGCGCCGGAGACAAAGCATGCTTTGAGCGGTTTTTTTGTATTGCCGAGGGGCTAGGTGTTCATGATGCCATTTTGTATAAGAGATGTTACGATATACTAAATGGAGTGGGTGATATCAATGGTCATCTAGCAGAGATCGATGATCTTGTGCGGCAAGGCCATTTCACAACAATGGTTGCTAGTTTTTCACTACACAGTATTTATAAGAAAGACTCTATTGCTCGTTCATTACGTGCCCTATCCGCTATATTTGAGCACCGTGAGTTTAAGCATGGGATAGTCCACACGCTTCACAATCTTGAGAGCATTTATTCAGCTACCGGCCATCCTCTGGTTGGGGTTGAGTCCTTTGTTGGTGGTGGTTGCCACATTCATTGTGGGAAGGAGAAACCAGTGGGGCCGAATGAAACTATGGGTGTGTTTGAATGCTTCTTCTGTAGCATTGGGTTGCTAGCGAACGTGTTTTCGAGTAAACTCCCAACGGGTGGTCATGTCGTGGTCGGCAGCGATTCCGTGCTGTTTCCATAAATTTGTGTCCTGAGTTGGGCCTGAAAATCTAAATTTGGTTGACCGAATAAAGTGATTTGTTAGCCACTGATTTGTAGGCACAGTTGGTTTTGGCTTTTCCTGAATTGTTTTTCATTTTCTAAGAAACGGTTCACCGTTGTGGTTTGTCTGAATACGATTGTTTTGGGGTTTTATGTTTAATTTGGGCGTTGGGGTTTTTTATTCTTCTTTGTGGCATTATTTCCTTTCATGTTTGTTATGGGTGTTTATGATTTAAGTTACGAGGGTGAAACAGATGTTACAAGTTCAAAAACTAACCTTGAACTGTAATTTGTCGCCAAGAGTAACCTCTGTAGGAAATTGACGATCCATAGTGTTAGCTGTATTTTGCAGTTTGTGCAACAAATATAAAAAATTTCTCTCAACACAACTTTCCGGTCAAACAACTTGATCCATATAGTATGCAACATAAACAACCACCCATCACTCTACGAACAGAATTATTAAGAATTCCTTTATCCCATGGGCTCCATCATTCCAATCTTTCCATTGCATGCCATCTATCCCCAAGGAAAATCCATTAAGTGCATATTCCGAGAACTCATTTAAGCCATGATACAAAGAAAAGGCTGGATATATCTCCATAACTATAATCCATCCTCCCATAAATTATTGAAAAGTGATTGTTAAAGAAACAATAGTCAACAAAGAGCATTACAATATAAGAGAAATCAGGAAAAATATTTCCACAAGGCTAAAAGAGCAAGTCAGGTTTTTAAACTTCCACAAATGCTTGCAGATGAAATCGCTAATGTCCCTATACCAAACACATAGTACGGAACACTCTATATTATAAAGTTGTGTCGTAAATGTATTAACTACACTACCATGAAAAAAATTCAATATAGGAGTAGGACAACCATATTTTAACACACTGTAAGGACAAATGTTACGCAGATATGTAAACAGAAATGTTAGTAAGGTATGTAAAGAGGAATGTTATTAAGCTATGTTCAGAATGATGTACTACTCACCGGGGAATGAATCATCTTCTACAAAGGGCCGGAAAAGAAAGCCTCCCAAGAGTCCAGTCCCAAAAACTCAAGCCAGAGGATAAAATCACCTACATGAAATTTCACCTGTAGAAGTCTTCAAAGTAGAAAATATTGCAGCTACTAAAAAGGCCTTTGAAATTTACAAGTTGACATAGAGTAGATAAAACACAAAACCCTCGATGACGATATGGCATGATAAGAGCAGGGAGACTAACAATAGTGATTGAATTTCGTGCAATGCTACGATGAGTGAATATGATTTGTATTTAGAACTTTTTAGATAGAGAGTAACATTACAGTTAAAAAATGAAACTGCCAATGAGTTCAGAGGGAAGCATGTCATATACTGCGATCATCAGGGTAGCATATTGGCATAGCTGCTCTGGCCTTCATAAAATATTACTTGGTTTTAATAGCTAAAATGAAATTATAATTGAAACAGCCTAAAAAGTAGTTGGAAAAAATAGTAATTAAAAATATATTTTTCCTTCTACATTTCTCACGAGTAACCACATATTCGACTCAGTAACTTGTAATTTGTTTGAAGTGGTGTACTCGTTAGGTCTTTTCAAAATGTTATCGGTGTGCTGCAGTTATAAAAATTTATAATTTATTTTGCTCTGTAAAAGTAAGTTGAAACACTAAGTAGATTACATGTTGTATAGTATTAGAAAGGTTAAATTATATATAAGCATCACCTAACAAATGTAGGACGGGGCAGTCTTGGTGTAGCGGGGTAAAATAATGTCATGCTAGTAAGATAGCATATATGAAATGAGCAATGTTCATATTAGGCAACCCCTGTTAATAGTAAGCAGAGAATGTCATGGAAATATATATGTACGCAAGGTATCGCTACAATAGATCATCAAATATTTCACGGTACACAATATTCTTGGTATAGTTTCTGGTGGCCACTTCATTGTCAACTGCAATAATTTTCAATCCATTTGGAGAAGTTACTCTTGACACAGCCACATACATCTGCCCATGGCCGAAGACCGGGTCAGGCAGGTAAAATCCCACATTTTTAACCGTCTGTCCGTGGCTTTTGTTCACGGTCATTGCATAACAGATGGAAATTGGAAATTGCTTTCTTTTGAGCACAAAGGGAAAAGTTTTATGAGCCGGGCACATTGTTATCCTCGGAATGTATGTCGTATCCCCAATCCTTTTACCCGTTATAATGACTGCCTCAATTAGAAACGGGTAACATCGAGTGATGATGAGCCGAGTACCATTGCATAACCCTTTTTTGGCATTTAGGTTACGTAATAGCATTATTGGCGCTCCAATTTTAACCTTGATTTCATGGTTTGGCATGCCACTAAACTTCAGGGTGTTTAGATATTCAGGAGGATACAACACATCATCCCCACCAGAATTGAAGGAACCCTTACAGATAGTATCGCAGCTTTTGTACACTTTGAATACTCCCGGAAGCCTCTCCAAAACCGTCATATTCACATTTTCTACATGTTCATTGAGGGGGGTCAATACTGCCCTATTGCGTAGATATTCTAAGTCTCCATGTCTTTGATGCAAGTCCCCATAGATCTCATTCACTATTGCCTCAACTGGATCACCAGTGTAGTGTACGCGCACCTGCAGTAAACATTGGAGGATGTTATTTGGCGAGACTTGATCAATATGTTAAACCTGGTGGAACCGTGCTTAACAGTTTATTTAAGGACATCAACTGCGCTATCATGTCAGGTAAGTATTTCCCAGCGTTCTATACAAGTTGAACGCAGAATAATGTGCAGACAGTTTGTGGCTCTTGAGTACAGCATGCACAGCTATATGCATGGGCAGGTTTGGTTTAGACACAGGTAGCCAATATCATATAGAAGACAGCGATGGCTTTAGAGGCTAAAGTGCTTATGATAACTTTGGGCAGGTTATTTAATTAATTGGTTAGGTTATGTGAGGCATACATGGCGTTGAATTGATGGTCTCTACTTAGCCCTGGGTAAACCGGGGCGTGGGGTAGGAAAGGGACTCCCTTGAAGAGGTCAAGCAATAGAAGATTGATGTGGTTAAAAATGAACCCCTTTGAGGAAGTCAGTGGGACAAAGTTGTAGTTGGTTTTGAGTTCTTTCCACTGGGGAGGGTATGGAAAACCAATTTTTTTAATTAGAAGTGAAAGCATTGTGGTCGGCTCAGGGCATTTGAACCCCGTAAATGGTGATGGCAAAGGAATGCTTATACATACCTTTGTCGAGGTCCCATACTGATTCCCATTAACCGGGTTCAATTCCCTTCTTCCAAATGTTTTGCACGTTTAAAGAAGCCTAAATTAATAATTGCCAAACATCGTTGATGTTCAAATGATAAAATAAAACCTGAGCTGGGAAATGAGTGAAAATAAATAGGCTTAAACTAATATCTTTCAACATAATACAGATTTTAGCAACTGGGATCGATCCCCTATCAGCCCACATTCCGCTTTTAGATTTAAAATACAGGTCTAGTCGGAGTGTTCGGTTTCGACTTTGAACCCTCTTGAAAAACATTGTTTATATAGGCCATCCGCAAACCTCAGTTACATTTGATAATCCATGCCAACCGATATACCTAGAAGTTAGAATCCTAAATGTGTAGGAGCTGGTAATTCAATTAGCAAATTAGTTTAATCTAATCATGTAAAGAAAATTGTGATGTATTAAGTTTTGTGAGATTCCATATTTATCAATTATGGATGGATTATATTTTAATAATCAGAAATTATGTAGACTTTCATTTCCAGTGCCATAACTTTAGTTAAATATTTTTTGCCCGTCCCCGTTATGTAGCCTTGTCTAGGAAAATTTCTACCTTTGACAGGACCTTTGCAGCATGTTTATGTGAGTAGAAGCAACTCTCATGAAATGAGACAAAGATTGAAGGGGTTACCTCGTCGGGTAGCCTTATCCATGTTGCCTCCGTGTCATCACCAAGTGCAATTGTCTGCTCTAAGCCATCTCCCATAGCAAGGACCCATTCTCTGAAATGTATCTTTTTCCCACCAATTGTAACATGTGGGACATTGCTTTCAATCCGCATGTTCTCATGAAGCCTGAATACCTTACAGAATTGCCACAGCTTCGATTTGCTAATGGTTGTTGCCACAATTTCCTCGCGGCCTTTCTTGGGAATCACGGGTAAAATTTGGCGGAAATCACCCCCTAGGAGCATGGTAACTCCACCAAATGGCAAGTTTCGTGCGTCCTCGCGAAGCTTTGAGCGTATATCACGGAACGTTCGATCAACAGCTTCGAATACAAAATGGTGAGTCATTGGAGCCTCATCCCATATGACCAAGCTGGTGTTGCATATTAATTCTGCGAGGTACGTGTTCTGCTTAATTTCACAGCAGGTATATTCATTGGCATCTATCGGAATTTTGAAGCGTGAGTGAGCTGTTCGACCGCCTTCAATGAGAAGAGAAGCTATGCCAGATGACGCAACAGCGAGCACTATTTTCCCCTCGCTTCTAAGCTTTGCTATAATAGTGGACCACAAGAAGGTCTTCCCAGTGCCACCAGGGCCATACACAAAGTAGAAACCGCCTGCATCCATATGTACAGATTTCACAATTTCATCAAAGATGATGCGTTGCATCTGGTTCAAACAGTGTAAACACTCATCTGCCTTTAGTCTTAGTTGTTGCTGGTCATACATCATCTCTTCCAACAATAAATGATTCCTATATTTGGAAGGGGATACGATATTTAGTTCCGGAAAACCAGGGTAATCTGCCAATTTTTTCCCATATTGCTTTAAAAGGTCACTAATAGCTTCAAGTGCCAACATTTGCTTGTCAGCAACACTTATTTTCAAATTTGGCAAGTTGGTTTGTTTATGCCTTGTATATTCAATATCATCTGCTAGGTCTGCCCAATGCCTTTCCCAAAGTTCTAACGGGTTGCTAATTTCACAGAAAACTAATAAAGTGACGAATAAATCACGTAGTTGAGAGGCACTTGCACATAGAGATGCGTCATCCAGAGCAATATGCCATTCTTGATCAGATTCAAGAAAGCCTCGGTGGAAGCATGCATCTTTGTAGGTAGAGTAAACAATTCCGTCAACAGTTCTGATATCTTCAAATCTTTGCACCCCAACCACAATGTTTAACAGTAACCGCATATAGAACCATTCTCCAGAGGCAGGATGTGCATAAACCATACGTCCAACAACATCAATATTTTGTTTCCGTCGGAACCATTGTTTAGTAGATGCATCCCATCTAAACTTTGTTGGGTACTTGATAAATGTCAAATCCCTACCAACCTCATCACGTTGGTTATTCAACATCCATTGAAGGAACATTGTTCCATTAGGATCAACTCTACGAAGAACCTCAGGCAAAGTCTCGTTATCACGAAATCTGACCTCCTGCTCATTTTCCAGGTGGAAGTACAATCGCTGCACAAAGGGTTCCCTATGATGTATGGGGAACTCAAATAATCGCCAACATGACTCGGCTGCTGAGACATATCGGCATGAAAGATAGTTGTGGACTTCATTGGGACCCTTTATTTTTGGGGTTGTGGATGCTTCATCATTGTTGGGTAGATTTTGGGTGCCCTTCTCCAAGCGAATTGTTGCCGTATCAGGACCCTTACCAATATATTTAAATAAATATTTTATTGCAAGGGAACGTTTACACCATTCAACATTTATGTGGCCTTGGTATTTGACGAGGAGGCCACGATGGTAAGGGACCACATGCCTGATAGCATAAAAATAAATAGAAAGGAGTTAGAATTTGCCAACTGAAGAATACAGATTTAAAAACGAACAAAATGGTATATATGTACGTCTACCCAAGGAAAAAGGGTTTCCTTTTAAAATTGCCAATTTGATTCTACCTTGGAATTGTTGATGCACATACACTATCAAAAACATTTTACACAGGTAATGCATAAGCACTTGAATGTAATAAAGTTAAGTGTAGCAGTGTAATATTGCAAGGGGTGGGTAAAGTTGTTTATAATTGGGCTTTGAGGTTTTTAGCATAATTTTGTTATTGGTAATTTGTTACCTGTTATCCAAGTGAATGCCATTGCACTCAACAGTTTTTTTTGTATCTCTCCTCCTATAAAGGGCATAGCCGTCATCATCCATAACTGTAGTATTGCTGAAAGGCTTTGGATAATGCTTTGTGCAATGACCGTGTGACATGCATGGGCATTTAGGATTTGATGTTCCACACGGCCCATGCATCATAAACTGTGCGACAGCCTTGTAGCCCATTGGGTCGGTCATTTTATCTGGAATTTCAGCACTTATAACATTATCTATGTCTTCCATAGTTAGAAGCTTGTCCGGAGTAGCTAACCATAGCACAATATGGGCGTGTGGCAGGCCACGTCTTTGAAACTCCACTGTATAAACCACTGGAATTATATGTCAACATTAGTTGCATCTAAGTACACAAAATGACAAAGAGAATAGAAGTGGGCAGAATCTGTCATTCAATTTTTTCAGAGGATAGCAAATAAATATAAGGATTGATGAAGAAGCCACTTAAAGTACATAAGATGATGGATTGAAGAAGGAAGTAAGTAATTATGGTTGTTACGAGGAGTTAACTGTTCCTGCCTTCCTGCCGTACTTCATATGTACTCTATGGCATTATTACATAGTACATATTTATTAAATATATATTTAAATAATATTTTATTGATTATATAGATTTTCAATAGTTTATTAATTTCTAATTTTTAAGGTTGACTCGGTGCATGCCGGTGTTTGAAATAGGTCATCACCTAGTCAAAAGTAAGTAATTGGTAATAAAATAAATAAATATTTATATTTTACTAATTGCATAAAGCATAAGTAAAGTAAGTTTTGTAATGTCAGCCTCAACCAATTCTGAACTCAATAGGTAAAAAACATTATAAAGGTTGAAAGAAAAATGTGCATAATATTTAATTTTTTAGTGACCTCTTGTGCCTTTAAGATCGGGAGTACTTTACATGTCAATAAGTTAGGGAATTAATGTAATGTCGTAGCAATAAAATTTTCAAAATTATGTTTGGTCAAAAAATAATAATTTTAATATGAGCAAGATAGATATTCACATACACATTATATTTATGAAGTCTATAAATTTGTCATCCACATTATAACTGAAACTAAAACAATATAGATTTACAAAAATAATTGTGTACTATAATTAAAATTTATGGTATGCTATATACTTAATGGTATACCAAATTCTTGTTATGACCAGATTTTTTTTTAAGAAAAAGTTAATTTATTCCCTGCGATATAAACAAACACAATATCACACTACATGGGTACCTCAAAAGTAATATGTGTATGATATATCCAAAATTACCTAAACCATGGGAAAACAGGAAAAAAAATTTACAATTCATTTACATGTACGCTTTTGCTTGTTGATGCACTACTACAAACTGATGTAGGCCATTTCCATTCCTAAAAATGCTTACAACTACCAAGCATTCAAAGCATTGCAAGTCAGTTCTGGATAAACAAAGAGAAGGAATACCTGCAAGGACACGACCAAGGACATGGTTTTTGGTGAAGTCATTTATCATAGCATCAAGCTTCATTTTAAACACCCGGGCAATAAGATCTGGGCATACAGAGGCATCATGGGAGCCTGTATACCGAATCGCCTCTTGTATTTCGTCCCATTTTGGATTACAAGTAAAAGTGATGAATAAGTCTGGATGGCCATATTCTTTGCACTCGGCCAATGAATCCTGAAAGTTCTGTTGCATGTATCTGTACCCACCGGTGAAACTGGATGGTAATATCACGCGTTTCCCAACATCTGTAGCATCCACATCACCACGTCTAAAGCTGTCAACAACATTATTATAAAGATCGAATCGTATAATAGATTGATGCGTCTGCACCCAAGTCAATCTGCCATGCTCCACAGAACACCAAGCAGGAATAGGCGCCCTCCAAGCAATAACGTATGGCCTTCACCAATCCGAAAATGTGCTCGAAATGCATAATATTCTCGCATGCTCACTTTATTGTTCCTTTGGTTCTCAGTGTTGGTTGCATTACGGTGTTTAATATTGGTTCTAAATCCATCTTCCCCATATGGGAATAGTAGAGGGTATTGTAGTGACATGTACGAAGGATGCAGCTCACTAATGTGCTGCAAACCTTTTTTTTATGCTCAGCAACCACATTCCTACAATTGACAAAGTCATTATCCACCACAAGGCCAGCAAATTCATAGTCATTAATAGGAGGAAGGTTCTCGAACTTATAGTCAGTAGAAGTTAGAAGGTTCTCGAAGCGACCGTCAGTTGTTCTTCTTTCCAATAACCTTAGCCCCACCGGTTCTGGATGAAGACCTGTAAAATGCTCCCTTAGCTATTTAAAAACACCCACCAAGACATTATCACGTTCCAGCATTTCTTGTAACATGCCCACTATAACCGGATCAACTTCTCCGGCCTTTCCTGGAAAGTTCACCCGCTCAGCCACAGCCGCCTGAGGATCATACATGTACAATTGTGCATATTTAGGGGACAGACCATCCGGGGGCACCAAGGACCCAAGACTATGATATATGCGCCCACTCACACGAAAAACAAATGGGCCCTTTCCATTATTCACCGAATGATCAACATTACCCCCAAAAGAACAGAATGCAAAAATATTGTTGTAAACACGACTCTTGTTGAAGTACCCGGTTGACCTTACCCCGCTACAGCTTAGCAATGAACTTAATTCCTGAGGAGGTTCGCGCAATAGAGGCAGTTGTACCTTCCCCTTGCCACAACATATTGAATATCCCTTTGGACCCGTACCTATATGCTTACCCGTGAATTCAGCAGCCCAGACCTTGGCCTTACAGAAACCACATGTTTCTTCTTATTTTCCAAGATGAAGAATGGTATTGTTTTCCACTGTGTTGTTGACCCAACGTTAAGTGCCGGAGCAATAATCAATTATGCATATAGGATAAATTTGTGTTACGTAGAGAATGCAATAAAGGTAAAACAAAGTCTTACTGAATTCTTTTTTTTTGCAATCTATGGAATTACGCAGCCGTCGGGATTCTGCAAAACCCAAAAAAGTAGGTGGCCCATTTAAATGAACCTCATAAATACCAAGCAACCATATGATGGCAAAAAGGGGAAAAAATAAAAATGAGTTTGTAAATGTGTGTAAACACATTTCTCAGATTGTTGCCCGGTGCATTAGGTGAGGGGGTGCGCAGAAAATAATACCTCTTTTTGTTTCTCCCACGCCGGTAGAGGCAGGAGATAGGGTTTCGCTCTGCTGAAGACTGTGTGTGGCCACGTTATCTGGTTGACACAACAAAATAAGCATCACAAGACATAAAAGGTGCTGGGGGAGATAGTGAAATAGGAATACACTTGTAGCAGCCACACAGACTTGTATTACCATGTAATGGGACCATCCGTGGACACTGTTGTTGGGGATTTTTAAACGACCAAATGCGGCTCATTACAGTCAATAATCAATTAAATTACACCTAACAACTAAATAGGTTAATAGATTTATGAATCAAGGGAATGGGGATAAACATTTCTACCCGCGGCTAAATATTTTTCTTCACGACTAAACCAACCTACCGGGTAAGATATAGCCATGCCTTAGGCCTGTTGCTATTGATTACATGGTTTGTTCAAATAGAACAGTTGGTACCTTGGCCAGTACTTGTCGATGGATTGCTGACTGAAGGATGATTTACATTGACCATTCCATTTGACTCTGTCTCTGCATAAAGTAACAAAGATGCTAAATATAAAATACCAGCCAAATTTGCAGACAAAACTATATTTCTGAGGCACAGATAGACCTAAATTTGCAAATAGGAAGAAAGTAATATTTCATAAAGGCTGGACTTAAAGTGAAGGCAAGTCAATATCTGCAACTAAAATAAAATTAGTTGACATGAACAAACATTTAAAAGACATGAAAGAGAGGTTCCCTGAAAATATTGACATTACATGTGGTTACACAATATCTGACAATAAAATGGTTTTAAAATACAAAAATTAAGTGTTTGTGCAAACCATATCGTAAGGATCCACATTGACGAAAGATGTTAAAATAGAACAATTGGTACCTTGGCCAGTACTTGTTGATGGATTGCTGACTGAAGGATGATTTACATTGACCATTCCATTTGACTCGGTCTCTGCATAAAGTAACAAAGATGCTAAATACAGACACCAGCCAAATTTGCAGACAAAACTATATTTCTGAAGCACAGATAGACCAAAATTTTCAAACAGGCAGAAAGAAATATTTCATAGAGGTTGGACTTAAAGTGAAGGCAAGTCAATTTCTGCAACTAAAATAAAATTAGTTGACATGAACAAACATTTAAAAGACATGCAAGAGAGGTTCCCTGAAAATAATGACATTACATGTGGTTACACAATATCTGACAATAAAATGGTTTTAAAATACAAAAATTCATTGTTTGTGCAAACCACATCGTAAGGATCCATATTGACGAAAGATTATTGTAAAAACCTCAAAATTAAACCAACTTACAACTATAAGTTTGAACCCAATTCGCTAGAGAGAAGAAGTGTAAAGGAAGTTGTGGTCGATGTGAATGCAATATGTGCTTCGGTTTTTACAACCTCTCACTGTAAAAAATAAATACTTGCTAGGTGGGCTTACCCTAGGGATGCAAGCCACAGACCTCTGCCCTTGACGAGCCCCAGAGCTCAAGGACACTTCCAGCGCGGACATGCCTAGGTCTGCCTCGCTTTCGAGCAGGGCCCCCACCTGGTTTAAATTAGAAAATCATGTAAGCTACCCATATTGAATAGATGTACCGGTAAACAATTCTAATTTAAAGTTAGAAAGTCATGGTTGGGGCCCATTCACCAGTTAAGCACTCTGCATCGCGATCACGCGGTCCAGGACAATATTGAAAACAATGTTGCATATATAAGGATGCTAAATGCACACATGTATATGACAAACATGAAGATCAAAGGGAACAACGGGCGGGAAGCGATCCGCAATATGGATGCCCAAGTAAATGGTAGCAAAGTAGAAATTATTCATGTGATGACTCACTTTCTATCCGGGAGGCATTAGCCCTCTATTTGGACACTCTTCTCTACTCCAAAACCTCTTCAGTCAAGGGAATTGGAGGACGTCCCCTATTCCTTGCTGGAACATCACCATCTTCAACTGTCATGCACATACACAAACATCATCAGAACGTTCTGTGCACCCAATCTTGATTGAGCTTAAAAAAATGATGTTGGCACATTTTAAGACAAAAGTTCAACAATAAAATAGTTAGTGTACCCTTTGTTCACACCGTGACCCCATTTCTTTCACCTATCCGTGGTTAGCAATTATAAAGCGCAGGAAAAGTATCAAACCTGAATAATAGGATGCATATGACAACATATATGGGCATACATATTCATATGGTAATATACTTCACGAAATTAGGAATCCGAATGACTCTTCCTCATTGCGGGAGCATGTTTATATATAATCGTTTGGTAGTACCTTCATTGGATGCTATCCTCCATTTTTTTAAACATTCGGTGACATCATGTAACAAAAAAATTTGCCCTTATTTTAGGACTGCATCCGGGGACATAAGACCCAAAGGTCTTAATTCCAGTTGCAGCCAGCAATTCTCATGGAAAATGGGTGGGCAACTAAACGATAACACAGAATAAAAGTTTTATGCCATGACTCACCTCTTGGCCGGGAGGCATTAACCCTCAGCCTCGACAATCTCCTTCGCTCCAAAACGTCCTCATTTAATGCAATTGGAGGGCGTCCCCTCTTCCTTGATGGAACATCCCCATCCTTAACTGCCATTCGCAAACAAAGACAACACAAACATCAGAACGTTCTATGTACACAGCCTTGAGCGATACAACGGGAAATATAATGTTTTTGGCAGACACTAAGACAAGAAATCAAAATCAAATATTTATTGTACAGTTTGCCTAGACCGTCACCTCACCAATTACAGTTATTTATAGTGATTATAATAATTGGAGGAATTCCATTGAAGATGAATAAGAGAATGTATATGAAAATACCTACAGCTGGACATATATATAGGATAACTTTCAGTGCATCTTAATAGCTAAAAAAGCTATTTTAATTATCCCTCAATATCACAGATGCAAAGTCACTTTACGTGTGGCCCTCTTTGGGTCATTTAATTGGACGATTAGGTTCAGTTTAAATGGAAAATATCTTGCTACTGCTTGTCAGGATTGTGATATTCATACATGGAAGGTAGTGCAATCTGAAAGGAAAGAAGATCTTTTGTTAGATAAGACCGAAGATGGGAACTTGCACCTTCTACTTTTAACGAATGGCTACCTTACGAATGGCTACCTCATGATAGTGTTGGGAAGCAATTATTTGAAGGGAATGGGTTTTAGGAATCTTTTAACTTAATATATTGCTTGGCGTGGAATTTAGTCTATGGACTAAAATTGATAAGTTCAAAGTTATTGGCAATTTGGCATTGGTTAAATAACCGCTTCAAATATATTTTTTACGCTTCCGAAAGGAAAAGAGTGGCTATAATTCTATGAATATGTCTATGCCTGAGTTGTAGCTGAATTACACTTGTATCAGTTTAGCTGTACAACTTAAGGTTTTAGAGCAACTGGTTCCTCTAGATCGTAAAGGATGGAACTTGGAAGAAGTTTATTGTGTTCTGTCCTTCACTCACCAGGTAATCTAAATGAAAGAATTGAAGATGAGATAAACGTGAAGTTGGTTTCTAAATCAAAAAGGAAAAAACGTGGATTTTTGCAACGGTCACATAATGCTATTAAAGGAGCCGGTGGTGCTGTTTGTAGAAATACATCAAAGAGCAGAGAGGAAGTGTCATAGTTTAAAATTGAAGCTGGGACTAATTTGTTAGAGATTATTAACTACACAAATCAAATATTGGTAGGAATTCCACAATCATAATAATGGGAATATTCACAATGAACATGTCCAATGTCTTAGGATCAAATTATTCAAGATAAAAATTTCAAAGCTTAAAGAAAGACGATTGCAGGAAAGCTGCTGATAGTGATACTTGTATATAAAGAAGCGAAGAGATGTGAATGTGTTGACCAATGTTATACCAGCAAGTCAGATAGCTAGCTGCCTTGATAATGAGATTTGAGCATTGTATCAACTCCAAACATGGAATTACGCGAAAGTGTGGAGGGAGAGGGGTGGGGGGGGGTTCTATCACCCATGCATATAAAGAACTACGCCAAAAAAGAAGTCTTTATAGGTTAATATCTGATTAACTTCTGTATACATTTACAATTCCTATTGCTTATCTAAACTATTGTGTTTGCTTCAACAAAATTAAAGAAGCGCAAAGACCATGGCACTGGAGTTTCCGTTTTATTCTGTAAAATAAATTGGCAAACTTATTTCGAAATCATAAAAATGCGAATATTGACAATGAACATGTCCGATGTCTTAGTATGAAATTATCCAACATAAAATTTTCATATCTTAAAGAAAGACGATTGCAGGCAAGCTGCTGATAGTGATACTTGCATATACAGAAGCGAAGAGATGTGAATGTGTTGAGCAATGCTGTACCAGTAAGTCAGATATGTAGCTGCTTTGATAAAGAGATTTGAGCATTGTATAAACTCCAAACGTGGAATTACGCGGAAGTGTGGAGGGAGAGAGGGGGGGTTCTATCAGCCATGCATATAAAGAACTACGCCAAAAAAGAAGTCTTTATAGGTTAATAACTGATTAACTTGTTTATACATTTACAATTGCTATTGCTTATCTGAACTATTGTGTTTCCTCCAACAAAATTAAAGAAGCGCAAAGACCATGGCACTGGAGCTTCCGTTTTATTCTGTAAAATAAATCTGCAAACTTATTTCGAAAAATAAATAAATTGCAAATTTATAGTTGTGGGGTGAAACTGGTAGAGATGCTTAGTGATGCAATATTAAATATGTTGGTTTCTAAAGCAGGGCTTATGTTGTAGAAATTAGAATAGGGATATTTTTTTCTTCTGGATAACTATTAATATGTAAATTAGAAAGTATTAAGGTCTATAATGTTCACAATATGTAATGCTAACAGTTTCTGTCCTCTTGGTTTTGCTATTATATGGTCTTTAGATCTCCACAGAACTTGTTCAATGGAATTTCTCCACAATTTACTCATTTTGCAAGTTCTGCTTTGAGATTTTTAAGAATTATTGAATTAATTAGAAGAAATATGTTAGTTTGATATAAATAGTTGCATGGGTTCCATCCAGGGGCACCTAGACTTCCTCAGCAGCCTCTTTAATATGGCCAAGGTACCCCTGGCTTGATGCCCCCTCGACTTGCTGGGCATGGTTTTCAGCAGCACCTGGTGCCTGGAATTCGTGTTGGTGTTCTCCCAAATTTTATTATGCCACCATATCAATTCCAAAGGCAAGCACCGTCAGGACAGAGGATGGGTCAAAGAAGAAATGGAAATACCCAGCAGATGCAGCAGCAGATAGACAGTTGGTACTTTTTGTTCTATTTTGCAAATCTGTGGAAATACTTTCTTATTACCTATTTAGGTTATGATACTGAAACTTTAAAACGTTGAGGCTGAGACATTCTACGAATTTATGCAGTGGTACGGTTTAAAATAAAGCTTCTTTTGCATGCATAGGTCTTAATGACATCATAACTGTAAGCCACAAAATTGTTTAGTCGACGGGGTCTGAAGGAGCTACTGGTCTACGGCAAATAATAAATACATATGTATATAAACCACAGAATATAACGAAAAACACTTGGTTGAGATAACGTAACAAGTTCCCAAATATTGACATATTAAATTAAACATCTAAACTTATCAACATTTATATTTTCAGAATTATATAGAACGCTTATAAATGAACTGTTATATTAATGTTTATATATTACTTGTATGAATAACAGATTAAATGTATGGGATTGTGTAAATAGGAGCCTGGCAGGGACTGTGGCTTGAGATCACTGCAGTACAAACAGATTGAGCTTGAAAAAATTATCAAGAAAAACTCGTGATAACCAATATGATAGGATATCAATTATCAAAATATAGAGGAAAAAAGAACATAATTTGACTCCCACATACTAACTGGAGATATTTATTTATCTACAAAACTGATTGCTTCAGGGAGACATAGGGGCTTCTGTGTAGAATTCTCATTCAACTCTCTTGACGCACCACAGCAAGTCCACGATTAAGTGTTTAGTCTACTATATCCAAGTCCTTGGTAACTTGTTTTCCAAATCTATCAAGCTGATAAAAAGATTTACTTGTACTTTTTGTCTATTTTGACCCAAAAAACAAGCATGCAGTCATGTGTCTTAAATTACGTCTTGTTCTGGCCCCCAGGTCAATGCCCGAGACAATCCTTATATAACAAATTTTTGTTCCATCTCCTCGAGGCCTGCTTCAATCCATAAATGGATCGTCGCAACTTACTGACCATTCTTCCAAACCTTGGATCGACAAAACCCTCAGGTTGTGTCATGTACACATCCTCTTCTAAGCTCCCATTCAAGAAAGTGATCTTGACATCCATTTGTCAGATTTCATAGTCATAATAAGCTGCTATCGCAAGCAAAATCCTGATGCATTTGACCATAGCCACTTGTGAGAAAGTTTCATCATAGTCAATACCATGAATCTGTTTGAAACCTTTCGCCACTAGTCTTGCTTTATAGGTCTATAAATTATCATCCATGTCAATTTTCTTCTTGAAAACCCACTTGCACTCTATGGGTTTTACCCCATTAGGTGGTTCAACCAAAGTCCATACTTGGTTTTCATACATGGAATCCATCTCAAATTTCATGGCCTCCAATTAGCTCTTAGAATCTGGACTATTCATAACATCCTTGTAGGTGAGAGGCTCATCGCGTCTACAAGCATCACATCGCCATTTTGAGTAAGGAGAAATCCATAATATCTCTATGACTCATGGCGAATCCCACTAGATCTACGAATAACCTGTGTTTATTGAGCAGTGTTGTTCTGAACACTTTCAGTCACATCTCGCTCATGTTCCAATTCTGGTTCAACATTATCTTGTGGTTCTTGATCCTCATCGAGATGTATTGTCCTCCCACTATTTTTCTTAGAAAGTAGTTCTCTCTCTAGAAAAACATCCATTCGAGCAACAAACACTTTGTTCTTGGAAGGTTTATAGAAGTAATACCCTTTTGTTTCAATTGGGTATCCCACAAAATTACATTTGTCTGATTTTGGTCCTAGATTATCGGAGACCAAACATTTCACAAATGCTTCACATCCCCATACTTTCATAAATGACACGTTATTATGTTTCTCAATCCATATCTCATATGGTGTCTTTTGAACCGATTTTGAAGGAACTCGGTTTAGTATTTCTGCAGCCGTCTCTAGGGCATAACCCCAGAAACTAATTGGAAGATCCGCTTGACTCAGCATCGATCGTACCATGTCCAACAAGGTGAGATTTCTCCTATCAGAAATGCCATTTCACTATGGTATTTTAGGAGTAGTGAGTTATGATACAATACCATACTCTTTTTAGGTAATTCAAACAAACCAAGATTCGTATTCTTTGCATGATTCATAATCAAACTTATCCAACAATCCATCCTTATGAAACTTGTAAATACGTCTCTCATTAATATGGCCTAAACAACAATGCCAAAAGTAATGTTTGATTTGAGTCATTTTAGAACATATAAATTGTTAACCAATTGTCCAACATTATTAACCTTATCATTAAAATAGAATAAACAACAATTTTTATTCAATTAAAATGAAAAACATTTCTTGTTCATACAATAAAGCAATATAATGTCTCTGTATTTACAAGCACGTAGTTACAATTATCAAGTTCTAAACTTAGCCTTGAAGTTAAAATTAAGTAATGAGTTCCATCAACTAGAGCAACAACTTTTGCTCCAATTCTAACTCGATACCTTAAACTTGACCCTCACCGGTCTTCTTCTTTAGATCTTCCAAATAAGCATGACAGTTTAACTTCCAGTCATCCGATTTTCCATAGAAGCGACAATCGTCTTCTTTAGAAACACCTCATTTAGGCCTCAAAGCCTGTTCGGGATTGGACTTTAATTTGGCCATAGAATTAGATCCAAATCTTCTTCTTTCTTTCCAATTTCCTTTCCCTTTCGCGTTCCTACATTCACCATCATTATGGGAGTGGTCCATGAATTTATCATGTTGCTTACAGCAGTTCTCAATGTGCTCCGCAACTCAGTGGGTGTTATGTCTATCTCATTTATTTCATTGTTCATAACAAATTGAGAATAGTTATTGTTCAAAGATTGCATGATCAAATCAATCCGAGTCTCTAGACCAATCTTGAAACCCAAAATGCCAAGGTACTCTATATACCCTATCATCTTTAGAACGTGTGGTCCAATCGGATCTCAATCTCCCTACTTGTAACTTTATAATGCCTTGTTATTTTGAATCTAACTTGATGAGCCTCTCCTTCAAACATCCTTTGAAAGTGCTCAATCGTAAGCATCCGAATGCTCATGTTGCTTCTTAAGCACGGCACTCATAGTTAAAAGAAAAAGATATGAAACATCGAGTGCTTAATTAATTTGCTTCCGATAAGCATTTTGTTTAGCACATGTTACATTCTCAGCTAAAAGAGCAAGAGAAGAGTTTTGAATGATATCTTTGTTCCTGAGGACGATCCTCAAGCTTCTATATCAGTCTACGAAATTATTTCATGTTAGTTTGTCCTTCTCGAGGACTATCGCATGGAGAAGTTGTTTATGTTATTTGTCATTTGATATCTACAATATTTCAAAATGCATAAATTAATCTAGATGCAGATTTATTAATTATTATGTTTAAGTGATTATGGTATATCATAATATACCTCCCACTATTTTTATCAAATAATATACCTACCTATCAATTCGGAAAAGTTTCTCTAAACCTTTCTAGTGAGCCAAGATCCATATTTCATCACTTTTAAGGTCAGCTTTAAAAATGGAAAAATGCCCTGCCTTCTCTCTAGAACCTTTTAGCCCGCCCAAGCCTTTTTATCACCTTTCTTTTTCTCGCCCACCGGAAACCACCATTATTCCAGCCGTTGACCACCTTTTTCACCTCCAAAACTCACCTCACTCGCCCCACGCTCCCTTTAACATTGCTCCTCTCACTCTCCTCTTTCAAATCTTGCCTCACTCCACCTCGATCTATTTAGCAAATTTTTCTGATGGGTTATCGAAACTCGGAAAACTCAGGCTCCATGGACTCCGATGAATTTGCTGCTTTCATTGGCCATAGATATGATATCCCTGCTCCTCTCTTACCACCTCAGTTAAAATTTGAAGTCGAAAATGAGTCTTTTAACATGAATGAAGTTATGGGGGAACCCCTATCTCCGGGAGCTCAAACTCGTATGCGTGAACAACTTAACTTAATCATCAATGATGGCTCTGTGCAAGCTGCTACTGGGATTGAAGTGGAGGGTTCGAGCCACGGCTCCCAGACTTCACCACCTGAGGTCAACTCCCACAAACTAAACCCATCTTTAACTGTTATTCAGGAAACTATTCAAGTCAAAAATGGAGTGCTTACTGTGACAAATCCGGAAGGAGGTGAAACAAGCAAAACTCATGAAACCCAACAGCTAAACATGGACAAAGGAGAAACAAGCAAGGCTCAACAAACCCAATTACCAAAAAAGACTATTACTTGGAGCAATATTGTTACAAAAAATGTGGTTACTGATGAACCCACTGTTGGAAATGCAGCTATTAGCTACAATGAAGATAGAACAGCCACGGTAAATTTTCTGATGAATTTTTTGTTCAAGCACAAAACCAGTAGGAGACAAGCATAATAGGCTATTTCATTGGTGGCTCATTTGCTTTCAAATACATCCCTGATCAACCACAGAGATTTTAGAAAAATCGTGGGCTTACAAGAGTCTACTATAACACAAAAGGTTACTACACGTTCAGATTTGGTACTTTAGAAGAGAAAAACAAAGCTTTAAGCTTGAATACAATTCAGATGGGAGGCAAAACTATGTTCTTACTGCCTTGGACTGCTGGAACAAATTTTAAACGCACTGTTATTGACAAAGTTCCATGTTGGATAAGACTTGTCGATGTGCCGGACATCTTTTGGTGCAAGGAAGGTTTGAGCTCCATTGCTAGCACAGTGGGAAAACCCTTGAAATTCGACGCAGCCACTGCTCATTTTGAACCCTTGAAGTTCGCTGGTATCCAAGTTGAGCTTGCATACTCTGCCTTAAGACCTGATTTTGTTAAAGTTCCACTACCAAATTCAACTGATGAAGTGAAGATAGAAATTCAGTATGGTGAGCTACCTTAGTCCTGCAGTCTTTATAAGGCGTTCGGGCATTCACTTGCTAGGTGTATCAACAATCCGGATAAAGTGGTTAAGAAACCCAGGACAACAAGACAAACACATGTACCAGACTCAACACCTGTCTCAGGTGAAACTGTAACAGAACATGCAAGTAAGGCTTTGGTTCCTTATACAATATGCACTCTTGTAAGAACCCAGATTTTGGGTGGGATTAAAACTTTTATGTATTTAATGATGTAAGAATGAATAGTGGTTATGACTGCGATGTAACGAAGATCTATTAAATAAATGGAACGGATTTGAATTCAATTACTTACATGTCATGCAGAATACTTTTGGTTGACGGCATAGGTAAGAATGATCTATCTCCTAAGGATATAAGTATATTACTTCAAGTAAGATTATTCTTGTGTCATCCAAATCAATATCTATTATAAGTCCAGCGGTTCCGTAAAAAGGTTAAGAAGCACTCGAGAGTGAACCAGGTTCATTTTCCTAATTATAGGAATTAAATAAAAATAAGTGATGAATAGTGATTTTGGTGGAATTTGGAATATTATTATAATAATGATATACCCGGTATTCGGAACGGATTTCTGAGTTCGTATTAGTGATCCAGGAAGAAAATAAGTGTATGTAAAAGCCGTCGGATTCAGAAAAAGAGCACTTTTATTTTCTCCGAGATTTCCCTGGACACTACAAGACTTAAGGAGTTATAAAAGGGAATTAAGGAATTTAAATTCGAGAAGTATTAAGTAAATGAAGAATAGTATTAGAAATATTAAGAAGGTTTTCGGTAAAACCCTAACTAGAAACGAATGAGTTATTCCCTCGAACGATCAACGAACAAGCAAGGAAATTGAGTAATACTCGGACAAAGGAACGAATAAATAACCAAGAGACAAACAAGTGCAATTGGTGGGAAAAGGAGAAACCCAAGTAACATCCTTATAAGTCAACTACAAGATGAGTGGTGTAATTGCATTCTTGCAAAAATGGAGTTGTTTGTTGTAGTGCCAACACTTGGCCCAATGAGGAAGCAACAAGTGGCACCATTGGATTGCCAACAACACATTAAAAGAGATGCATCCATTATATATGCAAGGGTTATACATGTATTAGCCATAAATCACCAAAACAAAACAAACCACCACCATTTTTCTCCATTTCTTCATAAAAATCTGCCCATTCTTAACTAATTGGAAGTCCAACTTCCAACCATCACTTGTTCTTCAAATTTTTATGGTAAGTACTACATATCATGGTAATGATGTCCTAGAAATTTCAGCTTCAAATTCATCTTTTATCATTTTCAAATAAATCATCAAAGATGATGATGAATAGTGTTCTTCATAAACTAACTTTTATTTCTTGATTTCTTTTGATTATTCAAGCTATACTAAGGCTAGATAAGGGCTAAACAAGGCTTGATAAGTTCATACATACACCAAGGTTAAACGCGAACGCGAACGATTTATTAAAAATGTTCGAGTCAAGGTTAAACGCGAACGAACCCCTAAAAGACGACTCTTTTGTAACTTTGGTAAAACACTTAGAAAACGGGCGATAAAACTCGGAGTATAAGATTGGTTCGTAACGATCAACCTTAGAACTCGTATGACTCAAGTATGTCCCAAGTATAAGTACAGTGACATGTCGTATTAACGAACGAATGTCGGGTCGGATCAGTGATAATAAGTAATCCACTAATAGGGGTATAACGAGATAACTCGAGAACGTGTTTCGATTTAAGTATAACTTAACTCTTAATATGTTAAGTGATTAATCCCGAATGCCTTGGCTATTTATAGATCACCAGGCTGAACCGGGACCCGCTACCACTACCCCTTACCGTACTCGACTACCAGGCAAGTTTCAATTCCCTTCTTTTAGGCGGTTGTTGTGATTGAATAAATATATATATATGATTGCTGATATACATATGCCATTGCATGCATGCCTACTTTCAAGTTGAATTGATATACTTGTTCCCTGAATGTTATTGTTGGCTTATAAGCTAGATAGTTATATATCGGTTATAAGCCGGTTATTATAAGACCCTCATAGAAGGGCGTATATATCTTATTAATCAAAAATAGACCGGGAGTCAATATTCCTTGATATATCGAGATTACCTCGGAAGAAGATATTTAAGTAAATATTTTCTATTATTTGGGCGACGAATATTATTTGAATATTCGTTCGAGACTAATTATTTTAACGATCCTTACTTCAAAGAATTATTCGAACGTAACTATTCAACGAATAATATTTCTCAATATTCATTCAGAGTCGAACTGATTATCGACTATTATTTCGAATATTCTTCTAAAGATGAGACTATTAAATGAATATTATTTTGGATATTCTTTTAGATTATTATTTTATTAAATCAATATTACTTTTGAATATTCATTTAAGATATTAAATACTTGATGAATATTATTTTAATATTCATCTGAAGCTTGATTTAATTATCGAATATTATTTCGAATATTCCTTAAGGCTTGGATTACTAAATGAATATTACTTGATATTCATTTAGGATATTATTCATTAAATGAATATTACTTTTGAATATTCATTTCAATTCCTAATTAATCATGAATATTACCTTAAATATTCTTTTCAGGTCTTATTAATTAATGAATATTGTTTTGAATATTCATTTAAATATTTATTTATTCAATAAATATTCTCCTGATATTTCTTCAGGGATTATTTTGAGAAATACTCTGATTAAAAATATTCTTTCATATTCCCAAATATTCTTTCAATATTTTAACTCAATAAATATTCTCTGAATATTTATTCCATACTTAGAATAATCTCGATAAGGTTAATCTTCTTCGATTATTACAGAAAATATTTCGAAGTCATATTATTATTAATCTTATATCAAGAAAGGTTCCCATACATCATTCATCTTTGAGTCTATCTTCTTAATAATAAGGGAACCTTACTTGGAAAAATGTTATTTATCTTGTCGACTTCCCGGTCATAAAGTATTCCCTTCACCCGCAACTCGGGTGCCGTTGACTTATTAAGTCGTTGTTTACCTTCTCATCTTTCGAGGGGTAAGATTACTGGAACAAGTTGATATCCGTTACCAAGTAATAGCTTGGGAGTTATTGGTAAATTTTCCTTTCCAACTAGATACGACTACTTTGTGGAGTCTTATCAACAAGTATTATACTTGGGGAAAGGGGGACGAACGTTATATTCAGAATCATGAACTCTATTTGAACTAGGAGTCGTGTAAGAGGCCGAGTAGCGCCGGTCCATCCCCTTGGCCCAACCGTTGGCCGGGGAGAGCTAGCATGGCGGTATACAAGTAAAGCTGTCAGTTCTTCCTTCTACCGGTAGTAAATCTAAATTGAGCTGTACGATCTCGACTGATCATCAAGATTGGAACAGCGGGCGCGGTGAATACTCCATCATTGGTTCATCATCCAAATTCATTTATTTCCTGCAACATGATTACTGTTGGCAGAGTTGGAAAAGAGTCATAACTGGAATTGCAACCCTTTCTTGCAAGTTCCTCTTCTTAATAACGATAATAATATCTCGCTTACTTTGATGTAGCAGATATTCCTTCAAACAAATACTTTAAGTTACCTTGTAACTTCATCGTTCATATTATACTGGCATCATTTCCGTAAATGCATGGCATATGGTTTAAAAGATAGCTTTGAACTGTTTTAAATTATCGTTCAGTTATATATTTGTTGGTGGGCTTTCGCTCACCCTTGCTTTGTTTATATTATGTCACAACAACAGCTAGGACAGATGGCTCGCGTCAGGCGCACTCGGCGCAAGCAGGTTACCCGACCCACCGGACTACCCGCTGAGATGCTAGCCGCCATTGCTGAGGTAGCATAGTTAGACAGCTTTTGTTTCCTGTTTAACTATATGTATAATTAATGTAATCAACGGCAAAACTTTTAAACCTATGATGTTATCCTTTTGGGATTGTAATAACTTTTATCCGTAACCCTTTAATGTAAGACTTATTTCAATTTCATCTCTGGGACTATAACTGTTGTGTGTGTGAGTGGTAATTATTGTGGGGTCACAGCATGTGATTTATTTATTGTGGACTCAAGTCAAGTATTATGAATGGATGTAAGACCGTAACCACCAGATCCCTGACCCCGGATCTGGGGGTGTTACAACTCTCTTTTAATGCCCAGTTGTGAGAGAAGAGGATGAGGTTATGATTCAAGCACAAGTCGATAATCGTGATGATTTGGATGAGTTTGACAAGGTTGGGTGCTGTGAAACAGAGGATGCTCTAACAAAGGAAACTGGGAAACAGGAGGAAGCATGGGATGCTGATGAACCTGAATTAGAGGAGTTTGTGCCATCAGTTCTTCTTTCCAATGCTTTTCAATCCTTGACTAATTATGATGGAGATATTGAGCCATTAGCCATAGTTTTTAATGGGATGGAAGTAACTGAGCCTCTCTCAGCCTCGAAGAGGAAACAGAACAATATACCTAAGTCCAATGTTGATGATCACCCAACACACCCGGTTGTTTTAGCTCTTGGTTCAGCTGGTAAAGCCCTTGCCTCAAAAACTCTGGACAACAATGGTTTTACCCCTGCCATAAACAAGAAGTCTTTGCGGTTGGCAAGTAATGGGTCATTTGTTAAATCTGAACAGTTCTTTCTGAATGATTGGAATTTCTGGATGATCTGGACCAGAGGTAATCTGGATATCTGAATGAGTGATGCTGTTTGTTAGTAATTTTTCTAAATTATCTGGATGATGTTAGTTTCCTATAATGCCCTGCTGTGTGATAAATTATGCTTTTTGAATCGCATATAATAATGAGACGATAAAAAATAATAAATTCAATGTTACTAATAAATTTATAGCACCACAAAAAAAGTATTTTTGCAAAATCACAATCTTAAAAAAATTATGAAATAATTAAAAATTTCTTTATAAATTTGAAGCAATATAATCCCGGAGGTCGTTCATGTATTGAGTGGCTTGAGACCCCCGTTGTGTTTCATTTATTAGTCCTTCCAAATCTTCTTCATTTTCTTCTCCATCACTGCTTTCATCGCATCGATCAAATAATTCATCTGCTAATTTCATTTTTCTTATAAAATTGTGAACAACAATACAAGTAATCACAATATCTCGCTGCGTAGAAAATGTGTATGGAGCCATCTGTTTCAAGATTGGGAATCTTGTTTTGAGCACACCATAAGCACGCTCGATAACATTTCTTAATCTTGCGTGATTAAATTTTTCCTCCTTACTTAAAGCACGTTGACGATGAAAATCTGCTAACCAATATCTTGTGTTACGGAATGGTATTAAATAACCATGAGTGTTTGTATATGTTGCATCACAAAGATAATATTTATCTGCAATATAAAGCAATTACAAATTATTCTACCTTTATCTATATTCAAATAAAATCATTTTGAAATATCAGGAGATACATACTTGGTGGAGGAACTGGAAATCCGGAATCAGGATCGAGGACAACCTCTGTTAATATTCGTGAATCATGTGCTACTCCCTCCTATCCAGTCCAGACAAATGTGAATATCATATTAAAATCACATATACCTAAAATATTTTGGTAGCATTCACCTCTTCCCCATCCTCTATATCGAGCTTGTTGGCCAACTGGAACTATAGCATGAACGAGTGTACCATTGCTCCCTGCAACAAAAAAAACTTGTGAAAGCTCATTAAAGAATAGTAAAGTTATATCAACAAGCTGATTAATAAGAAATTATATAACACAAATAAAAAAATGTCATTACTAACCGGAAATATTTTTAGCAACTCTCTTTGTCTCCTTGAAACATTTTAGTTTTGATTGAATGGTGTAGGAACTATCATTTCTTTTGCAAACTCCATCATTCCATCTAACACCTCATGAAAGTATTTATGTATTGTTTGTGTAGAATGCTGGAATCTAAGTTTTACCTTTATAAAACGATCATTGTGGCTTATAACATGTAAAAATATATCCATTTTTTCTTCAATTGTGGAATATCGACTATCTTCAAGCCAACCGCGTTGTTTAAAGAGGTTGCAAATTTGAATATATGCAACACGAGAAAGACGCATCATTTCTTGACATTGAGTATTAGAACCTTCTAATAACTCTAATGTATAAGCAAATCCGCGCAATGATGAATTATTATCTTTTATTCTTGGCACATTTCTTGGGCGAAGTTTACTTAGGTAACAGTACATAATCATGAAACATAGTAATTGATCCTGTATTTCCATGTTTACCCTGTAAAAAGTACTATCAACTTATAAATAAATACCAAAATTAATAACAAATCATGACAACTTAAAATGCATTTATTAAAAGTGTTCAATATGCATTACAACTAAAAAGTACTGAGTTCAAAACTAAACCAATTTCCAAGTTCAACAATGCTAAAAAAGTACCAAGTTCTAAGACAAATCAAATACGAAGCAGGAAAATATGGAGGAAATGAACTAAACCATATGAAAAACTAGTCATCAAATCCTAATTTTTTTGACAACATGTTTACCCAGTGCTCAATCTCATCTGCATCAAGAAGCATTCACTGTTCTCTATACTTTGCACTCTCGAAAAAAATCCCAAGAGCCTTACGGTACAAGGAATTTGTTCCTCCCCATCCAAGACTGTTCAATTTCTCTTTATATTCTTTAAGTGATGGTCTACTATTGGTCTAAATCATAAGTTTTAAAGCATTTGTCATCTTATCTTTAAATTGTGTAGTTTTTGTAAGTTTCGATGATGTTTTAGCTTTTTTCTTTGGATTTTCTTCAAGAACTGGATTCGAAGTATTTGGTTTTGAAGTAGGTGACTGAACTTCTTCGGTTCCAAGAATCTCTATGTCATCAACTAGATCAATAGTCCTGCTCTTTTTAGAGCTAGGTCCCCATCCACTAACTCCTGTGGCAGCAGTTCCATCGTAAAGATGAGTGCAAAGGTCAAGAAAGCTCAAAGGTGTGGTTCTTAAAGTGTCTACGATCTTATTTCCCTGTGGATAAGAGAATCAAGTCAATTTTATTTATGAAGTTGTCACTAGATTTTATAGAATATAAATTAAAAAATACCTTTCGAAGTTGATCCAATTCTGCTTTTGTGAAGTTGAATGTATTAGTTGTCGAATCATAGTGATTTCCAGTTTTAGATTTTAGTCGACACCAAGCAACATATCGAGATCTTAAATAGTCATATCGGTTCGTCATCTATCTAGCGTCAACCTCAAAGTTGTGGGTTTTCTTAAGAATTTCTCCCACTTTTATCCATGAATGTGGCTTAAGATTGCTACCTAGCCTACCACTATCAGTAACTTCCTCAATGCTCACTTCAAGAAAAGTTTTAATTATAAGTTCACACCTCCACAACACTTTTTTCTTTTTTTGAGTTTCACTAGCTTGATTTTCGCTCTCACTAGCTTGATTTTGGGTTTCACTATCTTGGTCCATACCTACAAACCAGAACGAATTTAAAATTGAGTAATGTATTGCTACTACATAAGATGCAAAATTTATCCTAGCAACTCAGGCTTGATTGGCAGGCCATGTCTACGTGTCAATGGATTTCCTAACTAACACTTCTTGTCATGATTCATAGTATGTACAGCTGGGATCATTAGACGGGGAATGGAAAAAACATAGGCATATTTTAAACTAGAAAAAAGAGCAGCATCATATGCAATTGGATAAAAAGAGCAGCATCGTATTTTCAATGAATATATCTCACAACAAGCTCTCAATTAAGAATCTCGTTGCATAAAAAGATGCATTTGGTTACCTACCATTCTTATAGGCATATCAATATAATTGACACTAAAATTCTTCTAACAAAAATAAAAATACAAATACGTAAATAAGACATTTGGTTGTATCTCATCAGAAACATATGAAATGTAAAGCTAAAACCTAACATTTAAGCAGCTTAAAAATTAATGTATTGCTCAACAACAGATACATGGTGGCCCATATCATAAGATGAACAATGTGTTCACTTAAATCTGTACTTGCAAGTTGCAACATACTGCTTTTATAACACATAACCTTTATACAGATTCTTACATTATTCTGAATCAGATTTTCATTTGACACTAACTCAAATTTGTCCTGTTAACTGAAAAATAGTGTGACTTTCTACTGGCATTCAGAGTATTTTCCTTAGGCAAGTTAATGTGTAGATGAATATGAGAGAGACAACAAAGATGCTACTTATTTCTTTCAAGTTACGCAAACTTTAATTTGATATTAGTGTCATGGCTTTTAAATCATGTTGACGACGTCAAAGCCTTAGACGATGCCCTACTTTGTTAGAAAAGTGTAATTTACACACTTTATGAGTGTAATTACATTACATACACTCACTAGTGAATACTGTGATTAGATTCAAAATATATAGCTAGCCAACTATAATCTACACAACAATATCAACACAAACAACAAGTAACTAAAAGGCCTGGACATCTATTCTTACTATTGTTGGCATTTGACAATATTAGAATTTGATTAATTGAGGGATAATATTGATCGAAACAAAAGCAAAACATATGAAAATAACACACAGTATAGAAAAAATTGTACCTGATAGAGATAGAACTGGAAGTGATGAAAAGATGAAGAGAGAGCCTGTAAAGAATTTATAAATCAAAAGTGATAAGAATAGAGCCCGTAAAAAACCTATAACTAGAAGTGATAAGAACATAGCCACAAAAAAACTAAAAATTGCGCCAAAATTGTGTACAGAATGGTGGCAGGTTACAAGGAATTTAGGAATTGAGGAGTTATCTGGACGATTGAGCGAGAAAAAAAAGAATTTGTCGTCCAGTAGTTTTTTTTGGATCGTCCAGCAGGCTATTTTGTCATCCAGCCCATATAAAAATTTATCAAATAGTCTGAATGAGGCATGTTCTGGACGAGCCCATAAAATCAGTCATCCAGCTATTATCAAATGACCCCTAAGTCAGCCAAAACTCAAACCTAATTTTATGGATTTCGCTGTCTGGAATGTTCGAGGCTTAAATAAAAGTACTCATCAAAAGAAACTCAAAAACTTCATTAGTAGTAATAATATTAGCTTTATGTCGTGCATTGAAACTAAAGTTGTAGTGAAGAATGCTATGACTATCTCTCGTAAAATAGCTAGGAATTGGAGACGGTTCGTTAATTATGCTCATCACTCATATGGCCGTAATTGGGTTGGTTTTGACAGTTCTATCTGGTCTGTTAACGTCTTATCTAGCTCTTCTCAGCATATGATTTTTAACATTACTTTTTTAGAAAAGGAGTGTCATTTTGTAGCCATTTTTGTGTACGCTCTTAACAAACAACAGCAACGTGTTGACCTGTGGAAGGACATAGACCTATCTTAGCAAACAACGCTCTTAGCAAGTCTATATATGTGCCATAGTGTGTTTGGTGACTTTAACTGCATCTTAGACCTATCTGAGGTCACTGGGGGGAGAGAGCACTGGACTACTGATATGCAGAATTTTAAAGATTGTATAGAAAACTCTGGCATTGGTTCCCTTAGATCAGTTGGAGACCTGTTTACATGGTGTAATAACAGACCTAGGGATGCTATTTTCAAAAGGCTCGACAGAATTTTGGTTAACTCTTCTTGGTTGTACACTTATCCTGACAGTGTGGCTTTCGTGAAAGCTAGAGGCCTAATGGATCATTGCCCTCTTATTGCGCACTATCCTATACAGTTGGAAAAAATAAGTAAGCCTTTTCATTCAACTTCATGACTCAGCTAGATGGTTTTCAAGATGTAGTGGCCAAGACATGGGCTACCACCTGGTATGGTGACCCTATGGCTATACTCAACAGGAGAATTAAGGAAGTAAAACAAGCCCTTATTGCCCTTAATAAAGCCAATGGAAATGTGCATACTAATGTCACTCATAGCCGTGCCCTTCTTCATGCCACCCAAGCTCAATTCTAGCAGGATCCTCACAACACTGATCTCATGGAACAACAAAAAGCTCAATCCTTGGCTCTCGAAAACCAAATTCTCCAAGAAGAAGCCTTAGATTTACAGAAGTCTAGAGTAAAATGGCGGGCTCAAGTCGATGGCAATAACTCTTTCTTCTTCAACATGGTTCGAGCTAACTGGAATTCAAATAAAATTTTGGCTCTAGCTGACAGGGATGGTAACTTGGTCACTGGACATGCCCAATGCTCTAGAGTTGCAGTTGATTTTTTTAAGAACTCTATTGGCACCTCTCATAGTTTTCACTCTGTTTTCCCTGAAGTTCGATGCAAAAAATTACAGACATTCAAGCTTCTGCTCTTGAGGCCCCTATTACTGATGAGATTATCTTTAACACTCTCAAATCTATGAAGAGAAACAAGGCTCCTGGACCTGATGGATTGACTGTTGAATTCTTTCTTGCCACTTGGGAGACTGTTGGCCCCTACTTCTGTGCTGCTATCACTCATTTCTTCAACACCTCAATCATGCATCCAGGTATCAATTCAACTAGTATAGCCCTAGTTCTTAAAGTTTTGACCCCCACGACAATGACATATTTCAGACCCATTTCTTTATGTTCTGTTGCGTATAAATATATTGCAAAGATTATCGCTAACAGGATAAAAAATGTGCTTCTTACTATTATTGATGTGGCTCAATCTGCTTTTGTAAAAAATCAAAGTATTTCTGATAATATTTTGATGGATCAAGAGTTATTTCTGGGTTATACTAGGGAGATAGGTACGGCCAAATGTGCTCTGAAAATTGATTTACATAAAGCTTTTGATTCGGTTAATTGGGACTTCATGATGCATGCCCTCTCTCTTATGGCTTTTCCTACTAAATTTAAAAGCTGGATTTTTTCTTCCATATCTTCTGCTAGATACTCTATGAAGATTAATGGCAGCTTGTAGGGTTATTTTTGTAACACCCCCAGATCCGGGGTCCGGGATCCGATCGTTACGGTTTCCAATTCTGTCCACAACACTTGAACTTTCCTTAACATAAAATAAATTACATCTCTATGACCCAACACAACAATGTAAAACACACCCGTTATAGCCCCAGAGATGAAATCAGAGTAACAATCAAATTTTTATTAATCACATTATGAGTTCTTACAATCCAAAAGAATTTCAATATAAATACATACTCTTTGCCATCCATTTACATAAGTCATACTAGACCATATACTTGGTACTGAAAGAATAAATCTATCCTACCAATAGCTTCTTCTTCAGCTCTGGTAGTCTCATCGTCCTCGCCCGCGTCGAGTGCGCCTTGTGCGAGTCATCTGGTCTAGCTGTTGTTGTGATATAATAATAAAGAAAGGGTGAGCAATAGCCCACCAACAATAATATATAACTAAACGATAATATATAACAGTTCAAAAGTATCTTTCAAACCATATGCCATGCATTTACGGAAATGATGCCAGTATAATATGAACGATGAAGTTACAAGGTAACTTAAAGTATTTGTTTGTAGAAATATCTGTTACATCAAAAGTTAGCGAGATATTCTCATTGTCATTAAAAAGAGGAACTTGCATGAAAAGATTTCAATTCCAGTTATGAACACTTTTCCAGCTCTGCCAACAGTAATCATGTTGCAGGAAATAAATAAGTTTGGATGATGAACCAATGATGGAGGATTCACCGCGCCCGCTGTTCCAATCTTGATGATCAGTCGAGATCGTACAGCTCAAATTAGATTTACTACCGGTAGAAGGAAGAACTGACGGCTTTACTTGTCTACCGCCTTACTAGCTCTCCCCGGCCAACGGTTGGGCCAAAGGGGATGGACCGGCGCTACTCGGCCTCTTACACGACTCCTAGTTCAAATAGAATTCATGATTCTGAATGTAAAGTTCGTCCCCCTTTCCCCAAGTATAATACTTGTTGATAAGACTCTACAAAGTAGTCGTATCTAGTTGGAAAGGAAAATTCACCAATAACTTCCAAGCTATTGCTTGGTAACGAATATCAACTTGTTCCAACAATCTTACCCCTCGAAAGATGAGAAGGTACACAACGACTTAAGAAGTCAATAGCACCCGCATTGCGAGTGAAGAGAATATTTTATGACCGGGAAGTCGACAAGATAAATAACATTTTCCAAGTAAGGTTCCCTTATTATTAGGGAGATAGACTCAAAGAAGAATGATGTCTAAGAACCTTTCTTGATACAAGATTAATAATAATATGACTCCGAAATATTTTTCATAATAATCGAAGAAGATAAAACTTATTGAGGTTATTCTAAGTATGGAATAAATATTCAGAGAATATTTATTGAATTAAAAATATTTAAAGAATATTTAGGAATATGAAAGAATATCTTTAATCGGAGTATTTTTCAAAATAATCCCTGAAGAAATATCAGGAGAATATTTATTGAATAAATAAATATTTAAATGAATATTCAAAATAATATTCATTAATTAATAAGACCTGAAAGGAATATTTAAGATAATATTCATAATTAATTAGGAATTTAAATGAATATTCAAAAAGTAATATTCATTTAATGAATAATATTCTAAATGAATATCAAGTAATATTCATTTAGTAATCCAAGCCTCAAAGGAATATTCGAGATAATATTCGATAAATAAATCAAGCTTCAGATGAATATTAAAATAATATTCATCAAGTAATTAATATCTTAAATGAATATTCAAAAGTAATATTTATTTATTAATATTCTAAATGAATATCCAAATAATATTCATTTAGTAGTCTCATATTTAGAAGAATATTCGAAATAATAATCGATAATCAATTCGACTCTGAATGAATATTGAAAAATATTATTCGTCGAATGGTTACGTTCAAATAATTATTTGAAGTAAGGATCGTGAAATAAATAATCTCGAACGAATATTTAAATAATATTCGTCGCCCAAATAATGGAAAATATTTACTTAAATTTTTTCCTCCGAGGTAATCTCGATATATCAAGAAATATTGACTTCCGGTCTATATTTGATGAATAAGTTGTATACGCCCTTCTATGAGGGTGTAACAATAACCGGCTTATAATTGATACGTTAGCTATCTAATTTATAAGCCAATAAACAATCAGGGAACAAGCATAACGATATAACTTGAAAGTAGGCATGCATGCTATGGCATATGTATAACAGAAAACATATATATATATATATATATATATATATATATTCAATCACAACAACAGCCTAAAAGAAGGGAATTGAAACTTGCCTGGTAGTCGAGTATGGTAAGGGGTAGTGGTAGTGGGTCCCGGGTCAGCTTGGTGATCTATAAATAGCCAAGGGTTTCGGGATTAATCACTTAACATCTTAAAAGTTAAGTTATACTTAAATCAAAACACGTTCTCGAGTTATCTCGTTATACCCCTTTTTGTGGATTCCTTTTATCATTGATCCGACCCGACATTCGTTCGTTAATACGACATGTCACTGTACTTACACTTGGGACATACTTAAGTCATACAATTTCTAAAGTCGATCGTTACGAACCAATATTATACTCCGAGTTTTATCGCCCGTTTTCTAAGTGTTTTACCGAAGTTATAATAGAGTCGTCTTTTAGGGGTTCGTTCGCGTTTAACCTCGACTCGAATATTTTTAATAAATTGAAAAACAATCCTTTTGACATACGGTTTTATTTCACACCTTCCTTTTTATCTCTAGTATTTATTTACCAAGATTCGTCATGACTTTACATATTTTACGAGGGTTCAATTTCAGTTACGAACTTTCGTTTACGGATTCGAACTACTTTTAGTAAATCGGTAATAAATCCTAAACCGTAAGTCTGTTTGATTCGATTCTTTTTCCAAAATGATCTACGACTTAAGATCTACAAGGGCATGTTATATACTTGTCCAGTTTCGGCCATTAGACCTACTGTGATGCACGGTTTTCAATGATTAACGAAATTTCCGCATTATAACGGCTATAATACGAACGTTCCAAAAATCAAAATCAAAAACCCAAGCCACACCGGGCATCAATACAACTTATACACATAATAATAATCTCACAAGTCCAAAAGCTACTGATCTTAGCATCAAAATCATCATGCATCTTAAATCATATAACTAATTACATAATCATGCTTATAATTATCACTATAATCATACCAAGCTAAATCCATCAAAAACATTCATAAATCTCAAATTAAATGCTAGGGTTTTAAGAGATCTACCTTCCTTGGAGTATGATATAAACTTAATAAGCTTGGGATGGTCCTTGTCTAGCTTAATCAAACCTTAGATCATCCAAAGAAATCATGAAAACAAAGTTAGTTTCTAAGATCCACTATTCATCATCAATCTTGTAAAAATCATATAAAATCAAAAACTAAGAGTTTGGTGCTAAAATTTTTACCACGCCTTCTACTCTTCAAGGGCTTTCTTTTGAGATATAGAACACAAGAATCCAACCATGGGAGCTAGGGTTTTGAGCCCCATCTTTCTACTGATCAGAACCTGGACAATTTTGGTCCTCCAAATTTAAGCATGGATTTGACTAGGCTATACTACTTGGATTTCCATGAAATTTAGAACGAATCTTGGCCATGGAGTGGAGAAGCTATGGTTAAAATTTGGTGATTTTATCATGGATAGAAATGAAGATATGAATTTTTCTTTGAACCTTGCTCCTGCTGACCAATTTGGAGAGATATGGTGTTTCTTGCTTTCTCTTTTCTTCCTTTGACTAATTCAACTAGCTTTGATCTAATATCTTGATATTATCAGTTGGGTGGGCTGAGTTGGATGCATTGGGGCAAGAGCCAAGAGTCTTGGACAAGCTTGGTTAATTGTTTTGTTTTTTTTTTTTGGAAATGATTTAAGTGTTTTAATCACTTAAATCCTAATTACTCTTGATTTAATCTTTGATTAAATCATTCCATCCACTTGATATAATACTCTTGATGATCATATAAGATATTTAATCTTGATATGAATTCAATCCATAATCCATGATTCATTCGCTTTATCGCTTAATCTCGTTATAACGTTTTAGCGGTTTCTAGAACGCTTGATTCACTGCCTCAGTGGTTTCCTACCTTCATTCTTAAATCAAATATAATAACATCCCAAAATATCAAATCCTCAAAGTTAATATCTCAATTCTTGGATTATAATAATATATAATCCACTGTCCGGTCAAATATTATACCGAAAAAGAATTTGGAATTTCTGAATTCCGATCGTCTCTGCATTCACTTATTTCCTCCGCGTATTACTAATATGACTTCGAAACATCCATATCACGTCCCGTACATAGGAAGGCGTGAAAAGTTTTCCAACTTAAAAAATCACTATTCCTCCACCAAATTACTATGCACGTACAGGAAACACTATGCACGTACTCATTTCCCTTCAAGGATCCATTAGCTCCTTCCTGGACGGTAGATTATTCTTATCTAGGTCCTCAACCATCGAATTACTCTATTCTGACAATATACCAATGCATCAGGATTATTGTCCAAAGCAATATCCATTCATTACAATCATTGTTCTTTGAAACCACCATTCATTAGTGCTCTTTAACCACAATAAGAAAAGTTTTATTTCTACCCAAAATTCGGGTTATTACAGTCTCCCCTCCTTAAAAGGATTCCGTCCTCGGAATCAGTTTAGGAATAACTGGGGTTACTTCTATCCCATTGCACTTTCTATTTCTCAGGTGGATTCTTCCACTTCTTGATTTTCTTCAAATCTCTCACTAGCTTGACAACCTTATCTCTTAGCGCTTTCTCTTTTCTATTCATAATTTCCACAGGTTGTCCTTCATAGTTCAGATTCGATTATGTATATCTATCTTCTCGTACTCTGTCATATGCCGGGCATCTATAGTATACTGATGAGGCACATACGCATGAACCATGTTATGACCATTTTACCGGTTTGGGTGAGGCTGGCTCATGGGCCACCTTCCTGACGCGTTTAAACTCTCAGATGGCCCAATGAATCTTGGGCTAAACTTCCTTTCATTCTAATCTTGTTAATTCCTTCCACGAGGATACCTTTTCTTATTACAAATCTCGAACCTCATATTCTCTATCTTGTTTGCACAGAAATACATCAACAAAAACTTGCTTATCAGAATCCTCTATTAATTCTAGATATTTCCCAATTCCATTGTATAAATGTCAACTCTATTGTCGACGGGGTACTCCGTATTGAAACTAGTTCGAGTATTCTAACAACCGATTCGAGTAACTCTTGATGTCTAGCAACGAGCTCGTCGACCATCACTATTTTGGCCTCGCTATCTCATTGTTAACTACTATCACCCCCGGTGTTCCAACCTTTTCTTTAATGATCTCACAGAATGCCAATCTACCTCATGTGTTCATTCAGTCATTCTCTATTATCTCATCTCTTCTCCTTTCTGAAAGAAAGGCGAATCTATTGGGGAATTTGTTTGCGGGGAATGTTGTCTGGTTCGAGGACTCTTAATCCTTTTATCACAAATCATAATCTTCATATACACACAAGCACACATATTTTCAGATCTGATAGGTCTGAAAGTCGATCATGTTTGATCCTTTTTGATTTCGCACCTTTCCTTCATATATACGATGTTTCGATATACTTAGGGCGAAAACTATCTCAGATAACTCACAACCAATTCATTAAATTCCAAAAAGTTGTGGGTGCAATAGTCAACCCAAAATGACATCACTTACAATTTTATAGTGTCTATACCTAGTGCGATTCACAATCTTGGGTATATCCTCGATTTTTAACTTCCAATAGGTGATGTCCCATTTCCTAATAAGTTTGGAAAATACACAGCGTCCCTGTGCTGCTCAGACAATCTTCTACAACAGTACCAATACTCAATGTTGACTCATTCAACTCTCGAGGTTCGATGCACAATCTTGTGCTAACATATTTCTTTCTTACAACACACCGGTTCCTCACGGTGGCACACTGAGTCTCATCGCACTCTTAATCAACAATCCTCGCATCTGAGTTGATAATTCTTTTATTCCTACTGGGCTAACGGGAGATGCAGCACTAGGCTCTGAACACTCGATATTCATTATTATGTCATCCAAATCGATATCTGGTTGCTTATTAAAACCTTGTACAACCTCCCAAAATCATTATAATTATACTTGGTGTCTCTTTCCTCGGGGTCAACCATATGAGCTAACCAAGCCTCATATCTCTGGCGTCATAATCTCTTAGTCTGAACTAGATTCCAAAATCTCTGACTCCGTCTTTATCCTTAAATTATTTCCCTCATAATCAATTTGGCTCCATTGGGTATCAACTAATCCATCATTATTATAATATCAATTTCTCCCTAAGTCAAAAGGAATCAAATCTCTCGATCGAGTGGTACCCTGGGTAGGTTCTCTGGAAATTACTATTCCTTATCCATAAGGAACACTTCCTGAACTTGATGTAGATATTACATGAAGTAGATAAAATTCCAGAAGAGTTTCAAGCATCGCAGCTATGTCAGGTTGATGAAACTATCACTCATGCAGCTTCCATAAAAGACTGGAAACTTAACGGTTTACTTCGTCAATTTTGTATCATGGTCCTGGTTTGCCTCAAAACGGGACCTTCTAAGGTACGTAATATGCTTAAGACTCCATCACGAATCGAATCTTTACTTAAACTATTATTACCTTCGATTCTTGCACAATCATCAAAAGGAATGTAACTTCCTCCACTCCGATATGACCTTCAAGGTCTATCCAAATATCATTTTGTTTCTTCGGTATGAACATTTGTAATTATTCCTTTATACTTAGACTGTCGGCCACCTCATTGGCCCTTCCTGATAATAATAATTTCTGGTAATCCTTGTTCTCTGGATATATTCCAATTCAAACTTTTCTACCTCATTCCCATCACTGTTGGGTGAAAGCATTCTCCCTTAAGCTCTGCTGATGGAGAAAAATATATTTATCAGTCTTTTTCCATAAGTCATTGCTTCCACCTACCCATGGGAACTTTATCACGTTTATTCCCAATCCCACTTAGGATACTTCTTTTCTTAGTTCTTTCCTTATCTTAGGATAATCTCAGCCTTTATAGGTTCAATCCATACTTCCTCAGGGTTTCATACATGCCTCATCTGGCATTATTGTTACTATGTCATACATTCCTTACCAAACTTCCATTTTGAAGTTCGGAATATTACTTTTTTTTTCCTCGTAAGGTTTCATAGGTCATCCTCATCATTCCTCCTGTATTTTCTGGGTACAGGGTATATCAAAATGTCAATGATCAATACTCTAATAATTCTATCTATGTTCTTTCCAGAACTCTTTTTAATAATCCTTACCGGTTATTGTTGCCTTAGCAAGTCCAACTCATATCATCTGAATTCATAATGTCGTTATTAGGGTTAATGCCATCCCTTGTGCATTCCCCAGGGTTTGTCTTAATTTATGGATATCCTATCCTTAATTCAACTGCCAAGGAATTCTTGCATCCTATACTTGGCAATCAAATCATGTATCCTTAATAAGGGTCTCTTTTCAATCATTCTCATTTGATAATCGATCGGTGGCTTAATGCTAACCTCTTCTTTCAGATAGTTGTCAGCCTATTTGACCTTCCAAAAGACAACGTATGTCTATCTGCTCTCTTACAGTACTTGGTAATGGTAGCAAGGATGTTCTGGAAGATATTGATCGAGTTCAACGTGAATCTCTTAGTACTTATCGTTTTTCTCAAAGGTACTTGCCTTAGACAAAATTTCTACAGCATACTGATCCATCTCTGACCATTTCTATACTCTCTTCATAAACCTTCATTGTTTACTTCCCTTGGTCATAATATATTCATTGTATTTATAATACCCTAACATCATACATCTCAAGTCATTATACTTCCATTTTTACTCGTAATCTTGGGCAATCATATACACATGAATCACTTTAGTACGGGTGACCCCATTCCAAAAAGTCTAGTAAATTCCCAATCCAAACATGGGTTGAAAAGGGTTCAGTAGAAGATTCCTACGATCTCATTAATATTTCCTTTATATCAAAAGCCCTTGCAGTCGGCGCTTACTTAGAAGCAATCCTGCTTTGTCCTTTTATTGCTGGTCTAGTCACTTGATAATCCTTTGTGACTTGGCCTCAACTGACCACACTAAAATAAAAAAAATATGGTTTTAGGGGTTGGCTAATTAGCATTACTTTTCTAGCAATTGCTGGCATAGTGCCTTCTACTTTGATACCTTTCTACCTTTCCAAAACTTTACTCCATATAGGTCTTAATCGACTTCTCGGCACCGTCTCCGGTCACCTTTCCTCCACTTTTATCTTTTTAACTATTCTTATCAATCCTACGTGCCACGCAAGCTTACCATTCATGGTATAACAGCCTTTTCACTTAAGTCAATCCCGGAGTTTCTCAATCCGGCTGGTTTCTTACTTACATTTCCTGTTTTCGTCCAATCTCACTTCATCATTGTATTTCTACAATCAATCGCGATAACCGGGGTCTATCCACCAACCCATATAGCGGCTACTTTACCGACTTCACGGGGTTCGCCCCAGTTTCTACTCTCTTCCATGATGTTCTCTGATAATCAGAAAGACAAGGTTTGCCAAAATTCGTTGAATTTCTTTCCAGAATCAAGGAAATTTTGGTCAATCTATCCAACCACAGGTAACACTATGAAGATCAATTTCGAAACCTAGAGAATAGTTCTATGAGCATCCAAGAAGGTAGAATCATAAGCAGTTATAATAACGGAATTATTGACACAAAGTTGGAAGTTTAACCACTAGAAAGGAACCAAATATATACATCCAATAGAAGGGAAATCAAAAGTTTCAAACTGAAACATGCCACCTCTTCCTGATACATATACATCTTAGTTGTCGATAATATCAAATGTCAGTCTTCCTAACCACAGGTTTCAGAAGGAACACTACCGTCGGAGTTAGTCGTTTCATAAAAATTGGCACTACTAGGGACATCCTAGTCTGGTGTACCGTGCTGTTCGAATGCATCCGCAATTACTCTACCGTGCTGCATAAGCACACCACCTAAACCTGTATGAGATGCATCATAGTTTATCATAAAGTCTTCCTTCTCCCGTTAGGCAACACCAACGCCGGGTCGTTACCAATTTCATCTTAAAACATTCTTTATTACCTCTTAACCACTAATCGCATTACTTGATCCATTTGCAATTCAGTGTCAGAATAAACTTAAGGTAACTACTATAATCTATTTGGGGAAAAGAAAGAATTTAATATTCTTCTGAATCACATGCATCTAACGTTCCTAATTCACCATTTTACTGAGTTAAAATAAACTTATACTTAGTACCTGATAGTAGTCATATTACGAGTTTATCATAGACCCACTGGTCTTTTCCTCTGGTAGTTTCTGAGATCATTGTCTCGCTTACTACTTTATATAACTTTATCCAATCAGGCCATCACTTTCCACTATCTTTACTTTCGAAGCTGGTTCATTCATAATATGGACATTTCGCTGAATAAAACCACCTCAATAATCTCAATTTGGTTTCATAAAATATAACCCATGAAATCCGCCTTCTCATGGCGAATTACCATTGACAATATTCACACTAATCCATTTATCCGATAATATGGCACTTGTTGCCTCTATCTCAACTGCTCCTGGGTGCTCCCCGTCCTACATCGACGTCTTTGATAATCATGCATCATTCTAACTCCTTTCTCATTAATCCGAAAGTCTCTAAGGATCTTTATCTATCCCCATATAAGACCTCAAGTAATCCTTCCAATCTGTCATAATTGCTGGTACTACCTCTCGTAGTCCGGCTATAAATCCAACATAAAATTTCAATTCTCTTAATACTATCTCAGTTCTTTGTGCTCACTTCTCTGAGCACTATAATCTTAACTCTCGCTATCCCTCTGGCTACAGCCCTCATTTCCTTGGAGTAAACTCCTCATCCTCAATAGGATTCTCCTCTGCTGGAACCTCTTTCGAGTCCTCAATAGGGTACTCTATCGAATTCGTAATCCGATCGTCAACATATAATAAAACATCATCATGCTGCTGCTCGTACGCCTCAAGGTCTGTCGCCTTACTAGTCGATACGAGAACGAGCTAAGTTACTATCATGATACTTAAGAGTTCCCATAAGGGTTATATATGTCAGTACTACTTGAAGTAGTCCGACTATGAACTTGGCAAGAGTTCTTATTATCTTAGTGAGTTTATTGTTTTAACGTCGCATCATCTCTGGGGTTTATAACGTACGCTTTGATACCACTTCCGTAACACCCCCAGATCCGGGGTCCGGGATCCGATCGTTACGGTTTCCAATTCTGTCCACAACACTTGAACTTTCCTTAACATAAAATAAATTACATCTCTATGACCCAACACAACAATGTAAAACACACCCGTTATAGTCCCAGAGATGAAATAAGAGTAACAATCAAATTTTTATTAATCACATTATGAGTTCTTACAATCCAAAAGAATTTCAATATAAATACATACTCTTTGCCATCCATTTACATAAGTCATACTAGACCATATACTTGGTACTGAAAGAATAAATCTATCCTACCAATAGCTTCTTCTTCAGCTCTGGTAGTCTCATCGTCCTCGCCCGCGTCGAGTGCGCCTTGTGCGAGTCATCTGGTCTAGCTGTTGTTGTGATATAATAATAAAACAAGGGTGAGCAATAGCCCACCAACAATAATATATAACTGAACGATAATATATAACAGTTCAAAAGTATCTTTCAATCCATATGCCATGCATTTACTGAAATGATGCCAGTATAATATGAACGATGAAGTTACAAGGTAAAAGTATTTGTTTGTAGAAATATCTGTTACATCAAAAGTAAGCGAGATATTCTCATTGTCATTAAAAAGAGGAACTTGCATGAAAAGATTTCAATTCCAGTTATGAACACTTTTCCAGCTCTGCCAATAGTAATCATGTTGCAGGAAATAAATAAGTTTGGATGATGAACCAATGATGGAGTATTCACCGCGCCCGCTGTTCCAATCTTGATGATCAGTCGAGATCGTACAGCTCAAATTAGATTTAATACCGGTAGAAGGAAGAACTGACGGCTTTAGTTGTCTACCGCCTTACTAGCTCTCCCAGGCCAACGGTTGGGCCAAAGGGGATGGACCGGCGCTACTCGGCCTCTTACACGACTCCTAGTTCAAATAGAATTCATGATTCTGAATGTAAAGTTCGTCCCTCTTTCCCCAAGTATAATACTTGTTGATAAGACTCTACAAAGTAGTCGTATCTAGTTGGAAAGGAAAATTCACCAATAACTTCCAAGCTATTGCTTGGTAACGAATATCAACTTGTTCCAACAATCTTACCCCTCGAAATATGAGAAGGTACACAACGACTTAATAAGTCAATAGCACCCGCATTGCGAGTGAAGAGAATATTTTATGACCGGGAAGTCGACAAGATAAATAACATTTTCCAAGTAAGGTTCCCTTATTATTAGGGAGATAGACTCAAAGAAGAATGATGTCTAAGAACCTTTCTTGATACAAGATTAATAATAATATGACTCCGAAATATTTTTCATAATAATCGAAGAAGATAAAACTTATTGAGGTTATTCTAAGTATGGAATAAATATTCAGAGAATATTTATTGAATTAAAAATATTTAAAGAATATTTAGGAATATGAAAGAATATCTTTAATCAGAGTATTTTTCAAAATAATCCCTAAAGAAATATCAGGAGAATATTTATTGAATAAATAAATATTTAAATGAATATTCAAAATAATATTCATTAATTAATAAGACCTGAAAGGAATTTTTAAGATAATATTCATAATTAATTAGGAATTTAAATGAATATTCAAAAAGTAATATACATTTAATGAATAATATTCTAAATGAATATCAAGTAATATTCATTTAGTAATCCAAGCCTCAAAGGAATATTCGAGATAATATTCGATAAATAAATCAAGCTTCAGATGAATATTAAAATAATATTCATCAAGTAATTAATATCTTAAATGAATATTCAAAAGTAATATTTATTTAATAATATTCTAAATGAATATCCAAATAATATTCATTTAGTAGTCTCATCTTTAGAAGAATATTCGAAATAATAATCGATAATCAATTCGACTCTGAATGAATATTGAAAAATATTATTCGTCGAATGGTTACGTTCAAATAATTATTTGAAGTAAGGATAGTGAAATAAATAATCTCGAACGAATATTTAAATAATATTCGTCGCCCAAATAATGGAAAATATTTACTTAAATTTTTTCCTCCGAGGTAATCTCGATATATCAAGAAATATTGACTCCCGGTCTATATTTGATGAATAAGTTGTATACGCCCTTCTATGAGGGTCTTACAATAACCGGCTTATAATTGATACGTTAACTATCAAATTTATAAGCCAATAAACAATAAGGGAACAAGCATAACGATATAACTTGAAAGTAGGCATGCATGCTATGGCATATGTATAACAGAAAACACACACACACACACACACACACACACACATATATATATATATATATATATATATATATATATATATATATATATATATATATATATTCAACCACAACAACAGCCTAAAAGAAGGGAATTGAAACTTGCCTGGTAGTCGAGTACGGTAAGGGGTAGTGGTAGTGGGTCCCGGGTCAGCTTGGTGATCTATAAATAGCCATGGCATTCGGGATTAATCACTTAACATCTTAAAAGTTAAGTTATACTTAAATCAAAACATGTTCTCGAGTTATCTCGTTATACCCCTTTTTGTGGATTCCTTTTATCATTGATCCGACCCGACATTCGTTCGTTAATACGACATGTCACTGTACTTACACTTGGGACATACTTAAGTCATACAAGTTCTAAAGTCGATCGTTACGAACCAATATTATACTCCGAGTTTTATCGCCCGTTTTCTAAGTGTTTTACCGAAGTTATAATAGAGTCGTCTTTTAGGGGTTCGTTCGCGTTTAACCTCGACTCGAATATTTTTAATAAATTGAAAAACAATCCTTTTGACATACGGTTTTCTTTCACACCTTCCTTTTTACCTCTAGTATTTAGTTACCAAGATTCGCCATGACTTTACATATTTTACGAGGGTTCAATTTCGGTTACGAACTTTCGTTTACGGATTCGAACTACTTTTAGTAAATCGGTCATAAATCCTAAACCGTAAGTCTGTTTGATTCGATTCTTTTTCCAAAATGATCTACGACTCAAGATCTACAAGGGCATGTTAGATACTTGTCCAGTTTCGGCCATTAGACCTACTGTGATGCACGGTTTTCAATGATTAACGAAATTTCGGCATTATAACGGCTATAATACGAACGTTCCAAAAATCAAAATCAACAACCCAAGCCACACCGGGCATCAATACAACTTATACACATAAGAATAATCTCACAAGTCCAGAAGCTACTGATCTTAGCATCAAAATCATCATGCATCTTAAATCATATAACTAATTACATAATCATGCTTATAATTATCACTATAATCATACCAAGCTAAATCCATCAAAAACATTCATAAATCTCAAATCAAATGCTAGGGTTTCAAGAGATCTACCTTCCTTGGAGTATGATATAACCTTAATAAGCTTGGGATGGTCCTTGTCTAGCTTAATCAAACCTTAGATCATCCAAAGAAATCATGAAAACAAAGTTAGTTTCTAAGATCCACTATTCATCATCAATCTTGTAAAAATCATATAAAATCAAAAACTAAGAGTTTAGTTCTAAAATTTTTACCACACCTTCTATTCTTCAAGGGCTTTCTTTTGAGATATAGAACACAAGAATCCAACCATGGGAGCTAGGGTTTTGAGCCCCATCTTTCTACTGATCAGAACCTGGACAGTTTTGGTCCTCCAACTTTAAGCATGGATTTGACTAGGCTATACTACTTGGATTTCCATGAAATTTGGAACGAATCTTGCCCATGGAGTGGAGAAGCTATGGTTAACATTTGGTAATTTTATCATGGATAAAAATGAAGATATGAATTTTTCTTTGAACCTTGCTCCTGCTGAGCAGTTTGGAGAGATATGGTGTTTCTTGATTTCTCTTTTCTTCCTTTGACTAATTCAACTAGCTTTGATCTAATATATTGATATTATCAGTTGGGTGGGCTGAGTTGGATGCATTGGGGCAAGAGCCAAGAGTCTTGGACAAGCTTGGTTAATTGTTTTGTTTTTTTTTTTTGGAAATGATTTAAGTGTTTTAATCACTTAAATCATAATTACTCTTGATTTAATCTTTGATTAAATCATTCCATCCACTTGATATAATACTCTTGATGATCATATAAAATATTTAATCTTGATATGAATTCAATCCATAATCCATGATTCATTCGCTTTATCGCTTAATCTCGTTATAACGTTTTAGCGGTTTCTAGAACGCTTGTTTCACTGCCTCAGTGGTTTCCTACCTTCATTCTTAAATCAAATATAATAACATCCCAAAATATCAAATCCTCAAAGTTAATATCTCAATTCTTGGATTATAATAATATATAATCCACTGTCCGGTCAAATATTATACCGAAAAGGAATTTGGAATTTCTGAATTCCGATCGTCTCTGCATTCACTTATTTCCTCCGCGTATTACTAATATGACTTCGAAACATCCATATCACGTCCCGTACATAGGGTGGCGTGAAAAGTTTTCCAACTTAAAAAATCACTATTCATCCACCAAATTACTATGCACGTACTGGAAACACTATGCACGTATGGGAAACACTATGCACGTACTCATTTCCCTTCAAGGATCCATTAGCTCCTTCCTGGACGGTAGATTATTCTTAGCTAGGTCCTCAACCATCGAATTACTCTATTCTGACAATGTACCAATGCATCAGGATTACTGTCCAAAACAATATCCATTCATTACAATCATTGTTCTTTGAAACCACCATTCATTAGTGCTCTTTAACCACAATAAGAAAAGTTTTAGTTCTACCCAAAATTCGGGTTATTACAATTTTAAGGGTGAGAAAGGTCTTCTCCAAGGTGACCCTATGTCACCCTATCTGTTCACAGTGGCCATGAATGTTCTTTCTTGTTTACTCAACAGGAAGCCAACTGGGTTCAAACACCATTGGCATTGTAAAGACCTTAAGCCAGCGCATCTCTTTTTTGCAGATGACATCTTAATTTTTTCCCATGGTGACAAACTCTCTCTCAGCCACATCATGTCTTGTCTCTCTCAATTTTCTGATGCAAGTGCCTTAACTCCTAGCACACATAAAATACTGTTTTCTTTGCTAGCTGCAAAGCAGAGGTCATGAATTGGTTTGATGACACATTTCATATTCCTCATGGAGCCTTGCCAGTGAAATTTTGAGGTGTGCCTCTCATCTCCTCGAAGCACAGTATCCATGACTACATTCCTTTGATTGATAAGCTCACCTCCAGAATCTACAGTTGGACTTCCCAGCTTCTCTCCTCTGCTGGTAGAGCTCAGCTTATTAAAGCAGTTCTTTTTGCCATTCAGGCTTACTGGACAAACCATTTTCTTCTCCCTCAGTCGATCCATAAGCAAATGCAGTCCATTTTCACTCATTTCTTATGAAAAGGAGACCTTGATGCTAAAGGTGGAGCTAAGGTAGCCTGGAAAACCATTTGTTTACCTGTGGAGGAAGGAGGTCTGTCCTTTAAAAATACCAAATAGTGGAACAAAGCTCAACTTTTACTTCACTGTGCAAAATCATCAGGAAAGATAACTCTTTGTGGCCGTTATGGGTGAACACTATTGTCCTCAGACACCAGCACTTTTGGACTATGCCAGAACCTACGGACTGCTCGTGGATAGGGCATAAGCTCCTGAAACTTAGAAATGAGGCTCTTCATCATCTTTCCTACAAGATTGGTGATGGCACTCATATTTCACTGTGCTTCGACCCATGGTGGCATGGTAACTACTTGGCTCTTACCAACAGAGATACTATTATTTTCCTGGCCAATTTATCTCCCCAAGCCACTGTTAACAGCCTCATTAGCTCAGGCTCATGGAGGCTGCCAATGCTTAACAGCAGGCACCATGACCACTAGACCCTTCAATGATGGATTAATGGGTTTGATTACCCATAATTTGATCTCTCAACAGCTGACACTATCTTATGGAATGGTACTCCCATTAGAAAGCTCCGTACTCGACAAATTTGGGAACCTATTCATTTTAAGTTGCCAGAAATTCCTTGGCATAATCTGGTTTGGCACAAACATAAAATCAATAGGTATGCTCACCATGAATGGTTTATATGTCATGGTCGTCTCAATACCTTTAATAGACTTGCTTCTTTCGGTATTGACGTGCTGCAACAGTGTCTTCTCTGTGTAGGGGGCATTGAATGCTCTGATCACCTAATGGTGACATGTAGTTATGGCTCTTTTGTGCTTCGACGCCTCATTGCTCTCGTTGGTACTTATGCTCATGAATTTAGTTCATGGAATGCTCTACTTCACGCTTGGGGCTCTCTTCCTAATCCTGTTCATAGACACGTTCTTTTCCTTGGTGCTTAGGTTTATTATTATCACATTTGGAGAGAAAGGAATGCTAGACTCCATGAGAAGAGTTGCTTTAATCCAAAGAAATTACTCGAACACATCATTATAGATATTAAAGCTAGATTAGTTACTTCTAATTGGTTTATAAATATTGCTAGAGATTCGAATTGTGCTAGTTGGTTAGATTAGCTAGCTAGTCTCATTTTTTACTTTCTATTCGCAATCTGCTCCTTGCAGATTGCTTATAGATAGTCCTCCCCTTCGGTATGTCGTTGGGCATGAGTTAACCCCTTCTTTTTTGTTTGTTTATGTATATATATATATATATATATATATATATATATATATATATATATATCAGATTAGCAAAAAAAAGGTCAACCTTGGCTTTTCTCCTTAAAAAGATTATTTAGGTATACAACATTTGTCAATTATATCATATATAACCCCTGGATAGTTTAGTAGAACAATATTTGTTCCTATTTATCCAATAAATCTTACCAAACCCTATTCATCTAAGTTCACAATCCTATTGTGGTCACTTAGTCAAGTCAAACCCAACTGTCTAACAGTTAAGTATCACTAATTTACTTCATCGCGCCTTACCACGATAAACGAGGGTACTTCGTTTTGGCAAACCCACCCTTTGTCGATCTAGGTCTTGACAAGTGTTTCCCATTTGGAAGGCATCTTAAACTTAATCCTTTTTCTATAGGGTGTTTTTAATTAAAACGACCATGATCCCATCATAAAGATATTCCCAATTTTTTCCTTGAATTAAATACTTCAAATCAATATTCATCAATGGTTTGATTTTCAAGTAGTTGGAGGAGATATAAGCGGTCTCTCTTAATAACCAACTTCCTTACAGGTACATCCCGTTTTTGACAAAATCTCCCCATATCGAAATAATTGAAAATTCGTATTTAATTTCGTGTTTCATAAACACAGAAATCTCATGATCGTTTTGTTTAATTATAAAATCTTAAGTCATTACAGATTTTATCTTTCTTAAGCAAGCATGTCATGGGTGTCGTATCTAATACATACATGATTAATCTAATTAAACATACATCTTTATCTCTACACATACATATCATCACATGCAATCATATATATATGTGAAGTGCGTAAAGTAAACATGTTTGGTTATGGTCCATCCTATCTGATCTTTCCAAGCTAATGAAAAGATCAAGGTCAATCTATGGTAGTAAAATAAAATACAATACTTATACATGTCTTCTTTCTTGAAAGTCCTCCTTGGATTGCTTCCATGAAATGCCTTATCAGATTGCTTCGTTGCTTGTCTTCTTTTACATTACATTTAATAATTGAAAACAAGTCTATTCTAATGAACTTACAAAAGTAACTCGATTTACATTCGAGATTTTACTTTACAAGAAATAAATGACATGCAAGTCGTATTTAGAAACCAAACCATAAACGAAAACCTCTATCCTATAGGTCTCAAGGCCATAACAATCCACCATGCTTAAGTAACAATTAAAGAACATGTCATATTATTTAATCATATTAAACCATATCATATTTCAGATGATCCAATCAAAGAAATCATATAATGCAAAAATCAGAAAATCAGAATGAAATTCTGAAAAGAATAAATCGCCATTTTGAGGCACTAAACGGCGTTAAACGCATATCGTTTGCGAAAATTGGACACTGGACACAGATTACACCAAATCTGCGCAGCGTATACAAAAATCGTATCGTATTGTTATAGGTCATTTTACAAATTCGTCAAAGTCAACGAAAGTCAAGTTTACTTTTCATTTTAAATTCTGTTATTTTGGGCGGGAAAGTTAGTTGTGGAATTTGTGGACTATAAGAACACAGTTGTATGGTACTTTGTTTTTACGATTGAAATTTACAAACTTATTCTGAAATCTCTCATCTCTTTTCTCTCTCTCTCCCATATCTCTCTGTTATATTTTCATTGTTTCTCTACGTTCTTGTTCAAAATGAGTAACTGAGATTATAAACAGTTCATAAATGAAGATGGATTAGTCTCCATTTTATCAGTGGTATCAGAGCAGTGATCGAGACCATTAATTAAGGATTTTAACAATCTGGCACCAAAAACACGCCGAACAGACCGTACAATCGCCATGGATGAACATATCAAGAGCCTTGAACAACAAATTATAGATCAGAACAAGCAATTAGACGAGCACAACAAGCAGTTCTCAGAAATGATGTCGATTATGCGTGAATTACGTTCACAAAGAGATACAGGTACTTCGTCTGAACCCCCTCATTCTGGAATTAATTCGCCTACTCATCAAACTGTTAGTAATCAATTGAGGCCGTTAGGTTACACGCCATAACTTGATTTTCCTACGTTTGATGGTAATGGTACTAGAGTTTGGGTGAAGAAGTGTTGTAAGCATTTTGCCTTTTGTAAGATCCCTGAAGATCAGAAAGTAGATCTTGCTTCCTTGAATATGATTAATAAGGCAGAAAATTGGGTTCTTAATTACCTGGAGAATAGGAAGAATGTTGACTGGAATATTTTTGTGATTGACTTGAGTTCTAGATTTAGAGATGATAATGGAGCTGATATTGTAGAACAATTCAATAAGCATGTACAACATGATTCGTTGGAGAAGTATATTGATGAATTTGAGGAATTGAAGGTTTTGATGTTGCACAACAGTCTTGATCTACCTGAATCTTATATTTTGAATAGTTTTGTTGGAGGTCTTAAACCTACAGTTAAGCCATTTGTGAAGGATTTTAAACCTATAGCATTGCTCTGGCTATAGAGTTTGCAAGATTGCAGGAGGAAACTCTAAAGGTGACTGGGGTTAAGCAGTCTATGTGGACTAATAAGCCTGCATTGGCTAATAGTAAACCTCCATTGTTGCCAACTCCAAGTAAGGGTTTAGATAGTAAGAATGCTCAGTAGCCTATAAAAACATTTAGACATATTCCTGCACAAATCAGGGCAGAAAAGATGGCTAATGGCCTTTTTTATTATTGTGATAAACCTTATGATAAGAGCCACAAGTGTCAGTTTAAATAAGCACAGTTATTTACAGTGGAAATTCCGGGAAGTAAATCACTGGAGGAAGTCTTAGAATCTGAATTGGGTGATTTGCAGTTAGATTGTGAAGAAAATCTAGCTGAACCTCAGATTTCTGTTAATGCTTTAACTGGTCACCATGGATTCCATACTATGAGAGTTAAGGGAATGTGTAAGGGTACAGTTTTGAATATCTTAATTGATTCAGGTAGTACACACAATTTTCTGGATATTGGCTTGGCTGCTAAATTGGATTACCCAGTAGATAAAATTGCTCCTCTGGCTATGACTGTAGCTGATGGTAATCACCTAGCTTGCCAATCTATGTGTAAGAACTTCAGTTGGAAATTTCAGATGCAGTTGTTTACTACTGACGTGTTACTCATTCCTCTAGGTAGTTGTGATATGGTCTTGGGTATACAATGGTTGAAAACCTTGGGATCTATTAAATGGGACTTTAAAAAGTTGGAAATGGTTTTTACTGTAAAAGGCCATGAGATGATTTTGACAGAAAGAAGGTCCAAGTGTACTTGGAGAAATCATCGACAATTACAAGACAATATTTCTTGTTAGATATCGACAACACATTGACTGGTCCAAATAGATCCATGTGCAGAAGCTGTAAGGGTTGATCAATTGATGACAATGACTTTGATTTGAAAGAGGCTTTCTTCTGCTTCCCTTTCTGGCAAGCATCACATAGTCCATCCTTGGAGAACTCCAATTTTGGAATGCCTCTGACCAAATCCTTCTTGACCAATTCATTCATGGCTCTAAACTTTAAGTGTGACAGTCTTTTGTGCCAAAGCCATCCTTTATCCATGCTTGCCTTGATGAAGAGGCATGTACCAAAGTCGGCACTTGTTGAGTTGAAATTAGCAATGTACACATTCCCTTTTCTATTTCCTGTCATCACTACCTTGTTGTCGTTCTTCTTGAAAACAACACAAGCTTCAGATGTGAACCACACATTTTGATTTTTATCACATAATTGACTGATACTCAACAAGTTATGCTTAAGTTCATCAACCAGTGCTACTTCTTCAATGACAACATTTCCTTCTGAAATCAATCCATATCATCTAGTATATCCTTTGCTGTTGTCTCCAAAGGTAATGCTAGGGCCAGCTCTCTCCTCAAACTTCGTAAGCAGGGTAGAATCTCCAGTCATGTGTCTGGAACAGCCACTATCAAGATACCAGAGATTTTTTCTGTCTCCCTGCACACATCAAAATCAAATCAAGTTGATTTTGGTACCAAGTTTCCTTGGGTCCTGCCTTGTTAGCCTTTCTCCTATTTTTCAAACCCTTACCATCCAATGGTTCAGATTGAGTTAAATCAATCTTAACTCTTGGTGCAGGTCTCTGAAAAACAGGTTGTTTCACAAGCTCATATGCATTAAAGCTAGATGTACAATTAGGCATAGTCTGTGCAAACATGTTATTCATCATCCATGGCAAATGAGGCATATTATAAACAATGTAATATGGATTATTCATGAATGGCATGTTAGCATAATGACAAGATGCATGAGCAGGCTGGGCAAACATATTTGGCATAGCATTCATGGTAGGCACAGGCACAGACTTTGGCGTACTAGGCACAGAAGCATTCTTAATAGATTTATAGTTGGCAGATAAATGATTAGCACTACCACGGTTCACACATTCCTTTCTGGGAGCATACTTATCAGGAGTGTAGTTACTGTGTTTGTTAATCCCTACCTTGCCATTTCTATTCTTCTTACTAGCCTTAGCATTAGGTTCAGTCTTTTCTAACTTATCCTTCAATTTCTTGATGGACAAGTTGCCAATGTTTCCTTGTTCAATTGACTTTGTTTTGCTGCACTCTCCCACTACAAAGTTTTTGCTGACAGGGCCATACTTCTTATGTAATCTGATCAGGGTTGCATTGCTGATAGGCTTGGACTCCAATGAACATATCTCATCCATTGAGTCACTGTCTGATGCAACCTCCCCATCAACTTCTAACTTTGCTTCTGCTATTTTGCAGAAAGAATCAATTCTACGGGGGTAATTCGAGTCGAGTCGAGTTCGAGCTTTTTTTTTTTCGAGTTCGAGCTTTTTTGAGTCGAGTCGAGTCGAGCCTAAAATTTATCGAGCCTGGAATTTGTGTTCGAACTCGACTCGTTTACTATACGAGTCGAGTTCGAGTTGTTATCGAGCTTATTGAGCTTTTAACCGAGTTTTCGAGCTTATCGAGCTTTTAATCGAGTTTTCGAGCTTCTATCGAATTTCCGAGTTTTTGAGCTTACTGAGTTTTCGAGTTTTTCGAGTTTTTACCGAGTTTTCGAGTTCTTACCGAGTTTTCGAGTTTATCGGGTTCTTATCGAGTTTTCGAGTTTATCGGGTTCTTGTCGAGTTTTCGAGTTTTGAATTAAGTTCCATGAAAAACTAGTTGCTTATATTATTTTCTTTTCAAGTTTTACCTAAATTTTTTTTCCCAACTTCAAATAACAATAAACTTTCAAATTTTTATATTTTATAATTCGATAATGAACTTTTCCAATCAATTAAGTAAACTTTTAGTTTATTCTATTCATATATATTTACGGATAAATTTTATGTTTATTACAGATTATGCATTTAACAATCTAAGCATCTTAACTAGTAAGCGATGATAATAAGAATAATAAAATGTGAAACATTTTTTGATTTCGAGCTCATATGTGTTATATTTTTTTAAAATAGGCAAATAGGCACCTTACACCGAGAGTCATTAGTAGTTTTATAAATTTTATTTATTTAATAGAAATATTGCATACAACAAGTCTATGATATCACTATCACGCTGTTATAATTTATAATTGTACAAAGACAAAATATATGGAAGTAAAATTCAGAAATCGAACTTGATCGCTGACAACATAGGATCGATCAAAAGATCAATCGAAGTAGTATAGACTAATCGTGATATCAAATATATTTTGATACTCTAATAACAATTAATAATATTAATTGAATTTTAAAAATCGTGCATGTAAAAATCTTTGATTCGAGTTACTAATCACTACGTATGCTTGTAAGAATAATTAATTTAATAATATAATGTGATAAGAACAAACAATACTATATAAATCGTAACACAAAGATTATTAATTTTTATATAAATTATATGTGTATATCATATTTAATTATAAAATTTGTGAATAATGTAATTTTAATCCAAAGTGTTGAGATGATATCTTGATTTAAAAAAAACAAAGTATTCAGTAAAACTTTAAAACAAAAGATATTCTTTAAAGTTAATTTTGGGAACTATAAATAAGCAATCTTTTTAATTAAATTAATTTTAAATTTAGATGGTATGTTAGTATGATAATATTTAGATCGTCACTCAGTGTAAATGTATCTTGAAAATGTAAGTTTTCAAATTTTTCAAGCCAAATTTTTTACAAGTCTATGTACTATGCTATATTATTCTTCTCGTTTTTTAAAATAAATTTCTTAATAAATATTTGAAATGTAAGTTTTGCACTTTAAATTTTTGGAAAAAAAGAGCTAATAACTAAAAAAAAATTATCAATTAAAATTTTACAATAAATTTTTTATAAACTATTTATAAAAATGTATAATTAAATATCTCATATTCTCAAATTGAACAAATTTAATTCAAAAATTTCACTAACCATACTAATAATATAATATTGCACATAATAGATGGAAAAAATATCAAGTTAAGTTTTAAAAGTAATTTTCATATATAGTTGAGTGATGACACATAAAATAATAAACACATTACTATTTTTTAAAAAAATTTATCGAGTTCGAGTTCGAGTCGAGTCGAGTTCGAGTTTATCGAGTCGAGCTCAAAAAAACTCGGCTCGACTCGAGTTTTTAATCGAGCCCGAAAACGTGTTCGAATTCGAGCTCGATAACGAGTTCGAGCCGAGTCGAGCCCACTTTTTCGAGTCGAGTTCGAGTCGAGTTCGAGCCGGCTCGGTTTAAAGTACACCCCTAATCAATTTCTTGCTTATTGCAAATTTCTTCAGTTTTAGCCTTTGATCCTCTCCACTTAGCAATTAAATCTTGTTCCTTTTTCAACTGTTCTCTTAAACAATCTTCTCTATCCAGAGCCTCAAGTAATTTATCTTTTGCATCCAGGTAATCTCTTCTCATTGTTTCAAAATCAATTAATTGAGTCTCTAACAAAGTATTCCTATCACCTAACCTAGCATTCAGATCTTTAATCTTGTTGTTTTCTCTGTTAAGTGATTTCAATGTAACATGCATGTTGTACAATTCATTAGACATTTCAACAACATTAGCACATTCATCTTTGGACAGCTCAATTAGATTTGTAGAGTATACCTGGTTGCTTGCTGAACTAGCATCTTCATCATTTCCATTTGCCATACGTGCAAGGTTCATAAACTCTTCCTCTACATCTAAGTCTCCTCCAGCTACCCAATCATCATATCTAGATACGAATGCTCTCTCCTTTTGCTTGAGAAGGTCAAAGTATTTCTTTTTGTAATCGACAGTCTCAAACTATTTCTTTTCATTCTCAGCTTTGGATTTTCTGCATTAATTGGCAAAGTGGCCAGCAATTCCATAGCTATAACATTTGATCTTTGACCTTTCAACCATGCCCTTGTTAGGTTGATAGCTTTTCTTGAATTGCCCGGCTCCTACTGGATTCTTCTTGAATCTTAACTTTGAAAACCTCTTTGACAGAAATGCCAAGTATTCAACAAGGTCTTCAGATTCATCATCACTTAATGCATCAACCTTTTCGATTGTCTTGCCTTTGCTAGTTCCATCTCCACCTTCACAAGTTCTTTGACTTGGTGTGGCTTCTACATCCTTTATCTTCTCTCCATCTTGGTTGGTTGGAATATTGGCCACCAAAGCTACATTTCCACCTTTCTTCTGGCTCTTCTCAACTTCTTCATCCTGTTGCAACTCGAGCTCATAGGTCTTTAGAATTCCATACAGTCTCTCAAGTGTATAGTCTTTGTAGTCTTGAGAATTCCTTAAAGAGACTGTCACTGGCATCCATTCTTTAGGTAAAGACCTCAGAAATTTTAGGTTGGAGTCTTTGGTTTCATACACTCTTCCATACAACTTTAACCCATTTAACAGTTTTTGAAACCTGCTAAATATATCAGTTAAGTTTACACATGTATTAAAGTGAAAATGTTCATATTGTTGTATGAGAAGTTGTTTCTTATTCTCTCTGACTTGCTCAGTCCTTTAATAGAGTGTTCGTATAGTGTCTCACACTTGCTTAGCAGTGGTGCAGTTGATGACATTAGCGAACATGTCTTGATCAATACCATTGAACAGTATATTCATAGTCTTTTTATCCTTCTGGACTTCCTCTTTGTCTCCATCTGTGAATTCTGCTGGCAGTTTGGGAATAGGCCTTCCAGCAACTCCTGTTCCAGCTGCTTCTCCAACTGTAGTGTTGGCCTTCATAGGAATATGAGGACCTTTCTCTATGCAGTTTACGTAACCTTCATCAATGGATGAGAGATGTAGATGTATCTTTACTTTCCAGTGAAAGTAATTATCTTTGTCGGGGATTGGTATTTTCACGCCTGTATCCTTCAATCCCATGGTGGTGATCTTTAGACTTCTTATATGCTAGAAGCTTGCTCTGATACCAATTGTTATTTCCCAGTTAAGTACCACGAGATTGTAGAAGGGGGGTTAAATACAATCTCAACTAAATTCTTTCGAACTTGTGAGGTCTAGAACAGATTGTTATAAGAACACTAAGAAAACAAGATAAATAAATTCTCTAAGACACATACAACACGAGATATAAAAAATCTCAGGTGGGTTAGCTTGGTTGCTTAGACCACCTGATGGTTGTATTTGAAGATAATTCTCTGCATAAGAATACATAGCTGCGGGTTACAATGTTTTAGTGTTTACAAGAAAACCTAAAGCTATCAGCCTTGTGATCAGTGTTTTCTTCTCTACTAAAACTATGCTGCTCATATAGCTTATTTAAACTATATGAAGACAAGTAAAACTACGTGAAATGTGATGATACATTTTTGGTATAACTTGTCACACACACATGCTCGAAGTGGTAGCTATTTCTGTAATTATCTTGAAAGTCTTTTCTCCTTGATTTGGACAATCCCAGCATGCTTCAAGTCAGTGTATGTTTCTTTCTTCAAAAGTTACTGAGTTCTTGAAATGACTTAGCTTCCAGGCCCACGTGATGCTTTATGCAAAAGATCTTTTTGCTTTGGATCTTTGTCTCTGAAAGTAGCTTTAATCAAAAAGATAATCTTTTTGAAAGTAAATAAGCTTTTCTGCTTATTGAGCTATGCTTAAATCTCCCAGATATAACGGCTGATCTTTATGCATTTATCAAGATATCCTTCGAATTCTTCAGTAGTAGTGTAATCATGTTGGAGGTTGCTTCCACTCTTATTGTTGCCCTTGAAGTTGAATAAACAGTGACTGATTTCACCTTTCACTTGGAAGAGTTTGAGCCTTCAAATATCTACAATTTGACTCCCTACTCGTAACATCCTCTATGTAATTGATCACTGCCTATAAGTCACGAGTTGCAAAGTAAGTTTGGGTTTAAATCTTCATTCGATATGTTCCTTTAGAGAACTCTGGCATTATTAAGAAGCCAGGTTGAATTCTCTAACAGATGAAACTTGAGTTCTCAAATGATGACTTCTCGAGTAGTTCCTCTATGAGTTCTCGAATGACTTCTCGAATAGCCTTTTGAATAGACTTCTCGAATACTAATTGTTACAAACTTCTCGAACAGAACAATTTGACTTCTCAAACTAGGACTTCTCGAATAAACCCTTTTTGTTAGAGTTCTCGAATGACTTATCGAACTCATCTTTTCTTGACTTCTCGAACGTACCTGCATGGTTATGGCAAACTCTCTTTTGATTACAGATATCTGATTGTAGCATGTTGTGGCTTGTTACAAAAATAATTTCTAACTATTTACAGAGTCTCATTCACAAGATGTAGCCTTTGTTGATCTGCATTTCAGCTAGCTTCCTGATTTATTTGTCAGCTTCGTTTCCTCGATTCATTTTTTGCATTGTGGTATTTGTTATCATCATCTAAAAACACATATGACTTAATAGATGCACAAGTCAATCAGATTGCTGTTTAGAATGAAGTGCTACCAGAAATTCAGATTCTTAAGTAGAAATATAAGACTGTTTTTGCAGAACCTAAAGATTTGCCTCCACATAGGGGAGTATTTGATCACCCTATTCCCTTAGCTTCAGGTGCAGGGCCTGTAAATATCAGACCTTACAGATATCCAATTAAGCAAAGGGATATTATAGAACAATTGATTCAAGAAATATTGGACAGAGGTATAATTCAGAATAGTTCTAGTACTTTTGCTTCTCCAGTTGTTTTGGTGGGAAAGAAAGATGGTTCTTGGAGGTTGTGTGTGGATTACAAGGAGTTAAATAATAGGACAATAAAGAATAAGTTTCCAATTCCTGTTATAGATGAGTTAATAGATGAGTTGTCAGGAGCTGTTGTTTTTAGTAAATTGGTTTTGAGAGCAGGCTATCATCAGATGAGAGTTAAAGCTGAGGATGTCTATAAAACTTCTTTCAAAACTTATACTGGGCATTATGAGTTTCTAGTAATGCCATTTGGCTTAAATAATGCTCCAGCTTCATTTCAGGAATGGATGAATCATGTGTTCAAACCACTGTTGAGGAAATGTGTTTTGGTTTTCTTTGATGACATTTTAGTTTACAGCAAGTCCTTGGAGGAACACTATCTTCACTTGGAATCTGTGTTTCAGTTAATGCATTATAATTAGATGTTTGCCAAGGATAGTAAATGTGCTTTTGATGCGGCTAAGATTGAGTATCTAGGTCATTTTATATCCAAACAAGGAGTGCAGACAGATCCAAATAAGATTTCTGCTATTGATAGTTGGCCAGTGCCCTCCAATGTTAAAGAAGTCAGAAGTTTTTTGGGCTTGGCTGGGTATTACAGGAAGTTTGTGAGAAATTATGCTATCATTAGCAAGCCTTTGACTGATGTGCTTAAGAAGGGTGGGTATAAGTGGTCAGATGAAACTCAACAAGCTTTTCAACAGCTTAAAATAGCATTAACTTCTGCTCCTATTCTTGCAGTCCCAGATTTTGCTAAAACCTTTGTTATTGAGATTGATGCTTCCAAAAAGGGCATAGATGTTGTGCTTATGCAGGATAATCATCCTATAGCTTTTATTAGTAGGTCTTTGGGTCTAAGATGGCAAAATCTTTCTATATATGAGAAAGAACTGTTAGCAATTGTGTTTGCTGTGTAGAAATGGGAACAGTATGTGTCTCGCAATCACTTCATTATTAGGACAGATCAGAAAAGCCTTAAACGGTTGTTACAGCAAATGATTTCTACACCTTTTCAATAATTTTGGTTGTCTAAACTCATGGGATTTGATTATGAAATTGTTTACAAAAGTGGGGTAGAAAATGTGGTTGCTGATGCATTGTCAAGACAAGCAGGGGCCAAAATATTGTGTCTTGCTTTATCTCTAGTTTCTTCAGAAGTGTCTTAGCTTATAAAAGATATTTACCAATTTGATCCTTCTTGGCTATCTGTAATTGGTCAGTTGAATCAGCAAGTTACAGTTCCTGGTTTCAAGTTACAGGATGGTTTGTTGAGAAGAAATCACAAGATTGTGGTGGGTCCTAATGGTGATTTAAAGCTGCAGTTGATTAAATGGTACCATTCTTCTCCAGAAGCTGGTCATGTTGGTAGGGATTTGATAGTTAAAAGACTTAAGCAAGTCTTTTATTGGAAGGGTTTGAAAAAACAAGTTGGAAAGTTTGTTAGAATGTGTCAAGTTTGCCAAAGTTCTAAATCTGAGACTGTGGCGTTACCTGGTTTATTACAACCATTACCTGTAAGAACCCCAAATTTTGGATATAATTAAAACTTTTATTAAGTAATGATAAAATGAGGAACAATGATTCCGACAACAAGGTCACCAGCTCTAATGAATGGTGGTTTCAAAGAGCAATGGTTGTAATGAATGGATATTGCTCTGGACAATGATCCTGATGCATGGGTATATTGTCAGAATAGAGTAATTCGATGGTTGAGGACCTAGATAAGAATAATCTACCATCCAGGAAGGAGCTAATGGATCCTTGAAGGGAAATGAGTACGTGCATAGTGTTTCCCATACGTGCATAGTATTTCCCGTACGTGCATAGTGTTTCCTGTACGTGCATAGTAATTTGGTGGATGAATAGTGATTTTGTAAGTTGGAAAACTTTTCACTCCACCCTATGTACGGGACGTGATATGGATGTTTCGAAGTCATATTAGTAATACGCGGAGTAAATAAGTGAATGCAGAGACGATCGGAATTCAGAAATTCCAAATTCTTTTTGGTATAATATTTGACAGGACAGTGGATTAAATATTATTATAATCCAAAAATTGAGATATTAACTTTAAGGATTTGATATTTTGGGATGTTATTATATTTGATTTAAGAATGAAGGTAGGAAACCACTGAGGAGTGGTTATGGCTACAATGTAATAATTGATATTTGGAAAGAATGAATGGAATTCGACTTTATTATTTCTATGTCTTGAAGAATGCTAAAGGGTGACAACATAGGTAAGAATAATCTATCTTCTAAGGGAATAAGTTATGGCAAATTCAAGCAAGAGAATACTCTCATGTCATCCAGATCGATAGCGATTAATCCAGTAGTTCCGTAAAAAGGTTAAGGAACAATCGAAAGAGAATACGGACAATTATACAACCCTAAGAGAACAAGTAAAGAATACAGAATGAATAGTGTTTTGGTGGGAGTATATAATAATATGAGACGACACTATATAGAAGTATTCGGAACGGATTTCCGAGTTCATATTAGTGATCCAGGGGGAAAATAAGTGTATGTAAAAGCTGTCGGATTCTGAAAAAAACCGCACTTTTATTTTCTCCGAGAGTTCCCTGGACACTGATAGCCTTAAGTATTTAACGAATGGATTTAAGGAATATAAATTGGAAAGTTAGAATGAAAGATGGAGAATGAAAGTATTAATATTAAAGAGGATTCCCGGTAAACCCTAATTAGAAATCCGTGAAATATTCCCACGAACGATCAATCGAAACGGGTAATAACCGGACACAGAAACAAGCAGAGGAAGCAAGAGTCTTGTGCAAGCTACTAGATAAATATCTAGCAACCAAGTGGGCTAAGTAACTAGACAATTAGAGATTGAACAAGTACTTAGCAAGTAACTACCTAGTTAAGCTCTAACCACCATAAAACCAACACATGTCTTGCCATTTCATCATCCAACACCTCACCACTTTGATAAAGTGACTTTTTCAAGATATTATGTTGCTAGTGGATGAGAGTGGATGAGATTAAAACACAAAAAAGCAAGCCAACCAAGCAAAACTCTCCTCCCCCCTTGCAAAGCTCCATTCGACCTTAACCATAATTCAAGAATCAAAGTCCAAGCTCCCACCATTGTTTGATCTCCAAAAATTTATCATAGATCCTATATTGCATAGAAATGATACCCTAAAAATCTTAGCCTCAAACACCACCTTTTCCATTTTCAAAAAAATCAAGAAAGTGGAGGATGAATAGTAACCTCAAGAACAAAATTCTTGAATCTTGATTTTGGTTGATGATCCAAGCTTCATGGAGGCTATACAAGGACTATACAAGGCTTAATAAGTGCATACATACCTCAAGGAAGGTATAAACTTCAAGAACCCTAGTCTTTGATTTGAGTTTTAATGGAGTTTTGGATAAATTTTGGTGATAATGTTGTTATAAGCATGTTTACATGATTATGTAGTTAGTTTGTTTGATTTAAGAGATGTGATGAATATGATGATATAATATGATGTTCCTGGACTTATGAGATTAGTATTATGAATGTAAGATGATTGGTATGCCCGGTGTGGCTTGGGTTGTTGATTACGATTTATGGAACGTTCGATTTACAGCCGTTATAATGCCCGATTTTGCATTACCATGTTTTGTATACCATTTTCCATGTTGAACCCCTACTGTCCAGAGACCTTAACTGCCATGATAGGATAGGTAATGTTCTAAGCTTCGTTTTGATATAAAGATCACGTGAAACGGACTTACGGTTTAGGATTTATGACCACATTACTAAAAGTAGTTCGAATCCGTAAACGAAAGTTCGTAACTGTAATTGAACCCTCGTAAGCTATGTAACGTCATGGAGAATCTTGGTAAATAAATACTAGAGGTAAAAAGGAAGGTGTGAAAGAAAACCGTATGTCAAAAGGATCGTTTTTCGATTTATTAAAAATGTTCGAGTCGAGGTTAAACGCGAACGAACCCCTAAAAGATGACTCTTTTATAACTTCGGTAAAACACTTAGAAAACGGGCGATAAAACTCAGAGTATAGTATTGGTTCGTAACGATCGACTTTAGAACTCATATGACTTAAGTATGTCCTAAGTATAAGTACAATGACATGTCGTATTAACGAACGAATGTCGGGTCGGATCAGTGATAAAAGTAATCCACAAAAAGGGGTATAACGAGATAACTCGAGAACGTGTTTCGAATTAAGTATAACTTAACTTTTAATATGTTAATTGATTAATCCCGAATGCCTTGGCTATTTATAGATCACCAAGCTGAACCGGGACCCGCTACCACTACCCCTTACCGTACTCGACTACCAGGCAAGTTTCAATTCCCTTCTTTTAGGCTGTTGTTGTGATTGAATAAATATATATATATATGATTGCTGATATACATATGCCATTGCATGCATGCCTACTTTCAAGTTGAATTGATATACTTGTTCCCTGAATGTTATGGTTGGCTTATAAGCTAGATAGTTATATATCAGTTATAAGCCGGTTATTGTAAGACCCTCATAGAAGGGCGTATACATCTTATTAATCAAATATAGACCGGGAGTCAATATTCCTGGATATATCGAGATTACCTCGGAGGAAAATATTTAAGTAAATATTTTCTATTATTCAGGCGACGAATATTATTTGAATATTCGTTTGAGATTATTTATTTTAATGATCCTTACTTCAAATAATTATTTGAACGTAATCATTCGACGAATAATATTCGTCAATATTCATTCAGAGTCGAATTGATTATCGATTATTATTTCGAATACTCTTCTAAAGATGAGACTACTAAATGAATATTATGTGGACATTCATTTAGAATATTATTTTATTAAATAAATATTACTTTTGAAAATTCATTTAAGGTATTAAGTACTTGATGAATATTATCTTCAATATTCATCTGAAGCTTGATTTACTTATCGAATGTTATATCGAATATTCCTTTAAAGCTTGGATTACTAAATGAATATTACTTGATATTCATTTAGGATATTATTTATTAAATGAATATTACTTTATTGATATTCGTTTAAATTCCTAATTAATTATGAATATTATTTTGAATATTCATCCAGGGTTCTATTTAATCATCGAATATTATTTTAAATAATTTAAATATTCCTTTCAGGTCTTATTGATTAATGAATATTATTTTGGAATATTCATTTGAATATTTAATTATGCAATAAATATTCTCTCGATATTTCTTCAAGAATTATTTGAAAAATACTCTGATTAAAGATATTCTTTCATATTCCTGAATATTCTTTAAATATTTTTAATTCAATAAATATTCTCTGAATATTTATTCCATACTTAGAATAACCTCAATAAGGTTTATCTTCTTCGATTATTACGAAAAATATTTCAGAGTCATATTATTATTAATCCTATATCAAGGAAGGTTCTCAGACATCATTCTTCTTTGAGTCTACCTCCTTAATAATAAGGGAACCTTACTTGGAAAATGTTATTTATCTTGTCGACTTCCCGGTCATAAAGTATTCCCTTCACTCGCAACTCGGGTGCTGTTGACTTATTAAGTCGTTGCTTACCTTCTCATCTTTCGAGGGGTAAGATTACTGGAACAAGTTGATATCCGTTACCAAGTAATAGCTTGGGAGTTATTGGTAAATTTTCCTTTCCAACTAGATACGACTACTTTGTGGAGTCTTATCAACAAGTATTATACTTGGGGAAAGGGGGACGAACGTTACATTCAGAATCATGAATTCTATTTGAACTAGGAGTCGTGTAAGAGGCCGAGTAGCGCCGGTCCATCCCCTTTGGCCCAACCGTTGGCCGGGGAGAGGTAGTAAGGCGGTACACAAGTAAAGCCGTCAGTTCTTCCTTCTACCGGTAGTAAATCTAAATTGAGCTGTACGATCTCGACTGATCATCAAGATTGGAACAGCGGGCGCGGTGAATACTCCATCATTGGTTCATCATCCAAATTTATTTATTTCCTGCAACATGATTACTGTTGGCAGAGTTGGAAAAGGGTCATAACTGGAATTGCAACCTTTTCTTGCAAACTCCTCTTCTTAATAGCAATAAGAATATCTCGCTTACTTTGATGTAGCAGATATTTCTACAAACAAATACTTTAAGTTACCTTGTAACTTCATCGTTCATATTATACTGGCATCATTTCCGTAAATGCATGGCATATGGTTTGAAAGATACTTTTGAACTGTTATACTTTATCGTTCAGTTATATATTATTGTTGGTGGGCTATTGCTCACCCTTGCTTTATTATTATATCACAACAACAGCTAGACCAGATGACTCGCAAAAGGCGCACTCGACGCAGGCGAGGACGATGAGACTACCAGAGCTGAAGAAGAAGCTATTGGTAGGATATATTTATTCTTTCAGTACCAAGAATATAGTCTAGTATGACTTATGTAAATGGATGGCAAAGAGTATGTAATTATATTGAAATTCTTTTGGATTGTAAGAACTCATAATGTGATTAATAAAAATTTGATTGTGACTCTGATTTCATCTCTGGGACTATAACGGGTGTGTTTTATATTGTTGTGTTGGGTCATAGAGACGTAATTTATTTTATGTTAAGGAAAGTTCAATTGTTGTGGACAGAATTGGAAACCGTAACCACCGGATCCCGGACCCCGGATCTGGGGGTGTTACAGAAGTGGTATCAGAGCGTACGTTATAAACCCCAGAGATGAGGTGACGTTAAAACAATAAATTCAATAAGATAATAAGAACTCTTGCCAAGTTCATAGTCGGACTACTTAATGTAGTGATGACATATAAAACCCTTATGGGAACTCGTAAGTATAATGATAGTAACTTAGCTCGATATCGTATCGACGAGTAAGGCGACTGACCTTGAGGCATACGAGCAACAGCGCGATGATGCTTTATATGCTGAAGATCAGCGGGTAATTCGATGGAGTACCCTACTGGAGACCCGGAAGAGGTTCCAGCAGATAAGGAAAATCCTGTTAGGATAAGGAGCTTACCCATGGGTAATGAGGGTCGCAGCCAGAATGACTGTGATGATTAAGATATGGTGCTCAGAAAAGCGAGTATAAAGAACCGAGATATTATTAATAGATCTGAAGATGCATGTTGAATTCATAGCCGGACTACCAGATGTAGTACCAGCAAGAAAGAAGGATTGGAAGAATTACTTGAGATCTTATACGGAAATAGATTAGAATCCTTAGAGATTTTCATCTTAACAAAGAAAGAGCTAGAGGGATGTATGATTATCAAAGACATCGATTTAGGGCGAGGAGCAGAGTCCCTAGGAATAGTTGAGAATGAGGCAGTAAGTGCCATATCATTTGATAAATGAATCAGTATGAATATTGTCGGTAATAATTCGCCATGAGAAGGCAGGTGTCGTAGGTTGTAAATTATGGAACCAAATTAAGGTTAATAAGGTGGTTTTATTAAGGAAAATGTTCATTTTATGAATGAATCATTTAGAAAGTAAAGACATTGGGAAGTGATAGCATGATTGGGTAAAATTATATAAGGAAGTAGCAAGCAAGACAATGATCTCAGAACCTATCGGAAGATAAGACCAGTGAATCAAGATGAACTCGTAATGAGACTACTGCCAGAGACTGAGTATAGAGTTAATTCAACTCAGTTAAATGATGAACCAGAAACGTTAGATGCATGTGATTTAGAGGAATATTAAATTCCTTCTTCTCTTTGAATGGATTATAGTAGTACCTTAAGTTTATTCCGATGCGGAATTATAATAGATCAAGTATTACGATCAACAGTTAAAGAGAAAAATGTGAGAAAATCTTCCTGGAGCTAAAAGGTGAAATTGGTAATGACCAAGAGCTGGCATTGCTTAATGGAAAAAGGAGACTTTGTGCTTCCAATGACGCTTCGCATAAAGGGTTAGGTAGACCGACATTTGGTAGTATTGAATATCAGGACGTTGTGACAGGTTTCAGTTTGAAACTATTGATTCCCTTCTAAGGGATGGATATAATTGATTCCTCTCCAGTGGGTAAACTTCCAATCTGATGATGATTATTTCGTTAACTATGACTGCTTATGATTCCACCTGCTTGGAGGTTCATAGAACTATTCTTCAAGTTTCGAAACTGGTCTCCTTAATGTTACCAGTAGGTGGGTAGATTGATCAAAATTTCCCTGAGTCTGGAAAGGAATTCGGTGAATTTTGGCAAACCTTGTCTTTCTGATTATCAGAGAATGTCATGGAAGAGAGTAAAAACTGGAGCAAACCCTGTGATTTGGGTAAGGATGCTGTAAAATGGGTTAGTAAACGGACCCTGAGCATTACAATCGACGGTAGTGATAAAATGATGAAGTGAAATTGGACGAAAATAGGAAATGTAAGTAAGAAACTAGCCGGACGGAGAAACTCCGGGATTGACTTAAGTGAAAAGGCTGTTATGCCAGGAATGGTAAGCTTGCATGGCACGCAGGATTGATAAGAATAGTTGAAAAGATAAAAGTGGAGGAAAGGTGACCGGAGACGGTGCCGAGTAGTCGATTAAGACTTATATGGAGTAAAGTTTTGGAAAGGTAGAAAGGTATCAAAGAAGAAGGCACTATGCCGGCAATTGCTAGAAAAGTAATGCTATTAGCCAACCCCTAAAATCATATATTTTTTTTATTTTTTATTTGAGTGTGGCCAGTTGAGGCCAAGTCACAAAGGTTTATCGAGTGACTAGACCAGCAATGAAAGGACAAAGCAGGGTTGCTTCTAAGAAAGCACCGACTGCAAGGGCTTCTGATATAAAGGAAACATTAATGAGATCGTAGGAATCTTCTGCTGAACAACCCATGTTTTGATTGGGAATACACTAGACCTTTTTGGGATGGGGTCACCCGTACTGAAGTGACTCATGTGTATATGGTTGTCCAAGATTTCGAGTAAAATAGAAGTATAGTGACTTGAGATGTATGATGTTAGGGTATCATGAATACCATGAATATATTATGACGGAGGAAAGTAAACCATGAAGGTATATGAAGAGGGTACAAAACGGGTCAGAAATTGAACAGTATGCTGTAGGAATTTTGTCTGAGGCAAGTACCTTTGTGAAGAACGATAAGCACTAAGAGATTCACGTTGAACTCGACCAATATCTTCCAGAACATCCTTGCTACCATTAACAAGTTCGGTAAGAGAGGAGATAGGCATACGTTGCCTTTTTGGAAGGCCAAATAGGCTGACAACTATCTGAAAGAAGAGGGGTGGCATTAACCCTAATAACGACATTATGACTTCAGATGATATGAGCTGGATTTGCTAAGGCAACAATGACCGGTAAGGATTATTAAAAAGAGTTCTGGAAAGAACATAGATAGAATTATTAGAGTATTGATCAATGACATTTTGATATACCCGGTATCCAGAAAATACCGGAGGAATGATAAGGATGGCCTACGAAACCTTACAAGGAAAAAGGGTAATATTCCGAACTTCAAAAATGGAAGTTTGGTAAGGAATGTATGACATCGTAACAATAATGCCAGATGAGGCATGTATGAAACCCTGAGGAAGTATGGGTTGAACCTATAAAGGTTGAGATTATCCTAAGATAAAGAAAGAACTAAGAAAAGAAGTATCCTAAGTAGGATTGAGAATAAACGTGATAAAGTTCCCACGGGTAGGTGGAAGCAATGACTTATGAAAATGACTGATAGTTATATTTTCTCCTTCAGCAGAGCTTAAGGGAGAATGCTTTAACCCAACAGTGATGGGAATGAGGTAGAAAAACTTGAGCTAGAATGTACCCAGAAAACATGGGTTACAAGAAATCATTATCATCAAGAAAGGCCAATGAGGTGGCCTACAATCTAAGTATAAAGGAATAATTACAAATGTTCATACCGAAGAAACAGGATGATATTTGGAAGGACCTTGAAGGTCATATCGGAATGGAGGAATTTACATTCCTTCTGATGACTGTGCAAGAATTAACAGTAATAATAGTTTAAGTAAAGATTCGATTCCTGATGGAGTCTTAAGCATATTACGTACCTTAGAAGGTCCCGTTTTGAGGCAAACCAGGACCATGGTACAAAATTGATGAAGTAAACCGTTAAGTTTCCAGTCTTTTATGGAAAATGTATAAGTGATAGTTTCATCAACCGGACCTAGCTGCGATGCTTGAAACTCTTCTGCAATTCTATCTGTTTCACGTTATATCTACATCAAGTTCAGGAAGTGTTCCTTATGGATAAGGAATAATGATTACTTTGTCTCCCTAAGGGATTTGAAACCCGTAGGGTTAGCTATTAACGCACTACGTAAACAACAAGCGATGGTGATTCTTCTAAGAAAGGAGATGACAACGTAAAGATAAAGAAAGTGCTGCTATTGATAAGCTAAATGGCATGTTGATGAATGACAAGCAAGTTTGTGTTAGTGTACTTCTGCACAAACAAGATAGAGAATATGAGGTTGATAATTCGTGATGCTAAACGTATTCCCGTAGAAAGAATTAATGAGACTTGGAGGGAAGGGCGGTTGAGCCCAAGACTTATTGGGCCATTTGAGAGAGTTTAAAGTGTTCGGACGGCGGTATTCGAGCCAGCCTTACCCCCAAAATTATAGCACGGTCATAATGGGTTTTCCTGTGGCCAAGCTACACCAGTAAAATGCAGATGTTCAACAGATGATAGGAGTACGAGCATGTAGATATACGACCTGGTCTGACTTACGAAAGACAACCTGTGTAAAACCACGGATAGATAAGAACAAGTAATGAGAAACAAGGTTGGCAGAAGTAGATTATATGAATCTAAGTTAAAGGAATCGGGCCAGATTCATTTAGGAAAGTTAAATTGAAATAACGTGATGATTATAGAATAAATGAGACGGAATACCGATAAGGAGGTACCAAGTGCAAAAAGGTGTCTAAATAAAGAGGTGAAGGTGAAAGTAAATAATAGAAATGAGTAAGAATCAGCTAATAAGAAGGATGTGATTGATAAAGAAAAGGCTGGGGAAGCAACTATGGAATGAGAAGCAAGGAATGTTATGAATGGGTTTTCTAATGAATTCTCAGAATGACAACCTGATAGTGTCAATATTATAGTTATGAAAAAGCTAGTAACAGGATATGGGATGTCAGTAATAATGATGTCAAGTGAGAAATCTTAGATTTAACCTGAAAGGTTGAAGGATTTCCCGAATGTGAGTATCGCTAAGATTGAACAAGGGTATTTGTCCATAGAATAATGGACAAAGCAGCAAGATATGTTGACACGTGAGATTGCGATCAAATAGTATTGGATATAATTATGATTAATTTCTTCTTTGATAAACCTCTATAGTTCAGAGGTAAATTCTGAGTATGATATTCTACAATCATGAAAGCTTTCTATAATCCTTTAGAACTCTTTTCTCTTCTTCTCTCTTATTCATCTTCTTTATGAATTGAGAAGAACAACCCTTTTAGGAGGGGAGGTACTGCTACGTGACTATCTGTCTCTGTGATAGAAGTCTAAGTGGAATGCCATGACTTGTTTAATTGCTTGTCAAGCACTAAAGGCTGGCCCCCTTCTGTACTAACTATGCAATATAACAAATGTTCAATTGATCATAGTGATCTCTCAATAAATCTTTCCACTTCTCTATATTGATCGAGATTTCGAAGATTAAAGCAATCAGGAAATGCACAGTACGAGCGAGGTTACCTCCGAATTCGTAGGGTGATAGTGATACCAATGTTACTGCAGGTATCAATAAGGATAAGACTGAGTAAGAGTATAACCCGGATAGTGAGTTGTACGAAAAGTAGCAACGTTGATGGAAAAAGGATACAGTATGAATTGTAGCACTACAAGATGTGCTGAGGAAGGGTAGAACGACTCTTTGCTTCCTACCTGATTCCGGGACGGAATCCTTTTAAGGAGGGGAGACTGTAAGAACCCCAAATTTTGGATATAATTAAAACTTTTATTAAGTAATGATAAAATGAGGAACAATGATTCCGACAACAAGGTCACCAGCTCTAATGAATGGTGGTTTCAAAGAGCAATGGTTGTAATGAATGGATATTGCTCTGGACAATGATCCTGATGCATGGGTATATTGTCAGAATAGAGTAATTCGATGGTTGAGGACCTAGATAAGAATAATCTACCATCCAGGAAGGAGCTAATGGATCCTTGAAGGGAAATGAGTACGTGCATAGTGTTTCCCATACGTGCATAGTATTTCCCGTACGTGCATAGTGTTTCCTGTACGTGCATAGTAATTTGGTGGATGAATAGTGATTTTGTAAGTTGGAAAACTTTTCACTCCACCCTATGTACGGGACGTGATATGGATGTTTCGAAGTCGTATTAGTAATACGCGGAGTAAATAAGTGAATGCAGAGACGATCGGAATTCAGAAATTCCAAATTCTTTTTGGTATAATATTTGACCGGACAGTGGATTAAATATTATTATAATCCAAGAATTGAGATATTAACTTTGAGGATTTGATATTTTGGGATGTTATTATATTTTATTTAAGAATGAAGGTAGGAAACCACTGAGGAGTGGTTATGGCTACAATGTAATAATTGATATTTGGAAAGAATGAATGGAATTCGACTTTATTATTTCTATGTCTTGAAGAATGCTAAAGGGTGACAACATAGGTAAGAATAATCTATCTTCTAAGGGAATAAGATATGGCAAATTCAAGCAAGAGAATACTCTCATGTCATCCAGATCGATAGCGATTAATCCAGTAGTTCCGTAAAAAGGTTAAGGAACAATCGAAAGAGAATACGGACAATTATACAACCCTAAGAGAACAAGTAAAGAATACAGAATGAATAGTGTTTTGGTGGGAGTATATAATAATATGAGACGACACTATATAGAAGTATTCGGAACGGATTTCCGAGTTCATATTAGTGATCCAGGGGGAAAATAAGTGTATGTAAAAGCTGTCGGATTCTGAAAAAAACCGCACTTTTATTTTCTCCGAGAGTTCCCTGGACACTGATAGCCTTAAGTATTTAACGAATGGATTTAAGGAATATAAATTGGAAAGTTAGAATGAAAGATGGAGAATGAAAGTATTAATATTAAAGAGGATTCCCGGTAAACCCTAATTAGAAATCCGTGAAATATTCCCACGAACGATCAATCGAAACGGGTAATAACCGGACACAGAAACAAGCAGAGGAAGCAAGAGTCTTGTGCAAGCTACTAGATAAATATATAGCAACCAAGTGGGCTAAGTAACTAGACAATTAGAGATTGAACAAGTACTTAGCAAGTAACTACCTAGTTAAGCTCTAACCACCATAAAACCAACACATGTCTTGCCATTTCATCATCCAACACCTCACCACTTTGATAAAGTGACTTTTGCAAGATATTATGTTGCTAGTGGATGAGAGTGGATGAGATTAAAACACCAAAAAGCAAGCCAACCAAGCAAAACTCTCCTCCCCCCTTGCAAAGCTCCATTCGACCTTAACCATATTTCAAGAATCAAAGTCCAAGCTCCCACCATTTTTTGATCTCCAAAAATTTATCATAGATCCTATATTTCATAGAAATGATACCCTAAAAATCTTAGCCTCAAACACCACCTTTTCCATTTTCAAAAAAATCAAGAAAGTGGAGGATGAATAGTAACCTCAAGAACAAAATTCTTGAATCTTGATTTTGGTTGATGATCCAAGCTTCATGGAGGCTATACAAGGACTATACAAGGCTTAATAAGTGCATACATACCTCATGGAAGGTATAAACTTCAAGAACCCTAGTCTTTGATTTGAGTTTAAATGGAGTTTTGGATAAATTTTGGTGATAATGTTGTTATAAGCATGTTTACATGATTATGTAGTTAGTTTGTTTGATTTAAGAGATGTGATGAATATGATGATATAATATGATGTTCCTGGACTTATGAGATTAGTATTATGAATGTAAGATGATTGGTATGCCCGGTGTGGCTTGGGTTGTTGATTACGATTTATGGAACGTTCGATTTACAGCCGTTATAATGCCCGATTTTGCATTACCATGTTTTGTATACCATTTTCCATGTTGAACCCCTACTGTCCAGAGACCTTAACTGCCATGATAGGATAGGTAATGTTCTAAGCTTCGTTTTGATATAAAGATCACGTGAAACGGACTTACGGTTTAGGATTTATGACCACATTACTAAAAGTAGTTCGAATCCGTAAACGAAAGTTCGTAACTGTAATTGAACCCTCGTAAACTATGTAACGTCATGGAGAATCTTGGTAAATAAATACTAGAGGTAAAAAGGAAGGTGTGAAAGAAAACCGTATGTCAAAAGGATCGTTTTTCGATTTATTAAAAATGTTCGAGTCGAGGTTAAACGCGAACGAACCCCTAAAAGACGACTCTTTTATAACTTCGGTAAAACACTTAGAAAACGGGCGATAAAACTCAGAGTATAGTATTGGTTCGTAACGATCGACTTTAGAACTCATATGACTTAAGTATGTCCTAAGTATAAGTACAATGACATGTCGTATTAACGAACGAATGTCGGGTCGGATCAGTGATAAAAGTAATCCACAAAAAGGGGTATAACGAGATAACTCGAGAACGTGTTTCGAATTAAGTATAACTTAACTTTTAATATGTTAATTGATTAATCCCGAATGCCTTGGCTATTTATAGATCACCAAGCTGAACCGGGACCCGCTACCACTACCCCTTACCGTACTCGACTACTAGGCAAGTTTCAATTCCCTTCTTTTAGGCTGTTGTTGTGATTGAATAAATATATATATATGATTGCCGATATACATATGCCATTGCATGCATGCCTACTTTCAAGTTGAATTGATATACTTGTTCCCTGAATGTTATGGTTGGCTTATAAGCTAGATAGTTATATATCAGTTATAAGCCGGTTATTGTAAGACCCTCATAGAAGGGCGTATACATCTTATTAATCAAATATAGACCGGGAGTCAATATTCCTTGATATATCGAGATTACCTCGGAGGAAAATATTTAAGTAAATATTTTCTATTATTCAGGCGACGAATATTATTTGAATATTCGTTTGAGATTATTTATTTTAATGATCCTTACTTCAAATAATTATTTGAACGTAATCATTCGACGAATAATATTCGTCAATATTCATTCAGAGTCGAATTGATTATCGATTATTATTTCGAATACTCTTCTAAAGATGAGACTACTAAATGAATATTATGTGGACATTCATTTAGAATATTATTTTATTAAATAAATATTACTTTTGAAAATTCATTTAAGGTATTAAGTACTTGATGAATATTATCTTCAATATTCATCTGAAGCTTGATTTACTTATCGAATGTTATATCGAATATTCCTTTAAAGCTTGGATTACTAAATGAATATTACTTGATATTCATTTAGGATATTATTTATTAAATGAATATTACTTTATTGATATTCGTTTAAATTCCTAATTAATTATGAATATTATTTTGAATATTCATCCAGGGTTCTATTTAATCATCGAATATTATTTTAAATAATTTAAATATTCCTTTCAGGTCTTATTGATTAATGAATATTATTTTGGAATATTCATTTGAATATTTAATTATGCAATAAATATTCTCTCGATATTTCTTCAAGAATTATTTGAAAAATACTCTGATTAAAGATATTCTTTCATATTCCTGAATATTCTTTAAATATTTTTAATTCAATAAATATTCTCTGAATATTTATTCCATACTTAGAATAACCTCAATAAGGTTTATCTTCTTCGATTATTACGAAAAATATTTCGGAGTCATATTATTATTAATCCTATATCAAGGAAGGTTCTCAGACATCATTCTTCTTTGAGTCTACCTCCTTAATAATAAGGGAACCTTACTTGGAAAATGTTATTTATCTTGTCGACTTCCCGGTCATAAAGTATTCCCTTCACTCGCAACTCGGGTGCTGTTGACTTATTAAGTCGTTGCTTACCTTCTCATCTTTCGAGGGGTAAGATTACTGGAACAAGTTGATATCCGTTACCAAGTAATAGCTTGGGAGTTATTGGTAAATTTTCCTTTCCAACTAGATACGACTACTTTGTGGAGTCTTATCAACAAGTATTATACTTGGGGAAAGGGGGACGAACGTTACATTCAGAATCATGAATTCTATTTGAACTAGGAGTCGTGTAAGAGGCCGAGTAGCGCCGGTCCATCCCCTTTGGCCCAACCGTTGGCCGGGGAGAGCTAGTAAGGCGGTACACAAGTAAAGCCGTCAGTTCTTCCTTCTACCGGTAGTAAATCTAAATTGAGCTGTACGATCTCGACTGATCATCAAGATTGGAACAGCGGGCGCGGTGAATACTCCATCATTGGTTCATCATCCAAATTTATTTATTTCCTGCAACATGATTACTGTTGGCAGAGTTGGAAAAGGGTCATAACTGGAATTGCAACCTTTTCTTGCAAACTCCTCTTCTTAATAGCAATAAGAATATCTCGCTTACTTTGATGTAGCAGATATTTCTACAAACAAATACTTTAAGTTACCTTGTAACTTTATCGTTCATATTATACTGGCATCATTTCCGTAAATGCATGGCATATGGTTTGAAAGATACTTTTGAACTGTTATACTTTATCGTTCAGTTATATATTATTGTTGGTGGGCTATTGCTCACCCTTGCTTTATTATTATATCACAACAACAGCTAGACCAGATGACTCGCAAAAGGCGCACTCGACGCAGGCGAGGACGATGAGACTACCAGAGCTGAAGAAGAAGCTATTGGTAGGATATATTTATTCTTTCAGTACCAAGAATATAGTCTAGTATGACTTATGTAAATGGATGGCAAAGAGTATGTAATTATATTGAAATTCTTTTGGATTGTAAGAACTCATAATGTGATTAATAAAAATTTGATTGTGACTCTGATTTCATCTCTGGGACTATAACGGGTGTGTTTTATATTGTTGTGTTGGGTCATAGAGACGTAATTTATTTTATGTTAAGGAAAGTTCAATTGTTGTGGACAGAATTGGAAACCGTAACCACTGGATCCCGGACCCCGGATCTGGGGGTGTTACATTACCAATCCCCCAAGATGTTTGGATTGATGTTTCAATGGACTTTATCTCAGGGCTTCCAGAATCAGATGGGAAGGATGTGATCTTTGTGGTGGTAGACAGACTTAGTAAGTATGCTCACTTTGTGGCTTTGTCCCATCCTTATACTGCTATGACTGTGGCTCAGGCTTACTTAGATAATGTCTTTAAATTGCATGGTTGGCCTAGGAGTATAGTATCTGATAGGGATTCTGTTTTCTTGAGTACCTTTTGGCAATCTCTGTTCAGCTTACATGGTACAGAATTCTTGTTATCTTCATCTTACCATCCTGAATCTGATGACCAGACTGAGGTGGTCAATAGATGCTTGGAATGTTATTTGAGATGCATGTGTAGCACAAACCCTCATCATTGGAGAAAATGGCTTCCTCTTGCAGAATGGTGGTTTAACACTCATTATCACACTGCAACTAAACTGACTCCATATGAGGTAGTGTATAACCAACCTCCACCTTTTCATTTACCATATTTGGCTGGGGAATCTATTGATAAGGAGGTGGGTAGGTCTTTACTGAAACGCGAGACTATGATTTCTGAGCTTAAACAGCAGTTACTTCGAGCTCAGGATAGGATGAAGCATTATGCTGATCTACATAGAACAGATAGGGTGTTTGAGGTTGTTCATTGGGTTTGGTTAAAGTTGGTTCCTTACAAGCAAAGTTCAGTGCAACAGAGGAGCAACAACAAATTGAGTCCAAAATATTATGGACAATTTCAAATTGCTGCTAAGATTGGAAAGGTGGCTTATAAATTGCAGCTTCCTGGTTCTGCTAAAATACATGATGTCTTTCCTGTTTCTCAATTGTAGCAGTTTAGGGGTACATTTCCTGTGATTACTGAAATTCCAAGTTGGCTTTCGAGTGACAAGGTTCCTGCTGTCATCCTTACTAAGCGAGTTAGACCTTTTCAGAATGAAGCCAAGGTTGAGTATCTAGTGCAATGGGCAGGCCAAGATTCAACTCAAGCTACTTGGGAGGATGCTCAACGTTTCTTTGACAAGTTCCCTGACTTTCCTACACATTAATGTTGTGACCAAGCCTTGAGGACAAGCCTTTTTAAGGGGGGATGCTATGTTATAGGTCATTTTATAAATTCGTTAAAGTTAACGAAAGTCAACTTTACTTTTCATTTTAAATTCTGTTATTTTTTGGCAGGAAATTTAGTTATGGAATTTGTGGACTATAAGAACACAGATGTATGGTACTTTTTTTTACGACTGAAATTTACAAACTTATTCTGAAATCTCTCATCTCTTCTCTCTCTCTCTCCCCCCCCCCATATCTCTTTGTTATATTTTCATTGTTTCTCTACGTTCTTGTTCAAATTGAGTAACTGAGATTATAAACAGTTCGTAAATGAAGATGGATTAATCTCCATCTTTATCACGTATACAATCCCAATATCAAGAACAAACATATATCATGTATATATCAGTATACACACAGATTATATGATCATCTTATGATCATCCCAATCATCATTAACATACCGTTTATGCATATACATCAATACAACATTCATGTTATCATCATAACAACACAGTCGCAAACATGTTTGTATATACATCAAACCTATAAACATATAACCGAATTAAAACATTTTTGCAGGTAGCTCTGATGCCATTGAAGGGTTTCGTGCACATAAACGCAGCGAAAAGACGCGTAAAACAAACCAAAATCGAAACCCTCCGTAGGATCCATACGAAAACAAAAGATTTAATTCGGAGATTAAGAATAAAAACCTTAATAAGCTTTAACACCTCATTAATGGAGGTCCAAAGCTTGTTCAATCACCATGTATCCCGCTCTTGCGATCTACGCTCTACGCTCTACGGTATCCACACGAACGCTTGTCTCGAAGGATTGATGTGTACCCGAAAACTGCTTCTCTCTCTATCCTCTTTCTTTCTCTCAAGAACGGCTAGGGTTTGTTATAAAACTTGTATCACCTTATAAAATCAACCATAAAGAGATATATATATATAGAGAAGAGAATTAGTTTTCTAATTATAATTAATTCTAATCTAAAATTCCAATTTATTATTTAATTAAGTCACACTCAATTAATTAATAACTAATTTCAGAATTAGTTTAAGTAATTCCGTTTTTCTATTTATTTAATTAATTATGTCATACTTAATTAATATTATAAATAGAATAAATTACTTAATTAATTTAAATTCATAATTCAAATTATTTCTCCTTCAAGCGTTCTTTATGTGTGACCCTGTAGGTTATCTAATTAAAATTGTAAACAATGAGCGGCATCTAGTAATACATCATTGCTACCCATGTAATAATAATTAAATCGGTGATTCGATTAAGCCTTTCGTGAATAATGTTCCATGTAATATAATCTTTTTAACCATGATATTATAGATTAATCTCGAGGCATGTAATGTGTCATCTTCTTCATAATTTAATCTTGATTTTCTTGATCGATGAGTAGACTATTAAATCAAATCAATATTTGAGCACAGCCGTGCATTTCATAGTCTCACTCAAACAAGAGGCCAATAATATCACTCCTATAACTAGGAGGGTTAAATCCTTTTTAGATCATTCATATTTCTCATACGATTCATAATATACCCAATGTCCAATTTTATCATCACCTGGTCAAAGGTAACTTTTAATGTAATCAAAGTATATTAATTCTCGTATAGAAATATAATGATTTAGGTCTAAGGATCATTACACCATTATCACTGTGAGAATTACTTATGACACTGATAACATGTAGAATCTCACGGTGGGTCAATCCAGTGCCACGTACCCTTACATACTTCTATGTTTTGACTTTAGTATCACCACACCTGTGACCAATGAGATTTGGTCATCAATCAACAAACATACTAGTCTATATGTATTATTATTGTCCTTTAATAATAATATTCGACTAGGGATATTTAGGAATAAAGATACTACTCATACAATCTCATTTTCAAGTCACATACTTAAAGATATATAGTGCGTACCATAATTCAAAGGACTTTTATTATGCTAACATTTATAACGCAATAAATAAAGACATAATAAATAAATTAATAATAATCAACAAAACATAATTCCTATTAATAAAATGTTTCCCCAAAACATAAAAGTATTTTCTCTAGGGCACAAATACTAACATTGGGGGCCCTAGGCACAAGTCTTGCTCGCCTATATCCAGGTCCATCCCTGTTTCCTCTGTTCATCAAGTGTGAGTTGACATAGCACTTCTTGCTCAACAGTTTTGAGACACTGTAGTTGTGATGTATCCACGCAACGAATAATAAGTGTTTTTTGCTCTTCATGACTTATGTCTGGAGTGCAATCAAGTATCACTGCACAATGATTTTTTGGTACCCTCATTCAAATGCATAAATAATTTGGCCTCAGGATCGACTTCGTCTGAATTAAACACCACCATAATGTAATTACAATCAACAGCCGAATAATTTTTAGCTTTCACAATTATATATATGTTGTGTAATAAAAATTAGGTTACGAATTTTTATTTAATGCTAGGGTTCGGGAGCTTCATGCTTTAATGGCTGTTTCCGTGTTCGAGACTGATCGGTCCTCACAGAGTGCCTACGTATCTCGTGTTGAGAATCAAGTCAGGACGTAGTTCTGAGAATGAGGGGTTAGACCCTTTATATAGGCTAAGAAGCCTTAGAATTATGGTAGGATTCGGAGACTTGGCGGGCAAGTCACCTCTTTGAGGAAGGTTCTTGACTCCTTCATTGTAGGAATCAGTTTCCATGTTAAATTGGATGCCTTGGAGGCGAAGTCTAGCAGGAGTAGTATCCTTATTTGACTCTTATTTGCTGAGCTATTTATTACCACTAATATTAATTACGAAATTAATATTTAATTAGGGTTTTGAGCCCTATAAATGGGCCCCACGTTTAGACCGTACCGGGTCTATTTAACTTCACATTAAATGTGTCTTTAGGGCTTATTTTTAGCCCATATCAATATAAAAATAGGGTACTGAGATATATCTCGAATAATTATTCTGAGATATTAAATGAAATCAATTCAAGTATTATACATATCAAAATAATATTAAAAAATAAAAATATATATTAAAATTTTGTATAAATTAAAAAATAAAGTGATTTTTTTTCATATTTGATGGAGATAATTATACCTACATATTTTGCTATAAATTTGGTTAACGTCCTGCCAAAGACTAGTTTTAACCTACATATTTTGCTATAAATTTGGTTAACGTCCTGCCAAAGACTACTTTAAAACTTTCAAGTAAAGTAACATCATGTAGGTCCACGTCAGATCAGACTTGACATGTGTTTCTTCCAAGCTTTTTCCTAACCTATTTCACCATTTTCCACTCTTCCAATTTGTTTTTATTCTTCCACGTGTTATATATAATTTGCACATTTTGCTTCAGATATACTCCTTTCAATATTGTAATTTTCATCTCATTTAACAAAATGAATTTTAATTATTAATTATAAAAAGAGATAGATCAAGTATTTGATTATTATTTTCTTGATGGTCTTTTCTATGGTAGCATAGCATTCGGTTATTTTTAGTAGGAGCACAGAAGAAGATAAATACCTGTAAGAGGACAAAAACATGATTTTGGAATAAATGAAATGAGAAATAAAAATAGATAAGATGGAGCGGGAAAACTAGAAATAAACAAAATGAATTTAGCAACAAGATTAATAAATTTATACGAAACTATAATAAACAAAATATAAGATAATTTATAATTTGATTAACACTTTCCTTTATGGGTATTTCCTTCCATTTTGGAATATTTTTTAATATCAACTAATTTTATTTCATTAATGTAATTTAGATTATCTAAAAAGCTAAACTATGATTTTCAATTTAATACACATTACGTTCATAGTAATGTGTTCCACTTTAAACATTCACCCTCCTCCAAACACTCTCGGGAAACTCAGTCTCTCTGTCTATATTTTTATCTATCGATTAAATTAACTTCAACATCTATTTCTGAGTAATTAGACTATTTCTGAGTAATTACACTCATGAGTTTCCCTCGATTACAGGTTGCAGAAAAGTTTGGTTTTTATTTCCCTCTAATTTATGTATATAATTATGTTGTTCTCTATGTTGGCATTTACCTAATTGTGTTAACTTTGGACATCTACTTAATTGGATATGATATGCTTTTTCTTATATTATATTTATTATTTTATTTAAGAATGTTTAAAAATTTTGTAATAAAATATAGTGTTGTACATGTAATTTCTCAATTGCTATGTATTAAAGTGCATGTTCATGGTAATCGAGTAACAAAGGAAAGATGTATCATAATCCACGACATCCTCAAATTTTTAGCTCAATGATGAGTGACTACAATATTAATTATTTATAATATTAATTTAAAACTAATATTATAAATAATTAATGTATAATTCAGAATTTATAGAATGTCATAAAATATGTGTAATTAAAATTTTTAAAATGAACCAAAATATATGTTTTACATGTATTGATAATCAAGTTAATGTCAAGATTTAAGTTTTAAATATCCACATAAATAGAGAATTTTATTTATAAAATGACATGTCATTTGAGCATGTCTTTCGTCTTAAGGTCCAAATTTAAGCTCTAAATATCCACATACAGAGATTTTTTCTTTTTTTTTTATTATTTCTAAAATGACATATCATTTGAACATGCCTTTCGTCAAAAACCATGGACATGCCGCTCAGAACTTTAGTGATAGGTACCATAACTAATTAACTATGACCCTTTGGATGAATTCGGTGTAGATTTTGTACAATTTTGAGAATCAATATCAATATATCAACGTAGAGGATCAGATCAAGCAAAATCATTTTTTAAAATATAAACTAATAAATTTTTTTTCAACAAATTTAATTACGGTTTAACATAACTTATCAAATTATATCCTAATATATAATAAGAGTAAAACACATAATAAACGAGTATTAACATAAGTCAAGGGTTCGACTCCAAAAAACAAAATATATTTTATAAATTAAATTTAAAATCACTAATATAAAACTTAATTAATAAGCGCACTGAGTTTACACTTTTGATTTGTTTATGTCTCGGCCTAAAAATCTTCTAATCATATTCTGTCTATACTTGCTTTTGTGTACAAATACGTGTATAGTTGTTAGCTAATTATATTTTATTATATAATTAAATTAAGATGAATTATATCCTTATTAGTATATAATAAGCGTATGAAGAATTTTATCCATAATTTTCGTCCCTTAATATTGGTCACTGTACCGCTAAAATATTCTCAACCGTCGAATCTAATAATAATTTTAAAAATAGACGATCAAGATTATATCATATTAAGAACAAAATTATAATCTAAAAATGATATAATTAGAAAAAGGTTGTAATAGAATTGAACTTTAAAAAGAAAATTATAATCTGAAAAGTATTTAATTAAAAAAGTTGTATTATACTTAAATATTTGTTTTTGTATTAATATTAAAAAAAGTTTATATTTACTATTTGGGCTCTATCTCGAGATCTAGAAATCAAATTTGGAGGATTTTACAACCCACACGAAGCTCATAAAATTATCTTTAATTTAATAATGATTTAACAATTATTATCCAAATGGAAATACTCAAAATCTCAAAATAAAATATAATTACGAATTTTTACATTAATCCTATTCAGTGTAGAAGACCTACATTCATAATCTTATTCAATATCAAAAACATGATTATATAAGATTTTTTTTTGAATAATTAGGCTTATAGATTTACAATTGAGTATCTGTTATAAAAAAAAATTTCGGATGAGCCAAAGTCGAATCCTAGGACAACAGAGGATAAACTCTTACCACTTCGTGCTCCTAATTATATAAGATTTAAATCATTGACTTTTACTTTTTTCGTATTTCAATATAAACACACCTTTTAGTTTACATAACATACAAAAAAAATCTAGATCCAACGTTTTTCAAATAATAAGAAGGTTATCCTCTAACACTTATTATTAAAACTGTATTTGGTTGTAATTAGTACAATTATTTTCAAATAATAAAAAGGTTATTTTGATAATCAAAATGAAATATAAGTAGATTTTCTAAATTGAATAGAATTTTCAACATAAAAATCGTCAATTTCTTATCTCTTTTGTTTCTTGGTAGTTTTAATTGGAAAATATTTATTAAACCATCACTAAATTAAAGATTATTTTGTCAATTTCACGTGGACTGTAAAATCGTCTAAATCAAGTTTTAAGAATTAAAGATAAAACACATACATACATACATACATACAAATATATATACATACATACTGTTGTGGATCTAAATCTCGATTACGATTTGTTATGACTGCTAGGGTGGTTGAGCTTCGCGCTTTAATGGCTGTTTCTGCGTTCGAGACTGTAATCGGTCCTCACAGAGTGCCTACGTATCTCGTATTGAGAATCAAGCCAAGACGTAGTTCTAGAATGAGGGGTCAGGCCCTTTATATAGGCTGAGAAGCCTTAGAATTATGGTAGGATTTGGAGACTTGGTGGGCAAGTCTTTGAGGAAGGTTCTAGATCTATTCCTTGTAGGAATCAGTTTCCATATTGAATTGTGCATCTTGGAGGATAAGTCAGGCAAGAGTAATATCCTTGTTTGACTCTTATTTGCTGAGCTGTTTATTACCCTTAATACTAATTACGAAATTAATATTATAATTAGGGTTTTGGGCCCAGCTGGTGGGCCCCACGTTTGGACCATTCTTGGCCTAATTAATGCCACATTAAATGTGACTTTAGGGCTTACTTTTAGCCCATATCATTTGCCCCCCAACTTCTAGGAAAGCTGATCAGGCTTTCCTTGAAGTTTAACTTGTCTAACTCGAGACTCGGGTCAGAATTTATCTTTGTACACTAGTGTTTCACGAGTATTGTCTTTATGTGAAGCGTGGAGCGACCGACGCGTTCACGACAATGTTAATTCGATGCTAACCGGCACTAATCAGTTTTAACGATGCTTAAACAATGTTTAAACAACGTTAAGCAGCATAAAACGGCACTAAACAGCGCTAAACGGCCTTAAACAATGCTTAAACAGTGTTAAACAATGTTGAAAGGATAAATTGGCACTCACGGTGCTTAAACGATACTAATCGGTGTTAATCGGCACTAATCAGTGCTTAAACGACACTAATCGGTGTTAATAGGCACTAATCAGTGCTTAAACGACACTAATCGGTGTTAATCGGCACTAAACAGCGCTAAACGAAGCTAAACGGAGGAGATTCGGGAAAATTTTAACCTCTTCCGGGCAACGAGGCAGCCGACAAGGGTCCCGGTCAGCTGCCAGGTGCTCCTGGTCGGCTGCCAGGAGATCCTGGTCGGCTGACCCTTTCCTGATGCACCTGGTCGGCTGCCAGGAGATCTTGGTTGCCTGCCGGGTGCTTCTCGATCGTCTGACACGTGCTTCTCGATCGTCTGACATGTGCTTCTCGATCGTCTGACATGTGCTTCTCGATCGTCTGACATGTGCTTCTCGATCGTCTGACATGTGCTTCTCGATCGTCTGACATGTTGACGGGAAATCCATGTTGACATTAATGATGTCACACGATGCTTAAACGACGTTTCAATGTCTGAGTAAACGACGTTAAATGACATAAAACGGCACTAAACGGTGCTAATTCGAAGGTCGATGTTTGTCACGGAAAGTGAGAAACCTTCAGCAAAACCATCAAACGATTCAATCAAACGATAGGGGGTGCCAAAATGAGTATCGGGAAGTCAGATTGAGCCTCTTTGTGGCTCCCGGTCAGCTACCAGATGCTCCTGGTCGGCTGCCAGGAGATCCTGGTCGGCTGCCAGGAGATCCTGGTCGGCTGACCCTTCCCTGATGCACCTGGTCGGCTGCCAGGAGATCCTGGTTGCCTGCCGGGAGATCCTGGTCGGCTGCCAGGAGATCCTGGTCGGCTGACCCTCCCTTGATGCACCTGGTCGGCTGCCAGGAGATCCTGGTTGCCTGCCGGGTGCTTCTTGATCGCTCGACAGGTGCCTCAAGTTGTTTGGAAGTGTTTTGGTCACCTATGACTTTCAAGGATCCAAAATCTCGATCTCGATCTCGATCTTGATCTTCGATTTAGTGTATTGGTCACCCGTGACTTTCAAGGATTCAGAACCTCAATCTCGATCTTAGGGATCCAGAACCTCAATCTCGATCTCGATCTTGATCTTCGATTTAGTATATTGGTCACCCGTGACTTTCAAGGATTCAGAACCTCAATCTCGATCTTAGGGATCCAGAACCTCAATCTCGATCTCGATCTTGATCTCTAATTTAGTATATTGGTCACCCGTGACTTTCAAGGATTCAGAACCTCAATCTCGATCTTAGGGATCCAGAACCTCAATCTCGATCTCGATCTTGATCTCTAATTTAGTATATTGGTCACCCGTGACTTTCAAGGATTCAGAACCTCAATCTCGATCTTAGGGATCCAGAACCTCAATCTCGATCTCGATCTTGATCCTAGGGATTCATGAGGTCGGCTGCCGGGAGATCCAGGTCGGCCAGACCCTTCCTTGATGCACCTGGTCGGCTGCCAGGAGAGCCAGGTCGGCCAGACCCTTCCTTGATGCACCTGGTCGGCTGCCAGGAGAGCCAGGTCGGCCAGACCCTTCCTTGATGCACCTGGTCGGCTTCCAGGAGAGCCAGGTCGGCCAGACCCTTCCTTGATGCACCTGGTCGGCTGCCAGGAGAGCCAGGTCGGCCAGACCCTTCCTTGATGCACCTGGTCGGCTGCAAGGAGAGCCAGGTCGGCCAGACCCTTCCTTGATGCACCTGGTCGGCTGCCAGGAGAGCCAAGTCGGCCAGACCCTTCCTTGATGCACCTGGTCGGCTGCCAGGAGAGCCAAGTTGCCTGCCGGGTGCTTCTTGATCGCCCGACAGGTGCTCCATTGTTGCTATGTCGTGCCTCTCAGAGCTTTTCGCAATGCCTGGAGTCTCGTTTTAGAATCACGTCCTTGATCATGGATGTTGTACACCTCCTTTCAGAGCATAATTAGTCTCTTTAATAGCAAAGACTAACTGATTGTATTCTACCTTCCTTAAACGTAATTAGCTCCTTAAGCTCAGATGAGTGCCTTGGCACAGCTTATTACTATATCTTTACGTAAATCCTTCTTTTCTTTCCCGGAATCATATATACCGGTATAATTATTGGCGGATATAGCAGATGAGAATCCATCTTTCTGTAGATGAACGATAGATGACCTGCAAACACGAACCAAGCTGTGTTTCAACCTGATATAGAAGGTCATCCATCTTCTATAAAAGAGTGGGGGGAGCCTTCATTTTCATTCACTTCACTTCTTCTTACTTCTAAAATTCTCTCTGAAGTTCTCAAGTTCTAAAGCTCTCAAGCTCTAGCTTTAAGTTCAAGCTCAAGATGGCAGATGGCGACCGCGCTCCAGCTTCGTCATTCTCTATGTCGGAGGCGATGGCCAAGAGAGCCTTGGCCAAAACATTGCGAGGTAATCTTCGACTGAATCCCCCTAGATATATTGATCGTCGATTTGATTCTTTAATTGTCTTGTTAAGTACTATGAGGGATGCATTTCCCAACAATTCTGAGTTAGCTGCGTATCATAGTCCGTCCAAGTTCGACAAGCAAGATGTCGAAAATATTAAGAAGTTATATGGCTTTCCGGATGTGATCAAGGTTTGCCTCCCAGGCTTAGCTGACAGAACCTGTAATTGGCACCTGTTAACTTCGCAAACACGCAAGTATACGCGATCACAAATAGCAAGTGATAAATAAGATTCGTTCCACAGAGACTAGGTGTAATGCCAATTTTAGTGCGTATGCAACAGTGTATGGTTACTTCTTAATGCTTGAACAATTATCAAACTGAGTTGTTTTATCTAGATTATACTACTAAAAACTTACTAAGATGATTTTACGTATATGAAAGAAACACAGGGTTCTAATTTCATGAATTGTTTCATCTAGGTTAACCGTCAAGATTCAATGCAATGTGGTTATTAAGGAACTAGCAGGAATACTAGGGTAGTAAGAGCTATCTTTCAATAAACTCACACCAAACCATAAAACCATCCACAATTAAGATAGAAGTTTTACGGACATCAATTATATCCAAATCACTATACGTCTATGAGATTGGGTGATACAATCGATTTAATCACAAATTCCATTATCAACTACATAGGGAAGTAATGTTCTTTCGAATCTATACTAACAATATGCGGAGAAGCCGTCATAACCCTATGCTAACATGGCAAGCCCTAATCTCTAAATCCACTTTCGCATTCATTAGAGATTGACAAAATAGATGATAGCTACCCATCTATATTAATTAACGCAACCATGCTAGGTAACCTTAGTATAAACCACAAGCATATATTATCAAGACTATCAACTACTAGAATCCACAAAACAATCCATTAGAACCCCATGAAAGTGTTTAGTTCATAATTGAACTTAGCACCGTCATGGGTTCAATTGATAACATAATTCTAAATCAAACAAATAATAAAAGAAGAGATAAATAAGGTTTAGAAATAAATCCCCAAAGTAGAAGAATACAAAAGTTCCAAAGATTACTCCTTGCTTGTCACGAGCTTGGAGATTCTTCCTTGAAATTGTTTCTAAGAAATAGATGAAAAATGTTGATAGATGCTAAGAAAATCTGCTAACTAATAATCGATCATATGTTTTTAGGTTTACAAGTATATATACAAGCCCTAATAAAAATGGGCCCAAACAAAATGACCCGGAGAAAACACCCCAAGGCAGGCACTACGCAGCGCAAGGGCGCTTGAACTCGCGTAGCTGCGCTAGCTATCTCCTGGAATATGCTACTCTCGAGCGCAAGAGCGCCTGTTTTGAGCGCAGGGGCGCCTGTTGAGCGCAGGAGCGCCTGTTCTGAGCGCAGGAGCGCCTGGTTCCCCCTGTCCAGAATTGTAGAGCTTCCTCTCCTCTTCGCGTGGACAGTTTACGGGCCTCAAACGGACTTCTAGAACTCAAGATATGGCCAAAACAGTGATGAATGCGCATTGAGCTCAAATTCCCGAGTTCTCTTGCCCTGGACTTCCTGTAACTTCTACTTTAAGCTCACAGAATACCACCAATACTTCACCAACACCACCAATGCTGCCCGACTATACAACCTACACAAATTACACAAAAACATATCAAATGACAACGAAACTTGAGAACTTGCAAACGTTTTAAGTCAGAACAGAAGGCAAATAGTGGATATAAAATCCACTTATCAAACCCCCAAACTTAAACCGTTGCTTGTCCTCAAGCAATGCAAACTCAACCTAACATGATGAATGAATGCAACTAATAACTAAATGTCATGATAATGCTAATGTGTCCTAATGCAATGATCCCACACAAATGATCCGAAACCAACTCAACAAGCAAACATCTCAACGAATGCAACAACTCCAAACAGAGCTCGACTAAGGCCCCGTATACTAACACTACATGCTCGGAAACGTGGTGTGTGCATTTCTCACTAGATATACTCTCGAAACTAGATAAAAGGCATAACTCATCCTTCGCCAAAACAATCACATGTTTATAAACAGAATCAACTTTAGACACTCCATGACTCAAAGACACCGCCATCATCATTCAAGGTAGACAAGGATTCATGCTTTACTATACAAAACAACACAAAAAACCAAACACGCATGCTTATTGACCGTGCAATGGGTGAGACCCCTAAAGGCTTATACAATAGCACTCATGTAGCGAGCGTTAGGTTAATGGATCCCAGACCGGAAAAGTCTTAGGTCACTAGGCATAAAATCCCCTAGAACTTAATTGCTCGAGTACTAAAGAGCTCACCCTGGTCAATTAGCATACACACACTCTCACAAACGCTCATTTTTTTTTACTCACAACTCTTTTTTTTTCTTTTGACTTTTTTTTTCTTTGTTTTTTTTTTTGTTTTGTTTTTTTTTATTCACACATGGGTGCTCTATCTCACCCCCCTAGACTACTCATATTAAATATGAGCGGCTACTAGCCATTTGACGCCTAGCCATTATTACACTACGACACAACACTAAGCATGACCTCCCTGTTTTCCCCCAAACTTATACTTAAGTGCTCCTATGCCATCAAGGGAATACTGAAAATTCTAGATATAAATAGGTGATTAAATCCAAACAACCAAACCAGGTATGACTTGATCTAGCCCAAGAGCAACAGTGAGACCGTGAAAAGATTGTGTTCCCGACACACACAAGTCAATTTCATAAGTACTTAAATCAACCCTCTATTCATTGTCATCACACTCAAATTAACGTCTACCTATCGAGCCAGAAACAGACACTCATATGGAATCATGTGATATGCATGAACAAAATGATATTACACTCCTAAATAAATCTATATGACATGGCATCCTAAATGCAACTAAATGACATGGCAAAACTAAATGCAAAATTACTAACATGAACTATCATGAATATGCAGCTATATGCAATGCAATCACTCTTGATACCCTAAAATCACCCCCAAACTTAAAATTTGCAATGTCCTCATTGAAGGTAAATTTAAAGGGTACAAGAGATACTCCCCTACTCGTCATCATCTCCACCCTCCTCGGGTGGTGTGTCTGGTGGTGGATAGACGTGGAGGCTCCAACACAACTGTTGTTTTATTCGAAAGCAAGAAATGATGGGTTGCCTCCCACGAAGCGCCTTTCTTTAACGTCTTTAGCTAGACTTGGCCACGATTTTCCTCTTGAAAATTTTCTGCACCGCATCTCTATAAGGCCATTTAATGATGTTTTCTGGAGCGACATCTTCAACGACAAGCTTTACCCGTATTCGCTCCTCACAAGATCTCATAACAACATTCTCCCGCCTACCTGAAAAGTTAGCAGCAATAACAATAGCAAGCAAAGGAGATGAATTACAAGAAACATACCCCAGGTGAACTAGCAATGTTTTGAGCTTGAGTTCGAGAGCTCCTTCAAATGATGGCTTAAGGCGCACCTGAGAATTCCAGAGATCTTCCACTCCAAGCCACTTATGTGGAATACGTAGCCCCATTAACAAAGGCACTGTAATCCTCGGTTGGCCATGCTTTGCCTTCTCCTTCTCCGTGTCATACTTTTTACTCTGCCCTGCATCAACCAATTTCAAGCTAAAACACTCCTCATCCTCTGTTGGCAAACTCATGGCTAGAGTTTGCTTCTGAAGCCTTTGTGGATATGGAGGAGGAAAATCGATTTGGACGATCTCTGTAGTCTTCTCCGGAGTAGATTTGTCAACAGGAGTGATGCTCTTTTCCTCTTCGGCCTCCAGCTGGTCGAAGTCAGATTGCAACGGAGCGGCATTCAACAACTGAACATGCTCTTCTAATTCATCATCTTCCACACTGAGACCCTCTTCATCCTCCGAAGGAATTAGCATAGCCAATTGAGCCTTGGAGTTTTCTTGATCTTGGGCTAATTCTTCAGAATTTTCAGATTGCAAAGGAAGTGGTTGCGGATGATTATTCAGAACCGAATTTTCTGGACATTCTGATTTTTCTGCCTCCGGCTCTGCTTCCTTATCAGCTTCATGCTCTGCTTCTTCCTCATCTTTGCCCTCAGACTCTCCTTCCTGAACTTCGATCATGATCTCACCCGTGGCTAAGAAAGGCCAGTCAAGACTGATAGGAAGGTTCTTGTCCTCCTCCTCTACAGCTAGGCCTTCTGTGTCACTTGCAATTTGATTCAATGTTTTTAATGCATTTGCAATTTTACCAATTTGATCTTCTACTGTCTGGAGAGACAATGCATTGCTTTTAACCATCAACCTCAATTCTTCTAATTCAGCCTCTTCAATCGACTGTTGGTTAGACCAAGTTTGAAATTGCTGCTGCTGAAATTCAGGAGGTTGAAAGTGTTGATGCACTGGGGCATACTGATGCTGAAATTGTTGCCCCTGTTGCTGCTGAATTCCCCCTGGACTGTATGGCTCATCTCCAAACTGCTGATTTTGGAGCGGGTAGGATGGATATTGGGATTGCTCCATACCACTCTGATTGTAGTCCCAGCTGAAATTTGGTCGGTTTCTGTTATACTCACATTGATGAGTGTAATGTCCACCTGCACACAGCTCACATACAATTACGAAGTCCTGCTCCCAATAATCCATCAAATAAAACAAACAGTTCAAGTCAGTAATCTATAACGACCACTGATGACAAGCACTTAAACTACAAATAACACCGAAGTCCCCGGCAGCGGCGCCAAAAACTTGTTAACTTCGCAAACACGCAAGTATACGCGATCACAAATAGCAAGTGATAAATAAGATTCGTTCCACAGAGACTAGGTGTAATGCCAATTTTAGTGCGTATGCAACAGTGTATGGTTACTTCTTAATGCTTGAACAATTATCAAACTGAGTTGTTTTATCTAGATTATACTACTAAAAACTTACTAAGATGATTTTACGTATATGAAAGAAACACAGGGTTCTAATTTCATGAATTGTTTCATCTAGGTTAACCGTCAAGATTCAATGCAATGTGGTTATTAAGGAACTAGCAGGAATACTAGGGTAGTAAGAGCTATCTTTCAATAAACTCACACCAAACCATAAAACCATCCACAATTAAGATAGAAGTTTTACGGACATCAATTATATCCAAATCACTATACGTCTATGAGATTGGGTGATACAATCGATTTAATCACAAATTCCATTATCAACTACATAGGGAAGTAATGTTCTTTCGAATCTATACTAACAATATGCGGAGAAGCCGTCATAACCCTATGCTAACATGGCAAGCCCTAATCTCTAAATCCACTTTCGCATTCATTAGAGATTGACAAAATAGATGATAGCTACCCATCTATATTAATTAACGCAACCATGCTAGGTAACCTTAGTATAAACCACAAGCATATATTATCAAGACTATCAACTACTAGAATCCACAAAACAATCCATTAGAACCCCATGAAAGTGTTTAGTTCATAATTGAACTTAGCACCGTCATGGGTTCAATTGATAACATAATTCTAAATCAAACAAATAATAAAAGAAGAGATAAATAAGGTTTAGAAATAAATCCCCAAAGTAGAAGAATACAAAAGTTCCAAAGATTACTCCTTGCTTGTCACGAGCTTGGAGATTCTTCCTTGAAATTGTTTCTAAGAAATAGATGAAAAATGTTGATAGATGCTAAGAAAATCTGCTAACTAATAATCGATCATATGTTTTTAGGTTTACAAGTATATATACAAGCCCTAATAAAAATGGGCCCAAACAAAATGACCCGGAGAAAACACCCCAAGGCAGGCACTACGCAGCGCAAGGGCGCTTGAACTCGCGTAGCTGCGCTAGCTATCTCCTGGAATATGCTACTCTCGAGCGCAAGAGCGCCTGTTTTGAGCGCAGGGGCGCCTGTTGAGCGCAGGAGCGCCTGTTCTGAGCGCAGGAGCGCCTGGTTCCCCCTGTCCAGAATTGTAGAGCTTCCTCTCCTCTTCGCGTGGACAGTTTACGGGCCTCAAACGGACTTCTAGAACTCAAGATATGGCCAAAACAGTGATGAATGCGCATTGAGCTCAAATTCCCGAGTTCTCTTGCCCTGGACTTCCTGTAACTTCTACTTTAAGCTCACAGAATACCACCAATACTTCACCAACACCACCAATGCTGCCCGACTATACAACCTACACAAATTACACAAAAACATATCAAATGACAACGAAACTTGAGAACTTGCAAACGTTTTAAGTCAGAACAGAAGGCAAATAGTGGATATAAAATCCACTTATCAGCACCCAGAGAAGCTATGTGTCTACAAAGGTGCCCTAGAAGCAGGTCTGAGATTCCCGGTAGACCAGTTCATAATAAGGCTCTTGGCGGAGCTTCAGGTTCATCCCTGCCAATTGTATCCTAATGCATGGCGGTTGATTATCATCTTTATGCTGAGATGTCGAGATCTAGGTATCGAGCCTACTACTACCATGTTCAGGAGCATATTCGCCGCCAAGAATTCTTCTGAGGCTCAGAAGGGTTGGGTCACTATTCAACATAGATCCAATGTTCCACATATTGTGAATGCTTTTTCATTCCCAGATTCCCATCACTACTGGGACAGAGAATTCGTGACTCTGGTATGGCGTGGTGGCGATTGGGGCCAATTCTTTATGTCTAAGTTTGGGGAAGTGCATGATGCTACACATTTTGTATGTGATCTTGACGAGGAGGAGCTTTTTGATCGTGATCGACTACTTGCTGACGACGGCCGTACTCACTACAAAGTTTTCTTAACCGAGAAGAGACTTGTAGAAGCTGGACTTAGCTTACTTTCTGCTGATGGTAATTTTTTACCTTCATATTATGAACCCTGTTTGTTCTTATTCCGATATCTTTTCTGTTGTCTTTTCAGTTGCTGAGGAGATCGACAATCGGCCCGAAAACCAGCCGAAAGTTACTAGGAGGATGATCAAGAGAGCCGAGGCGGCTTGCATTCAACCCGGGCCGAAGATCCCTCAGTTCCTGTCGGGATGCTCTTCGAAGAGATCACGGAATGCTGACGGGAGAGTCAAGACCCCCTTCATCCCTGGCTGGGGAATTTGTGAACAAGATTCTGTCTTGGGATGCCCAGAGTCTGCCTTGGATTGGTCCAAGTTCAGCATCACTCCCCCCGACCTTCTGACTGTGACAGCCGGGGACAAATTTGACGAGGCGGAGAAACTCGGGGCTCAAGCTCTATATCAGGTTTCCCACCTTCCTTCCTAGACATAGTGTTTTTACTTAACTTGTGATTATAACTGACTTATTGGTTCTTTGTTCCAGGCGAATGCCCAGTTCCAAGCTAGCACTCGGCTAGGCCATGCATACCGAGATGAGAATGTGGCTTTGAAGAAGGAGAAAGCAACTCTTGATGAGAAATATCAAGACTTGGAGTCCAGGGCCATCCGGGCTGAAGCTGATGCTCATTCTATCCAGAGACAGTATGACTCCCTGTATAACAATAGGGCAATAGACTGCAAGCAAGTGGTGAAAGCTTACCAGGAGTCTGAGGATTTCTTTGAGCTTATAGATAAGCATGACGATGAAGTACGCCCGGGTATCATGTCTGTTGGCTGGGATCGAGCCATCAATGCTGTGAGTAAGAGGCATCCTGCTGTGGTTTTCCCGAGGGACTTTCCAAGTCCGTATTGTCAAGTTGCTTCGGGCGCCGAGGCCATGCCGGTAGCTCAGGCTTCGGGCTCCGGCTCTAGGGGAAGTCATCGTCGTTCTGGTTCCGGCTCGAGGGGTGTCCGAGCATCTGTGGATGGCTCAGTTTCCTCAGATCCTCGAGGGAAAAGGCCTATGACCGTGCAGAAAGGGAGAGTGGTTCGTCCAACAGTCCCCTAGAAGAAGGTAGTTGGAGATAGCTCCTCTTCCGAAGAGGAAGAGGTTGAGGCAATGGAAGTGACAGCTCCACCAGTCGCGGTAGCCGAACCGGGTAAGGGCCATGATGAGGACAGCTCTGAGGAAGAGAGTGATGAGGGGAGTAGCGAGGAAGAGACTGATGAGGAGGAGAATGACGAGGAGGAGAATGGCGAGGAGGATTCCTCGGATGAGTAGCTGGGATTGCTTCGGGCCTTGCATGGCCTAACTTAGCCGTATGTGGCTTTTATTTCTAGTATTTCAATCACGGTGCTTCGTGATTAAACTTTTATTCGGTCTAAATGATGTAACCCTAACTGTTGGCCCTTCGGGGTCTTTATTTATGCACTTGTTTGTTTTATTCGTATGTTCATTTATTTTCGGTACTTGGTCTCCCTAGACTCACACTCAACAGGTGCTTGGTACGTAAACAAAACATAGAATCATAGAATGGAAAACAAGTTTGCATTAATAACTCAAAAAAGGGGATAAACCCTTACATAACTCATTATTGTCCTACTCGGGGCATCAAAACCCTGGGATGGTTTCATGGAACCTTATTTCTACTTCTCCTACTAGATAAATAAAAAGCTACATCCTCGCAGAGGCAACTTAAACGTAATAAATCTTGAGGTTCAAGGCATGCCAAGTACGGGGCACCTCAACCCCGTCCAAGGTCTCCAACTTGTATGATCCTCGTCCCAACGTCTTCCTGACTCGATACGGCCCTTCCCAATTTGGGGCTAGTTTTCCTTTCTGGCCAACTCCAGAAGCCTCGATCTTCCTCAGAACCAAATCACCTTGTTGAAAGAACCTCTCCTTAACCCTATGGTTGTAATAGAAGGATGCTTTCTTTTGATGCTCCACATTTCTGGCGTTTGCCTCGTCTCTGACTTCATCAATCAGATCCAGGGCGAGCTTCATACCTTCTTCATTTGTCTCAGGTTCAAATGCCTCCACTCGAGGTGATGCATGCATAATCTCCAGTGGCACAACTGCCTCAGCTCCATAAGCTAGCAGAAACGGGGTTGCTCCTGTGGTCACCTTGCAAGTAGTGCGATAAGCCCAGAGTATAGGCAGTAACTCGTCTACCCAGGTGCTCCTTGAGCGTTCAACCCTTTTCTTAAGTCCATCAAGGATGATCCGATTGGCCACCTCGGCTTGTCCATTTGCTTGCGGATGTGCTACTGAGGTAAAACGAAGCTCAATAGCATTCTCCTCACAATACTTCTTGAATTCTTCATTATTGAACTGTGTCCCATTATCCGTCACAAGGATTCGCGGGATGCCATACCTGCAGATTATGTTCTACCAAAAGAACTGGGAAACTTGCTTGGTGGTTATTTTGGCTAAAGGCTTAGCCTCAATCCACTTGGTGAAGTAGTCAATGGCGACAATCAGAAACTTCCTCTGTGCTGATGCCATAGGGAAAGGCCCAAGAATGTCCATCCCCCACATAGCAAATGGAATGGGGGAATTGACTGATGTTAACATCTCAGGCGGCTGCCTGACAATCGGAGCATGCTTCTGGCACCTGTCACACCTCTTGACATAATCCTGTGCATCAGCCAGCATCTCTGGCCAGTAGAATCCCAAGCGGGTTATCTTGTGAGCGAGGGCCCTGCCCCCCAGGTGCTGCCCACAGATTCCTTCATGAACTTCTTCCAAAGCCTCCCTTGCCTCTTGAGGCCTCAAGCACTTCAAGTACGGGATGACAAATGATCTCTTATACAGAATGCCCTCAATCAAGGTGTATCTCAATGCTCTTACTGAAAGTTTTCGTGCCTCCAAGGCATCATCTGGGAGCCACCCGGTCTCAAGGTATGCCTTGATGGGATCTATCCAAGAACTTCCCACATCAATTGGTGCCACTAATTTTGAATTGATGGTCGGGGCCTTCAAGACCTGGAAGTAAACACTCCCTTCATAGTTTTCTATCTCAGAAGAAGCAAACTTAGATAGGGCATCGGCCTTAACGTTCTCTTCTCTCGGGATGTGTTCTACATAACACTCGTCAAACTGAGTCATGACAGCTTTTACAACTCGCAGATACTTTGCCATAGTTTCATCCTTGGCCTCAAATTCACCATTTACTTGAGAGACTACTAATCTTGAATCTCAAAACACTTTGAGGTTCTTGACTCTCATGATTCTGGCCAAGCCTAGACCAGCTATCAAGGCCTCATACTCAGCTTCATTGTTGGTTGTCTGGAAATCCAACTTTAAAGCATATTCGACTGTGAACCCATCGGGGCTTTGCAGTACTAATCCTGCGCCACTAGATTTTGTTTTTGATGCTCCATCAAAATAGAGCACCCAGTATTCCTTCTGATCAGGTTCAAGTTCTCCATCTCTATCTTGCTTCTCAGGGGTTGTTATCATTTCCTGCCCCCCGACTTCTTGGTTGCTAATGGTGCATTCAACCACGAAGTCAGCCAATGCCTGAGCCTTAATGGCTGTTCGAGGCTTATATGTGATGTCAAATTCTCCAAGTTCAATCGCCCACTTGATTAGCCTCCCACTAGCCTTTGGGCTATGCAAAATGTTTCTCAACTGTTGGTCCGTCAGGACCTCAATCTTGTGTGCCTGGAAGTACGGGCGTAACTTCCTCGAGGCCGTTACCAATGCCAATGCGAATTTCTCGACGGGAGAGTAATTCAGCTCCGCCCCGTGCAACACCTTGCTCACATAATAGATAGGTTTCTGGACCTTCTTCTCTTCTCGGATGAGAACGGCGCTCAACGCTTGCTCGGATACCGCCAGGTATATATAAAGAGTCTCTCCGGGACTAGGTTTGGCCAACAACGGGGCTTCAGTCATGTACTTCTTCAGTTGTTCAAAGGCCTCTTGGCTCTCACGAGTCTACTCAAAATCTTTCACCTACTTTAATGCTTGAAAGAAAGGCAGGCATTTGTCACCAGACTTGGAGATGAATCTTCCTAAAGCCGCTACTCGGCCTGTCAACTTCTGCACATCTCTTATAGAGCGTGGTGGCTCCATGTCTAAGATCGCCTTGATCTTGTCAGGATTGGCTTCTATGCCTCGCTTTGAAACCATAAGACCCAAGAATTTGCCTGATCCAACGCCAAAGGCACACTTAGCTGGATTCAACATCATTTTATGGTGCCTCAGCACTTCGAATGCCTCTCTGAGGTGCTTAATGTGGTCTGCCTTGAACAGGCTCTTGACTAGCATGTCATCAACATAGACCTCCATGGTTTTTCCAATCAGATGGGCGAATATCTTATTCACCAGTCGTTGGTAAGTAGCTCCTGCATTTTTTAGACCGAAAGCCATAACAAGATAGCAGAAAACACCGAAGTCAGTTATGAAAGATACCTTAGGGACGTCATCCTTGTGCATCTTAATCTGATTGTAGCCGCTAAAACCATCCATGAAGCTTAGCATCTCATGTCCAGCTGTGGCATCTATTAACATGTCTATCCTTGGTAGAGGAAAGCAATCCTTAGGGCATGCGTCATTCAAGTCGGTGAAGTCTATACACATCCTCCACTTACCGTTGGCTTTCTTGACCATCACAGGGTTAGCCAACCATTCCGGGAACTGAATCTCTTCGATAAACCCAGCTTCTAAGAGCTTGTCGACTTCCTGTTTTATGGCCTCTTGCCTTTCAGGTGCAAAGTTCCTTTTCTTTTGCTGTATTATCTTCCGATTGGGATCAACATTCAACCTATGAGTTATGAGTTGGGGATCAATCCCTGGCATATCAGCCGCTGTCCAAGCAAACACATCGCCATTCTTGTAACACCCCCAGATCCGGGGTCCGGGATCCGGTGGTTACGGTTTCCAATTCTGTCCACAACAATTGAACTTTCCTTAACATAAAATAAATTACGTCTCTATGACCCAACACAACAATATAAAACACACCCGTTATAGTCCCAGAGATGAAATCAGAGTAACAATCAAATTTTTATTAATCACATTATGAGTTCTTACAATCCAAAAGAATTTCAATATAAATACATACTCTTTGCCATCCATTTACATAAGTCATACTAGACCATATTCTTGGTACTGAAAGAATAAATATATCCTACCAATAGCTTCTTCTTCAGCTCTGGTAGTCTCATCGTCCTCGCCCGCGTCGAGTGCGCCTTGTGCGAGTCATCTGGTCTAGCTGTTGTTGTAATATAATAATAAAGCAAGGGTGAGCAATAGCCCACCAACAATAATATATAACTGAACGATAATATATAATAGTTCAAAAGTATCTTTCAAACCATATGCCATGCATTTACGGAAATGATGCCAGTATAATATGAACGATGAAGTTACAAGGTAACTTAAAGTATTTGTTTGTAGAAATATCTGCTACATCAAAAGTAAGCGTGATATTCTCATTGCCATTAAAAAGAGGAACTTGCATGAAAAGATTGCAATTCCAGTTATGAACACTTTTCCAGCTCTGCCAACAGTAATCATGTTGCAGGAAATAAATAAGTTTGGATGATGAACCAATGATGGAGTATTCACCGCGCCCGCTGTTCCAATCTTGATGATCAGTCGAGATCGTACAGCTCAAATTAGATTTACTACCGGTAGAAGGAAGAACTGACGGCTTTACTTGTCTACCGCCTTACTAGCTCTCCCCGGCCAACGGTTGGGCCAAAAGGGATGGACCGGCGCTACTCGGCCTCTTACACGACTCCTAGTTCAAATAGAATTCATGATTCTGAATGTAACGTTCGTCCCCCTTTCCCCAAGTATAGTACTTGTTGATAAGACTCTACAAGGTAGTCGTATCTAGTTGGAAAGGAAAATTCACCAATAACTTCCAAGCTATTGCTTGGTAACGAATATCAACTTGTTCCAACAATCTTACCCCTCGAAAGATGAGAAGGTAACCAACGACTTAATAAGTCAATAGCACCCGAGTTGCGAGTGAAGAGAATACTTTATGACTGGGAAGTCGACAAGATAATTAACATTTTCCAAGTAAACCTTATCGAGGTTATTCTAAGTATGGAATAAATATTCAGAGAATATTTATTGAATTAAAATATTTTACAGAATATTTAGGAATATGAAAGAATATCTTTAATCAGAGTATTTCTCAAATAATCCTTGAAGAAATATCGAGAGAATATTTATTGCATAATTAAATATTCAAATGAATATTCAAATGAATATTCATTAATTAATAAGACCTTAAAGGAATATTTAAAATAATATTCGATGATTAAATAGAACCCTGGATGAATATTCAAAATAATATTCATAATTAATTAGGAATTTAAATGTTTATTGAAAAAGTAATATTCATTTAATGAATAATATTCTAAATGGATATCAAGTAATATTAATTTAGTAATCCAAGCTTTAAAGGAATATTCGAGATAAGACTCGATAAATAAATCAAGCTTCAGATGAACATTAAAATAATATTCATCAGGTAATTACTATCTTAAATGAATATTCAAAAATAATATTCATTTAATGCATAATATTCTAAATGAATATCCAAATAATATTCATTTAGTAGTCCAACCTTTAGAAGAATATTCGAAATAATAATCGATAAATAATTCGACTCTGAATGAATATTAAAAAAATATTATTCGTCGAATAGTTACGTTCAATAATTATTTGAAGTAGGGATCGTTAAATAAATAATCTCGAACGAATATTCAAATAATATTCGTCGCCCGAATAATGGAAAATATTTACTTAGATATTTTCTTTCGAGGTAATCTCGATATGTCAAGAAATATTGACTCCCGGTCTATATTTGATGAATAAGATGGATACGCCCTTCTATGAGGGTCTTACAATAACCGGCTTATAATTGATACGTTAGCTATCTAATTTATAAGCCAATAAACAATCAGGGAACAAGCATAATGATATAACTTGAAAGTAGGCATGCATGCTATGGCATATGTATAACAGAAAACATATATAAATATTCAATCACAACAACAACCTAAAAGAAGGGAATTGAAACTTGCCTGGTAGTCGAGTACGGTAAGGGGTAGTGATAGCGGGTCCCGGGTCAGCTTGGTAATCTATAAATAGCCAAGTCATTCGGGATTAATCACTTAACATTTTAAAAGTTAAGTTATACTTAAATCGAAACACGTTCTCGAGTTATCTCGTTATACCCCTTTTTGTGGATTCCCTTTATCATTGATCCGACCCGACATTCGTTCGTTAATACGACATGTCACTGTACTTACATTTGGGACATACTTAAGTCATACAAGTTCTAAGGTCGATCGTTACAAACCAATATTATACTCCGAGTTTTATCGCCCGTTTTCTAAGTGTTTTACCAAAGTTATAATAGAGTCGTCTTTTAGGGGTTCGTTCGCGTTTAACCTCGACTCGAATATTTTTATAAAATCGGAAAACGATCCGTTACACATGAGGTTTTCTCTCACACCTTCCTTTTTACCTCTAGTATTTAATTACCAAGATTCGCCATTGACTTACGTATTTTACGAGGGTTCAATTTTAATAACGAACTCGTACTTACGGTTTCGAACGTCTTTTAGTGAATCGGCCATAATTCCTAAACCGTAAGTCCGTTTCACATGATCTTTATATCAAAACGAAGCTTATAACATGATCTATCTTTCCATGGCAGAACATGATACTGGACAGTGAATTATGGCTACTGTCAAACACGATTTCTTAAGGTTAACAAAAATCGGGCATTACGACGGCTATAAATCGGACGTTCCATAAATCGTAATCAACAACCCAAGCCACACCGGGCATACCAATCATCTTACATTCATAATACTAATCTCATAAGTCCAGGAACATCATATTATATCATCATATTCATCACATCTCTTAAATCAAACAAACTAACTACATAATCATGTAAACATGCTTATAACAACATTATCACCAAAACTTATCCAAAACTCCATTAAAACTCAAATCAAAGACTAGGGTTCTTGAAGTTTATACCTTCCTTGGAGTGTCTAGGAGTCTAACAAGCCTTGATCTAGTCCTTGGATCACCTTAATATAGCTTAGAGCAACAAAGAAAACCAAGAAAACAAAGTTAGTTTCTAAGGGTTACTATTCATTATCACTTTTGTAAAAATCATAGAAAATAGAAAAATAAGAGTTTGTCTCTCAAATTTTTACCACATCTTGGCCTCTTCATAAGCTTTGTTTTGAGTCCTAGATCATCAGATTTGAAGCTTCCTAGCTAGGGTTTTGAGCCCCCTTTCTCCTCTGGACAGAAACTGTCAAGCACAGATCAGTTTGGCTTCTTCAACTTTGAGCATGGATTTGACTAGGCTATACTACTTTGTTGGACATGAAATTTTGAGCGAATATTACCCATGGAGTGGAGAGGCTATGGTTAAAATTTGGTGATTTTATCATGGATAGAAATGGAGATATGAATTTGTCTTTGGAGAGTGTTTCTGCTGGACAGTTTGAGAGAATGAGAGGAATGGAGATTGTTTTGGTTGCTTTGATCTCATCCTTGTCCAAAATACATTATTGATGATAATATCTAGCATAAAGCTACTTTATTAAAGTGCTTTGCTCATATATGATGCAATCCAATGGACAAGTGTTGTGATTTTGTGGTGGAAAGGTGTCATGCAAGCTAACTAAGTGATTTGGTTTCTAAAGATGCTAGTTACTTTGTAACTACTTAGTTACTTGATCTCATCCACTTGCACATACTTGCATCTTGGTTCTCTGCTCATTTCTTTGTCCGTTTATTGCTCAATTCATTGATCGTTCGGACGAATAACTAAGTAGTTTCACCTCTAGGGTTTACCGGGAAATTTCTCGATATTCATAATACCTTTCCCAATCCTTAATATAATCCTCGTGATGACCATGTAGGATATTTAATCTCGATACGAACTTAATCCGTAATCTAGGATTCGTTCGCTTTATTGATTAATCTCGTTATAACGTTTTAGCGGTTTCTAGAACGCTTGTTTCACTGCCTCAGTGGTTTCCTACCTTCATTCTTAAATCAAATATAATAACATCCCAAAATATCAAATCCTCAAAGTTAATATCTCAATTCTTGGATTATAATAATATTTAATCCACTGTCCGGTCAAATATTATACCGAAAAGGAATTTGGAATTTCTGAATTCCGATCGTCTCTGCATTCACTTATTTCCTCCGCGTATTACTAATATGATTTCGAAACATCCATATCACGTCCCGTACATAGGGTGGCGTGAAAAGTTTTCCAACTTACAAAATCACTATTCATCCACCAAATTACTATGCACGTACAGGAAACACTATGCACGTACGGGAAATACTATGCACGTACGGGAAACACTATGCACGTATGGGAAACACTATGCACGTACTCATTTCCCTTCAAGGATCCATTAGCTCCTTCCTGGATGGTAGATTATTCTTATCTAGGTCCTCAACCATCGAATTACTCTATTCTGACAATATACCAATGCATCAGGATCATTGTCCAAAGCAATATCCATTCATTACAATCATTGTTCTTTGAAACCACCATTCATTAGAGCTGGTGACCTTGTTGTCGGAATCATTGTTCCTCATTTTATCATTACTTAATAAAAAGTTTTAATTATATCCAAAATTTGGGGATCTTACAGTCTCCCCTCCTTAAAAGGATTCCGTCCCGGAATCAGGTAGGAAGCAAAGAGTCGTTTGCCTGTCGTTCACTTTTTAGCTTCCCGGTCAATTCTTAGTCATTCTACCCTTTCTCAGCACATCTTCTAGTGCTACAATCCATACTTTATCCTTTTTCCATCAACTTTGCTACTTTTCGTACAACACACTATCCGGGTTATGATCTTACTCAGTCTTATCCTTATTGATACATGCAGTGACATTGGTATCACTATCCCACTGCGAATTTGGAGGTAACCTCGCTCGCACTGTGCATTTCCTGATCGCTTTAATCTTCACAATCTCGATCAATATAGAGAAGTGGAAAGATTTATTGAGAGATCACTATGATCAATTGAACATTTGTTATATTGCATAGCTAGTACAGAAGGGGGCCAGCCTTTAGTACTTGACAAGCAAGTAAACAAGTTATGGTATTCCACTTAGACTTCTATCACATAGACAGATAGTCACGTAGCAGTACCTCCCCTCCTTAAAAGGTTGTTCTTCTCAATTCATAAAGAAGATGAATAAGAGAGAAGAAAAGAAAAGAATTCTAAAGGATTATAGAAAGTTTTCATGATTGTAAAATATCATACTCAGAATTTACCTCTGAACTATAGAGGTTCATTAAGGAAGAAATTAATCATAATTATATCCAATACTATTTGATCGTAACCTCACGTGTCAACATATCTTGCTGCTTTGTCCAATATTCTCTGAACCTGTACCCTGGTTTAACCTTAGCAACACTTACTTTTGGAAAATCTTTGAACCTCTCAGGTTAAATCTTAGTTTCTCGCTTGACACCATTGTTACTGACATTCCATGCCACGCTACTAGCTTTTTCATATCCATAATATTGACACTATCAGGTTGACATCCTGAGAATTCATTAGAAAACCCATTCATAACATTCCTTGCTTCTCATTCCATAGTTGCTTTCCCAGCCTTTTCTTTATCAATCACATCCTTCTTATTATCTGATTCTTACTCATTTCTATTATTTACTTTCACCTTCACCTCTTTATTGAGACACCTTTTTGCACTTGGTACCTCCTTATCGGTATTCCGTCACATTTATTCTATAATCATCACGTTATTCCAATTTAAACTTTCCGAAATGAATCTGGCCCGATCCCTTTAACTTAGATTCATATAATCTACTTCTGCCAACCTTGTTTCTCATCACTTGTTCTTTTCTATCCGTGGTTTTCCAGAGGTTGTCTTTCGTAAGTCAGACCAGGTCGTATATCTACCGGCTCATGCTCTTATCATCTATCGAGCATCTGCAGTTTACTGGCGTAGCCTGGCCACATGAAAACCCGTTATGACCGTGCTATAAGTTTTGGGGGTAAGGCTGGCTCGAATACCGCCGTCCGAACACTTTTAAACTCTCAGGTGGCCAAATAAGTCTCGGGCTCAACCGCCCTTCCCTCCAAGTCTCATTAATTCTTTCCATGGGAATATCTTTAACATCATGAATCATCAACCTCATATTCTCTATCTTGTTTGCGCAGAAGTACACTAACATAAACTTGTTTGTCATTCATCAACATGCCATTTAGTTAATCAATGGCAGCACTTTCTTTATCTTTACATTGTCATCTACTTTCTTAGAAGAATCACCATCGCTTGTTGTTTACGTAGTGCATTAATAGCTAATCCTACGGGTTTCAAATCCTTTAGGGAGACAAAGTAATCACTATTCCTTATCCATAAGGAACACTTCCTGAACTTGATGTAGATATTACATGAAGTAGATACAATTGCAGAAGAGTTTCAAGCATCACAGCTATGTCAGGTTGATGAAACTATCACTCATGCAGCTTCCATAAAAGACTGGAAACTTAACGGTTTACTTCGTTAATTTTGTATCATGGTCCTCGTCTGCCTCAAAACGGGACCTTCTAAGGTACGTAATATGCTTAAGACTCCATCAGGAATCGAATCTTTACTTAAACTATTATTACCTTCGATTCTTGCACAATCATCAAAAGGAATGTAACTTCCTCCACTCCAATATGACCTTCAAGGTCTTTCCAAATATCATTTTGTTTCTTCGGTATGAACATTTGTAATTATTCCTTTATACTTAGACTGTCGGCCACCTCATTGGCCTTTCCTGATAATAATAATTTCTGGTAATCCTTGTTCTCTGGATATATTCCAATTCAAACATTTCTACCTCATTCCCATCATTTTTGGGTGAAAGCATTCTCCCTTAAGCTCTGCTGATGGAGAATAATATATTTATCAGTCTTTCTCCATAAGTCATTGCTTCCACCTACCCGTGGGAACTTTATCATGTTTATTCCCAATCCTACTTAGGATACTTCTTTTCTTAGTTCTTTCCTTATCTTAGGATAATCTCAACCTTTATAGGTTCAATCCATACTTCCTCAGGGTTTCATACATGCCTCATCTGGCATTATTGTTACTATGTCATACATTCCTTACCAAACTTCCATTTTGAAGTTCGGAATATTACCTTTTTCCTTGTAAGGTTTCATAGGTCATCCTCATCCTTCCTCCTGTATTTTCTGGGTACAGGGTATATCAAAATGTCATTGATCAATACTCTAATAATTCTATCTATGTTCTTTCCAGAACTCTTTTTAATGATCCTTACCGGTCATTGTTGCCTTAGCAAGTCCAACTCATATCATCTGAAGTCATAATGTCGTTATTAGGGTTAATGCCACCCCTTGTGCATTCCCCAGGGTTTGTCTTAATTTATGGATATCCTATCCTTAATTCAACTGCCAAGGAATTCTTGCATCTTATAATTGGCAATCAGATCATGTATCCTTAATAAAGGTCTCTTTTCAATCATTCTCATTTGATAATCGATCGGTGGCTTAATGCCGCCCTCTTCTTTCAGATAGTTATCAGCCTATTTGGCCTTCCAAAAGGCAACGTATGCCTATCTGCTCTCTTACAGAACTTGGTAATGGTAGCAAGGATGTTTTGGAAGATATTGGTCGAGTTCAACGTGAATCTCTTAGTACTTATCGTTCTTCGCAAAGGTACATGCCTCAGAGAAAATTCCTACAACATACTGTTCAATTTCTGACCATTTCTATACTCTCTTCATATACCTTCATTGTTTACTTTCCTCCGTCATAATATATTCATGGTATTCACGATACCCTAACATCATACATCTCAAGTCACTATACTTCCATTTTACTCGTAATCTTGGACAACCATATACACATGAGTCACTTTAGTACGGGTGACCCCATCCCAAAAAGGTCTAGTGAATTCCCAATCAAAACATGGGCTGTTCAGCAGAAGATTCCTACGATCTCATTAATGTTTCCTTTATATCAGAAGGCCTTGCAGTCGGTGCTTTCTTAGAAGCAACCCTGCTTTGTCCTTTCATTGCTGGTCTAGTCACTTGATAATCCTTTGTGACTTGGCCTCAACTGGCCACAAAAAAAATATATATATGATTTTAGGGGTTGGCTAATAGCGTTACTTTTCTATCCATCTACTGGTAACATTTAAGAAGACCAGTTTCGGAACCCGAAGAATAATCCTATGAATCACCAAGCAGGTAGAACCACAAACAGTCATAATAACGGAATTATTGACATAAAGTTGGAAGTTTAACCACTAGAAAGGAACCAAATATATATATCCCATAGAAGGGAAATCAAAAGTTTCAAACTGAAACATGCCACCTCTTCCTGATACATATACATCTTAGTTGTCGATAATATCAAATGTCAGTCTTCCTAACCACAGGTTTCAGAAGGAACACTACCGTCGGAGTTAGTCGTTTCATAAAAATTGGCACTACTAAGGCCATCCTAGTCTGGTGTACCGTGTTTTTCGAATGCATCCGCAATTACTCTGCCGTGCTGCATAAGCACACCACCTAAACCTGTATGAGATGCATCATAGTGTATCATAAAGTCTTCCTTCTCCCGTTAGGCAACACCAACGCCGGGTCGTTACCAATTTCATCTTAAAACATTCTCTATTACCTCTTAACCACTAATCGCATTACTTGATCCATTTGCAATTCGGTGTCAGAATAAACTTAAGGTAACTACTATAATCTATTCGGGGAAAAGAAAGAATTTAATATTCCTCTGAGTCACATGCATCTAACGTTTCTGGTTCATCATTTCACTGAGTTAAATTAACCCTATACTTAGTCTCTGACAATAGTCTCATTACGAGTTCATCTTGACTCACTGGTCTTATCTTCCGGTAGGTTCTGAGATCATTGTCTTGCTTACTACTTCCTTATATAACTTTATCCAATCATGCTGTCACTTCCCAATGTTTTCACTTTCTAACTGATTCATTCATAAAATGGACATTTTCCTGAATAAAACAACTTCATCAACCTCAATTTGGTTCCATAAATTACAACCTATGACATCTGCCTTCTCATGGTGAATTATTACTGACAATATTCACACTAATCCATTTATCCGATAATATGGCACTTGTTGCCTCTATCTCAACTGCTCCTGGGTGCTCCCCGTCCTACATCGACGTCTTTGATAATCATGCATCATTCTAACTCCTTTCTCATTAATCTGAAAGTCTCTAATGATCTTTATCTATCCCCATATAAGACCTCAAGTAATCCTTCCAATCTGTCTAAATTGCTGGTACTACCTCTCGTAGTCCGGCTATAAATCCAACATAAAATTTCAATTCTCTTAATAATATCTCAGTTCTTTGTGCTCACTTCTCTGAGCACTATAATCTTAACTCTCGCTATCCCTCTGGCTACAGCCCTCATTTCCTTGGAGTAATCTCCTCATCCTCAATAGAATTTTCCTCTGTTGGAACCTCTTTCGAGTCCTCAATAGGGTACTCTATCGAATTCATAATCTGATCGTCAGCATATAATACAACATCATCATGCTGCTGCTCGTACGCCTCAAGGTCTGTCGCCTTACTAGTCGATACGAGAACGAGCTAAGTTACTATCATGATACTTAAGAGTTCCCATAAGGGTTTTATATGTCAGCACTACATTAAGTAGTCCGACTATGAACTTGGCAAGAGTTCTTATTATCTTAGTAAGTTTATGGTTTTAACGTCGCCTCATCTCTGGGATTTATAACGTAACGCTCTGATACCACTTCTGTAACACCCCCAGATCCGGGGTCCGGGATCCGGTGGTTACGGTTTCCAATTCTGTCCACAACAATTGAACTTTCCTTAACATAAAATAAATTACGTCTCTATGACCCAACACAACAATATAAAACACACCCGTTATAGTCCCAGAGATGAAATCAGAGTAACAATCAAATTTTTATTAATCACATTATGAGTTCTTACAATCCAAAAGAATTTCAATATAAATACATACTCTTTGCCATCCATTTACATAAGTCATACTAGACCATATTCTTGGTACTGAAAGAATAAATATATCCTACCAATAGCTTCTTCTTCAGCTCTGGTAGTCTCATCGTCCTCGCCCGCGTCGAGTGCGCCTTGTGCGAGTCATCTGGTCTAGCTGTTGTTGTAATATAATAATAAAGCAAGGGTGAGCAATAGCCCACCAACAATAATATATAACTGAACGATAATATATAATAGTTCAAAAGTATCTTTCAAACCATATGCCATGCATTTACGGAAATGATGCCAGTATAATATGAACGATGAAGTTACAAGGTAACTTAAAGTATTTGTTTGTAGAAATATCTGCTACATCAAAAGTAAGCGTGATATTCTCATTGCCATTAAAAAGAGGAACTTGCATGAAAAGATTGCAATTCCAGTTATGAACACTTTTCCAGCTCTGCCAACAGTAATCATGTTGCAGGAAATAAATAAGTTTGGATGATGAACCAATGATGGAGTATTCACCGCGCCCGCTGTTCCAATCTTGATGATCAGTCGAGATCGTACAGCTCAAATTAGATTTACTACCGGTAGAAGGAAGAACTGACGGCTTTACTTGTCTACCGCCTTACTAGCTCTCCCCGGCCAACGGTTGGGCCAAAAGGGATGGACCGGCGCTACTCGGCCTCTTACATGACTCCTAGTTCAAATAGAATTCATGATTCTGAATGTAACGTTCGTCCCCCTTTCCCCAAGTATAGTACTTGTTGATAAGACTCTACAAGGTAGTCGTATCTAGTTGGAAAGGAAAATTCACCAATAACTTCCAAGCTATTGCTTGGTAACGAATATCAACTTGTTCCAACAATCTTACCCCTCGAAAGATGAGAAGGTAACCAACGACTTAATAAGTCAATAGCACCCGAGTTGCGAGTGAAGAGAATACTTTATGACTGGGAAGTCGACAAGATAATTAACATTTTCCAAGTAAACCTTATCGAGGTTATTCTAAGTATGGAATAAATATTCAGAGAATATTTATTGAATTAAAATATTTTACAGAATATTTAGGAATATGAAAGAATATCTTTAATCAGAGTATTTCTCAAATAATCCTTGAAGAAATATCGAGAGAATATTTATTGCATAATTAAATATTCAAATGAATATTCAAAATAATATTCATTAATTAATAAGACCTGAAAGGAATATTTAAAATAATATTCGATGATTAAATAGAACCCTGGATGAATATTCAAAATAATATTCATAATTAATTAGGAATTTAAATGTTTATTGAAAAAGTAATATTCATTTAATGAATAATATTCTAAATGGATATCAAGTAATATTAATTTAGTAATCCAAGCTTTAAAGGAATATTCGAGATAAGACTCGATAAATAAATCAAGCTTCAGATGAACATTAAAATAATATTCATCAGGTAATTACTATCTTAAATGAATATTCAAAAATAATATTCATTTAATGCATAATATTCTAAATGAATATCCAAATAATATTCATTTAGTAGTCCAACCTTTAGAAGAATATTCAAAATAATAATCGATAAATAATTCGACTCTCAATGAATATTAAAAAAATATTATTCATCGAATAGTTACGTTCAATAATTATTTGAAGTAGGGATCGTTAAATAAATAATCTCGAACGAATATTCAAATAATATTCGTCGCCCGAATAATGGAAAATATTTACTTAGATATTTTCTTTCGAGGTAATCTCGATATGTCAAGAAATATTGACTCCCGGTCTATATTTGATGAATAAGATGGATACGCCCTTCTATGAGGGTCTTACAATAACCGGCTTATAATTGATACGTTAGCTATCTAATTTATAAGCCAATAAACAATCAGGGAACAAGCATAATGATATAACTTGAAAGTAGGCATGCATGCTATGGCATATGTATAACAGAAAACATATATAAATATTCAATCACAACAACAACTTAAAAGAAGGGAATTGAAACTTGCCTGGTAGTCGAGTACGGTAAGGGGTAGTGATAGCGGGTCCCGGGTCAGCTTGGTAATCTATAAATAGCCAAGTCATTTGGGATTAATCACTTAACATTTTAAAAGTTAAGTTATACTTAAATCGAAACACGTTCTCGAGTTATCTCGTTATACCCCTTTTTGTGGATTCCCTTTATCATTGATCCGACCCGACATTCGTTCGTTAATACGACATGTCACTGTACTTACATTTGGGACATACTTAAGTCATACAAGTTCTAAGGTCGATCGTTACAAACCAATATTATACTCCGAGTTTTATCGCCCGTTTTCTAAGTGTTTTACCAAAGTTATAATAGAGTCGTCTTTTAGGGGTTCGTTCGCGTTTAACCTCGACTCGAATATTTTTATAAAATCGGAAAACGATCCGTTACACATGAGGTTTTCTCTCACACCTTCCTTTTTACCTCTAGTATTTAATTACCAAGATTCGCCATTGACTTACGTATTTTACGAGGGTTCAATTTTAATAACGAACTCGTACTTACGGTTTCGAACGTCTTTTAGTGAATCGGCCATAATTCCTAAACCGTAAGTCCGTTTCACATGATCTTTATATCAAAACGAAGCTTATAACATGATCTATCTTTCCATGGCAGAACATGATACTGGACAGTGAATTATGGCTACTGTCAAACACGATTTCTTAAGGTTAACAAAAATCGGGCATTACGACGGCTATAAATCGGACGTTCCATAAATCGTAATCAACAACCCAAGCCACACCGGGCATACCAATCATCTTACATTCATAATACTAATCTCATAAGTCCAGGAACATCATATTATATCATCATATTCATCACATCTCTTAAATCAAACAAACTAACTACATAATCATGTAAACATGCTTATAACAACATTATCACCAAAACTTATCCAAAACTCCATTAAAACTCAAATCAAAGACTAGGGTTCTTGAAGTTTATACCTTCCTTGGAGTGTCTAGGAGTCTAACAAGCCTTGATCTAGTCCTTGGATCACCTTAATATAGCTTAGAGCAACAAAGAAAACCAAGAAAACAAAGTTAGTTTCTAAGGGTTACTATTCATTATCACTTTTGTAAAAATCATAGAAAATAGAAAAATAAGAGTTTGTCTCTCAAATTTTTACCACATCTTGGCCTCTTCATAAGCTTTGTTTTGAGTCCTAGATCATCAGATTTGAAGCTTCCTAGCTAGGGTTTTGAGCCCCCTTTCTCCTCTGGACAGAAGCTGTCAAGCACAGATCAGTTTGGCTTCTTCAACTTTGAGCATGGATTTGACTAGGCTATACTACTTTGTTGGACATGAAATTTTGAGCGAATATTACCCATGGAGTGGAGAGGCTATGGTTAAAATTTGGTGATTTTATCATGGATAGAAATGGAGATATGAATTTGTCTTTGGAGAGTGTTTCTGCTGGACAGTTTGAGAGAATGAGAGGAATGGAGATTGTTTTGCTTGCTTTGATCTCATCCTTGTCCAAAATACATTATTGATGATAATATCTAGCATAAAGCTACTTTATTAAAGTGCTTTGCTCATATATGATGCAATCCAAGGGACAAGTGTTGTGATTTTGTGGTGGAAAGGTGTCATGCAAGCTAACTAAGTGATTTGGTTTCTAAAGATGCTAGTTACTTTGTAACTACTTAGTTACTTGATCTCATCCACTTGCACATACTTGCATCTTGGTTCTCTGCTCGTTTCTTTGTCCGTTTATTGCTCAATTCATTGATCGTTCGGACGAATAACTAAGTAGTTTCACCTCTAGGGTTTACCGGGAAATTTCTCGATATTCATAATACCTTCCCCAATCCTTAATATAATCCTCGTGATGACCATGTAGGATATTTAATCTCGATACGAACTTAATCCGTAATCTAGGATTCGTTCGCTTTATTGATTAATCTCGTTATAACGTTTTAGTGGTTTCTAGAACGCTTGTTTCACTGCCTCAGTGGTTTCCTACCTTCATTCTTAAATCAAATATAATAACATCCCAAAATATCAAATCCTCAAAGTTAATATCTCAATTCTTGGATTATAATAATATTTAATCCACTGTCCGGTCAAATATTATACCGAAAAAGAATTTGGAATTTCTGAATTCCGATCGTCTCTGCATTCACTTATTTCCTCCGCGTATTACTAATATGATTTCGAAACATCCATATCACGTCCCGTACATAGGGTGGCGTGAAAAGTTTTCCAACTTACAAAATCACTATTCATCCACCAAATTACTATGCACGTACAGGAAACACTATGCACGTACGGGAAATACTATGCACGTACGGGAAACACTATGCACGTATGGGAAACACTATGCACGTACTCATTTCCCTTCAAGGATCCATTAGCTCCTTCCTGGATGGTAGATTATTCTTATCTAGGTCCTCAACCATCGAATTACTCTATTCTGACAATATACCAATGCATCAGGATCATTGTCCAAAGCAATATCCATTCATTACAATCATTATTCTTTGAAACCACCATTCATTAGAGCTGGTGACCTTGTTGTCGGAATCATTGTTCCTCATTTTATCATTACTTAATAAAAAGTTTTAATTATATCCAAAATTTGGGGTTCTTACAATTCTCTTGCAAGAATGCTATCAACTCGCCCTTCAGGGGTTCCTTCAAAGAGGCTCCAATGTAAGTCACCTTCTCAGGATCACCTAGCTCCAGAGGAATAGGTATTAAATCCTCTGTTGGCTTTCCTCGGTGTTCATCATCGCCACGGACATCCATGTCTTCAATCGGAAGTACCTGCCCCCGATTCCATCAGCCCTTAGTGCGGATACATAACAACTTCTCGCCATCTTCTGATCACCCTTTTGTTCTCCAACACCATTCCGGGTTGGAAACTTAATCTTCATATGATATGTGGAGGCCACAGCCTTGAAAGCATGAAGTCCAGTCCTTCCTAGGATTGCATTATAAGTTGAGGATGCCTTGATCACAAGGAAATTCAGCATCTGAGTAGCTTCCTTAGGTTCCTGTCCAATGGTCATGGGCAACTGAATAGTGCCTTCAACCTTGGATTCAACTCCATTAAATCCGTAGATTGGCATGTTGGTGGGGGTCAACTGGGAATCGGTGTATCCCATTTTCAAAAACGCATCGTGAAACAAGATATCAACAGAAGCTCCATTGTCTATCAAGACTCGTTTCACCTCCGAGTTTCCAATTACAGGAGTTATGACCAACGGGTCGTCGTGGGGGAATTTCACCCCTTCAAGGTCTGAATCATCAAAGCCAATCACTATCTCAGTCTTGGCACGCTTCGGGGCTTCTCCTACTATGTGCATCACTTCTCTAGCATAGGCCTTTCGGGAGTTCCGGGTAGTGCCGGCTGCTGTCGGTCCTCCCCAAATCATATTGATTACTGGCCCTCGGGGCTGTGTATTACGATCACGATCACGATTGCCGTCTCTTTTGTCATTGTCTCTTCTGTCATAGTCCCTTCTTTGGGTACCGCGATCATCATTCTTCGTGAACCTGCCTAGCTTTCCTTTCCGGATCAAAAACTCAATCTCATCTTTCAGCTGTCTACAATCATCTGTATCATGACCCACATCACGGTGGTACCTACAGTATTGATCTTTGTTCCTTTTCGCGGGGTCACCCCTAAGTGGCTTCGGCCATCGGAAGTCTTTGTCCTTCTCAATATCTAGCAAGATCTGACTCCTAGGAGCGTTCAACCTTGCATAATCAGAGAACCTCGGTCCCAAACCTTTCTTCGGTGGTGAATCAGAATCCTTGCTAGTCCGGGGATACTTGTCCCTAGCATCATATTCTTGCTCTTGCTTTCGTTTCTTCGAATCAGTAGAACCCTTGCCATTGCCTCCTGTGGTTTCCTTCTTCATGCTGTCCTCAGCCTTGATATATTTGTCGGCTCTCCGTTGAAACTCGGCCATATTTTCAGGAGGATGTTTTGCCAAAGACCTTTTGAAAAAGAGGTCAGTGGTTCCATGTTCCAGGGCTACCATGGCCACCTTATTTTCCAGATCAGTGATGTTCAGCGTCTCCTTGGTGAACCGCTTGAGGTAATCTCTCAGATTCTCATTCTTCCCCTGCACCACATACATGAGGGATGCAGAACTTTTCTCATGAACTCTTCCGCTGATGAATTGACTCACAAAGGCAGCGCTCAACTCCTTGAAAGAGCCAATCGAGTTTGCAGGTAAGCGGCTGTACCACCTTTGAGCCATGTCAGACAAGGTTTGAGGGAACGCCCTACACTTTAAGGCGTCGCTCGCAGGCTGCAACAGCAGTGCATTCGAGAACGTCCTAACATGATTTGCGGGATCGCCCGTTCCATCATAGGCCTTGATTGTTGGCATCTTGAACTTCTTTGAGATGCGAGCATTCATCACCTCCTCCGTAAACTGGGGTGTAGGATCATCAGGATCCCCAAGTGGCATCAGATCCTTAGGGTTGCTTCTAGGGGTCTCCACCCTTGTTGATTTTTCAGTTGGGGCCTCGGCCCTCCTTTGCCTTCTTGAAGGCCTCTCCAAATTTATAATTGGAATCCTCTCCGCAGTTGGAGGTGGCTGAGCTTGATTCAATCTATCTTGTTCTCTTGCAATATCGTCCTTCAACTTTAAGATCTCTGCCTCATAAGCCTTGATTTTCTCAGCAGTTGTCAAGGGGAGTCCATCAGGGATTCTTCGTGTCTTTCTTTGAGGTTCTTTGCTGGCACGTCGCCTCCTCGGGGCTTCATCTCGATCATCATCCTCAGATGACGAATCATCAGTATAGGGGCCAGAGTAGTCATCATACTCTCGATCCCGGATCTGTAAGGCATGACCGCTTGGTCCAGGTTCTCTTCGTCGAGGGGGATAATTAGGCAACCCATACATAGGGTTGGTGTTCAAAGGGAGATCCGTAGTATGGATCTGTACCCCCGTGCGATCAACGTTACCAAGGGGAGAAACCACCATCTGGAGAGGATTGGTTTCTTGGCTTTGATGGACAATCACAGAGTGGGTCCCCTCTACTTGGGGAGTCGTCCCTGGGGACTGAGTGGGTAGAGGTTGAATGACCGCCCCTGTCGATGGGAGTATTTGTCCTTCTTCAGTGACGATAAGCGGATCAGAAGTGGCTGATGGAGCAGAGTTAAGAGGCACGGCCTCAGTTGATGTTGTCCTCCGTGTTTGAACCATGGTTGATGTTGTCGTCCCACAGACGGCGCCAAATGTTGTGGATCTAAATCTCGATTACGATTTGTTATGACTACTAGGGTGGTTGAGCTTCGCGCTTTAATGGCTGTTTCTGCGTTCGAGACTGTAATCGGTCCTCACAGAGTGCCTACGTATCTCGTACTGAGAATCAAGCCAAGACGTAGTTCTAGAATGAGGGGTCAGGCCCTTTATATAGGCTGAGAAGCCTTAGAATTATGGTAGGATTTGGAGACTTGGTGGGCAAGTCTTTGAGGAAGGTTCTAGATCTATTCCTTGTAGGAATCAGTTTCCATATTGAATTGTGCATCTTGGAGGATAAGTCAGGCAAGAGTAATATCCTTGTTTGACTCTTATTTGCTGAGCTGTTTATTACCCTTAATACTAATTACGAAATTAATATTATAATTAGGGTTTTGGGCCCAGCTGGTGGGCCCCACGTTTGGACCATTCTTGGCCTAATTAATGCCACATTAAATGTGACTTTAGGGCTTACTTTTAGCCCATATCACATATATATATATATATATATATATATATATATATATATGTGTGTGTGTGTGTGTGTGTGTATATCGGTTTTTAACAACAATCTAATATGTAAACTAATAACAAATAAATATTAAAAAAATAATATAATTATAGATATTAGAAACGTAACCGTGCACTCCACAGACTATAAGTTAATAATAATAACAATTTTATTGAGTATACATAATTTAATTCTTCAATATTTTATTGGGATTTACCAATACCAAAATAGACTATAAATATGTAATTAATTTTTTTTTAATATAGGGTACGTTAAATCGTAGTTAAAAATTTGTTAAATAAATCTATCTACACTGTTATATTAAGGCCAAAACACTAAAATTTTGATTTACTGATTTTTGGTTTTCGATCTTTAAATAAACAATAAAATAATTAATTAATCAATATCATTACCTAATTATTATCTTTTAATTAGTCGATGATCTTTTTCATGTTTATGGTTAATTAAAGATATTACTTTTTTTAAACATCTAAAAACATCAATTGTATCATGTATTCCAATTATTACTATTTTTCTTTTCTAATTAAAACACGTTACTTTTTAATTCAGAACTAAACTTGCAATCCTTAATATATACCCAAAAAATATCACACTATATATTCCAATCACTAATATATACCTAAAAATATCACACAATATCTTTAAATCATTAATAAAACATATTAAAAATTCGTAAAGGTTGTTTATAATAAGGAGATGTATTTTGGTTCAACGGTTCAACCATACAACAAATAATGATCGTTATACTTTTAGTAATAAATAAGAACCATTAGGCGTTAGATCAAATAATAAGGTGTATAATATGATTAAATTACTTTTACTAAAAAATTAAGGTTCGAATTCCGTTCACAACATATTTAATTTGAAGTTGCATAATACAAGTTTTAAATCATTCATATCATTAATTAAATTTGTATTAAAATATATTAAATTAAAATTTATTATTTTTTTGAAAATAATAATTATATTAAAACATAATTATAACATTAAATAAAATTTAAAACATATTAAAAAAAACAATGCTCACACCTATTAGATGTTAGTAAATATTGTTATAGAGTACTTAATACCAGCATAATAGCAGGCCTAATTAAACACCGGCCGAGTTAGGACATGTTTTGTGCAAACATCTACTGTAATGTTGTGCAAGAATGAAGACCTAACAAACAATCTATTATTAGCTTTGATTGTTGAAATATGTAACATTATATCCAGGTTTAGGAAATTAATTTTAGCGCAGCGAAGCATAACCACGAAGTAAATATGACATGACAAGGACATGGACATAGTGTACGATAATTAATAAACTTTGCTGAAGTGGTTTAGACGTTAATTCATATCCCTAATACACATATACTAATATCAATGAAAAAAGCTAGATCCCATAATAAATAAAACTTTAAAGAATAAAGTGGAATAAAGTTTAGAAAGTTTGACAAATTTTGAACCAATATGATCTTTGATATGCAGCTTCGAGTATTATATTATTCTCGTTGCCGACTTTTCTGAAATGATTCTCTTTTACCATTTTAGGCAGCCAAATTTTAAAAGCTCACGATACCTTTGAACAAGAACTTTACAACCAAAATTTACGAGATAAGGTTTAAAAATTTAAAAAGTCCGTAAAGAAACTAGTACAAAATGGTTTCCATAAAGCTCAATCATGCATTCTTGATTTCCATGTTTATACATAATCCATGCCCCCACACAAAATGATTCTCTCACCATTTACATTGTTTGTCAAGCTTCACCCAACTTTTGAATTTTAAAAACAATTATTAGAAATGTAAGGTTTTCTAGGATAAATACACACGTCCTCACATTGACAAAGTATAAACCAAGTTGCATGTGATAGAGTTCTCAGAAGAAGTCGGATAAAAAATGGGTAGTTCAAGGGGAAATATGATGCCGGTGATCAGCAAGGAGTTCTGTTCATCTTCTGAGGTAGTTTTCGTAGTCCGAAAGAGGCCACATGTTGTGACTGGAGGAGGTTTTGTTGTCACAGATTGCAGTAGCCAAAATGTTGTTTTTAGAGTAGAGGGCTGTGGTATTCTTGGGAAAAAGGATGAGCTGCTCCTAAGGGATGGCGATGGAGATCCTCTGCTTCTCATTCGCAGAAAGGTATTGTCATTTATGAGCATACATAATGTCATCCTATATTTTGCAATTACTCTAGTTTTATGTTGTGAAAGTGAATAAAATGTTGCAATTGTTTTCTGTTCATTTGCAGGGAGGGCTAGTAGAAGCATTAAGTATTTATAGGCAGTGGAGAGGCTATTCTACTTTGGAGTATGAGAAATCTCAAAAACCAGTTTTCAGAGTCAAGGAGCCTAATTATACATGTATGCTGAATCCTAATCTGATCAAGATCTCCATAGATGCAAGGGCATATAATAACCATAACCAAGATTTCGAGATTAAGGGCTATTTTCCAGATGGGGCATGCAGCATAATGGACTCCAACGGCATTGTTATAGCGAAGGTACTTGTTCATGAAGTTGCTAGGAAATTATTGTATGTAACTTGATTGTTCATATTTAGTCATGAACTGAACACATTTTTCCTTAAACCAATATGTAAATAACCATAATATATGTGTGTGTTTACATGCATGTATAGGTGGGTGTAAAGGAAGGACTGGTGGCAAACAATGATGTCTATAATGTTTTGGTGAAGCCTGGAGTTGATCAAGCATTTGTCTTCGGAGTCATTGCGGTTCTGGACTATATATATAATGGATCTACTAGATGTTAAAACTAGCCAGGACATATTTTTTACTTTTTACTATTTCATTTCTGTCCACAGTTTGTTATATATGTTAGAAGACATGTATGTCGTGTCTTATCAAGTCATACAGCATCCAGATTCTTAGTACATATGTTTGTAATTTGGTTTGTGGTTACTTTGGGATCTGCTGGCAAGGCCGGGCAGTGGTGATTTCATGGTGGGAGTTGCCTAGCACTGCTCAAATGTGGACACATAACTGCCACAATATCTGTTGACACACCGTCTTTGATGCTCTTCTTTAAGGGACAGCGAGGTGGGAGTTCTGCATACTCCAGAAATTTTGTAGTATCCATCCCTCTTAATTTTGCATGCATTTCCAATGATGCAATATCTGTGTTTTGAAATGTCTTTAGTTGGGCTTCATAGCATGACGGCTGTAGATCTAGAAAGGATTAAAGTACTTACCATGCTGAAAATCCTCTGAAACTTTTGCAAACTTAGCACCCGAACAATTCTTATTGAAAGATTGTTGCACACGATCAGATTGCGAAGTTGGAAACTTCTCACACTAGAATGCAATTATATGACAGATTAGTTTAACAATATACTAATTCGAAAAGTAAAAAAATATGATACTTACTTTCCACATGCATTTTTAAGTATATATAAAACCTATTATACACATTATATCTAATATGGGAAATGTGACTCAATGTCAATATTGATCCCAGCTCAGACACACGGCTTTGTGATAAAGAGGCAAAGCTAAATTGCACCAATGATTGGCTTAAACTCACACCATCACAGTGACATCAACAGAAATATAGGCCAGCTGTAGTAATATGCAGCAAACATGAAGTTCTGCACTTGAATCAGACTGCAGCTTATCCAACAAGTACCCAAATGTATTCCAAGAACTGATGGAAATTGGTTATAACCGATTGACACCTCTTTACATGCAATTCCTGCAATAAGAAAGTTACTCAACAGAGCTCCACTAGAATTGTTATCATTCCCTATTCTTCTCTGAGTTAGTTTTTGCCTCTCACTGACATTGAGAGAGCTATGCCCTCTCTTCTAAGCTTTCTTTATCCTAAAATGGTAACACTTATACAAATGTGTTAAATTAAGTCTACAAATCTATAGTAAGTCAGATGATCCACAGTGCCTAATTAAGTCAGATGATCTACAGTATATCTGTGATGTAATCAGTTACGTATAGTTAGGCTTATATATAGAACTTAGGTCTCTTGTAATATGTACAATATATATGAAAATCATACTTCTTCTTCTTCTGTAAATCTCTCTCTCTCTCTCTCTCTCTCTCTCTCTCTATATGCTGTTATATATTAATAACATGGTATCAGAGCATGTTCTATCCACATTTGCAGAAGAAATCAAAGTTACAGAAGAAAAAAAAACCAAAACTGCAGAAGAAAAAACAAACTGCCCAGAATTCGTTTTTTTCTGTCCAAATCTAAACCTAAACAAACTTATATACCTGTAAAGAAGAGCTGAAGACAAGACAAACCCATAAATCCGGTCGCCAGAAGCCTCCACACGCGCTCCCATGCGCCACCAGAAGCTGCCAGACGCTGCTAGACGCGCCCACGCGCCGGCGCGTGTGGCAGCCTCCAGTGTTTGTCCGGCCATTCTGCAGAAGACTTTCTGATTCGTCTTGTTATTCCGATTCCATCCGTGGTAACACTTTTCAATTTTGTAAAGATTTATTTTTTGATATATAGTTGTATGTATATTTGAGTGTATATATATATATATATATATATATATATATATATAGGCTTAATGACCTTTTAACCCTCAAAGTTTCCACTGATATACCCCTCAACCCTCAATATTTCAAAACGTTCCTTTTAACCCTCGAAGTATCCATAAAGGTCCTAATAACCCTTAAACCGGTACAAAAAATAAAAAAAAACGGTATAACTCGGATGGGCAAAAGAGACATTTCACAAACCGATACCGAGGGTTAAAAGGTATACTTTAGATACTTTGGGGGTTAAAAGGTATACTTTAGATACTTTGGGGGCAAAAAGGTATACTTTAGAAAATGTTTATACAAGTGTACAGTACAAGGAACTAAGTAAGTTGATTCTGTGAATATCCATACAGGCTTTTCATTAGGACAGGATTACTATTTCCTTTCTTTTTTCCTAATAATTTTTAACAGTTTTCGATGGATATTTACGAAAACAGAGTCTCAACTTTTACCTCACCCTTTCCTTACCCTATTTCCTTTTAAGATATGCACTTAGTTACTAATGTACTGAAGAAAATTATATTTTTTAGATGTGGTGCCAGACTGACTGGTAAATAGGTAGAGTTGGTTATTTTACAAATAGTTTTGATATTAAGAACCCATGATAATATAAATGAAGTAATGAAACAAAGTGGTATATAGGAGATCAATTCTTTGATAAGGCTAGTGTTAAAGCTTTATAGATTGTGCTGCTTTATGACATAAATTTAGTGAGTGATTTAAATACTACAGTATCATATTGTTTTGCATAACTTTTCATGTTTATGTTTCCCACTAACAGAAATTCTGAAAAAAATGAGAACCACAGTATGGTGATGGAGACAAAGGTATGTAAAACATTGGAGTAATATATTTGAATTGTTTATATACTTTCGGAAATGAGCATGTAATGTAATATGTTTTGTTTACATTTTATACAGAGCAAAATCGATTTCCACAAGATTATCCTCTATCGGATACTTTTGCAGACACCAGGAATTGCAGATCATACTACCTAATTACTGGGAAACAATGTTCAGCAGGGAGGCTCTTGTTCTAATAAAGTGCCTAAACATGCACTCCAATCCATTCTCAATGCCTTCAACATCAATCTCCAAGGCCTTTACTCTTTCTACTTCATTTACATCATCCTGTTGATCTTCGCTTGCAACAGCCCCCTTGTGCATCAATCTTGAAACTTTCAACCACTTTGTAGCCTTTGGTTTCAGTATAGGTGTATCTAAGAATAGCAGAACAGATTGAAAGACAATAATGCTTGCGGCTGTTACTCCTTTTAGTGACCTAATCACTGCAGTTAGGTGCTGATCTTGATCATTGATTTCCAGTCCACTGGTTTTGTTGTCGACTTTCTTGAGAGCTGCAATCATCCTTTTTGATTCCTTGTTTATTGCCTTTCTGAAAGCTGCGAATTCGGCACTCAAGTCCCCTTTCTTTCTCCGTAGAGCAGACTAAAGGTCTCTAGCATGTACTTTAATCTGTGACATAATATCTCTTGTATCCCCACAGATATCCAAAAGCCTCACTGATTTATCCATCAATTCATTGATGCACTTGGTGTTTTGATGGTGAGAAAGGGCTTGTTGGGTCAGTGGCAAATTAAGAAACTCATCTGTATATTTGTACAACTCTCCAAGCCTGCACAAACCATCATAAATTGTCTCTGCTGTTGAAACAGTTGATGCTTCAACTTCCCATGTTCTAATCTTTTTAAGCCCTTCTTCGATCTTGCAGGCACTCGGATGCAACGTAGACGGAAAGCTAGTTGATCGAACTAGCTTTCAAAGGAGAGTATGTGGTCATTATATTTAGATCTTCTATACTCGATCTCAACAACTTTGTAGTATTGATTATCTACATGTCCGGTGTTTTCAAAAAAAAAAAAAAATTACTTTGTAGTATTAATGGTCTATTTTTTTGAAATTTAAATTGAAATAAATACAAAATATATATTATTGGAAAATATATTTAATTTATTTTTAAAATGTATTTTCTGGATTTTCAAAGTTATAAATATATAAATTTTAATCTATTACTATATTATATCCTATATATAATTGGCGTAAGGGGTTTATATGGTATGTTTTGGTCATCAAGGGCATATGTGTCGTTTCCAAAATATTTTTAGTATGTAAATTTTTAAATAATATTAGATAGAAATTAAAATTATTATGAAATTGTACACTTTATTCCAAAACTTATAAACATGATTTATAGAAATTTTCGGGGGAACTTTGTTGTAAAGTTGTTGTATCTTAATTGCATACTCCGTATCAACATTCAAAAGTTTTATCCTAAAAGACTAGATGCATACATTATGAATGGAAGGCTAGAATATGTGCATGCATTAGAATTACTGCATGCATGTCTAAATGTGAAAAATAACCTCAAAAGAGAGAAGTCTCTAGTTTTGCAACAAGGAAGACTGGAGGGAGTATTTTATGTTGTCAATTTGGTGTAATCACGGCGCCCTTAGAGTTCCCCCAAACACTTCAGTAGCTTTAATAATACTTAGAGCTCTAAAATAGATGAGTGAGACATCTCTAGAGCCCAAGCTAGCCATTGAAGTGGTCAAGGGAACTCCAAAGGGACAATGACATATTCAGAAGTTCTGAAATATCAGAACACAGCATTAGCCCTTCTTGCTCGTTTCATGACAAGATTGTTTGAAGGTAATTAAATCCGTGATCCAACAGATGGCAAGTAAGCACTTGAACATCACGTCTGCCACAATCTTCCTACACTAATTTATTAGCTTTGCCTAAATAACATATACATCATTCATTATGGCAACTAATAGTTTTTAGAAGTGATTAGAAGTAATGGTTTTGATGACATAACTTATTTCCCTCATGTACTGTACACTTGTATAAACATTTTCTGAAGTATACCTTTTCACCCCCAAAGTATCTAAAGTATACCTTTTAACCCCCAAAGTATCTAAAGTATACCTTTTAACCCTCGGTATCGGTTTGTGAAATGTCTCTTTTGCCCATCCGAGTTATACCATTTTTTTATTTTTTATTTTTTGTACCGGTTTAAGGGTTATTAGGACCTTTATGGATACTTCGAGGGTTAAAAGGAACGTTTTCAAATATTGAGGGCTGATGGGTATATTAGTGGAAACTTTGAGGGTTAAAAGGTCATTAATCCATATATATATATATATATATATATATATATATATATATATATATATCTGGGCTATCACGAAGGTAGACTGGTAGGAGTCAGTTTTGGTACAGGTATTAATAGCAACTTGCGTTTCCTCTTAACTTGTGCAGTAAATGTTCCCATTGTCACCTATATATCTTGGGTAGTTAAGACTTACTAAGATTTAAGGAGGAAAAGGGGGAATTATTATTTGAGTAATTGTTATTTGAATATTTTATAATGACGGATACTGGCGACTCCTAAATTTCAAACAAAAGTACCGCTATAAGTAGCAGTAAAATGGGGTTCCATAGTACTCCATTTGTAAGTCCTAAATTCGATGGGAAAAATTTCCTTGAATGGTCAAAGGCCTACACGATGGCCCTTAAATCCCATAAATTAATGAAATATATTAATGGGAAAGTCAAGCAACCCCAGGAGAAAGATGCAGACTTTAATGATTGGGATTCAGAAAATGTCATGGTGTGCTCTTGGTTGTCCAACTCTATGGAGGTACATATTCGCAAAAGCTATATCTTTATTGAGACGACCGAAGAAGTGTGGAAATCTCTTACCCAGACATATTCTTTTTTCGGAAATGTAGCAGAGCAATTTGAAGTAAATCAGAAAATATGGGCATTGGCTCAAGAAGGTAGAACTCTTGCTCAGTATTACTCAGACCTGACATCCCTATAGAGTGAATTAGCTCATTACACTATTTTTGAATGCAAAAATGCTGAAGATCAGGAGAAATATCAAAAAATGTTGACTCTATCAAAAATCAACTTATCGGACAGATTCCCTTTCCGACTGTTGAGGATACATATGGCCGTGTTCAATTAGAGGAAAGTCGAAAGCAAAGCATGGCTCCTATAACTCCCTCTGATAGATCTGCACTCATAACTGGAAAAATTCCGCAACCTGAGATGGAAAAAGAAGAGCAGTTTCCAGTGGCTCTTATGGGTGAAAGATCTACTCTTCAATGTGATTATTGCAACAAGATGAATCACACCCGTGAGAATTGCTTTATCCTACACCCTCACCTAAAAAATAGAGGACGTGGAGGACGCAGCCGAGGTGGCTATCGTGGTGTATCATCCAGAGGCACAGGCAGAAATACAGGCAGAGGCAATCCTTTTAATATTCATTATGCAGTGTCAGAATATGAGTTGCCTCCTTTCACAGGAACAATGACCCCTTCAGAACTCAACAACTTCCGACAGTTAATAACCCAATTGAACACTACTCCATCAACACCCACTGCTAATTCTGCTCATGCAGGTATATCTTGTCACTTTACCTCCGATAAAAGTTCTAATTCATGGATTATTGATTCTGGAGCATCAGCACATATGACTGGAAATTCTAGTTTCCTAGAAACATATAATGGTGAAACAGGCAATATTCATGTTGCCAATGGAGCTATTGTACCTGTTCATGGACAAGGCACTTCTCACTGCCTCTCATCATCATTGCCGTTATCTGATGTGTTACATGTTCCCTCCTTAACAACAAACTTATTATATGTTCAGCGTATTACTGAAAATCTTAATTGTTCAGTAACCTTTTTTTCTTCCCACTGTGTATTTCAGGATTTGGTGATAGGCAAGGTCCTTGGCAATGGTAAAGTGGTAGATGGACTTTATGTTATGGAAGGGAATTCTATTTCTCCCTCAACTTATCAGGTGTCATCCAAGTTAAATTCTGCTTTTGAATCTTTGTGTCAGTTGCATAGACGATTAGGTCATCCATCTTTTGGTGTTTTAACACATTTATTCCCTGCCTTAATAAAACACTATAAGAAGGAAGATTTTCTTTGTGAACCATGTGAACTATCAAAACATAAAAGATTATCTTATCCATCCAGAAATAAAAGAAGTTCTACTTTGTTTTCTATTATTCATACTGATGTTTGGGGTCCATTTAGACATCCTACACATGATGGGTATAGATGGTTTGTTGTCTTTGTTGATCGTTATTCTAGGCTTACTTGGGTATATCTCCTTAAGCAAAATAGTGAAGTTTTCGAGTGTTTTAAATCATTTCACCATATGGTACAAACACAGTTTATTGCATCTGTTAAAATTCTTCGGAGTGATAACGGTATTGAATATGGAGGTCCATTTATATCTTATTTGAACACATGTTGTATAATTCATCAAACTTCGTGTGTCAAAACCTCCCAACAAAATGGTGTAGCCGAAAGAAAAATTGGTCACCTACAATAGGTTGCTCGGTCGCTTATGTTAACAATGCATTTTCTTAAATACCTTTAGGGAGAGGCAGTCATGATTGCTGCATATCTTATAAACCGTCTTCCTTCTAGTGTTCTCAAATTCAAAGCACTGTTGTCCTGTGTTCCTGCACCTTCTTCTCACCCACTACCCCTTCGAGTATTGGGGAGTGTATGTTTTGTTCATAATCATGCTCCCTCTCGGGATAAACTTAATTCTCGTGCACTCCGCTGCATTTTCATTGGGTATTCACTAACTCGGAAAGGATATAAATGTTATCATCCTTCCTCACGTCGCATATTTGTCAGTCATGACGTTACTTTCTGGGAAACCATTTCTTATTTTTCTCCGGGTTCCTCGTCCTTGCTTCAGGGGGAGATAAATCGACACAGTCTTGATAGTAAAGCAACAGATGAGTCACAGTCACTTCCATTTATTAACATACCTATTCCAAACACTAGCTCAAACAGGTCATCTATTCCTCCACATACGAGTAATGAGTCATATGATCTGAATAGGTTGGATATGCCAGATTTAATTACATATTCCAGGTGGAAAAGAAATGATATCACCACTTTACCGCATCCAAAGACCTCTGACCTCGAGACAGATCCTGCATCTCCTTTGTTTGAGCAGAAACTAGTAATACTCTTGATCCTACTCTAGATCTTCCTATTGCTATAAGAAATGGTGTACGTTCTTGCACTAACCATCCTATCTCGAACTTTGTTTCTTATAAAGCATTATCTCCTTCTTCACTTACTTTTGTGTCATCTTTGTCTAGTGTTTCTATTCCACATACTTGGCAGGATGCTTTATGTGAACCTAAATGGAAAGATGCCATGATAGAGGAGATGAATGCATTGAAACATAATGGCACTTGGGAGTTAACTCATCTTCCCGCTGGAAGGAAGGTAGTAGGATGCAGATGGGTGTTCACTGTGAAACAGAAACCTAATGGGCTGATTAATAGGTACAAAGCAAGACTTGTGGCAAAAGGGTATACTCAAACTTACTGGATTGATTATCAGGAAACTTTTGCTCCAGTAGCAAAGATGGCTTCTATTCGAATCTTGATATCATGTGGAGCAAATCTTGGATGGGAACTTCAGCAATTAGATGTAAAAAATGCATTCTTACATGGAGACCTGAAAGAAGAAGTCTACATGGATATTCCACCGGGGTTTTCTACAACTGCGACCATTGGGAAAATATGCAAGCTAAAGAAGACTATTTATGGGTTGAAACAATCTCCAAGGGATTGGTTTGGTAAATTTCAGAGAACAATGATTAAATTTGACTACAAACAGAGCAACTCGGATAACACCATGTTTGTAAAAAGACAAGATGAAAAAATCACAGTGTTGATCGTTTATGTCGATGATATTGTGATTACAGGCAACGACACATGTGAGATTGCTAATGTTAAACGCAAGCTTGCCTTTGAATTCGAGATGAAGGACTTAGGAAAACTACGATATTTCCTTGGTATTGAGGTCTCTAGAAGTTCGGGTGGTATCTTCCTCTCACAACGGAAGTATATCCTTGATCTTCTGAATGAAACAGGGATGTTGGGATGTAGACCTACAGATTCTCCAATAGAAGCAAATCATAAGCTTTGTGGAGATGCTGGTGAAATTGTCAATAAATCTCAATATCAAAGGTTAGTTGGACGACTAATCTACCTGACACATACAAGGCCAGACATAGCATATGCAGTAGGAATTGTTAGTAGGTACATGCATGATGCTCGCCAACCTTATTTGGATGCAGTTTATATGATATTAAGGTATCTCAAAGCTGCTCCTGGAAAAGGAGTAATGTTTACTAAAAACAATTATCTCAGGATTGAAAGTTATACAGATGCAGATTGGGCCGGATGTCAAGATGATAGACGTTCGACTTCAGGATATTGTACATTTTTTGGTGGCAATTAGGTTACTTGGCGAAGCAAGAAACAACTTGTGGTTGCCTTATCCAGTGCTGAGGCAGAATATAGAGCTATGGCTAAAGGTGTACGTGACTTATTGTGGATAAGATTGTTTCTAGAAGAATTGGGACTTGCATCCGCTACTCCAATGAAGCTGCATTGTGATAACAAAGCCGCTATTGTCATTGCACATGATCCAGTCCAACATGATCGGACCAAACATATCGAAATTAATCGACACTTCATAAAAGAGAAGATCAATAATGATACCATTGGTATTCACTTTGTAAGATCGGAGGACCAGATAGCTGACATATTTACCAAAGGTTTAAATCGGAAGATGCTTCATCCACTTATTGGCAAGTTGGGCATGAGTGATATATATGCATCAACTTGAGGGGGAGTGTTAAATTAAGTGTACAAACCTATAGTAAGTCAGATGATCCACAGTGCCTAGTTAAGTCAGATGATCTACAGTGTATCTTTGATGTAATCAGTTACGTATAGTTAGGCTTATATTTAGAACTTAGGTCTCTTGTAATATGTACAATATATATGAAAATCATACTTCTTCTTCTTCTGTAAATCTCTCTTTCTCTCTCTCTCTCTGTGCTGTTATATATTAATAACAAAATGTTTACTCCAGTTACTTCCAGTTCATATTGTTCCTGTATTCTACATGCATATCTTCATATTTCAAAAATTTCAAAGCAATTGAGTACAGTTATTGTATAATAATAATAATAATAAAATATATGTATATAAAGCAGTTTTTATAGCTACTGATTAAACTTAACACCCCAAAATTGCTACAAAATGATTTTCATATTTATATCAAGAGCTATGGCTTGTTCTGATCATCTTAAACCAAACTATTGCAACATTAAAAGTGTATAACTTTAAAGCTAATGTTCGACCCCCTTCATGTGTCGAATGAATCACTTCAACACTAGACAGTAGTATGATTTTGAAACAAACACAAAGAGTCAAGCACAGAACAAAGCCCTGATGTAATGGTTCCAAAATCTGGTTTATATCACAATTCATGGCCAAGTATTTGAATAGCTTTTATTTATAAGCAAACGGAGAAAGCTACTACTTCTACCCATTGTTCACCTTAGACTACCAAGTGTCTTCTTTGTACAAGACATTGTAAAATTCTCATAGTAGCTATTTCAGCAACACGTGACAATATGAATAGCATTAGCAAAGTATTAATCATCTGGCAGATCCAAGCATATGGCAAAAACATGAGCTCTAGAGCATAGAGTTTCCATGATTCTGCTGCATTTGAGATGGGAGCTTCCCATCTTACCAAGCAATTGAAACATCATAAATTAATAGGGGTTGATTACAGACACCACAGGAAGTATGCAGGTGCAGTGTCAAAAACACAAAATATCTTGTAGAAACATTTTCACAAGATTTAAAGGAGCACTGACGTTCTCATGATTTAGAGATCAGTACTACTATGCACATCTTCGTACTATGTTCAAACATATATCAATGACCGGAACACATATAAAATATAGAAAACAAGTAGACACTGTACAGCGGGGAATAATATCACCACATTTAGAAATCCAGAGATTGAATTTCAGAATAAGTAGTACAACATGCATTATCTTTCAGATCAGACTAACACCACCTGATTCCACAAGTTACATTGGTTCTCATTAAACTGCGACAAACAATTTCTAAAACTACCACACACATTATATTTTACAATACAATAGAGTTCAAAAAACAAAATTATAGCATAATTAGCGTACCTGATCGCAAAGTGTAGGGATATACTTATAATTTCTGTTTTTGTTCATACTAACGAGTTCAGTTGAAAAATCGAGCAAACTTGAAACCTAAGTCAGAGCGTTCTGTTGTGTTTCAGCAAACAGGTGAAATTCCGATAGAGCAGCACATACATTTATCAAATCGACAATGTAATCCAATTGATTGAGTGATTAGTGATTTCTAAGAAAAATAGGAATACGAAATCTGAGGAAACTCAAACATCTAAAAAGGTATTCAATAACAGATAAATCTAACACTCGATACAAGAGCAGTAGCGTGAGTAACAATATGCTAAAAAAATATTGAAACATTAGACTAAAAGAATAAAAATCTCCACATACTTAACTAAATTCATCAAAATGACCTAAAACAGTAGTACTAACACAGTACATATTGACTAGCTCTATCTAGAAATACACAATCACCTGAGCAAGCTTTTGGTAGAGAAATGCACGCCACGTTGGAGAATTCGACATGAGCCTTTGATAAAATATTCGCAAAGTCTCTTTTCATTAAATCGTGAAGGCATAAGCCTTAATTCGTTTACAATACAATAATCGTTTATATAGCCAATACCTAATCGTAATAAAGGAAACTATACTTTTTCCCTAATAATCATAATTAAGGTAACTTCCCCTATTACATCATAATAATATGTCAACATCCCCTCAAACTCAAGATACACGTATGAGATTTTGTAAAATAATAACAATATTAAAAACACAAAAAAAATCTTGAAAATAATCGTCATCGTTCCCAATCGAGAAACGGTCGTCGGTCGTCATTCATCGTCGTCGGTTGTCGTCATTTGTTCTTTCAGTCAAGAAACAATCAACGGGTTGTCGTTGTCGTCGTTGTTTTCAATTATGAAAACTGTCGTTGGGTCATCGTCGTTGTTTTCAATTAAGAAAATGATTGTCAGATCATGTTGTAAGTAATCAGATCATTGTAATATTGGTACAGTCTCTCCCACAAACCCATCATCATTGTTGTGATTTCACCTCTTCGTCATCTTTGTTAATAACCTCGGGCTCTGATACCATGATAAAATATTCGCAAAGTCTCTTTTCATTAAATCGTTAAGGCAAAAGCCTTAATTCATTTACAATACAATAATCGTTTATATAGCCAATACCTAATCATAATAAAGGAAACTATCCTTTTTCCCTAATAATCATCTATTACATCATAATAATATGTCAACAGCCTTGCTACGCGTGATGATCCTTAATCCCTGACCAGAGACAATCTTCTTCATTAACTCCACGTCGCCTAAATAGCAAAACCGCAAATATAAAATCAGTGACGGATGGTGACAAATAAGAAATGAAAATGAAATTTCGAAATATAAGAATGAGAATATACACGAGGACTTAATCCGATGTAGTCATCAGTGTTCTTCCAAGGTTTCTCCGGCACTCCGATCTTCAACGGCAATGTAGGCCGAAGGTAAACTATTTTTTCTACTAGGTATTGAGAAGAGAAAAGTGGAGCTAGTAACAGAGTATGAGTATATGTAACTAACATTTTTCATTTTCCCTCTTCTTTATTAATTTCCAGTTTCCTTTTTTTTCTTTTTCCGTACAGTTGCAAGTAAATTACACAATACATATTGACTAGCTCTACACATGTAGTACTACTACTACATCTTTCTCAATACTATATATAGTATTAATTATTATTAATTAAATCATAATTATTAATTAACTTTTCAAAATAATTTGCAATTAAACAATAGAAAGTTTGGCACCAGCTGTTCTGTGGGGGATTTGACATTTTTGGAATAAGAAAGTTTGGGAAGATAGAGCTGTAACTGCTGAGGTTGCTGTTGATTGGAGCATGCGCAATATAGCAGAATGGCAAGCGGCTTGTAGAAAAAACAATAGAAGCCATAACAGACGTGCTATAAGTGCAGATTATAGAGTGCATAGATGGAACCCTCCGTCTTCTGGAGAATATAAAATCAACGTCGATGCTTCAGTTTTTCCACCAACATGATCTTTCTCTTTTGGACTGGTTACTCGAGATCATGTAGGCAATATTATTACTTTATTTAGGCAAATGCATGTGGTTTACTAGAGAAGTTTCTGTCTTTGAAGCTGAAACTATTGGGGTGGAAGATGAAGAAACCTGAAGTAGTTATTTTTATCAGTCAGGTTACAATCTTATATATAGAGTACATAAAGTTGAGATAACTATTACATAACTAAATAAAGTTACAAAGAATTAGGTTGTTGCAGAAGATTCGGAGGTGCAGTTCTGAACCATATCTACACTGAAATAGGTTATTAAACCTTATCATGTTTATTAGAAGAAGCTCTCATGGATAGAGTTTCTTGACTTGCATCATGTTACAGTTGAGAGTCATTCTCTGCTAACAGTAAATGAATAGAAGAAGCTTTTGTTTGATTCTACTGTTGAATGAATGAAGTCTGCAATTTTTCAGAAATAATGGTTGTATTTTTGCCTCTATGTATACCACCTCTTCTTTATCAACAAACTTACTTATTTGAGTTATTCTTATGTTTGCCAGATTAACAATGTATAAAACACCTCATCTAGTTTTAAATTAGTACTACCACATGAAACCAAACAAACTGTGGATCTAGAATTCGCAAAACCGCGTCATCTGGTCTGTAAATTTCTAAAGGAAAAGGGTAATTCAAGTGTTGAACCCCTTTGCCAAACAACTATTAATTAGTAATACTCTGATATTAGTTGTATTGTTCGACATTGTTAGCCTAAAAATGTACGGATGAAGTAAAGCAAAGAGTTGATAATTGTAAAGATTGTCAGAAATAGATTTTCCTCATTTTAACAAGCTATATAAGATTCAAACCTTAGCCCCGTTCTAGGCTATAATCATGGTCACTGCACTGGCTTGAGAGAGAGAGAGATGCCCACGGAGTGGTGGTAGTCATGTCATGATACCGTAGGGAGAAAATAATAGAGCGGTTTAGGGAGTGCTGGCAGTCATATCATGATGCTACATATTATAAGTATACTGGATGATTAAGCTAGAAACAATACACGAGAGAGGATTCAGATACTAGTTCCTAATAATCACATCATTCACTGTACAATATACCCTATGTTAGAATTTCAAACTCTAAGTCAACAAAAGCTGCAAGCATGTGAATCAAAGAAGTTTTATATGGTAGGCTGCATGTGTAACACCCCCAGATCCGGGGTCAGGGATCTGGTGGTTACGGTCTTACATCCATTCATAATACTTGACTTGAGTCCCCAATAAATAAATCACATGCTGTGACCCCACAATAATATCCACTCACACACACAACAGTTATAGTCCCAGAGATGAAATTGAAATAAGTCCATAATATCAGAGTTTACGAATAAAAGTTATTACAAGCCAAATGATATGTTTAAAGGTTTTGCCGTTGATTAACGTTAATGTTACATATAAATAGACTGATAAACAAAAGCTGCCTATCTATGCTACCTCAGCAATGGCAGCAAGGACATCAGCGGGTAGTCCTCGAACGGCGGTAACCTGCTTGCGCCGAGTGCGCCTGACGCGGGCCATCTGTCCTAGCTGTTGTTGTGATAATATGAACAAAGCAAGGGTGAGCGAAAGCCCACCAACAATAATATAACTGAACAGTGATACATATATACAACAGTTCAAAATATCCTTTGAAATCATATGCCATGCATTGATGAAGTTATTGCCAGTATAATATAAAGGATGAAGTTACCAGGTAACTCAAAGTATTTGTTTGTAGAAATATCTGCTACATCAAAAGTAAGCGAGATATTCTCATTGTCATTAAAAGAGGAACTTGCATGAAAAGATTGCAATTTCAGTTATGAATACTTTTCCAGCTCTGCCAACAGTAATCATGTTGCAGGAAATAAATAAGTTTGGATGATGAACCAATGATGGAGTATTCACCGCGCCCGCTGTTCCGATCTTGATGATCAGTCGAGATCGTACAGCTCAAATTAGATTTACTACCGGTAGAAGGAAGAACTGACGGCTTTACTTGTCTACCGCCTTACTAGCTCTCCCCGGCCAACGGTTGGGCCAAAGGGGATGGACCGGCGCTACTCGGCCTCTTACACGACTCCTAGTTCAAATAGAATTCATGATTCTGAATGTAACGTTCGTCCCCCTTTCCCCAAGTATAATACTTGTTGATAAGACTCTACAAAGTAGTCGTATCTAGTTGGAAAGGAAAATTCACCAATCACTTCCAAGCTATTGCTTGGTAACGAATATCAACTTGTTCCAACAATCTTACCCCTCGAAAGATGAGAAGGTAAACAACGACTTAATAAGTCAATAGCACCCGAGTTGCGAGTGAAGAGAATACTTTATGACCGGGAAGTCGACAAGATAATTAACATTTTCCAAGTAAGGTTCCCTTATTATTAGGGAGATAGACTCAAAGAAGAATGATGTCTGAGAACCTTTCTTGATATATGATTAATAATAATATGACTCCGAAATATTTTCCGTAATAATCGAAGAAGATAAACCTTATCGAGGTTATTCTAAGTATGGAATAAATATTCAGAGAATATTTATTGAATTAAAATATTTTACAGAATATTTAGGAATATGAAAGAATATCTTTAATCAGAGTATTTCTCAAATAATCCTTGAAGAAATATCGAGAGAATATTTATTGCATAATTAAATATTCAAATGAATATTCATTAATTAATAAGACCTGAAAGGAATATTTAAAATATTTAAAATAATATTCGTAATTAATGAGGAATTTAAATGTTTATTGAAAAAGTAATATTCATTTAATGAATAATATTATAATTGAATATCAAGTAATATTCATTTAGTAATCCAAGCTTTAAAGGAATATTCGAGATAAGACTCGATAAATAAATCAAGCTTCAGATGAACATTAAAATAATATTCATCAGGTAATTACTATCTTAAATGAATATTCAAAAGTAATATTCATTTAATGAATAATATTCTAAATGAATATCCAAATAATATTCATTTAGTAGTCCGACCTTTAGAAGAATATTCGAAATAATAATCGATAAATAATTCGACTCTGAATGAATATTAAAAAATATTATTCGTCGAATAGTTACGTTCAAATAATTATTTGAAGTAGGGATCGTTAAATAAATAATCTCGAACGAATATTCAAATAATATTCGTCGCCCGAATAATGGAAAATATTTACTTAGATATTTTCTTTCGAGGTAATCTCGATATGTCAAGAAATATTGACTCCCGGTCTATGTTTGATGAATAAGATGTATACACCCTTCTCTGAGGGTCTTACAATAATTGGCTTATAATTGATACGATAGCTATCTAATTTATAAGCCAATAACAATCAGGGAACAAGCATAATGATATAACTTGAAAGTAGGCATGCATGCTATGGCATATTATAACAGAAAACATACATATATATTCAATCACAACAACAGCCTAAAAGAAGGGAATTGAAACTTGCCTGGTAGTCGAGTACGATAAGGGGTAGTGGTAGCGGGTCCCGGGTCAGCTTGGTGATCTATAAATAGCCAAGACATTCGGGATTAATCACTTAAAACTTTAAAGGTTAAGTTATACTTAAATCGAAACACGTTCTCGAGTTATCTGGTTATACCCCTTTTAGTGTATTTCTTTTATCATCGATCCGACCCGACATTCGTTCGTTAATACGACATGTCACTGTACTTATACTTGGCATATACTTAAGTCATATAAGTCCGAAAGTCGATCGTTACGAACCAATATTATACTCCGAGTTTTATCGCTCGTTTTCTAAGTGTTTTAACGAAGTTATAAACGAGTCGTCTTTTAGGGGTTCGTTCGCGTTTAATCTCGATTCGAATATTTTTAATAAATCGAAAAACGATCCTTTTGACATACGGTTTTCTTTCACACCTTCCTTTTTACCTCTAGTATTTATTTACCAAGATTCGTCATGACTTTACATATTCTATCGAGGTTCAATTTAAGTTACGAACTTTCGTTTACGGATTCGAACTACTTTTAGTATACCGGCCATAACTCCTAAACCGTAAGTCTGTTTCACACGTTCTTTATATCAAAACGAAGCTTGGAACATTATCTATCTTATACTGGTAGATTTCAAAGCTAGGCAGTGAGTTACATCTACTGTCCAAGTCATTTTTCTTAAGGTTAACGAAATTTCGGCATTACGACGGCTATAAATCGAATATTTACCAATTCCAAATCTTCCCATAAACATAGTATCCACTCCAAACAACATATACATGATTTATAACTATGAAATGAGGCCAAGCAATGCCTTTCCGTTCATCTAACTATTTTTAACATTTAACCAAAACCCAATCATAATCATGCTTATAATCTTTCTTATATCTTACTAACAACATAACTAACTTATATAACTCAAGAACATGCATAAAAACTCAAAGTAGATCTTGGGTTTCAAGGGCTTTATACCTTCTTGAGAATGTGTACTAGCCTCAAAAAGCCTTGTATGGTCCTTAGGAGTGCTTAAGCTTGCTAGAACAATCAAAATATTCAAAGAAAACAAGGTTAATACATGAAGAACACTATTCATCATCATCTTTAGTGATTTTTTTGAAAATGGAAACAAAGGAATTTGGGCTTGAAATTTCTAGGAGATTAGTTTCTTGAATTATAGGACTCACCTTAAAAATTACAAGATCAAATGATGGTTGGAAGTTGGATTTTGGTTTTGAATTTAGAGCATAGGTCGAATGGATGTAATGGAGAGAGAGGTTTGATATTTTTGTGTTCTTTGCTTGGTTAATGTGATAATAATGCATCAAGTGGATGAGGTTTAGATAATATCTCATCTAAAAGCCACTTTAATAAAGTGATGATGTATAGGATGATGAAAATGGATGGACAAGTGTTGAGATTTTGATGGTTCTCATGTAACTAGTGGTTTGATTTTGCTAAGTGCTATTTAATCTCCAAACATGCTAGTTACTTATGTAACTAAGTAGTTACTAGATATTTATTCTAGTAGCTTGCACAAGACTCTTGCTTCCTCTGCTTGTTTCTGTGTCCGGTTATTGCCCGTTTCGATTGATCGTTCGTAGGAATATTTCACGGATTTCTAATTAGGGTTTACCGGGAATCTTTCTAATATTAATACTATCATTCTCCATCTTTCTTTCTAACTTTCCAATTTATATTCCTTAAATCCATTCGTTAAATACTTAGGGCTATCAGTGTCCAGGGAACTCTCGGAGAAAATAAAAGTGCGGTTTTTCAGAATCCGACAGCTTTTACATACACTCTTTTTCCCTCCGGATCAATAATACGAACTCAGAATTTCGTTCTGGGTACTTCTATATAGCGTCGTCTAATAATATTCTCAATTACACCAAAATCACTATTCATCCTTATTCTTTACTTATTCATATAGGGTTGTACAATTGTCCGTATTCTCTTTCGATCGTTCCTTAACCTTTTTACGGAACCACTGGATTAATCGCTATCTATCTGGATGACATGAGAATATTCTCCTGCTTGGAATTGCCATATCTTATTCCCTTAGGAGATAGATTATTCTTACATATGTTGTCACCCTTTAGCATTCTTCAAGACATAGAAATAATAAAGTCGAATTCCATTCATTCTTTTAAAACATCAACTATTACATTGTAGCCGTAGCCACTATTCATTCTTACATCATTAAATAAATAAAAGTTTTAATTCTACCCAAAATTTGGGTTCTTACAGCATGTGTGAAGAAGAGAAAAACAATGAAAAGATGTGGTTTATCATTGAATATGAAGTGGAGGCTGTCAAAGTTTCACATGAACGTATGTAAGTCATGATGTAATTATATGAAGCCTATAAATACTAGTACCTGGAAGCATAATAAATACACACCAAGAGAAACACAACAAGTAGTGAAATATTGTAGAGAGGAAAGAAACAGAGCTGAAGCTCTTTGTTATGAGAAAAAAAAATAAAAAGCTGAAGCCTTGTTGTTGTGTAAGAAAGTTGTAGCTTATTATTATTATTAATATATACAGGTGTGTGTTTGTGTTATACAAAGCTTTATATATTTGGTGCAAGCCCATCTACGTTTCCAACAAGTGGTATCAAAGCTAAGGTTTCGTTCGTGGAAAATGGCAAATATGATGCAACCAAATATTCCAAAATTTACGTCCACAAATTACGGGAACTGGAGTATCCAAATGAGAGAGTTACTCGGTTCATATGATAATTGGGATATTGTTGAAAGCGGATATAGCGAGCCCGAAGATGCTACCGCTGAAACAACACTTCCTAATGCCGAGAAGACGGCGTTAAAAGAATTCCGGAAAAAAGACAAAAAGGCGTTATACACAATTTTTCAAGGTGTCGATGAATCCACCTTTGAAAAAATTTTGAATGCAAAAACGGCGAAAGAGGCGTGGGAGATTTTGCAAAAATCTTTCCAAGGTGTCGAGAAAGTAAAAAAGGTGCGGCTCCAAGTTCTTCGTGGCAAGTTCAAAAATATCAAAATGAAGAGTTCGGAAAATATTGGTGAATATGTCACTCGTTTGAAAACTGTGACAAATGAGATGAAAAGGAATGGAGAAAGCCTAGACGATGTTCGAGTCATGGAAAAGCTCCTCCGCTCGCTAACAAGAAAATTTAATTATATTGTTACTGCTATCGAGGAGTCGAAAGATTTGTCCACAATTTCTATTGATGAGCAAGTTGGTTCACTTCAAGCGCATGAGCAGCGGATGAACCAATATGATGATGCAAGCCATTTGGAAAAGGCGTTGCAAAGTAAAGTATCCATCGGTGACAGTTCTGGAAGTAGCAGTTCTTAACATGGCAGAGGTGGCTATAGGGCTAGCTACCGAGGTGGACAAGGACGTGGAAGACGTTCAGTAGAGGCCAGAATAATGAAGGCTATCAACCATCTGGTCGTGGTCAAAATTTTAGAGGCCGAGGAAGAGGCGGATTCCAACAACGAGGTGATAAGTCTCAGTTTTAATGTTATAATTGTAACAAATATGGTCACTTCAGTTATGAGTGTAGATCTCCAAAAGTGGAAGAAAGAAGTCATTTTGCAGCAGCAAAAAAAGACAAAGATATTGGTTCTGCTATGTTCCTCGCTTACAAAGGAGATGACGAAGGCAATAAAAATACATGGTATCTTGATTCAGGAGCCAGTAACCACATGTGCGGTGACGAGGAATTATTTACAGAGCTAGACGACACCATTAGTGGAGAAGTTACTTTTGGTGACTCGTCGAAGATTCCAGTCAAAGGGAAAGGTACTGTTACGATTGTGACAAAGAGAGGTGATAAAAAGTATATAAATGATGTTTATTATATACCTGCTTTGAAAAGTAATATCATTAGTCTTGGCCAACTTGTGGAGAAAGGATACAATATTCAGATGCTGGATAATTCTCTTACTATCAGAAATCAAGTTCGAGAATTGATTGTCAATGTAGAGATGTCAAAGAATCGTCTGTTCACACTTGATATGCAGACAAATGTGCAGAAGTGCTTAAAGTCAGTCTTTAAAAATGACTCATGGTTATGGCACTTGAGGTTCGGTCATCTTGGATTTTCTGGCTTGAAACTATTGTCAAAGACAAAGATGGTGGACGGTTTGCCATAAATCAACGAACCAGAAAATTTGTGTGAAGCATGTGTCAAGGGGAAGCAACACCGACAAAGCTTTCCGGTTTGAAAATCATGGCGAGCTAGTAGGCCATTGGAGATTGTTCACACTGATATTGCTGGTCCATTTGATATTCCATCACTGGCAGAAATAGGTATTACCTAACTTTTATTGATGATTTTAGCAGGAAAAGTTGGGTGTATATTCTGAAAGAAAAGGTGGAGGCTCTTGATAAATTCAAGGAGTTTAAAGCTTTGGCTGAAAAACAAAGTGGTCATTATTTGAAGGTACTTAGATCGGACAGAGGAGGCGAGTATACTTCAAATTTGTTCAAAATCTTCTACCGAGTACATGGAATCAATCATCAGTTGACTACAGCCTATACTCCACAACAAAATGGCGTTGCAGAAAGAAAGAACCGGACTATTCTAAACATGGCAAGGAGTATGGTGAAAGTAAAGCACATGTCAAGAAATTTTTGGGCTGAAGCCGTTTTATGTGCAGTTTATTTGTTGAATCGCTGTCCAACAAAAAATGTCAGAAACAAAACTCCAAATGAAGCATGGAGTGGTAGTAAACCATCTGTTGGGCATCTCAGAATTTTTGGGTGTATTGCATATGCCCATGTTCCAGATTAGAAAAGAAAAAAACTGGATGATAAAGGCGAAAAGTGCATCTTTACCGGATATGACAAAAGGAGCAAGGCGTACAGACTATATAATCCACTAATGAAGAATTTAATCATTTCTCAAGATGTTGAGTTCGATGAATCTGATTATTGGAGATGGAGCAAGGAAGAAAGAAAAGTTGCAGGCTTGTTCTTTAATGATGATGGTGATGACTCCAACTCCTCCACAAAGTCCGAATCAACAAACTCCTGCTTCAACACCATCGAGTTCAGGAAGCAGCAGTAGCAACAACAATTCTGGGGGAGCACCGAGAAAAATGCGGAATCTTGATGATATCTATGAAGCAACAAGTCCGGTACAAACAACCTTTGATTATTCATTATTTTGTTTGATGGCTGAATGTGATCCAGTTACCTTTGAGGAAGCTTCTGAAGAAAGCAAATGGAATAAGTTCATGGATGAAGAAATTGGTGCAATCAAGAAGAATGATACTTGGGAGCTTATAAGTCTTCCAGAAGGACACAAAGCAATTGGTGTCAAATGGGTCTATAAGACTAAGACAAATCAAGAAGGCAAAGTGGAAAAACACAAGGCGAGGTTGGTGGCTGAATCAAATGGATGTGAAGTCAGCATTCCTGAATGGTTATCTCGAAGAAGAAGTCTATATTGAGCAGCCTCCCGAATATGTACAAAAAGGCAAAGAAAACAAAGTCTACAGATTGAAGAAAGCCTTGTATGGTTTGAAGCAAGCTCCGCGAGCATGGAATACAAGGATTGATGAATACTTTCAGAAGAATGGTTTTGTAAAAAGTCCATACGAGCATGCACTCTACACAAAGACAAATTTAGGAGGAGATATCATGATAGTGTGCTTGTACGTGGATGACTTGATTTTTACCGGAAACAACCCTAGTATGTTTGATGATTTTAAGAAAGTCATGACTAACGAATTTGAGATGACAGATATTGGTCAAATGTCTTATTTTCTTGGAGTCGAAGTGAAGCAAAGCAAAGATGGAATTTTTATGTCACAGAAAAAATATGCGGAGCAAATTCTAAGCAAGTTCAGAATGGAAGAATGCAAGCTGGTGAGCAGGCCAGCAGAAGGAAGCATGAAGCTGAGAATTTATTTAACGAGAGAGTCGGTAAATCCGACATTGTTCAAAAGTTTGGTCGGAAGTCTGAGGTACCTAACTTTCACTCGTCCCGATATCATGTATGCAGTTGGACTGGTTAGTAGGTATATGGAGAAGCCGAAGCAAGATCACTTCATGGTAGCTAAAAGAATTTTTAGGTACATAAAAGGTACACTTGATCATGGTTTGTTTTAAACGCATTCTCAAAATTCAAAATTAGTTGGCTACTCAGACAGTGATTATGATGGTGATTTGGATGACGGGAAAAGCACTTCGAGATATGTTTTTCATATCGGTTCGGCGATATTTTCGTGGTCATCAAAGAAGCAACAAACAGTTGCTCTCTCAACATGTGAGGCAGAATACATCGCAGGAGCAGCATGCACATGTTAAGCTATGTGGCTAGGCTACAGATTGGGCGAGTTAAATCTGGCAAAGGAGGATCCAGTTACTATTTACGTCGATAATAAATCTGCTATTTCACTCGCGAAAAATCCAGTGTCACATAGTCGGAGCAAGCACATCAACATAAAATATCATTTTATTCGAGAATAGGTGAACGACAAAATTGTGGAACTGGTGCACTGCAAAACCAAAGACAACTTAGCAGATATATTTACAAAGCCATTAAAGCCGGAGGTGTTCCATAAAATGAAAGAGAAGCTAGGAATGGAAAGTTGAGTTTGAGGGAGAGTGTTAGAATTCCAAACTCTAAGTCAACAAAAGCTGCAAGCATGTGAATCAAAGAAGTATTATATGGTAGGCTGCATGTGTGAAGAAGAGAAAAACAAGGAAAAGAAGTGGTTGATCATTGAATATGAAGTGGAGGCTGTCAAAGTTTCACATGAACGTATGTAAGCCATGATGCAATTATATGAAGCCTATAAATACTAGTACCTGGAAGCATAATAAATACACACCAAGAGAAACACAACAAGTAGTGAAATATTGTAGAGAGGAAAGAAACAGAACTGAAGCTCTTTGTTGTGAGAAAAAAAAAGGCTGAAGCCTTGTTGTTGTGTAAGAAAATTGTAGCTAATTATTATTAATATATACAGGTGTGTGTTTGTATTATACAAAGCTTTTATATATTTGGTGCAAGCCCATCTACGTTTCCAACACCTTAAATATTGTACAGCAGCTGAACAGATAATCAACATGTTGACAAATGCTTGAACACAACAAACATATGTAATTACATGCTAATCAACAGAAATAAGACTGCAGTATCATATAGCAGAAGATCCTACAGCCTTAAAAAAGTTTAATTTTTTTTGTAGGCATAGAGAACCAAAAACAATATCAATAAGAACAAGTTAGTGAAGCACCACCCAACAGTTGTTTACAATATGAACAAATGCTAATCAATAAGTTGTTAGAAAGGAGAAGAAGATCCTACAGCCTAAAAATCTTAATTTTATTTTCAATATATTTGATCTAAAAACAAAATCATTGAAAACAATTTGCTGAAGCACAAACTAACAATTGCTTACAATATCAACCAATGTTAATCAATAAGCTGAATTAGATAAAGATAGCACAATGCGTTATAGTTCTCTATAAATAATATGGTCATGAAAATCGTGTTATCATTCATGATTATATAGGCTAGGCAAAGTAAAGGTTAGTGTTTGAAAAGAATGAGGATGACTGATGACATATCCTTAACTATCATCCTTCTCCTCCCCATTGGGGTATAAAAACTTCAAGGCCATCTCTTTCAATCTTAAAAAGTTCATACAATATCCTCATCATCTCTTTACGCTCCAGCGCTTTGTATTTAATATCTTCTTCATCTTCTACTTCTTCGAAAACTTTCTTTTTAACAAATTAATTGTTATTATATATCCATAGGGAGGAGTATGCTGTGGCAGCAGCTGTAGCAACTGAACCCCTAAAACAAAATTCTGACCTCCTATTTGCATTCATCATCTGTGTATTAAATTAAATAACTTGAAGTGTCATCTGAGGTAGTTTAAGAGGAAATTTTATGCCAGTGATCAGCAAGGCATTTTGTTGGTCATCTGAGGTAGTTTTCGTGGTCCGAAATAGGCCACAAGTAGTCACAGGAGGAGGTTTTGTTGTCACGGATTGCAGCAGCCAAAATGTTGTTTTTTAGAGTAGAGGGCTGTGGTGTTCTTGGAAAAAAGGATGAGCTGCTCCCCTGAGGGATGGAGATGGAGATTCTCTGCTTCTCATTCGCAGAAAGGTATTGTCATTTATGAGCATGCATAATCTCATGCTATATTTAATCAATTACTTTCAATTTATTTTGTGAAAGTGAACAAAAAGTTGCAATTGTTTTCTGTTATGTGCAGGGAGGGCTAGTAGAAGCATTAAGTATTTATAGGCAATGGAGAGGCTATTCTACTTTGGAGTATGAGAAATCTCCAAAGCCAGTTTTTAGAGTCAAGGAGCCTAATTATAAATGTATGATGAATCCTTATCTGATCAAGATCTCCATAGATGCAAGGGCACATAATAACCATAACCAAGATTTCGAGGTGAAGGGCTACTTTCTGGATAGGGCATGCAGCATAATGGACTCAAACGGCATTGTTTTAGCAAAGGTACTGGTTCATCAGTTGCTTGGAAATAATTATATGTATCTAGATTTTAGATTTAGTCATGAACTGAACTCATTTTTCCTTAAACGGATATGTAAATCAACCATTATATATATCTACTTTTACATGCATGTATAGGTGGGTGTAAAGGAAGGACTGGTGGCAAAGGGTGATGTGTATAATGTTTTGGTGAAGCCTGGAGTTGATCAAGCATTTGTATTCAGAGTCATCGCAGTTCTGGACTATATATACAATGGATCTACTACAGTCTAGATGTTAACACTAGCCATGACATCTTTTTCTCTTTTACTGTTTCATTTTTATCTGCAGTTTGTTATGTATGTAAATAGACATGTATGTCGCGTCTTATAAGGTGAAATCTAGTTACTTAGTACATATTTTAGTTGTGGTTGCTTTGGGATCTGCTGGCAAGGCCGGGAAGTGGTGATTTCATAGTGGCAGTTACCTAACAGTGCTCAGATGTGGACACATATCTGCCACAATATTTATTTGACACCGTCTTTGATGCTCTTCGTCAAGGGACACCTAGGTGGGAAGTCTGAAATATTTTGGCACTTCTCACACAATTCTTTGCAATAAGACACAGTTTGCTTGCATACTCCAGAATTTTGCGTGCATTTCCAATGATGCATTATCTGTGTTTTAAATTGTCTTTAGTTGGAATTCATAGCATATCAGCTCTAGATTTCGTTCAAACTAGACAGGATCAAAGCACTTACCATGCTGAAAATCCTCTGAAACTTTTGCAAACTTAGCTCCTGCACAATTCTTATTGAAAGATTGTTGCACACGATCACATTGCAAAGTTGGAGACTTCTCACACTAGAACGCACTTATATGACAAATTAGTGAAACTGTATATTAATTAGAAGAGTAAAAAAGTATGAAACCTACTTTCCACAAGCATTTTTCAGTATTAAACTTATTAAACTCACACTATATCACAGTGACATAACAGTAGATACGCCAGCTGTGGTAATATGCATCAAAGATGAACTTCTTCACTTGTTTTCAAGTTCCGAATTACATTTCAAGAACTGATGGAAATTGGTTATAACCGATTGACAGGTCATTAAATACAATTCCTGCAATAAGAAAGTTATTTAACAGTGCTCAGGCCACTAGACTTGTTAAGATTCCCTATTCTTCACAGAGTTAGTTTGTGCCTCTATCACTGACATTGAGAGAGATATGCCCTCTCTTCTAAGCTGCATTTAATCTGAAATGGTAATACTTATAAAAGAGTTTACTCCAATTATTTCCAGTTCATACTGTTCCTGTCTCCTACATGCATATCTTCATATTTTAAAAAATTTCAAGGCATTGGAATACACTGTTATTGCATAAAATTAACATATATGTGTATAAAACAATTTTTACAGCTACTGTTCAACCTAATTGTTGAAACAGCTTACACCCCAAAATAGCTACAAAATGATTTTAATAAGTCTATCAAGAGCTACGTCTTGTTCTGATTATCATAAACATAAAATAATAGTGTATGAAGCTTATATTCCACTCCCTTGGTGTGTCTAATAAATCACTTCAACACTGGAGAGTAGTTGTTAATTTTCCGTAACTTTGGTATGCATGATATATTCACTTCTTTGTTGAATTCAAACTACATATTAATCAAACAGGGGATAGAAATTTTTTGAAACAAGCACAAATTAAAGAGTCTCAAGCACAGAAAAGCCCTAAAATAAAAAAGACATCAATTATTCGAAACCACTGAAATAATAAAAATTCGTGCTTTACTTTTTCTTTTTTTTTACTTTTTTGTTTGACTATTTAGGCTTATCTGTTCTAAGATAATTCGTGCTCTATTTAAAAGGCATATTATTGAGTATACAACAATGAAAGAAAAACCCAAAGCGAATAAACAAGATCAAGAAAATAACGACAATCACACAAGACAAAGATTTACGTGGTTCGGAAATTCCTACTACACAAGCCGCACTAATTTTGTATTGATCTCTCACAATTGTGTTGTGTTGTGTTATGTTACAATTACACGAGTATTTATAAGAGAAGAAATTGGGTCAAAATAAATCAGAGTCTAATTCTGAAATTCCTAACTCTAATCCTAACTCTAATTAGAGTACAATTCCGGAATTCCTAACTCAAGTCAGAATCCAATTCTGAAACCTGATAGACTCCACAAACCCAACAATCTCCCACTTGGAGTCTGACCACATCTTCACTTCACTCTTGTAAATCTAGTAACAAATAATCCCTCGATCAATAACTCCAACTAGTGCAACGCCTTCTCATCAATCAGTTCTGAAGGCTAGTTGAAGCTATGCAAAGCTTCAACTTTTCATTAGTAACCACCTTAGTCAACATATCTGTAGGATTCTTTGAACCAAGGATTTTCTTCAAGGACAAAGTACCATTGCTAATCAACTCTCTTGTAAAGTGATATCTCAGCTGAATATGCTTTGTCCTAGCATGAAACACAGGATTCTTCGCAAGATGAATAGCACTCTGACTGTCACTATACAAAGCACTGTCCGTCTGTTTCTTGCCCAACTCCTCAAGAAAATTCTTCAACCAAATCATCTCCTTGCTAGCTTCAGAGATAGCCATATATTCTGCTTCTGTGGTTGAAAGAGCAACACTCTTTTGAAGTCGAGACATCCAACTAATTGTTGTTCCACCCAACGTGAAAATATATCCCGTAGTACTTTTTCTTGTATCAAAACATCCACCCAAATCTGCATCAGAGAACCCTTCCAAGATAACATCTTTCTTGCTGAAACATAATGCAACCTTGGATGTGCCTTCAAGTAGCGCAACAACCACTTGACTGCTTCCCAATGCTCTCTTCCTGGATTAGACATGAACCTGCTAACAACTCCCACTGCATGAGCAATATCTTGCCTTGTACACACCATAGCATACATCAAACTACCAACTGCAGATGCATACGGAACTTTAGCCATATCTTTCTTGCCTTCATCCGTTTTAGGTGACTGCTTCTTCGTGAGATTAAAGTGAGTCGCCAACGGTGTACTTCTGGTCTTCGCATCCTGGAAACTGAATTTCTGCAACAATTTCTCAATATACTTCTATTGAGATAATTTCAAAGTACCTTCAGATCTATCCCTTATGATGCTCATACCAAGTATCTGTTTTGCTGCACCCATATCCTTCATCTCAAACTCCTCAGACATCTGTCTCTTTAACCTGTTAATTTCCCTCATGTTTGATCCTGCTATCAACATGTCATCAACATACAACAATAATATGATATAAGATGAATCAAATTGTTTAAAATAACAACAATGATCCATAGCACTCCTAGTGTACCCGTTCTTCATCATAAAGCTATCAAACTTCAAGTACCATTGTCTTGGCGCTTTCTTCAAACCATACAAGCTTTTTATAAGCTTGCAAACAAGGTTTTCTTTCCCAGCTACCTGAAATCCTTCTGGCTGTACCATGTAGATGTCTTCCTCAAGATCACCATGTAAGAACGCGGTCTTAACATCTAGTTGCTCTTGATGTAACTCCTCTGCAGCCACAATACTTAGCACAATTCTAATAGTAGTCATCTTAACAACCGGAGAAAATATATCAGTATAGTCAATACCCTTTTTCTGTTGATAACCCTTGACTACTAACCTCGCCTTGTATCTCTTGCTGCCATCGGGTTCTTCTTTGATCCGGAACACCCACTTATTCTGTAAAGCCTTCTTTCCTGCTGGTAACTCTGTTAAACTCCAAGTCTCATTCTTCTCAAGAGAACTCATCTCTTCTTCCATGGTTGATTTCCACTGAACTGAATCATCCACCTGAACTGCCTCTGAATAACACTGAGGCTCTCCATCCTCGGTCAATAACGTATAATATGCTGAAGGAGAAAATCTTTGTGGTGGCCTCACAATTCTGCTAGATCTTCTTACCTCAGCCTGTGGAGTAACTGGAACCGTGTCATTACCATTCCCCAAACTCCCACTATTTCCTGCAAGATCTTCTTCTGTAATCTCTTTAAGCACTGCTTTCTTTTTCTCATGTTGTTCCTTTGCAAACTCAGAATCGACTGCAAGCTTATCCTTGTACACTGCACTTTCGTTAAAAGTAACATCTCTACTTCTAACGACCTTCTTCGTTAGTTCATCCCAGAAACGGTAACCCATATCATCTGAGCCATAACCAATGAAGATACACTTCTTTGCTTTTGGATCATGCTTGTCCCTGTCAGAATCTTTAACACGCACATAAGAAACACAACCAAAAACTCGCAAGTGTGAAAGATTTACCTCCTTTTTCTGCCACTCTTCTTTGGGAATCTTGAACCCCAAAGGAACTGAAGGTCCTCTATTTATGAGATACGTTGCTGTGCTAACTGCATCTGCCCAAAAAATCTTTGGCAATCCTGCATGCAATCTCATACTCTTGGCCCTCTCATTCAAGGTTCTATTCATGCGCTCTGCAACTGTAATAACCCTAACTTTTAGAATGCTACAGTGCCTAAATGAATAGTAATTTTGAGGATTTAGGGAAATGGTATGTAAGTACCCTATATTTGAAATGGAAAATGAATAATCAGGAACCATATTAGTGTTGTACTATGAAAATGAGTGACTCAAAATGATAATGGATTTCAGAAATTCCTGAATATGGACTTTAAGGATTTTCGATTTCGATTGAGACTCTATTAAATGTGATATTAAGGAGTATAGAAATGTTAAATGGTTTATATCTTGAGGAAATAATGAAATTAAGATAAACCAAGGAGTGATCAAGTCAAGGAAATGCCAAGGGAATTTAGATTGTTAAACGAGTTTGAGAATGCTTGAGAACCTGAGAGACAACCGGGAGAGCAACTTCTGAGAAAAAGAGAATATACCAAGGATATTGGATCTAATATCTACTTGAGGATTAGAATCACCCTAACACACTAATATATTATGTGGGAGAGGATATTATATATCCAAGGAATTTACAAAGGAGAAACCACTGAGACAATCGCAGAAATCATTCGATGGATCAAACGATGAGAAAACTTTGAACGGAGCCCAAACAAAAGGCCCAAAACATGGGGGAAAGCCCAAATTTCTGCCCAACACTATAAGGAGCTGATATTAGAGTATTAAGGAAGGAAACCATGTGAGTGAATAAGAGAAAGAGGAAGGGCATTGGTGGAACATTTCAAGATAAGGCAAGGACAAGCAAGTAAATAGCAAGAAATGGAGTAACATGTTTTAAGCTTGGCAAGTGGACCAAAGGATCACCAACACTTGGACAAATAGATGATCAACACCACATTAAAAGAGGATAAGAGTGAATATAGGGATAGATACATGTATAAGCAAGTAGAAATCAAGCTAAACCCATAGATATACAAACTGCCCAGCAAGAGCAAGGAGGAAAGAAAAATTCATATCTCAAGATCTAGAGCTTCTAAAATCACCAAATTTTAACCATACATTCTCAACTCTATGGGGAAGATTCTTACAAAATTTCATGACAATCCAAGTAGTATAGCCTAGTCAAATCCATGCTCAAAGTGGGAGAACCAAACCTATCCAGGTTCTGGCCAGTAGCAAGATGGGGCTCAAAACCCTAGCTCCCATGGTAGGATTCTTGCGTTCTATAGCTTAAAACAAAGTTAATCAAGACCCCAAGGTATGTTCAAAATCTTAGCTTCAAATATTGAGTATAGCTATGTCAAAAGATGGATAAAAAATGATGATGAATAGTGATTTTCAAGAACTAACTTTGTGTTCTTGATTTCTTCTGATTGATTCAAGTGTACTAAGGCTACTTAAGGACCATTCAAGGCTTACCAGGGGTTATTCACTCTTCAAGAAGGTATAAATCTCAAGACCCTTTAGTATAACTTTGAATATATGATGGATTATAGAAAGTTTAGTGATTAAGGTTATGATAAATGATTATTCATGATGATATATGTGTTTGTAAGTGGTTTAAGTTGAATATGGAAGTGGGTTGTGATTGTAACCATGGTTAGTATGATGACCACATGGTGTAGGGTTGATATATGTGTTTGGTGATGGATATGGAGGAGTTGAATTTTGAAAAGTATGAAATTATAGCTGCTATAATGCCCAATTTTCGTTAAACCAAATAGATGCCTTGTTTTTGGACACCAATTCCGTACAGTAGCTCCCTTCCTAGAGTACCAAGTGACCATGAGATGATAGATCTTAGTTCATAGATCGTTTTGATATAAAGTACGTTAAAATCTAATGAACGGTTTAGGAGAAAAGTCAGTTTTAGTGAGAGACGTTCGAGAACCGAGAAAATGTAATTGTATCAACTTTGAGGCTATAATTACCATACTTAAACATTTTTAAAAGTTACCAAATTTTGGGATATTGTAGTGGGGTGGTCAGGGGACCATTACCAGTTGACCTTGCCTTAAAATTTTGAATTTATGTTTTCTGAGAATTTTTGCAGTCGAGTGTGGTTATTAAGGGAAATGGTGGAATACACTAAAACTTTGATCGAGTTTAAAAATGGTTAAGTTCATGTAAACTTTTGGTGCATAAAAACTATGTTAAACATATAATATGTGTCAAGGGTGTTATTTTATAAAGATTAGGTGATTAAGTGGGATGTATACTAACAGTGATCCTTTCGTTTCTATAGAAACGGGAGACGAACTCAGGATCATACCTACTCGCTTTAGAGATCCAGGCAAGATTTTTTCTATCTTTACTTTGAAAAAAAATTATTTATCTTCAAAGAAAAATGATTTCATGGGATATATATGTGATTCTATTATTACTATAATGTTAAGGATTTGTTTTCCTGATTTTTGGAAATTAAAGGGAGATGTATATGAATATGAGTATGGATATGGATTAAAGGGAGCAAGATTTCTTTTACCCTTATTTTGATAAATTGTTTATCTTTAAAGAAAAGTGGTTTTTCTAGATAATATATGAATCTTATATCAATATATGATATGGATTGTGGATATGGATATGAATATGAATGGAGCTAATGTACTTTATCGCTTCAAGAGATATGAAAAAGAATTGTATCAGTTGTTATCTATGTTTATATGGTTTATAATATTCTTTTAAAGATAATCTTTAAACACTTGTGATTTAATAAATATTATTTGATTATTATTTAATACTTTTAAAATAGTTAAAATATTTTGTATATAAGAGCATATTTGACTTTATTAAATACGGAGGAGATGTCTGAATTATAATCAAAGTATAATGATATATGAGAATGGAAATGATATATGAGAATGGAAATGATATATGGAAATGTGAATGGAAATGGAAACGGAGAAATGGAAAATGTGGAATGATGTTTTATAAATGGAATAACGATTTGAAAAAGGGGTACAACAGTATGCGTAAGAGGCTGTGTGGGAGTTGCACAGTCCGGCACCCAATAAGCGTAAGAGGCAGTGTTCGGCACAGTCCAGCACTCAATATTTATTACGGCCCAAGAGTTGTCGAAGGAGGATGTAGCAGGTAGCCTTCCTCCAGGGTTAATGACCAGGTGAGATCATCCCTTCTACTAGTAGTAAACAGAGAGCAGGTACGGTCAGGCGACTGATCATCTTCCTACGTATCTGGCGCTAGCAGAATCCCCAAAACTTTTAAAGAAAGAATTGATAATGGTTTCAGATTTGCATTTTGAAAAAAAAATGGTATGAAATTATGGAATTATTTTTATGGATTGAAGAGAAACTGATTTTATATTATTTTTATATAGTTGTTGTATAAAAGGTAATGGAAAGATTATATTGAGAGATTTATTTCAAATTTTATATTATCTTGAGATATTATACTGGGATGATGTGTTGATCATTATCTTGTTATAGAAGAGAAACTGATATTATATTTTCACTGATGCTTGTTTACAAAATTTATCTTGCTGAGCTATTATAGCTCACTCTTGCTATTTATGTATATAACAGTTAGATCAGGTGCCGAAACGTCGCAGTACAACTCGGAAGAGGGTAAAAGGGGAAGTCTACCTTATGAGAAAGTATCGACACCTGTTCTCAAGGTAGTATATACTTATATATGGGTATAATAGATAGTATTCTGGGATGGTACCAACAGTTTATCTTTAACTGCTATCATTAATGGATGTTGTTCTCTGAGCATATGACTGGTGTGTGTGATGATATTAGTGTGGGGTCAATTATGTGAGTATTAAATGGTATTAATAGTATTATAAAAAAATCAAAGAGATATTGCTAATAAATGGAAATTGGAGTATGATGGCCCGGATTCCTGACCCCGGATCTGGGGCTGTCACAGCAACACCATTCTGCTGCGGTGTCTCTGGAATTGTTTTGACCATTCTAATTCCATATTCTGCGCAATAGCTTTTAAACTCATCACTACTGTTCTCACCACCATTATCTGACATCAAACTTTTAATCTTCAAACCGGTCTGATTTTCAACTTCGGTCTTCCACTTCTTGAAAGTAGCAAACACATCTGATTTATTCTTCAAGAAATAAACCCATACCTTTCTAGTGGAATCGTCAATGAAAGTGACATAGTAGCGAGATCCTCCCAACGATGCAACTGCTGTCGGACCATATACATCTGTATGAACTAGCTCTAACCTCTCAGCCTTGGGTGTCCTCCCTGATTTTGCAAAAGTAACTCGTTTCTGCTTTCCCAGAACACATGGCTCACAGAACCCAACTTCCACATTCTTCAGCTCTAGAATCTTACCCTTCGAAGTTAATAGCTTCATACCTTTTTCACTCATATGACCAAGTCTTTGGTGCCACAAAGTTGAAGACTCAATCTCATCAGCAACCGTATTTGCTTCATAGCTAGATTGTTCAACTATGTACAACGTCCCCTTTTTCTCTCCACGAGCAACAACTAGATTCCCCTTTATAACCTTCCACTATCCGTCTCCGAAAGTAACTCGATACCCTTCCTTATATAACTGACCCACAGATATCAACATCTTCTTCAGTCCAGGAACGTACCTTACATTTTTCAACATCCAGCTAGTCCCCAAAGAGGTCTTGAGATTAATATCTCCCATGCCCGTAATATCCAAAATTTCATCATCAGCAAGACGAACTTTACCAAAATTTCCAAGTCTGAAATTTAACATCAAATCCTTGCAAGGGGTAGCATGGAATGATGCACCAGAATCCATAACCCATGATTCAACCGAACATTCAACACAACAAATCAAAGCATCGTCACTCACCACCTCTTCAACTACATTAGCTGAATTATCCTCTTTCTTCTTTCCTTTAGGAGCTGCGGGAGCCGTACACTGATTTCTGAAGTGACCTTTCTTCTGACAATTCCAACAAACAATCTCCTTGCGATCTTTGGACTGTCCTCTCTTCTGTGACTTCGATCTGCTACGCCCCTGATTCTGCACCCTATCGGACTTTCTGCCTCTACTCTCGGTACTCAACAAGGAACCTGATGACTCTCCTGAGTTTCTTCTACGAATATCTTCTTCAAGAATCGCATCTCGAACTCCATCAAAAGTCATCTTACTGCTCTCAGATGAATTACAAATAGCAGTGGCAAATCCTGACCAACTGTCAGGTAACGAGGATATCAACATTAAGGCTTGTACTTCATCATCGAATTTAATATCCACTGATGTCAATCTTGATAGGATAGAGTTAAATTCGTTAACATGATCAGCAACACAATCACCTTCATTCAATCTCGTGGCAAACAACAAGCGACACAAATATACCTTATTCGAAGCAGACGGCTTCTCATACATATTTGATAACGCCTTGATCTATCCATAAGTTGTCGTTTCCTTGACGATATTGTATGCAACGTTCTTCGCCAAAGTCAATCTGACAACACCCAGAGCCTGCCTATCCAATAGATTCCAATCTTTGTCATCCATTGAATCTGGCTTCTTCTCTTCCAGCGGTTCGTGTAGTTTTTTTTGATACAAATAATCTTCAATTTTCATCTTCCAAAACGAAAAATCTTTGCCATCAAATTTGTCGATCTTTACTTTCCCTTCTTCTGCCATTGCTCCCACTCGCCTGAAAACCTAGGCTCTTGATACCAGTTGTTGAGTATACAACAACGAAAGCAAAACCCAAAGCGAATAAACAAGAACAAGAAAATAACGACAATCACACAAGGCAAAGATTTACGTGGTTCGGAAATTCCTACTCCACAAGCCGCACTAATTTTGTATTGATCTCTCACAATTGTGTTGTGTTGTGTTATGTTACAGTTAAACGAGTATTTATAAGAGAAGAAACTGGGTCAAAATAAATCAGAGTCTAATTCTGAAATTCCTAACTCTAATCCTAACTCTAATTAGAGTACAATTCTGGAATTCCTAACTCAAGTCAGAATCCAATTCTGAAACCTGATAGACTCCACAAACCCAACACATATAACTAGCTAATTTTTTAAGCACACATCTAAACCTATTTGATATGACATTATTAAACGGACTCAATTCACTTAAAAATCTGTAATAACTAAGAATTTAATAACACAAATAAATATGAAAATATTAAAAATAACCTGTATAGTTACTAACGTTTTGGTTTAAATATATATATCAAATGTTACTTGGCCCTCCGAATTTAATTATGCAGTTAAATAATAATAAATAATAATTTTGTATTTTAAGTGATAATAGCCAATTCTATATTATTTTATTAAAGCCGTAACATCGAAGATTTTGATATTCGATGATTTTCGATCCATTATTCTAATCAATAAATTGTAAACTAATAAAATAAATAGTTTAACTTGCCTTTCTTAATTAAAATACGTTGGATTTTAATTAAATTAAATTATTACATTTTATAAACACCTAAAAACATAAAAATATATTACTTTTGTAAATACACCTTAATTTTTAGTAATATCATTATCTTTTCATCATTAGTATACACTCAAAAATTTCACTATTATATATTCCAATTATTACTAAAAAAATATAAAAAAAATAGTTCTACTTATTTTTTAACCAATAAAATTGTTGGAACAATAAAATACAAATTTTAAAATAGCAGATATTAAGAACACCCTGCGCACACTGAACCATGTTTTCATCCATCTCGAATAGAAGATATTATTTTCTTGAATTATTTGTAAGCCGTCTAATTTTAGTAACGTAATTTTCAATAACTTTGTTCCTGTAACACCCCTAGATCCGGGGTCAGGGATCGGGTCGTTACGGTCTCATAACTCATACATAATACTTGACTTGAGTCCAAAATCAATAAGTAGCATGCTATGACCCCATAATAATATCCACTCACACACACACACACACACAGTTATAGTCCCAGAGATGAAATTGAAATAAGTCTTACATAAAAGGGTTTACGAATAAAAGTTATTACAATCCAAAAGGATAACATCATAAGTTTAAAAGTTTTGTCGTTGATTACATTAATTATACATATAGTTAAACAGGAAAAAAAAGCTGTCTAACTATGCTACCTCAGCAATGGCGGCTAGCATCTCAGCGGGGAGTCCGGTGGGTCGGGTAACCCGCTTACGCCGAGTGCGCCTGACGCGAGCCATCTGTCCTAGCTGTTGTTGTGACATGATAAATAAGCAAGGGTGAGCAATAGCCCACCAATAATAATATAACAGGACAGTGATAGTATATAACAGTTCGAAGTATCATTATTTCCATATGCCATGCATTAACGAAGTTAGTGCCAGTATAATATAAAGGATGAAGTTACAAGGTAACTTAAAGTGTTTATTTTGTGGAAATATCTGCTAAGTCAAAATAAGCAAGATATCATTATTTATCGTATTAAGAGGAACTTGCAAGGAAAATATTGCAGTTCCAGTTATTAACATTTTTCGAAGTTCTACAACCTGAAAGAAGTCTCTTCGATACATGTTGCGGAAGACACCGTCAACCTGAAAGAAGTCTCTTCGATACTTGTTGTAGGGAATTCCCAATTTGGGAGATGAACCAATACTGGAGTTATCACGCGCCAGCTGTCCCACTCCCTGATGATCAGTCGGGAAGGGTATAGCCCAATGTAGTTTACTACCGGTAGAAGGAAGAACTGACGACTCCACTTGTCAATGGCCTTTAATAGTAACTCCCTGGCCAATGATTAGGCCTTGTGATGGACCGCGCGACTCGGCCTCTTACACATGACTCCTAGTTCGAATAAATCCACAGCATTGAAACATATAGTTTATCCTCCCTTCCCCAAGTGAAATACTTGTTGACAAGACTCCACAAAGTAGTCGTATCTAGTTGGAAAGGAAAATTCACTAACATTTCCCAAGCTCTTGCTTGTTAATGGATATCAACTTGTTCCAACGATCTTACCCCTCGAATGATGAGAAGGTACACACAGACTTAATGAGTCCGTAGCAACCAAGTTGAGAGTGAAACGGATAAACTATGACCGGGAAGTCAACAAGATAAAGAACCTTTCTCAAGTAAGGTTCCCTTATAATTTAAGAGATAGATTCGAGTGAAGAATGGAATCTAGAGGACCTTCCTTAATATAATATTAATCGTATGACTCCGAAGAATTTCAGAATGATCGAAGGTCGAAAATAATATTTGAAGAAAAATAAACAATCTTGAAGTTGTTTCCAAGTATTGACTAAATATTTATAGAATATTTATTTAGTCGGAAGTATTTAATGAATGAAAGGATATTTTTAATCAGAGTATTTCTCAAAATAATCCTTGAAGGAATATTAAGACAATATTTATTAAATAAATAATTACTTAAATGAATATTAAAATAATATTCATTTAATAAATAATTTTGAAAGGAGTGTTTGGAATAATATTCGTTAAATAAATAAGACTTCAAATTAATATTCAAAAATAGTATTCATATAATAATTAATAATTTAAATGAATATCCAAGTGATATTCATTTAATAAATTAAACCTTAAAGGAATATTCGAGAATAATATTCCCTTAATACATGATGTTCTAAATGAATGTCCGAATGATATTTATTTAATAATCGAAGGTTTTATAGAAATATTTGAAATAATATTCGATAAATGGTTCGTCTTTGAATGAATATTGAAAAATAATATTCATTGAATAGATAACGTTCAAATAAATATTTGAAGTAATGATCGTTAATTAAATAATCTCGGACGAATATTCAAATAATATTTGTCAACCAAATAATGGAAATTATTTACTTAAATATTTCCCTCGAAAGTAATTACGATATATCAAGAAGTACTGGCTCCCGATCTATATTCAACAAATAGGATTCATATGCCCTTCTCTAAGGGTCTTAACAACATCCGGCTTATAATCGATATATTATCTATCTACTTATAAGCCAAAGAACAATGAGGGAACAAGTATATCAATATGACTTGAAAGTAGGCATGCATGCTATGGCATATGTATAACAGAAAGCATATATATTCACAACAACAGCCTAAAAAGGGAAAGTTGAAACTTGCCTGGTAATAGAGCACGAGTAGGGGTAGTGGTAGGGTATCCCGGTTAAGCTCGGCGATCTATAAATAGTCAAGAGATTCGAGGTTAATTGTTTAACACTTTTAAAAAGGTTAAGTATTAACTTAAGTCGAAACGTGTTTTCTAATTATCTCGTTATACCCCTTTTTAGTGTAACTCTTTTTATTACCAATACGATTCGACATTTGTTCGTCCTTAAGACATGTCATTGTACTCACACTTAGTGTATACTTAAGTCGTATAAGTTCTAAATTCGATCGATTACGAACCGAGATTATATCTCGAGTTTTATCGCTCGTTTTTTAAGTTAGGGATATTCTCTTTGGTACACTTGTAGAATTGGCTTTTGCCAATGGTACCATCACATTTTTGGCTTCTATACATGGTACACCTGACATATTGTTTCTTTCTTAGTCATACCCTTCTGTTAGGCAGCTGTTAGCAAAACGTTTAAAAACATCCAAACCATAGAAAACACATCCAAACCAGTTTTAAAACAGAAATCTAGCGCCAAAAAACCTATACAGAACACTGGAAACTTAAAATGCTATGAAAACCACAAAAACACGGATCAAAAGCATCATTAGAATTCGGATCAAAAGCATAATATGTCTACCATCATCAGAATTCAAAGTTTACATCAAAAGCATAATATGTCTACCATGAGCATAATTAAACTAACAAAAGTAAAGGACTAGTCTGTCATAAACAGGTTCACTTCTGGTGCTGAGATTGTGAAGCAGTAAGGACAGAGGGTTGTGATGCACTCCCTAGATTTTCAGCCTTCCTTTTCCTTGTTGAGGTCCTTGAGGAGGTTCCCTCAGCTGCTGTTTTGGCTGCATCTTTTACTGCTTTGTTTGCTGCTCTGGCAGCTTTTGCTGCATTAGATTGATCTCTGACCCTTGGATGTCTAACAAGCAGTGATGCATTAGATTCAGTGGCCTTAATTTCCTTTCCAGTGGGTCCTCCCTTACATGTTCTAGCATTGTGTCCAAAATGGCCACACTTTGTGCACTTCACAGTCTTGCTTCTTTTTCCCTTTTGATCTTCACCTTCTTCTCTTCTCCTGTTCCTACTTGGCCTACCAACTCCCCTTTTCATTGTTGGTGGCATTACATTAGGGAGGCCTTCATATGCTGGCCAGTTTTCCTTATCAGCAATGGGATTAATGTTGAAACTGTATGCTTGCTTGTATGTCCTCACTGAATACCAAGAGCTGATAACTTTTTGGGGGTCAATCTTTGCATGCAACATTGCCCTAACAGCATGCCTACATGGTATACCTGATAGCTGCCAAGCTCCACATGAACAAAACTTACTATTCAGTGATAGAGGAAACTGTGATTTACCTTCATGAATTTCATATTCACCAGGCTTGGACATGTAAGCTTTACAGCTGATAGTCCCCTTGCTTATATCTTTAAGAGCTTTAACAATTTTTGGGCATACATCTTCATCATTCCAAGTCTTTGCATTTTCAAGCCTTGTTGCTATTCTAACCATACAAACTCTTCTAATACCTGCAAACAAAAAATGTAGTATACTGTAATTAATAAGAAATGTACAAGTCTACAAAGTTGGACAATAATAGTTGATTGGAATTTACCTTCAAGCAAAGATAGAACTGGCCTACTCCTCTCAACTCCAAGTGTAGAGTTGAAGCTTTCAACAAAGTTGGAGGTGTTTGAATCATTGCAAACATTGGGATTAAACATGTGTTTGCTCCAGGTACATGGATCCCCTAAGTTAGCAAACCAGGTCATGGCTGCATCCCCTCCTGCCTCTTGCATCCTCTCCATTGCTTTTCTAAAAGTAAACTGTGAAGTTGCATTGCAGACCCTCCAGAATAGAGTATACATCAATGGGCCATGAAACTGTTTCTTAAAGTTCCTGCTAAGGTGCCTACAACAGTACCTTCTTTTGGCAGATGGCCAAACCTTTTCTAGTGCAAGATCAATTCCCTAACAAACAGTAGATCAATAAAACAGAGTTTATTAACAAGCAAATTAAAATGCAGAGATATTGTAAGCAAATTAACAAGCAAACAGAGTTATGAGTACCTTTTGTCTATCTGAAATTATGGTCCAATCTTTCCTGCTAGACTCCTTGACAATATTATAAACATTCCACAAGAAAAATCCCCAATTGTCCTTATCCTCTACACTCACCACTGCATAAGCTAATGGAAAGATTTCATTGTTGCCATCTAAGGCCACTGCTGACAATAAAATCCCTCCATAATTGCCTTTGAGGTGTGTCCCATCAACACCTATTAATGGTCTACAGCCTCCCAAGAACCCCTTCCACATAGCAGTAAAGGAAATGAAGATAGTGCTGAAGAGTAATTGCTTTGGAATGGTTTCAGTTTCAACATATGAGCAATATGCTTTAGATTCAGGATTTGTATCACAAATAACCTTAGTATAGGCTGGCAAATCCTTGTAAGATTGATCATGACCACCAAATAGTTTCTCAACTGCATACCTCTTCATTCTAAACAGAGTTGACAGTTTCATGTAGATTCCATACCTCTGAAATAGTAGTTCATTTAAAGCTTTCCCTGGTATGTCTGGATTAGCCCTTATGTCCTCCATGAGTTTTTCAGCAGCCCACTTAACATCAACTAGTGGATTATGTATCTCCAGACCCCTACATGTATGAGTATTTGGTTCAATCTTCTTTATTGCCCATGTGATTCCATCTTGCAGCTTACTTGCATGTATCCTCCAGTTGCAACACGTAGCATGACAAGTTGCTGTATACCTTGAGTTGTCTGCTGCCAACACAATAATAGCAAACCCCTCCTGGATGCAGTAATCCTTAAGTGTAGCCTTGAAATGAGCCTTGTCCATAAAAAGCAACCAAGGCTTTAAGCTGATCTTTCCAAAGTCTTTGTCATCATATATTTCTCCATTTTTATATAGAAGTTGATAGTAGTCATTATCATTCTCATCATCTATGAAGTCATGCCATTTCCCAGGTTTATAATTGTCTTTCACTTTCAGGACCTTGCTTATCTCTTCCATTTCATCTGCAGGTGCATCTCCACTTAGCAACACATTTTCTTCAGAATCAGCCTCATGATCATGTTCTCCTCCAGATTCTTCTAACTCAGAATCAGCCCTTTTATCATCACAATTGAATGAAACCTTTCTCTTAACATTCATTTGTTCTGTTGCAGCTTTCATGCTTTCACTTGATTTCATGCTTTCACTTCCATTTGTGGTTGACATTTGCACATTTTGTGAATCCAAACACAACCCCTTCCTTCTTGCAGTACTTCTGGGAATTTTCCTTGCAAATGAGCAGTGATCAGCATTTGTGCTTCCTTTAGCAGTAGGCTCAATGACAGAGGTATTTTGGGGAGAAAATCGTGGACTCCTTCTGATTGGTAAAGCCTCAAAGGCTGTTTTAGGTGACACTGGGGATGGTGGTAGGTTTATAGAAGAAGCTTTTGCTTTAGGTTTAGCTTTAGGCTTTGGTTTTGGTTTAGGGATACCTTTTGGGTTAGGTTTAGGGATACCTTTTGGTTTTGGCCTCACAACATCAACTGAGGTATCTTCAAGCTGATCAAGTCTAGGTAGTTCATCACCCTCCCCTGTATCACCCACCCCTATATCACCCACCCCTGTATCACCTTCTCCTTTCAAATTTAGGACAAGTTTGTATAAAGCATTCGGTGTTAAAGCTGTCCCAACCCATATGTTTATCATTTCTTTCCCAGATAATCTCTCAAACATTGTCATAAGATCACTGTCTACAAGTAAAACGTGATGTTTCATTTCAAATGAATAACCAAAGGTAGGGTAATGGTAATTTAGTTTCCAACCCCGTTTCTTAACTTCATCCTCATACATCATAACAACATCTAATAATGTACATTTGTCTACCTCAAATCTTAGATCAACATACTGACCCCTCCAGTTTATTCTCAGAATTTGATGACTATCTCCCATTCTGCAAGTATCAAAAGCCCTAATTTTAACATAAAAACACACAATATACACAGATACTACACATATAACGATTTCGATTGTACAAGTACATATACATACAGTCGATTATACATACACAGATATGACATAAACAGAGATATTATACATACACACACAATACATACACGGTACATATGTTCGAACAAGGCATACCTGTTAGTAGATTGAAGATTGTAAATTGCTTCCACCCTAATTGATGTGTTCGATTAGCAGTCGATTGAATCGCATGTGTTTCCCCTCTTTCGCTCAGACGCTAACCCGACACACTGAGAATGAAGAGTCGTGTTAATTTTATTTGGGATATTCTGTTTTATTTAATTTTATTCTTAATAGTCATTAACAGTGGTTAAACGATGTTTAACGTTTGTTTAACGTTGTACTTAAAAAAGGGTACGACTAAGACAGAAACAATATGTCAGGTGTACCATGTATAGAAGCCAAAAATGTGATGGTACCATTGGCAAAAGCCAATTCTACAAGTGTACCAAAGAGAATATCCCTTTAAGTTATAACCAAAGTTATACTTTTCAGGGGTTCGTTCGCGTTTAACCTAGATTCAAACATTTTTATAAAATCGAAAAACGATCCGATTCACATGAGGTTTTCTCTCACACCTTCCTTTTTACCTCTAGTATTTAATTACCAAGATTCGCCACTGACTTACATATTTTACGAGGGTTCAATTTTAGTTACGAATTCTCGTTTACTGTTTCGAACTACTTTTAGTAAACCGGCCGTAACTCCTAAACCGTAAGTCCGTTTCACACGTTCTTTATATCAAAACGAAGCTTGGAACATTATCTATCCTATCATGGCAGATAAAGTTTCTGGACACTAGGGTTTTGATACGGAAAATGGCATACAAAACATGGTATTATAAAATCGGACATTATAACGGCTGTGTTTACTCGTTTTCCAAAGTTTTTACACTTTATCACGATCACGCCATGATCAAATCAACCACTCCAACACATGATAAACATCATGACTAGTCTAACAACATATCATATCAACCATCTCATGGTTCATAAACCAAATCACAACCATAATCAACTAATAACATGGATTTAAGCATATCATAACATACTAACACTAAATCATCCATAAAATCTCAAAATAACACCAAGGGTTTTCAAGTCTTATACCTTCCTCAGAGTATGATATAGCCTTACTAAGCCTTGTATGATCCTTAGGAGTGCTTAAGCTTGCTAGATTAACCATGAAAACAAGAAAAAAAACAAGTTAGATCTTGAAGAACACTATTCATGCTCCTCTTGTATGATTTATTTGAAAATGGAAACAAAGGAGTTTGGAGCTAAGATTTTGAGGAGATTATTTTTATGAAATTTAAGACTTACCTTAAAAATTACAAGATCAAACAATGGTGGGAAGGTTGATTTTGTATTTGGAATTTAAGGATGGGCCGAATGGAATGGTAAAGGGGGGAGAGTGTTTTTGCTATGTTTCTTGTATTGGTTGCTTGGAATAATTGTTTAAAGTGATTTGATAGATAATATCTCATCCAAGTGGTGTTAGTGGAGTGTGATGCAATGGATGAGGTAATTAGGAGGGACAAGTGTTGTGTTTTGCATGGTGGAAAGCTAACCAAGGGTTTTTTGATTTCTAAGTACTAGTTGTATTCTAATTAATCTAGTTACTTGCTAGTTACTTAGATATTTATTTCTTTCTCATGCATGTATCTTGCTTTCTCTGCTTGATTTTGTGTCCGGTTATTGCTCGTTTCGATTGATCGTTCGTAGGTATATTTCACGGATTTCTAATTAGGGTTTACCTGGAATCCTCTTAATATTAATACTATCATTCTCCATCTTTCTTTCTATCTTTCCAATTTATATTCCTTAAATCCATTCGTTAATTCCTTAAGTATGTCAGTGTCCAGGGAACTCTCGGAGAAAATAAAAGTGCGGTTTTTAAGTATGTCCGTTCCGAATACTTCTATATAGTGTCGTCTCATATTATTCTTACTTTCACCAAAAATACTATTCATTCTTTATTCTTTACTTATTCTCTTAGGGTTATACAATTGTCCGTATTCGCTTTCGATCGTTCCTTAACCTTTTTACGAAACCACTGGATTAATCGGTTATCGATCTGGATGACATGAGAATATTCTCCTGCTTGGAATTGTCATACCTTATTCCCCTAGGAGATAGATTATTCTTACCTAAGTTGTCAATCATTAGCATTCTTCAAGACATAGAAATAATAAAGTCGAATTCCATTCATTCTTTCAAAATATCAACTATTACATTGTAGCCGTAACCACTATTCATTCTTACATCATTAAATAAATAAAAGTTTTAATTCTACCCAAAATATGGGTTCTTACAGTTCCCCTATTTTTGGTTACAAATTACATAATTTCAAGTTTTTTACTAAAAAATCAACTTGATTTGTTCAAAATCTAGAAAATTCTTAGATACGGTATTATTATACATATATAAATTTCGTAGGCAAAAAATATTATTAGGAGAAGAAACTCATGATAGGCCTGTATCGGGATTTTTCTAAGAAAATGGTCTTATATTTCAAGAGTGAAATAAATAAAATAAATGATCTTAGATATTTTTGTTGGAAAATTTTTGACATGGTTGTATGATAATAGGATTATTTTTTTGCCATAAAAATAGTCGATATTATTACTTCCTCAAATCATTCGACAATACAGAAAGTAAATCGGAATGGACATCTCCCATCCTCCAAATACGATCCGCTACTGAACAATTTTGTTTCGCTAAAAGTGTGCGACTTTGTTCGCGGACCGTTTCACAAAACAAAACTTCACGTTTTTGTTACTCAAGCTTGCTATAAGAGTTCTACACTGCTTAACCACCCTCCCCAAGTACGAATAGCACATGAAAGAGCTACGGATAGCTTGTACAACTTGCAAGCAGCCAGACTCAACCACGACGTTACTATACTCTCTGTCTTCACCCAACTTAAGGCTTCGCGAATGCCCATTGCCTCTGCCAACTCTGCACTGGGACATCCTCTCAAACATGTTGATCTAGATTCAATAAGACTGCATTCATGATCACGAGAAATAAAAGCATAGCTATAGCAATTAGAATCCTCAAAAATGGCTGCGTGAGAATTTACCTTAACACTATTTGGCAATGGTAAGCACCAGTATTCGTCACCATCTTCAGAAGACATATATCCCAGAAAACGGTCAAAAGTTCGATCTTGAACACTTTTCTATTGGTTAAGGACTGAGAGTGCTGTTTGGACCACTTCTGAAGGGTCAATACTACGTTGATTCCATATAAGTTCGTTTCTACTTCTCCACAGCATCCAAGAAATTGTGGCTATAATACATCCTTCCTCTGTACTTTTCTGCTGAAATACCCAAGGCAGCCACTCAGAAAATGAGTTGAACTCTCCTAAAACCTGAACATTGTTGAACTTCTCCCAACTGGAATCTGCATGGGCACACAGCACTAAAACGTGCAACACTGATTCTGAGTGCGTATTACACACTGGACAAATACCGTCTACTGGAACTCTCCTGGTTCTGAGCATGTCCTTTGTGGGTAAACTGTTTGTAGAAGCACGTTATAAGAAGTTCTTAATCTTGGGAGGTATCTTCAGATTCCAAAGCTTTTTCCAAAAACCAGAATTTGCCTTGTACTGTTGTTGCTTTTTTCCTCCTGCATGAGTATATATGCACTTTTAACCGAGTAATTTCCTAATTTTTCACGTCTCCAATACCACGAGTCCTCAACGTACTTATTCATAGGAACAGATAAGATCACGTTCGCTTCTCTATCATCAAACAAATCCAGAATTAAGTCAGTATCCCAGCTATTGCTCTCCATACTCATCAATGAGGAGACTTTCTGCCGCTGGAATGCTTCATTATTCGTTTGAACGTAGGCTTCTGAAACTGAAGGAAGCCATGGATCATCCTTGATATTAATAGATTGACCATTCCCAACTCTGCAACCAACCCCATTTTTGATGACTTCTTGAGACTCCATTACACTTCTCCATATATAGCTTGGATTAGATCCCATTTTTGCATTAAGAAAAGAGCCTTGAGGATAATAGCGAGCTTTGTAGACTTTACTCACTAATTTTTCTGGGTACTTTAACAATCTCCAGCCTTGTTTACCAAGTAGGGCAACATTAAAATCTCTCACATTCCTAAAACCCATTCCACCATCTGATTTCCTTTTGCACATGTTACCCCAACTCTGCCAATGAATGCCTCTATCCTTTTTTGAATCTGTTTTCCACCAGAATTTACTCATCAAACGTTCAAGTTGTTGACATAACTCCATGGGAAGTAAAAACACTCCCATTGTGTAATTAGGAAGGGCTTGAGTAACAGTATTCAAGAGCACTTCTTTTCCCCCTTTTGATAACAATTTTTTATCCCATCCTTGAACTCGATCTTGCAGTTTCTCCTTCAAGAACCCAAAAATCGAAGATTTATTTCTTCCAACTATGTTAGGAAGGCCCAAGTATGTACTCTGATCATTAGCTTCAGAAAATCTTAGTTATTGACACAACTCTCTCTTTAAAGAAATCGGAGTATTGTTGCTGAAAAAACTTAGGATTTGCCATCATTTATCTGCTGACCTGAGGCTTTTTCAAACAATTTTAAGAGCTGTAAAACATTGCTAACACTATCACTATCAGCTTTGCAAAAAATATAAGAATCGTCTGCAAAGAACATATGTGAAATGATAGGAGCAGTTCTGGCTACTTTAATACCTCGTATCAACTTACGACGTTCAAACTCATTAATCAAAACTGTTAAACCTTCTATGCAAATAAGAAACAGGTATGAGGATAAAGGGTCACCTTGTCTAAGACCCCGTTCCGGGATAATTGAACCGAAATTGTCGACACCGATACATCAATGTGATTCTTATTGAAAGAACATAAAGTTGCTTCCTCCTTATTACGCCATAATAAAGCAAGACCTCCACTATGACCATTAGCATCTACTGAAACCATCCCTTTAGGAATAATTGGGTTTCTTTTGGAGATTAATCTCCTTTAGGAATTGTAAAGCCCACGGGGTCCCAATCCCATGGCAATTCCAGCTGATAATACTCATTGTGATAGGCGAGCATCTCTCAAGATACTCGCCTCTGGTCCGATTTTTGGTTTTGCACATTAGCTGGCCTTTCTTCAAAATTCATATTCTCATAACCGTCTATGTCCAAAAGAACTTTACTTCTTAGGCCCAAATCTTCAGTAGTACGACGTTTTTTAGTTTCGATAATGATTGTATCATTCTGTTGGTTTGTTGGCGTGATTGTTGCATCTTTGGCATAATCTTTCCTTTCTCTATATTCCTGCTCTTTTGAATTTTTTGAAAAATGCTATCCCCAGAAATCTCTCTTTTTCCACCAACTCCCCGATTTTGTGGAGAAACATTAGGATCCTGACTGCTGCTACCACTCCCGTACTGCGATCGAAACTCTGTATTCCGACCTTCATCATCAAAGCCGTTCCTAAGCCATTTTGCTCATATGGGCTTGACCTGCTTCCTGAAAGGGGCTCTCATCCAAGGCCCGTAAGGTTTTACATTTTCTGCCTCTGGTGTTGTGAATAATCGACTACAAAATTTCTCAGAATGACCTAACATGCCAAAAATGAAACAAAACACTGGAACATTCTCGTACTTGAAAGATATCCAATACCAATCGTCTGCATCCTTCTTTATCTTCATTCTACGTTTGAGTGGCTTGGTGACATCAATGGTAACACGTACTCGAAAGTATTCCCTCCAAACTGGAGAAAAATTAGTAGCACATGAAGACACAAATTTTCTAATATTGTTACCCACCTCAGTGAGAATTTTTTCTGACATGAAACCAATCTTAAGGTCATAGATTTGAACCCATAAGTCCATGGTGTTCAGCTCTACACTACGAGGATTTTCTCCTTCCTTCAGTCGATGCATTATTAGAGCCCTTCTATTAAAGGACCAGGGACAACCCTCCATCACTCTCTTCACATCCACTTCGTGGTAGAATTGAAACAAAAACAAATTATGCTCCAAATCTTTGATGTAAACACCCATACCTGGTTTCCAGAGTGCTGCTAATGTTTGTTGCATAGCAAGGAAATCTACTTGACCATCTGACAGAAAACGTGCCACCACACACAGCTTTGCATTGAAACCTCTGATCACTTGTTCATTCCCCAATGTCTCCTCAGATATCAGTTCTAGCCCACCTTCATCCTCATCCTCCAAGGAAATGTTGTTAATAGCATTTACCAGATTGTTTGTAGTATCCATTTGACAAAACTTACGAAAAGAATAGAGGACAATCACACCATGTCACATAGGCAAGACAAATAATTCAATTTATTTTTTGTTGTAAATGTTTTTAAAACCAGTATGTACGTATATACGAGATTGTTGTTAATGGGCCGTGGGATTTTTAAGATCATCATGGTACAATTGAGATTCTAGTAGTAGTCTAGTGGATATATGAAAAGATTATACTACATTCGAACTTGATTGAAGAAAATAAAAATGAAGACAAAGCGAATATTGAAAGGATCTAATTGAAATGATATAGATTCTTGCAAAAATGCAAAGATATATTCTTTGTTGGTCGATCACGGTGGATGAGGAGAAGCGTGTAATTTTGATAATGCGTATCGACTTTGAAAGTCAGTGTAACATCCCGAAATTTTTATGATTATGTTTATTTAAAGTATTTATTAAATAATATTAGTTTATGTGATAATATATTTATTTTGTAATTAGATATTGTTTTATTGAGTTATTAGTTAATAAAAAAAAAAGAACAAGAGTAAGGGTTTTAAGAAAATCAAGGAAAAAGAAAACATACGTTACTTTTTAGATGAGAGAGGAAGGAGAAGAGGAGAAGAGGAAAAGAGAGAAAGATGATATTACTAATCCATTTGAGCAAAAACTAGGGTTCTTCGGATTAAGGTAAGAGATTAAACCCTTTTTGATGTATAGGTAGTTGTACTTTGTTTAGGATTTATAACTTATGATTCCAATGGCTTTGTGGTATATAAATTAGGTTTTCTTGGGGTTGAGATTCTGAATTTGTTATTATCATTCGCAATTACTAAGGTTTAAGGTACGGATATGTTTTCTTTACTCTTTATCTTCGTATCATTATTCGAAATTTGTATGATTGATTCCTAGCAATTCTGATTTCTTGTAAAATTCGTATCTGATTCGTTATTCATCAGAATGTTATGTTATTGGACTCTATGGAAAGATATTTCTGTGTTTTGTGAAATTCTGCTTGTATGTTGGTCCAAATCTGCCTTTTTGTTATCTGGTATGTTGATTCCTGTTAGCATGTCCTAACTTCGTAAATTCATAGTAAATTGAATATTTGTTCAAAAATTATGAGCGATACCATTCTGGAAATCTCGTTTAGACCTCTGTGTTTTGTATTTATGTTCCTCTAACCAATTCCGTGATTTCGATGTCTTAAATATCGAATTACTACTGTGATCAGTGTCTGATTCTGTTCTGCAAGTCCGCATTTTCATTGTTTCTGAATTCGTTACTTCTCCGTTTTTAACGAGCTTTACCATTCTGGAAAGGTCTCGGAATCCTCTACAACTTTCGTGTTTTATACTTTTTCAATTGAGTTCATCTTTATAGAGTAAATTGCCTTTCTTTGGGACTGGTCAGGTTCTAAAAAATTTATATTCAATCGTCTACTTTGTACAATATTTGGGTGTGTGATATTTGAGTATGTGTTATATGTTATTTGTGATGTACGTATGATTTCGGAGATATTGTGAGATCATTTCTTTTTTGAGTAAGTTATTTATGATTTTATTATGATTTGGGAGATATTGTAAGACTCCGTCATGATTGGAGAGAATCTCGTGCTTGGCACCTCCTATGCGGTGTATTTAAATAGTATGGGCGTGTCGCCGATGTTATGGGACACGTATAGTCATGACTATTGTGTATGTTTGGCCATTTGGGTAGCATTGTGCTTTTTGCCGTGAAAGCCCTTGTAAGATTTTGGGTAGCATTTGCTTTGTGCTATGCAAGCCCCTGTAAGTTTTGATGACTACATATTCTGGATAACCGAAAATGTAGGACATCCTGTAAGTATAAGATTGTCTCCCATGTTAGTAAGTAAGTTATTTCTTTTTTATTATGTTAATTATCGTGAGCATTATTTTGTAAGTGTAAGAGTATGTGTAAAGTATAATATTTTGTAAATGTATGAGTAAATTTTGTAAAGTATGTGTAAGACTATTTATATTATAAATTTTGTTTCTGGTTATATTATTTGTGATTATTATGTGATTATCAATTATGTGAGTATTTCTAAGAGTAAGATTGATTTTTATTGAAATGATTGTATTCCTGTATAATGAGTTGGGTATCCACTTTCTATTACCTCATTGTTCTTTCTTCAGTTATTCATTTTTGTTTTTAACCCCATTGGCTTAATCTTTGTTCAACTATGTATTGTTTCGTATCCGTATATGAGCCTTTCGCTCACTGCCGGTCTTTGTTTTTCTTATTTCTCCCGGCAGGTGATCTTATTTAGGTGGGCTACTTATTGAGAAGAGTTGCGATATTTGGAGAATTTAGATGTATTTTTTATTTATGAATTGTAAGTATTGGATTTTGAGTTGTATCGTTTTATTCGATTTTAGTGGATTTTAAAATTAAGTATATTTGTTAGGGATGTTAAAGTCAGAGCAACGGAACATAGTGGCAACTGGCAAACTTAGATAAAGGCTTTTGAAATCTTGGTGGCCAGATGAATGCTTCTTTGACAACAACTTTACTGAAACAGCAAAAGAAAAACGTTTGAGAAATCGATGACTGTATTGTTCGATGGTCGTCTTGCGTCAATGTTATAAGAAGTGGGCAACTCAATGTGGCAGCAATATATTTTTTGCCAAAAAGTTGGATGATAGGTTCGAGCTATTCAAGTGGGGGACTACATGCCTAGTATTGTCAAATCATCTCAAAGGAGGGAAAAGAAACAAAAACAGATGTTTCTATAATGGAGAATCTCTTACTTGGAAGAAATTTGACAATTGAAACAGCTGTATGATCTTAAAGGCTCTTGAAAAGCATGGTACAAATGCACAATCTTGAGACCCTTTTGAATGAAATTGAATTCCAAAGTTTCATATTCATAGGCATTGAAAACCCACTATGAACTCTCTCTCTTCCAACAGAAAGTTGACAAAAACAAAATGGTACTCTCAACACTTGGAGTACTGCTAGCCAAATCATGAGCAACCTTACTTGCAACTATTAATAACAAGAGCAAATAGAACAAGACTCTAAACAACTCCTAACAAGATCGATAGTGGAATCCATCAGAGTTATTTTATTGGAAACCAAAAAATGAGAGACCAGTAATTAAGAGGGTTACCATGTTCATTAATCAGTTATTCAGACCTGTTACTAGAACCAACTGATATTGTTGTAGACAACTTTGAAACTAAACGGCAGATCATATAGCCTATCTATTAACTATGTCCGTATGGCATAGTGCAAGCCAGATTAATGATGTAGTTCAGAGAGCATAGTAGCATCTATCTCCTACAGAATCGGTCGACTATCTCTTGCTCACACCCTGGTGGAAGAGGAACTTTCTTGCACTTTGCACACATTTCCTTGCAATACTCCTTCTCACGTCTTGCATAGTCAATAAATTCTGCAGTGTTCATGCCCCTGAGTTTTGCTTGAATTTCCCATCTGAGATCATCTGCATTGTAAAACTAAAACCCATTAGATTTATATACGCCTTCAACTGTCATTCCACCTTTATCACACCAAAAAAACACAAATTACTGCTTACCTATGTACTTCTCATTCTCCTCTGCCGTTTGCGGTAAGTTCTCATCCCCCTCTGCCGTTTGCTTGACCTCAGTTGCTCCACAATCAGACATAAAAATTTTCCTAGTCATTTCACATCTTTCAGAGGGTGAAAACTTCTGATACTTCAAAAGTGCAAGTCCACCATTACCCAACGTGTCACCAATATTCAAGAAACATTTGTACATTAGTTATGTGGGGAAAGAACAATCATAGTAAAGATACCTGATTAATGAGAGAAATAATTAATTTATTCAATCAAATTTATATTACATTTAAGACAATATTAACTCTATAAAACAATTCAGCTAGCACATTACTACACCAATATATTATAGATGCAGAGTAAAACCAGTGGCACGGCCAGGAATTTTAGGTGTGGGACTTCGGTTCCCACGTAAAATATATAGGTGATTCAAATATAAACCGGAAACACATCTATTTTGCAAATTTAAAATCAATACAAAAAAATATGGGTGACTCACAAACAATACTGCTTCATATTCACGTACAAACAACAAAACTATAAATTCTTTTAAAAAAAAATAATTTCATCTAGTCATATTAGTACCAAGTATAAATAGGAATAGCAACACAAGTAATATAACCTAGCTACCTCAGCAGCTTTATCTGGAAACTTCTTCATCTCCTCCTCCTCAAAATCGCGGACCATTTGAGAAATAGTTCTGCCATTTATGGGAGGAAATACAAGAGGACAGTCATCCCCATCGTCGCTGAATTTAAAGTCAAAGACTGCTTTCCTAAATTTTCTCAACTCTTCTTTCCTAAAGGCTTTAAGTTGAAGCTCTTCTTCTTCTTCTTTTTTCAAAGCTTGGTATTTTATAAAATAATCGTTAGCTTTCCACATAGCAACAGCAGCAGCGGCTGAAACCCCAATGACCACACCCGGATATACCAATAATTTTGTTCTACTATCTGCCTTCACCGCCTGTATGAAATCATACTAAAAGGGTCAAATACATATTTTATTTTATTTATAAACACATAAACATAAATTTATAGTTAGAGGCACCTTGGCAGATCTTTGAAAAGCTCCTCTCAACAAATTAAGCATCCCTCTTTCTTCAGTCTCACGTCTAAACTTAGAGCGACGGTAAAAGTTTATTTATCACTTGAGCGGCTGTAAAAGTACTCTATCTATATACTTCGGTAACTTTTCTCTCTTTATCTAGGTAAGTAGGCCCAATACTTAAATTTGCATATTAATTTGATCCGGCCCGCCCCAAGCTATACACAAACTTTTTACCCACATTTTTCTTTTCTTTTTTTTTTGTTGAGCATCTAATTTTTTATATATAAAAGATAATAAATGATGAAGTTGAATAATACCCTATTTTTAATAATTAATAACCAAAATATCCATTTTGAGAAATGTTGGTGAATTTTACCTATTGAAGTACTCAAATTACAGTTGGGTACTCATGTTACGCATTCTTACTTTGCGCATTAAAATATTTTAATATTTTTTATATATATTTTTATACATGATACGTGTTTGGAAGTTGGGTATTCATACATAATATACATTTATCATTTGGCTATTACGTATAGGATACCTAATTCACAAATTGGTATCATAAAAAATAACTTTTTTTCTAATATACACATTTATGAAATGGGTATCTTATATAAATGAAATACCCAATTCACACATGCGTATCCCGTAAAAACAACTAACGGTATAGGATTCCATTATAGAGACCCAACTCCAAAATAGAGAAGCTCACGCATTGCACATGAAAATGCAAGCAAAATTCACCACATTACAAACCAAAGTTAGATACTGAAAATAACAAACATAAAATTAGCTAGAGCTTATTGCACTTTGTAACTGATATGGGTGAAAAATAATCCCTAAAGACATAATTAATATAGTATTTATTGGCTCATAAATGAGGCCCAAAACCCTAGCTGGGCATTAAATTCGTGGTTAGTGGTTAAGCCCAAAAGAACAGCCCAAATCGGGGACGCCCGGTACAAGCTTGTTTATAACACGGGCCTGATCCACAAAACAGGAACGTTCTGGAATATCCCAGGGATATTGTGTAGCCTCCAAGGCACCTAATTCAACAAGGAAACTAATTCCTATAAGGAAGGAGTCAGAACCTTCCTCAATAACGGTGACTTGTCCACCAAGTCTCTAAACCCTACTACGATTCTGAGGGTCCTACAGCCTATATAAAGGGCCAGACCCCTCATCCTAGAACTACGTTTTTTGGCTTGATTCTCGACTTTGAGATACGTAGGCATCTTGTGAAGACCCGAATTAGGTCACGGTAACACAAGAGCAGCCATTAAAGCACGAAGCTCACGAACCCTAGCCGCAATTTAATAACCTTACTTTTTGTTCCACAACATTTGGCGCCGTCTGTGGGACGACAACATCAACCATGGTTAACACACGAAGAACGACAACCGAGAACATTCCTGTTACTTCTGATCCACCAGCCATCTCCACCGCTCCACCCGTTGTTACGGAGCAAGGGTATGTACCCCCATTAACAGAAACAACCACTCAGCCTCAACTTTCTCAACCCATAGGGATGAATCCCCATGTTGAGAGAACCTTACCAGTGGACGTCCATCCGGGACGTGAGACCAATCAGCTTCAGATGGTGGTCTCACCATTAAATAGTTGTCCCCCACTCTCAGGAGTTCAGATCTCCACCACTACACTCCCCGTGAGCACCGATCCGTTATACGAATTGCCTAACTACCCTGAGTCGTATCAGCCTCCCTATGTTAGGGGTCTAGCCCCTCCTGAGCAAGCAAGGAGCCTATGGGAAGGACTCGAAGAATCCATGATGGACCTCCTCAAACAGCCGCTGAGAGAATCAAGGCCCATGAGGCTGAGATCCAAAGGCTGAAGGACGATATATCCGGGGAGCAAGCAAGGCAGAATCAGAATAGGCCCCCTCCAACTCCGAGGGAGATTCCCTTTATTGATTTGGAAAGATCTTCAAGGAGACAAAGAAGGGCTGATGCCCTAACTGGGGGAGCTACAAGGGTGGAAACCCCCAGGGGTGATCCCAAAGACCTGATGCCACTCGGAGACCCTGACGATCCCACACCCCCGTTCACTGAGGAGGTGATAAACGCTCGTGTTTCCCGAAAATTTAAGATGCCCACGATAAAACCATACGATGGAACGGGTGATCCCTCGAATCATGTTAGGACGTTCTCAAACGCGCTGTTGTTACAACCCGCCAGCGACGCTCTTAAGTGTAGGGCGTTCCCTCAAACCCTGGCAGGCATGGCTCAAAAATGGTATAGCCGATTGCCCGCAAACTCAATTGGCTCCTTCAAGGAGTTGAGCACTGCTTTCATCAATCAGTTTGTTAGTGGAAAAGTCCATGAAAAAAGCTCTGCATCTCTCATGCAAGTGAAACAAGGGATGAATGAGAACCTGAGGGATTATCTCAAGCGTTTCACCAAGGAGACATTGAATGTCCCAGACCTGGAGAACAAGGTAGCTGTGATAGCCCTGGAGAATGGAACAACGAACACCTACTTTCAGATGTTGGTGGTAAAACATCCCCCTGAGAGCATGACTGAGCTCCAAAAAAGGGCGAGTAAATACATAAAAGCAGAAGAGAGCAAGAGGAAGGCAGAAGCCCCTACAACGAATGGAGGAAACGGAAATTCCCGAAAGCGGAAGCAAGAGCAAGAGTACGATGCTAGGGACAAATATCCCCGGACTAGCAAGGACTCCGACTCTGGCCCTAAAAAAAATTTGGGACCAAGGTTCTCTGAATACGCGAGGTTGAATGCCCCTAGGAGTCAAATCCTGATGGATATTGAGAAAGACAAGGATTTCCGATGGCCAAAGCCACTCAGGGGTGATCCCGCAAAGAGAAACAAGGATCAATATTGTAGGTTCCATAAGGATATAGGACATGACACCGATGATTGCAGGCAACTCAAGGACGAGATCGAATTCTTGATCCAAAAAGGAAAGTTGAGCAGGTTCACGAAAGACGAAGATCGTGGAAATCAAAGGAGAGATTATGATAGAAGAGATAATGATAGAAGGGATAACGATCGTGATCGTAACCCCCAACCACGAGGGCTAGTTATTAACATGATTTGGGGAGGCCCGACTGTAGCTGGCATGACAAGGAACTCTCGAAAGGCATATGCCAGGGAAGTGATGCACATCGTGGGAGAGGCCCCAAAACGTGCAAAGACTGAAGTAGTGATTGGTTTTGATGATTCAGACTTGGAAGGGGTGAAGTTCCCCCATGACGACCCGTTGGTCATAACCCCGGTAATTGGAAACTCAGAGGTGAAGCGAGTCTTGATAGACAATGCTGCTTCTGTCGATATTTTGTTTCATGATGCATTTGAGAAGATGGGATACAACGACTCGCAGTTGACTCCTAACAGTATTCCTATATATGGGTTCAATGGAGTCGAATCCAATGTTGAAGGGACCATCCAGCTACCGGTTACTATTGGACAGGAGCCCAAGGAGGCTACTCAGATGTTAAATTTCTTGGTAATCAAAGCAGCTTCCACGTATAAAGCGATCCTTGGAAGGACTGGACTTCACGCGTTTAAAGCTGTTGCCTCAAGCTACCACATGAAAATTAAGTTTCCAACCAGGAATGGCGTTGGAGAACAGAAGGGTGATCAAAAGATGGCCAGAAGTTGCTATGTGGCCGCATTAAGAGCTGATGGAGTAGGGGGCAGGTCCTCCCGATAGAAGACATGGATGTCCGAGGGGATGATGAATACCGCGGGAAACCGGCAGAAGATTTGGTTCCTATACCTCTGGATTCCCGAGACCCTGAAAAAGTTACGTATGTTGGAGCGTCTTTAAAAGAACCCTTGAAGGGCAAGTTGGTAGAATTCCTATAAGAAAACAGAGATGTGTTCGCTTGGACGGCAGCTGATATTCCAGGGATAGACCCCCAACTCATAACTCACAGGTTGAATGTCGACCCCAAGCGGAAGGCAATAAAACAGAAGAAGAGGAACTTTACTCCAGAAAGGCAAGAGGCCATTAAGCAAGAGGTGGACAAGCTCTTGGAAGCTGGTTTTATTGAGGAGATTCAGTTCCCTGAATGGTTGGCTAACCCTGTGATGGTCAAGAAAGCCAACGGAAAGTGGAGGATGTGTATAGACTTCACCGACTTGAATGACGCATGCCTTAAGGATTGCTTCCCTTTACCAAGGATTGACACACTAATAGATGCCACGGCAGGGCACGAAATGCTGAGTTTCATGGATGGTTTCAGCGGCTACAACCAGATTAGGATGCACAATGCTGACATCCCTAAGGTATCTTTCATAATTGACTTTGGTGTTTTTTGTTACCTTGTCATGGCTTTTGGACTAAAGAATGTAGGAGCTACTTATCAACGACTGGTAAATAAGATATTTGCCCATCTGATCGGGAAAACCATGGAGGTCTACGTTGATGATATGTTGGTCAAAAGCTTATTTACAGCAGACCATGTTGAACACCTCAGAGAGGCTTTTGAAGTGCTGAGGCACCATTAGATGATGTTAAATCCAGCCAAGTGTGCTTTTGGCGTTGGATCAGGGAAGTTTTTGGGCCTGATGGTTTCAAAACGTGGTATAGAAGCCAACTCGGATAAGATTAAGGCAATCCTCGATATGGAACCACCCCGTTCTGTGAGGGACGTGCAGAAGTTGACTGGTAGAATAGCTGCATTGGGAAGATTCATCTCAAGCTCTGGCGACAAGTGTTTGCCTTTCTTTCAGGCTTTGAAGAAAGTGAAGAATTTCGAATGGACTTCAGAAAGCCAAGAGGCTTTTGAACAGCTAAAAGAGTACATGGCTGAGGCCCCGTTGTTGGCCAAACCTAGTCTTGGAGAGACCCTATATTTATACCTAGCGATATCCGAACAAGCATTGAGTGCCGTTCTCATTCGAGAGGAAAACAAGATTCAGAAGCATATCTACTACGTGAGCAAGGTATTGCACGGAGCTGAGTTGAATTACTCACCCATTGAGAAGTTTGCTTTGGCGCTAGTAACAGCTTCAAGAAAGCTACGACCTTACTTCCAGTCACACAAGATTGAAGTCCTGACGGATCAACAGTTGAGAAGTATATTGCATAGCCCCAAGGCCAGTGGAAGGCTGATTAAATGGGTAATCAAACTCGGGGAGTTTGATATCGCATATAAGCCTCGGACAGCCATCAAGGCTCAGGCATTAGCTGACTTCGTGGTTGAATGTACCATCGACAACCAAGAAGTCGGGGGGTAGGAGATAGTGTCAGGCCAAGAAGGTGAAGGTAAAGTTGAGGAGCTTGCACCTGATCAGAAGGAATATTGGGTGCTCTATTTTGATGGGGCATCAAAAACAAAATCTAGTGGTGCAGGCCTGGTCTTTCAAAGCCCCGATGGGTTTTTAGTAGAATATGCTTTGAAGTTGGACTTTCCAACAACCAACAACGAAGCTGAATATGAAGCCTTGATAGCCGGATTAGGCTTGGCCAGAATATTTAGAGTCAAGAACCTTAAAGTTTGTGGAGATTCGAGGCTCGTAGTATCGCAGGTGAATGGTGAGTTCGAAGCCAAGGATGAAACAATGGCAAAATACCTAAGGGTTGTGATATCCGTTATGACTCAGTTTGATGAATGCTATATGGAGCACATTCCGAGGGAGGAGAACGTCAAGGCCGATGCCCTATCAAAATTTGCCTCTTCTGAGATAGAGAATTATGCAGGGAGTGTTTACTTCCACGTCTTGAAGGCCCCTTCCATCAATTCGAAATTGGTAGCACCCATTGATATAAGAAGTTGTTGGATAGATCCTATCAAGGAACATTTGGAAACGGGATGGCTTCCCGAAGACGCCTTAGAGGCGCGGAAACTATCAGTGAGAGCATTGAGATATGTCTTGATTGAAGGCATCCTTTACAAGAGGTCTTTTGTTATCCCGTATTTGAAGTGTTTGAGGCCCAAAGAGGCAGAAGAAGCATTAAAGGAAGTTCATGAAGGGATCTGTGGGCAACACCTGGGGGGCAGAGCCTTAGCCCATAAGATCACCCGTCTGGGGTTTTATTGGCCACAGATGTTGGCAGATGCGCAAAAGTTACGTCAAGAAGTGTGATAGGTGTCAGAAACACGCTCCGATTGTTAGGTAGCCGCCAGAGATGTTAACGTCGATTAACTCTCCTATTCCGTTTGCCATGTGGGGGATGGACATTCTAGGTCCTTTCCTTGTAGCTTCAGCACAAAGGAAGTTCTTGATAGTGGCCATCGACTATTTTACCAAGTGGATTGAAGCTAAGCCATTAGCTAAGATAACCACCCAGCAAGTTGCCCAATTTTTCTGGGAGAACGTAATTTGCCGATACGGTATCCCACGAATCCTTGTGACGGATAATGGGCGCCAATTCAACAATGAGGAGTTTAAGAAGTATTGTGAGGAGAACGCCATCGAACTTCGCTTCACTTCAGTAGCTCACCCTCAGGCTAATGGGCAAGCTGAGGTAGCGAATCGGATTATCCTCGATGGACTTAAGAAAAGGGTCGAACGATCAAGAAACACGTGGGTGGATGAGCTGCTGCCTATTCTATGGGCATATCGTACCACCTGTAAAGTGACAACAGGAGCTACCCCGTTTTTTCTAGCCTATGGAGCAGAGGCGGTAGTGCCCGTGGAGATCTCTCATACGTCTCCAAGGGTGGAAGCATATGAGCAAGAAACCAATGAGGAAGGCATGAGGTTTGCCCTTGATTTAATTGATGAAGTCAGGGACGAAGCGAATGCCCGCAATGTAAAGCATCAAAAGAGGGCATCTTTTTATTATAACCATAGGGTTAAAGAAAGGTTCTTCAAACAAGGTGACTTGGTTTTAAGGAAGATAGAAGCATCTGGAGTTGGACAGACAGGCAAGTTAGCCCCTAATTGGGAAGGGCCGTATAGAGTCAGCAAAACGTTGGGAAGAGGTTCTTACAAGTTAGAAACCTTGGATGGAAGCGAGGTGCCTCGTACTTGGCATGCCTCGAATCTCAAGATTTATTATGTTTAAGCTCTCCTAGTAAGGACTTAGCTTTTAGCCTATCTAATAGAAATAGAATAAAGGTTTATGCAAAACCATTGCAGAGCATGTTGCTCATAGTAGAACTTATCATTTTATGTATGGGCAGGGCCCATTTCACGTTATTAATACAAGTTTGTTTTCTATTCTACGTTTCTGTGATTTTAATGATGTACCAAACACCTAATGTGTGTAAGTTTAGGATGACCAAGTACCGTAAAAAAAGGAATGTATGAATTAAAGGAAACAAGCATGTATATAATAAACCCCTAGGGGACAGAGTTATAAGTTACAAACAACACCAAATAAAATATAAGTCCATGAAGGACCATGAGTAACGTCAGGATAAAACGAGAACTGAATAAGAGCCACACGAGGCAAACATAAGCCATGCAAGGCTCAAAAGATAATCACTTCTTGATAGAAGCAGTCTTCACCAATCGTTTCTTGGATTTAGGAGGAGCAACCTGAACAGGGGCTTCTTCTTCGCTGGAGGACCCCATCTCACCTTCTTCCCTGCTCTTGGAAGTCGAAGTCGAGGAACTGGTAACACTCACCGATCTGGGCTCGCGAATTCGGCCGGCTAGAGGGCGTTCTGAACTACCACTTTGGTCCTTCCCACGGGATTTCGAAGGGTGCCTCCCAGAACTGGATCCTGAATGTTGGGGGGTGGCCTTAGCCCCGGAGCCTGAAGCATGCCTATTTGCCTGGGAGGAAGTTCCAGCACCTTCAACAAGGTCATCAGCATCAGTCACCTTCCAAGGACTTGGATAAAAGGAAGGAAAAACAACCCCTTTGTGGTCATGGCTAATCTTATTCACAGCTTTTTCCCAACCTATGGACATGCTGTCCGGTTGGACCTCCCTGTCATGTTCATCAATGAAGGCAAGGAATGTATCCTAGCCCAAGTAGTTCTGGATGATGGAATCCTCGTTGTTCTGGGTCCTGTTCTGCAAGGCTGCGTACTTTCCCCTAAGGGATGAGAGTTGGTCTTCGGAGGTGAAGTATTTAGCCTCCCATTCTTGAGATTCTTTCTGATGCTTTTCCGCAGCCTTGAGGGCAGTTCTTTCCTTATCCTTATATGATTTCCCCAGCTGGATAGCGTTCTGGAAATGAGCATTCAGCTACAAGAATAAAACACCATAAAAAAGTTATGTTAAACCATGATGGTCAATATTTAGTAAGAGTAACAAAAGATAAGGGGAGATAAGCTTACGTTATAGGCGTGAAATGCCCCCAAGCTTTCATTTTCCCCAAGGTCCGTTGCTGTTGCAAAGTGAACCTTGTCAACCGAGGCTATGGCATTCTGAGACCATTCCTGAGCACGAAGATGGCTATCTCGAATAGCGTCCTGCTCGCATATCCCCCTCTCAGGCATAAATGCAGTCTTCATACTCCCGTCCGAACTCCTGATCCTTTTCCCAGCCTTTGAGCAATGCTGGAGGAATTCAGGAACTGGAATATCGTCAAGGTTGGCTTCTTTCTCAGCCTTTTTGATCATCCTTTTAGTAATCTGGGGAGCATGACCCGGCAAGCTGTCAATCTCTTCAGCAACTGCAAGAAAAGACAAAGAAAACAATGTTGGAATAAGAACAAGTATGATGAGAATAAAGGAGTTAAAGTAAGAATTACCCTCGGGAGGGATACTACTAAGCCTGGTCGCTATCAAGTCATGCTCAGTCACAACTTCGTGGTAGTGGGCATTTTGAAAGGTTGAAATAAGCCAATCCCGATTGGCTACTTCTTCAGTTGAGAGCTGCAGCTCACTAACACCCTCATCGTTCACGTGGTTGAATTTAGACCTGAAAAATTCGCCCCAGTCTCCTCCTTTCCATCTAAGGATAAAAAAATTCGTGCCTCCAATTGTGGCATGAATCAGGCACGGAGGCAGCGTTGATAATCATTCGGGAATTTGTACGATGTTGGATGCTTACCCATCCTTTCCTAGTAACAGGGCTATTTTTGAAAGCAAACAAATGTCTAAATAAAGGAATGCTAAGGCGGACGCCTCCCATGATGCATTCAACCATAAAAATGAATATAAATTTCCAGGAGTTAGGATATAGTTGGCACGGGTTGATTTTAACTTCAGCTAGTAACCTAACAAGCCAAGGGTGAACCGGAAACCTAAGGCCAGCTGTGATAGCCCCTTTGTACACATATAAATTTTCAGGGTGCCAATTACAAGTCCTATCTCCCAGTGAAGGGATTCTGAGTCTCAAACCAGAAGGAAATTCATATTTGAGTAGGTCGTTAATATCTCCTACGCCTAAAGTGCTAGGGAATATGAAAGAATCAAATTCCACATTATTTGGAAACACGTCCCCGGGCTCTTCTAGGAGTTGGGGTAAAGTTAATTGACAACGAGGGGGAAACACCTTACCTTTCCTATTCTTGTCTTCGGTCCTCCTGTTGATTGCTTGGAGAAGGGTCTTAGAAGGAACTACGGTGCTCTGACCACCTTCACTTGCCATCAGGTTTGTCTGAAATTGAAATAGGTGCTTGAATCTTGAGAGCTCTTCAGAGAGAAATTTTCTTTGAAAGAAGAGGGAAATGTGAAGAATGACTTCCACCCCTACTCTTTTATAAGGAAATGAGCGACCCCTCATAGCAGGTCATCTTTCCGACGACCCGCGTTTACAGGTTAAATAGCCGAAAACAGCAGGAAAAAGGAGTTATGAACTCGAAATTGGGTCAAATAAACGATTTAATTCGTGAAAATAAATGAAAGAAACGAATGAAAATGCAGGCTGGAGCAGCAATATAGTTAACAACCTAAGAGGTTGAACTAACTTATGCTTAACGAGCCTAAACAGAGGATTAAGCCAAAAATCCATGATTAAGGCACTAAGTAGAAAGATTAGCTAAAAAGCTAATACTTTATAGAAATATAGAAGATAAATTCTAAGAAAATGGTGGGAGTTTTGAAATAAGCCCAGATGGCCAACGGGGTTGTATGTCCTGAATTAAGCCGGTTGATTGAATTCAAGGCCTAAAATTCAGGAACCTTTGAATAAAATCAAGCCAAGGCATGGCCTTACAAACAAGGTAGGAGTTTTAAAGTCCTTGAGTATGAAATCAAGGATAAAAACTGACCATAGCACCCTAGACTTGAAGTCAGGTGTTGAAAACAAGAGAAAAACCCTATACAAACTAATAAAGGAACAAAGACCTCCATGGCAAGGGGGGCAAGGCCAAGGTTGTTTAAAACACCCTATTGTAAGTATGGAAGGGTGTCAGCAAGTCAAGGGCCATAGTATAGCCCAAGGTTATTAGAAACTAAGAGTTCAAGAACAAGTTAAAACCCAGAAGGTCCTGAAAACTAAGAAGAAGGTTGTTTGTGATTAAGGATCACAAAATCAACCAAGGTGTTGTAAACTCACTCTAGAAACAAGGAGGGGAGTTTAAAACAAGTTTTGGTTTTGGTCAAAGTCAAAGTCAAAGTCAACTAGTCAAAATTTGGCCAAAATTCAAAAAAAAAACATGGGGCCCAGCCGACCAGGGGTGGCCGACCAGGTCCCCTTGGCCGAATGGCCGACCAGGTCACCTTGGTCAGGTGTTTTGAACACCTGGACCCCCTAGGTGGTTTCATGACCCTCCAGAACGCTCAAAAATGCTCCGTTTGTGCTCAAATTTGGGATTTGGAAACCTCTCAAGGTCCTCTACAAGCCTAGGTAGGTCTCTCAGTGGTTTCAAGAAGTTGAAAAAAGGAGGGTGTTTGAAACAAGGTCTGGTTTGAAAACCAGCTCAAAATGAGGTATTTCGCCTCTAAAACGTTCAAAAATGCATATTTTCATGTGATTCTTGCTCATACCAGGAGATTATAAGAATCCCTATCATATGAGCTCAACTTCAAAATTTGAGTTTAGAAATGTCAGGGGTGTTTGAAACCAGGAGGGTGTTTGAAATCAGGAAGGTGTTTGAAACACCTTGCCCAGAAGGCCGTATTTCTTGCCTAGACAACTCAAAAATGAGAATTTTTACGTGATTCTTTCTACAACCATGAGGTTATAAGAATCTCTATTAGATTGGCTTAACTCCAAAATTTGCGATTAGGGTTTCGCTAATCGCAATTAGGGGGTGATTAACCCCGATTATTGACGTTTAAGGACTCTAAGTCTAAAATTAACCTATCTCAAGGTTAAGGGTGGATATCCTAGTAGTAATCACATTAAATATGAATTATTTAGCCTCGGTTAAGGCCTTTGTAGCCCCGTTTAGGGTTGTTTAGCCCCGATTAGGGCTGAATTAGTGTCTTTCGCTAAAAAATTAGCCCTTGTTAAGGCTTATGAGCAATGATCGTTTGATATTAACCCTAACTTAGAAAAGTTGAGGGAAATAAATCATTAATTAATCTATGATAAAGGATCCTATGCACGAATTGCACTTGGATTAGTGTCTATGAGCTCAAAACGACACTAATCCTATTCCCGAAAGGCCCAGAAATCTTAAGAAAAAGATTCGAGAGGTCTAGGAATGTTTAACTTTCTTAAGTATTAACTTAGGAGAGAACCTTAGTCGTTGTGAATGTGTAGGTCGCTCCACACTTCATTGTAAGACGATACCCTAGTAGGGCCGAACTGACCTTAAACTTCTACGAAATCAAGTTTTCCTAGAAGTTGGGGGCAAATGATATGGGTGAAAAATAATCCCTAACGACATAATTAATATAGTATTTATTGGCTCATAAATGAGGCCCAAAACCCTAGCTGGGCATTAAATTCGTGGTTAGTGGTTAAGCCCAAAAGAACAGCCCAAACCGGGGACGCCCGGTACAAGCTTGTTTATAACACGGGCCTGATCCACAAAACAGGAACGTTCTAGAAACCAGGAACGTTCTGGAATATCCCAGGGATATTGTGTAGCCTCCAAGGCACCTAATTCAACAAGGAAACTAATTCCTATAAGGAAGAGTCAGAACCTTCCTCAATAACGGTGACTTGTCCACCAAGTCTCCAAACCCTACTACGATTCTGAGGCTCCTACAGCCTATATAAAGGGCCAGACCCCTCATCCTAGAACTACGTTTTTTGGCTTGATTCTCGACTTTGAGATACGTAGGCATCTTGTGAAGACCCGAATTAGGTCACGGTAACACAAGCGCAGCCATTAAAGCACGAAGCTCACGAACCCTAGCCGCAATTTAATAACCTTACTTTTTGCTCCACAACAGTAACCCTTAAGTATTTGACAAAGTCACACAGGTACTTTTATTTTTTTTATGGCACTTCACCTCCGGTACTTTTTTTTCTCTTTCAGTTTGCAACCCCTGAACATGATTTCATCAAAATGTCATTAGTTGTAAGGAGTATTTTAGTCTTTTATTAATAAATATATTTATTTTACATGAAATATATAATTTATTTTACATACAAATATTATAATTTAATTTTATATTAATAAATATAATCATTTTTATTTAAAAATATTTATGCACTATTTAATTTAATTGAATAATGCAATGATGCAATTGTAAACTATTTTTTTCTTAGAAATAATATTATGCAGTTTAATATTATTTTATTTAAAAAATTTATAATTTTAATCGCCCAAGAGAAATTGTGATGAAGAGAAATCCGTAAATTTTTTAAATAAAAGAATCGTGAACTGCATTTTATAATTTCTAAGAAAAAAATAGTTTACAATTGCATCATCGCATTATATATTCAATTAAATCAAATAATGTGTTGTGACCAAAATCTTGCATGGTTTAGATTTAGGCTCACTAGAGGATTAGGGTCCAGACCCATGAAGAAAATAAGTAATTTGTCAGGCTTTCAAGGGCCCATGGCAGCCCTAGGGGTTACCATGTACATGGCAATAAGGAAATGTTTGGCTTAGGGTCCCAAGGGCATCCCCTTGTGGGTAACCTGTAACCACTGCCAGTCATCCAGTAAGGCTTCCAGAGTAGCTTCCATGGTGGGGTTACCGGAGGGGGTACCGGAGCCAGGCTACCGGGCGGTACCCCAGCTTCCGCCGGAAGCCTGATCAGGTTGCCATGCAATTCAGATAAGGCAGACTTCATACTTTTTAGGAACACGTCTATATCACCTAAAAACACTCTTAAACATATATGTATTCAGTTATTAGAGGATATATGTCATATATACTTGATAAATGATACAAAATCATGATAAATACAAAGGATAATCATTCTACATTACTATAACAGCTTGGTAACCTCAAAATATACATCATACACGATTTATATCAGAAATATCAGTCATTATCTCATCAGAAACGAGATAACTCATCACAAATGATCGATCATATCACTCAAGAACTACATACGGGCTTGATCCACTATAAATAGTGGTATGTAGGCAGTTTACGGGATCTCTTAGACACTTTGACACCTTGAGTAACATAGAGCACGAATACTGTTGTGGGACACATCTTTATTAGGGTTCTTGGCAGGCCAACATTCGGTCCTTGAGCTCTAATTCCCATGAATCCAGTCCGATCCTCCGAGGAACCACCTCCCGTGTTCTTCGGAAACCCCTAGCTGTGAGCCTTTCCGGGCAGCTAGCTATTGATCTCCAACTACGAGCCTTTCTGGGTGGTTGGACGATTCCACATCGGCGCTATTCCAGCAACAGGCCTCCTAATTTGTTGTGACAAATTCCTCCCACAACAATTGGCGCCCGAAGGTGGGGCCTCAAAATCATCGTTTGGAGGAGATATGGCGAGTAACAATTCCGATAGTGATAAGACACCGTCTCAGGATGGTAATGGACGAAACAAAGGAAACAATGGTGATGTTAGCAACAAAGATATCTTGGATCATGTGGTCGCTATGGCTGAAAGAATTGACCATTTGGAGAAGAATTCTGAGAAAATGAAAAGATGGCGTAAAAAGCAAAAGTCGAGGGCGAAAAAGAATGTGACTCCGACAAAATTGGATTTTGAATCTGACAAAGATGCTGAGGACAATACTGATTATGTCCCATCTGATGAGGAGGAGACTGAAAATCGTGAGGGTGACTAATCTAATAGCATGGAAGGCCGGGGTTCCGAGTGCTCACCCACTAGAAGCCTAAGTGTTTTTGACAGAATTAGCAGGAGGCTAACCAATAAGGACCTTCGTCATAAGCTCGTAAATACTGGAAGCAGAGATCGAAGGGATGACAATGGGGGTTCCTACATTCAGGTTTCCCGGGAGTACGTGGAGAGATCCCACTCGGTACCCCCAAGGAACGACTCCAGAAGGTCTAGATCTGATGGTAGAAGGAGTTACAGGCAAAGTGGCCACACCTCTGGGCATAGGAGTAGAAAATCCCACTCTACCAAAGTCCCTTCCGAGAGGGGTACCGATCAGGATTCCAGCTCTCATCAGAGTTCGGTTCCCAGGAAGAGTAAGACAACTTATGAAGATGATGATTCTGGAAGTGATATGCTTTCAGATGGTGAGAATGGACAGTTCAAAACGTCTGACTGGAAGAAGGCCTTGGAAAAAATCAAGGAGGAGAAAAATTTCCAATCTGGAGTCATTTCCGGCTCACCATTCTCTGCGAAGGTGAAGAAGGCACCCCTGCCAAGGTTCTTTAAAATGAATACAGATTTGAAGTTCAATGGTAATTCAGATCCTGTTGAGTACTTGAGCCGTTTTAACACGGAGATGGATGTATATCAAGTGGAAGACTTGGCTAGGTGCAGGTTGCTAGCCTCCACTCTGAGTGGGAATTCCCACTAATGGTTTAAAAGGTTGGATGAAGGATCTATTAAATCCTGGAGAAAGATGGGGGACCACTTTATTTCTCAATTCAGGGCTACCGTGGCCTATGCCCCACCGGTTAACACTCTAGATAATATCAAGCAAGAGGAACATGAGACTCTAAGGCAATATTTCAAAAGGTTTAATGTGCAAGTGCCTAAAGTGAAGAAGGCTTCTGATGAAACCCTTAAGAATTTCCTGATAGCCGGGGTTAGGCCAAGAACCGAATTTTAGAAGGAGTAACAAACTGAGGAGCCCGGAACCCTGGCAGAGTTCTACCAACAGGCGGAACGCCACAAAGTGATTGAGGAGTCAATGGAAAAGTTATCCAAAGAATAGAATTCTAGGGGTTGGAACAGAAACAAGATGTAAGAACCCAGATTTTGGGTGGAATTAAAACTTTTATGTATTTAATGATGTAAGAATGAATAGTGGTTATGGCTACATTGTAATAATTGATATTTGGAAAAAATGAATGGAATTCGACTTTATTATTTCTATGTCTTGAAGAATGCTAAAGGGTGACAACAGAGGTAAGAATAATCTATCTTCTAAGGGAATAAGATATGGCAATATCAAGCAGGAGAATATTCTCATGTCATCCAGATCGATAACGATTAATCCAGTAGTTCCGTATAAAGGTTAAGGAACGATCGAAAGAGAATACAGACAATTGTACAACCCTAAGAGAATAAGTAAAGAATAAAGAGTGAATAGTGTTTTTGTGGGAGTATAGAATAATATGAGACGACACTATATAGAAGTATTCGGAACGGATTTCCGAGTTCGTATTAGTGATCCAGGGGGAAAATAAGTGTATGTAAAAGCTGTCGGATTCTGAAAAACCGCACTTTTATTTTCTCCGAGAGTTCCCTGGACACTGATAGCCTTAAGTATTTAACGAATGGATTTAAGGAATATAAATTGGAAAGTTAGAATGAAAGATGGAGAATGATAGTATTAATATTAAAAAGGATTCCCGGTAAACCCTAATTAGAAATCCGTGAAATATTCCTACGAACGATCAATCGAAACGGGCAATAACCGGACACAGAAACAAGCAGAGGAAGCAAGAGTCTTGTGCAAGCTACTAGAATAAATATCTAGTAACCAAGTGGGCAAGAGTAACTAGCATGTTAGGGTTTGAACAAGTACTTAGCAAGACCAACTAGCTAGTTAGCCTTCAACCATGCAAAATGCAACACTTGTCCATGCTAATTACCTCATCCATTGCATCACACTCCACTAACACCACTTGGATGAGATATTATCTCACAAAATCACTTTAAGAATTATTACAAGCAAACAATACAAAAGAAGAGCAAAAACACTCTCCCCCCCCCTTTTTACAATTCCATTCGGCCAACCACAAATTCCAAATCCAAACTCAACCTTCCCACCATTGTTTGTTCTTGATATTTTTATGGTGAGTCTTATATTTCATAAAACTTATCTTCTCAAAATCTTAGCTCCAAATTCCTTTGTTTCCATTTTCAAAAAAATCAAACAAGAGGAGGGTGAATAGTGTTCTTATGAACTAACCTTTGATTTTCATGTTTCTTTTGATTGATCTAGCTAGCTTAAGGTCACATAAGGATAGATCAAGGCTTGATAAGGCTATATCACTCTCTAAGGAAGGTAACAAGCTCAAAAACCCTTGGTATCATTTTGAGATTTTATGAGTTTTATGGATGATTTAGTGTTAGTATGCCATGTAATGCTTAGATCTATGTTATTAGTTGATTATGGTTGTTATTTGGATTGTGATCCATGACATGGTTGAGATAAGATGTTGTTAGAATAGTCATGATGTTGTCATGTGTTAGAATGGATGGGGTGTAGTGCTTGAATGATTCACGGTGATGTGAAAACTTTGGAAATCGTGTAAACACAGCCGTTATAATGTCCGATTTTACAATACCATGTTTTGTATGCCATTTTCCATGTCAAAACCCCACTGTCCAGAAACTTTATCTGCCATGATAGGATAGGTAATGTTCTAAGCTTCGTTTTGATATAAAGATCACGTGAAACAGACTTACGGTTTAGGATTTATGACCAATTTACTAAAAGTAGTTCGAATCCGTAAACGAAAGTTCGTAACTGAAATTGAACCCTCGTAAACTATGTAACGTCATGGAGAATCTTAGTAAATAAATACTAGAGGTAAAAAGTAAGGTGTGAAAGAAAACCGTATGTCAAAAGGATCATTTTTCGATTTATTAAAAATGTTCGAGTCGAGGTTAAACGCGAACGAACCACTAAAAGACGACTCTTTTATAACTTCGATAAAACATTTAGAAAACGGGCGACAAAACTCGGAGTATAATATTGGTTCGTAACGATCGACCTTAGAACTTGTATGACTTAAGTATGTCCCAAGTATAAGTACAGTGACATGTCGTATTAACGAACAAATGTCGGGTCGGATCAATGATAAAAAGGAATCCACTAAAAGGGATATAACGAGATAACTCAAGAACGTGTTTCGATTTAAGTATAACTTAACTTTTAAGATGTTAAGTGATTAATCCCGAATGCCTTGGCTATTTATAGATCACCAAGCTGAACCGGGACCCGCTTCCACTACCCCTTACCGTACTCGACTACCAGGCAAGTTTCAATTCCCTTCTTTTAGGCTGTTGTTGTGATTGAATATATATATATATATATATATATATATATATGTACATATATATATATATATATATGTACATATATATATATATATATATGTACATATATATATATATATATATACATATATATATATACATATACATACATATGTGATTGAATATATATATATATATATATATATATATATATATATATATATATATATATGCCATAGCGTGCATGCCTACTTTCAAGTTATATCGTTATGCTTGTTCCCTGATTGTTTATTGGCTTATAAATTAGATAGCTAACGTATCAATTATAAGCCAGTTATTGTAAGGCCCTCATAGAAGGGCGTATCCATCTTATTCATCAAATATAGACCGGGAGTCAATATTTCTTGATATATCGAGATTACCTCGGAGGAAAATATTTAAGTAAATATTTTCTATTATTTGGGCGACGAATATTATTTGAATATTCGTTCGAGATTATTTATTTAACGATCCTTACTTCAAATAATTATTTGAACGTAACCATTCGACGAATAATATTTTTCAATATTCATTCAGAGTCGAATTGATTATCGATTATTATTTCGAATATTCTTCTAAAGATGAGTCTACTAAATGAATATTATTTGGATATTCATTTGGAATATTATTTTATTAAATAAATATTACTTTTGAAAATTCATTTAAGATATTAATTACTTGATGAATATTATTTTAAATATTCATCTGAAGCCTGATTTATTTATCGAATATTATCTCGAATATTCCTTTAGGGCTTGGATTACTAAATGAATATTACTTGATATTCATTTAGAATATTATTCATTAAATGAATATTACTTTTTGAATATTCATTTAAATTCCTAATTAATTATGAATATTGTCTTAAATATTCCTTTCAGGTCCTATTAATTAATGAATATTATTTTGAATATTCATTTAAATATTTATTTATTCAATAAATATTCTCTCGATATTTCTTCAAGGATTATTTGAGAAATACTCTGATTAAAGATATTCTTTCATGTTCCTAAATATTCTGTAAAATATTTTAATTCAATAAATATTCTCTGAATATTTGTTCCATACTTAGAATAACCTCGATAAGGTTTATCTTCTTCGATTATTACGGAAAATATCTCGGAGTCATATTATTATTAATCTTATATCAAGAAAGGTTCTCAGACATCATTCTTCTTTGAGTCTACCTCTCTAATAATAAGGGAACCTTACTTGGAAAATGTTATTTATCTTGTCGACTTCCCGGTCATAAAGTATTCTCTTCACTCGCAACTCGGGTGCTGTTGACTTATTAAGTCGTTGTTTACCTTCTCATCTTTCGAGGGGTAAGATTGTTGGAACAAGTTGATATTCGATACCAAGCCACAGCTAGGAAGTTATTGGTAAATTTTCCTTTCCAACTAGATACGACTACCTTGTAGAGTCTTATCAACAAGTATTATACTTGGGGAAAGGGGGACGAACGTTACATCCAGAATCATGAATTCTATTTGAACTAGGAGTCGTGTAAGAGGCCGAGTAGCGCCGGTCCATCCCCTTTGGCCCAACAGTTAGCCGGGGAGAGCTAGTAAGGCGGTAGACAAGTAAAGCCGTCAGTTCTTCCTTCTACCGGTAGTAAATCTAATTTGAGCTGTACGATCTCGACTGATCATCAAGATTGGAACAGCGGGCGCGGTGAATACTCCATTATTGGTTCATCATCCAAACTTATTTATTTCCTGCAACATGATTACTGTTGGCAGAGCTGGAAAAGTGTTCATACCTGGAATTGCAACCCTTTTCATGCAATTTCCTCTTCTTAATAACAATGAGAATATCTAGCTTACTTTTGATGTAGCAGATATTTCTACAAACAAATACTTTGAGTTACCTTGTAACTTCATCGTTCATATTATACTGGCATCATTTCCGTAAATGCATGGCATATGGTTTGAAAGATACTTTTGAACTGTTATATATTATCGTTCAGTTATATATTATTGTTGGTGGGCTTTCGCTCACCCTTGCTTTGTTCACATTATGTCACAACAACAGCTAGGACAGATGGCTTGCGTCAGGCGCACTCGGCGCAAGCAGGTTACCCGACCCACCGGACTACCCGCTGAGATGCTAGCCGCCATTGCTGAGGTAGCATAGTTAGACAGCTTTTGTTTCCTGTTTAACTATATGTATAATTAATGTAATTAACGGCACAACTTTTAAACTTATGATGTTATCCTTTTGGGATTGTAATAACTTTTATTCGTAACCCTTTAATGTAAGACTTATTTCAATTTCATCTCTGGGACTATAACTGTTGTGTGTGTGAGTGGAAATTATTGTGGGGTCACAGCATGTGATTTATTTATTGTGGACTCAAGTCAAGTATTATGAATGGATGTAAGACCGTAACCACCAGATCCCTGACCCCGGATCTGGGGGTGTTACAAAGATGGTATCAGAGCGAGAGTTATATATCCCAAGAGATGATACGACGTTATATAATAATAAATTTAATAATATAATAAGAACCCTTTCCAGGTTCACCTAAAACCCTTACGGGAATTTTTTTAAGTATCATGATAGTAACATAGTTCGTCTTGTGTAGGCGAGCGACATGTCGGCCCAGGAGGCAACTGCGAGACAGCATGATGAGGACATGTTCCGGACTAGGGACCCATACTATGAGCACTTGCCTGAGGAGGATACTGAGCCTGAGGAGGAGGACGCTGAGGAGGTCCAGGTTGATGCTGATACTGATGTGATCGAGTCTGAGGAGGAGGACCCTGAGGAGGTCCAAGTTGATGCTGACACAGATGTTGTTGAGACTGAGAGGGAGGAGGACCCGGAGGGGATCCAAACAGGACAGGGTGCTGAGTTAGTTGCTGAGGATGAGGATTATTGGGTTGTATCTGAGATTAGGACTATGGAGGAGGATACTGATATGACCACTGAGCAGGTCATGGCTGCTGTTGTTGGACAGGCTGTGGATGAGGTTGAGCCAGTAGAGGATGCAGTAGGGAGTTTCGGACTACGAGTGCCACCCCTCTCTGTTGAGAGAGCCCCCACCCCACCACCACTACCTGTGAGCCCATACCCCGATGAGTTTGAGGAGCTTACCCCAGAGCCCCAACAGACAGAGACTACCGCTTCAGCTGAGCCATCCACCCCACCTCATGCCCCTATAGGAGGAGTCCCAGTATGTGTTCACAACTTGATTGTGAACGGGCTTTATAGTGAGTTGTCTGTGGCAGATGCCAGGTTGGCAGAGTCTAGGAGAGAGTTAGCAGCAGAGAGAGCCGCCAGGATGAGGTTGCAGGGTAGGAGGACTATCAGTGACAGGGTTGGGTATAGGGCTGTGACCCGCATCAAGCTGAGGGCTCGGGTGAGGGTGCGACAGTTGCCTACTGATGGGCATGGTAGGGTAGACAGAGCAGAGGCTGAGGAGATTTTCCGCATCGCCATGGGGAGGGTTCGGAGGATGTTTCGTCGTGGCGGCTGATTTCAGATGTAGTGATGCAGTGGTCTAGTTGTCTAGTCATGTACGGACGTAGTAGTGCCGGCTTTTGTAGGGATGGTTTTCTTGTACTTGTTTTCCCTTTTTGCAGACTAGACAGATAGACAGCGTATTTCACTTTTGACTTGTTGTTGTTAGGATGGCTGTACTTTAAACTACTGTTGTAACTCGGATGTTGTACCATTTTAGCACGTGGTATATATTTGTTTCCCTTTCAGTCATTTCAATTTTGTTGGGATGTGATCACGAGATTATTAGCATATGTACTATTTTTTTTTGATTAAGTTGCCATGAGATATAAAACTGTGGGATCTTAAACCCAGTAATGTAAAGAATTATGCAAGGAAAAATCCTTTAAAACAGGTAAGTGAACCTAATGTAAAATTTTCCAAATTTTCAGTAAAATGCCTCCAAGACGAATGGGCACTAGGGCTAACCCCCGAGAATCTACTGACCAAGAGAGTCACAACCAACACGAGGAAAACCATGAAATTAGTGAAGAACAAGATCAGGATTATAATGAGCAAGAAGATTCCCAGTATGGAGCAGAGGATGAACCCCTGTACTCTGAAGAATTTGAGGGGGAAATCGAGGGTGAAGAAACTGAAGTAGAACAGGAAGGGGAGAACCAGGGCGGAAACCCCATGGGCCAGTTTATGGATCTACTTAGGCAGAATTTGAACCAATACCCCCAACCACCACCAGGCAACAACACTTCAGTGGCAAATTCCTTTAGGGCCTTTAAGTCCCTTAAGCCCCCAGAGTTCCACGGATTGGCTGATCCCGTTGAGGCGAGGGCCTGGATCAAGGAAATGGAAAAATATTTCGAGATTCTGAGTATCAATGAGGCTCAGAAGACTATTTTTGCCACTTACCTACTAAAGGGAGAGGCCAATTATTGGTGGGAAGCCAAGAAGAACATGGAGACTGATGCTGTCGTAGCCTGGGAAAGGTTCAAACAGTTATTCCTGGAGAAGTACTTCCCGAAGTTCATGAAAACCCAGATGGAACTTAAGTTTTTGGAACTAAAACAGAACAATATGTCAGTGGCTGACTATGAGGCCAAATTTACTGAGCTGTCGAGATTTGTGCCAGAGTTTGTAGACACAGAAGAAAAGAAAGCTAACAGGTTTCAACAAGGGCTGAAGCAGTGGATCCAGAATAGGGTGGCGGTTTTAAAGATTACAGATTATGCCACCTTGGTGCAGAAGGCAACCATTGTGGAGGCTGGTAGTGAACAGATGCAGAGAGAGAGAGAGAAAGGGGGGATAAAGAGAAAGCATGTTAGTATGGGCGGAAGATCCGCTGGAGGAAAACCCCCAACCAAGTTTAATCGAGGAGCGGTTTCCCTACCTGGGAGGAATGTAGGGTTTAACCCATCTGCGAGTGTAAGTGTGAGCCAGGGCGGCCATCAATCAGGAATGTCCCGTTCCAACCCTTCTCGACCTCCATTGCCATTGTGTGCTACTTTTGGGAAGAGGCACTCCGGGGTGTGCAACCTGAAGCAGATAAACTGTTATAAGTGTGGGCGAGCTGGGCACTATGCTACCTCTTGCACCACGGTCATCCCTAACAGCACAACCTGTTTCCAGTGTGGACAGCGAGGGCACATGAGGAAGGATTGCCCAAGGAGCAAACCAGCAGCATTAGGAGCAAGCAAGGTTGCCTCAAATAGGCCACCAACTGCTAGGACTTTTAATATGTCAGTACAAGATGCCGTGAGGGACACAGATGTGATAGCAGGTACATTTTCTCTCAATTCAGTCAGTGCAAATGTCTTATTTGATTCAGGAGCAACTAAGTCTTTTATATCTATAGATTTTGGGCATATATTGAAACTTAAAACCCAGCAACTAAGAGATTCCTTACAAGTAGAAATAGCTAATCAGGAAATCGTACCGGTTAATCAAATTCACCCCGATTGTAAGCTAGAAATAGGAGGACGATCCTTCTATGTCGATTTAATTCCTTTTAAGCTAGGGGAATTCGATGTCATTTTGGGTATGGATTGGTTGTCTCGCAATGATGCGCGGATAAATTGTAAAGGGAAAAAGGTTAAGTTGAAAACCCCAGGGAAGAAAGAAATAGTGTTTAAGGGGATGCGACAGACCCAGAAAATTCTGACCATGGCGCAAACCAAGAGATTGTTACGAAAAGGGAACGAGGCTTATTTAGCCTACGTTATAGACACTCAGAAGGAAGTGCCAAGATTGCAAGACATTCTGGTAGTTAATGATTTCGAGGACGTGTTCCCACAAGATCTTCCCGGACTACCACCTGATAGGGTAATTGAGTTTGCCATCGAGTTAGCCCCGGGGACGGCGCTAGTTTCGAAGGCCCCGTACCGATTAGCCCCAGTAGAAATGAAGGAGCTAGCTAAACAATTACAGGAATTGTTGGATAAGGGCATGATAAGGCCCAGTGTGTCGCCTTGGGGCGCACCAGTGTTGTTTGTTAAGAAAAAGGATGGGAGTATGAGGTTATGCATCGACTACAGAGAATTGAACAAGCTAACCATAAAAAATAAGTATCCATTGCCCAGGATAGACGATTTGTTTGACCAGCTAAGAGGCGCTGAATACTTCTCTAAGATTGATCTGAGAACGGGATATCACCAACTGAAGATCAAACCTGAAGATATCCCGAAGACTGCATTCCGTACCAGATATGGACATTATGAGTTCTTAGTTATGTCATTTGGATTGACCAACGCCCCAGCAGCCTTCATGGACCTAATGAATAGAGTGTTCAAGGAATATTTGGACAAATTCGTGATAGTCTTCATTGATGATATTCTCATCTACTCAAAGACAGAGGCAGAACACGCTGAACATTTGAGGATAACCTTAGAAATACTCAAGAAGGAGCAGTTATATGCCAAGTTCTCCAAGTGTGAGTTTTGGAAAAATGAGGTACAATTCTTAGGGCACGTAATCAATAGAGAAGGAGTGTTGGTTGACCCCTCCAAGATAGAAGCAGTTTCAAACTGGGAACGGCCAACTACTCCAACCGAGGTGAGGATTTTCATCGGACTGGCCGGATATTACAAGAGATTTGTCCAAGACTTTGCGAAAATCGCAGCTCCATTAACTCGACTTACCCGTAAAACCGAGAAATTTGAATGGACTGAGAAATGCAAGAAGAGTTTCCAAGAGTTAAAGAAGAGGCTGGTGACAGCCCCAGTGCTGGCATTACCTGATGGAAAAGGAGTTTTCGTGATTTACAGTGACGCTTCGCATAAAAGACTGGGATGCGTGCTCATGCAGCACGGCAAGGTAATAGCGTATGCGTCTAGGCAATTGAAGGATTATGAGGTCAGATATCCCACGCATGATCTAGAACTAGCAGCCATAGTCTTCGCTTTAAAGATTTGAAGACACTACCTGTATGGGGAAAAGTGCGAGATTTACACTGACCATAAGAGCCTCAAGTACATTTTCACTCAGAAAGAGCTTAACATGCGCCAGAGGAGATGGTTAGAGTTAATCAAGGATTACGACTGTGAAATTCGCTATCACCCGGGCAAAGCCAATGTGGTGGCTGACGCCCTTAGTAGGAAAGAGAAGCTCAAGATGATAACTTCAGAGGAAGAGCTAGTGAAAGATCTTGAGAAGTTAGAAATTGAGGTTAAGTTACCTGGAGAGGGCCAAGAAAAGTTGATGGAAATTAGAATCCAACCTCCATTGTTAGAAAAGATTAGACTGTGCCAGGAACGGATGATGGAGGAAGAAGAGAACTCCACAGAAGAGATAATGACCGGGGAAGAAATTAAGTGTGAAAGAGACAAGAAAAGGATCATGAGGTACACATACAAGATATGGATCCCAAACGTTCAGGAACTCAAGGATGAGATTTTAAATGAGGCACACAACTCAAGATACTCAGTGCACCCCAGTAGCACCAAAATGTATAGGGATTTGAAGGAGTATTACTGGTGGCCCAACATGAAAAAGGACGTAGCAGAATGGGTAAGCAGATGCTTGACCTGCCAACGAGTGAAAGCAGAGCACCAGAAGCCCAACGGACTTCTACATCCCTTAGAGATTCCAGAATGGAAATGGGAACACATAGCCATGGATTTCGTAGTAGGTTTACCAAGGACCAAGGCTAATCATGACGCCATATGGGTAATTGTAGATCGACTGACGAAGTCAGCTCACTTTCTCCCGATCAACGAAAGGTACACGGTCGACAGATTAGTGGACATCTACTTAAAAGAGATAGTGGCGCGACATGGAGTCCCAGTCGCAATAGTATCCGATCGAGATCCTAGATTTAACTCCAGGTTTTGGAGAAGTTTTCAAGAATGTGTAGGGACCCGGCTGAACATGAGCACAGCCTACCACCCCCAGACAGATGGGCAAAGTGAGAGGACCATCCAAACGCTAGAGGATATGTTGAGAGTCTGCGCGATAGACTTCAAAAGAAATTGGGATGATCACTTGCCATTGATTGAGTTCTCCTACAATAACAGTTTTCATTCAAGCATTGGGATGCCACCTTATGAGGCACTTTATGGAAGAAAATGTCGATCTCCCTTGTATTGGGATGAAGTTGGAGAGCGAAAGATGCTCGGGCCCGAAGTGGTCCAACGAACTAAAAATGCAGTAGATCTAATCAGAGGACGGTTGGTAGCAGCCCAGGATCGACAAAAGAAATATGCCGACTTAGCTCGGAAAGGCAAGGAATACGAAGTAGGGGACCTAGTGTTCTTGAAAGTGTCACCTTGGAAAGGTTTAATGAGATTTGGGAAGAAAGGAAAGCTGAGTCCCAGATACATTGGACCATTTGAGATCTTGAGACGGATTGGGGAACTAGCTTATGAGCTCGCATTGCCCCCGAATCTACAGCAGGTGCACAATGTGTTCCATGTTTCGATGCTGAGGAAGTATAATCCGGATGCCAAGCATATTGTGGAGTATGAGCAAGTGGACATGCAACCAGACTTGACCTATGTGGAGCAACCTGTGGAAATCATAGACCGGAAAGAACAAGTGCTCCGAAACAAGGTCATTCATCTAGTCAGAGTTTTGTGGCAGAACCACAATGTAGAAGAATCCACCTGGGAACTTGAAAGCGCAATGCAAGAGAAGTACTCCCACTTGTTTTCAAACTGATTCCGGGACGGAATCCTTTTAAGGAGGGGAGACTGTAAGAACCCAGATTTTGGGTGGAATTAAAACTTTTATGTATTTAATGATGTAAGAATGAATAGTGGTTATGGCTACAATGTAATAATTGATATTTGGAAAGAATGAATGGAATTCGACTTTATTATTTCTATGTCTTGAAGAATGCTAAAGGGTGACAACATAGGTAAGAATAATCTATCTTCTAAGGGAATAAGATATGGCAATATCAAGCAGGAGAATATTCTCATGTCATCCAGATCGATAACGATTAATCCAGTAGTTCCGTAAAAAGGTTAAGGAACTATCGAAAGAGAATACGGACAATTGTACAACCCTAAGAGAATAAGTAAAGAATAAAGAGTGAATAGTGTTTTGGTGGGAGTATAGAATAATATGAGACACTATATAGAAGTATTCGGAACGGATTTCCGAGTTCGTATTAGTGATCCAGGGGGAAAATAAGTGTATGTAAAAGCTGTCGGATTCTGAAAAACCGCACTTTTATTTTCTCCGAGAGTTCCCTGGACACTGATAGCCTTAAGTATTTAACGAATGGATTTAAGGAATATAAATTGGAAAGTTAGAATGAAAGATGGAGAATGATAGTATTAATATTAAAAAGGATTCCCGGTAAACCCTAATTAGAAATCCGTGAAATATTCCTACGAACGATCAATCGAAACGGGCAATAACCGGACACAGAAACAAGCAGAGGAAGCAAGAGTCTTGTGCAAGCTACTAGAATAAATATCTAGTAACCAAGTGGGCAAGAGTAACTAGCATGTTAGGGTTTGAACAAGTACTTAGCAAGACCAACTAGCTAGTTAGCCTTCAACCATGCAAAATGCAACACTTGTCCATGCTAATTACCTCATCCATTGCATCACACTCCACTAACACCACTTGGATGAGATATTATCTCACAAAATCACTTTAAGCATTATTACAAGCAACCAATACAAAAGAAGAGCAAAAACACTCTCCCCCCACTTTTTACAATTCCATTCGGCCAACCACAAATTCAAAATCCAAACTCAACCTTCCCACCATTGTTTGTTCTTGATATTTTTATGGTGAGTCTTATATTTCATAAAACTTATCTCCTCAAAATCTTAGCTCCAAATTCCTTTGTTTCCATTTTCAAAAAAATCAAACAAGAGGAGGGTGAATAGTGTTCTTATGAACTAACCTTTGATTTTCATGTTTCTTTTGATTGATCTAGCTAGCTTAAGGTCACATAAGGATAGATCAAGGCTTGATAAGGCTATATCACTCTCTAAGGAAGGTAACAAGCTCAAAAACCCTTGGTATCATTTTGAGATTTTATGAGTTTTATGGATGATTTAGTGTTAGTATGCCATGTAATGCTTAGATCTATGTTATTAGTTGATTATGGTTGTTATTTGGATTGTGATCCATGACATGGTTCAGATAAGATGTTGTTAGAATAGTCATGATGTTGTCATGTGTTAGAATGGATGGGGTGTAGTGCTTGAATGATTCACGGTGATGTGAAAACTTTGGAAATCGTGTAAACACAGCCGTTATAATGTCCGATTTTACAATACCATGTTTTGTATGCCATTTTCCATGTAAAAACCCCACTGTCCAGAAACTTTATCTGCCATGATAGGATAGGTAATGTTCTAAGCTTCGTCTTGATATAAAGATCACGTGAAACAGACTTACGGTTTAGGATTTATGACCAATTTACTAAAAGTAGTTCGAATCCGTAAACGAAAGTTCGTAACTGAAATTGAACCCTCGTAAACTATGTAACGTCATGGCGAATCTTGGTAAATAAATACTAGAGGTAAAAAGGAAGGTGTGAAAGAAAACCGTATGTCAAAAGGATCATTTTTCGATTTATTAAAAATGTTCGAGTCGAGGTTAAACGCGAACGAACCCCTAAAAGACGACTATTTTATAACTTCGGTAAAACATTTAGAAAACGGGCGATAAAACTCGGAGTATAATATTGGTTCGTAACGATCGACCTTAGAACTTGTATGAATTAAGTATGTCCCAAGTATAAGTACAGTGACATGTCGTATTAACGAACAAATGTCGGGTCGGATCAATGATAAAAAGGAATCCACTAAAAGGGATATAACGAGATAACTCAAGAACGTGTTTCGATTTAAGTATAACTTAACTTTTAAGATGTTAAGTGATTAATCCCGAATGCCTTGGCTATTTATAGATCACCAAGCTGAACCGGGACCCGCTACCACTACCCCTTACCGTACTCGACTACCAGGCAAGTTTCGATTCCCTTCTTTTAGGCTGTTGTTGTGATTGAATATATATATATATATATATATATATATATATATATATATATATATATATATATATATATATATATATATATATATATATATATATATATATGTTTTCTCTTATACATATGCCATAGCATGCATGCCTACTTTCAAGTTATATCGTTATGCTTGTTTCCTGATTGTTTATCGGCTTATAAATTAGATAGCTAACGTATCAATTATAAGTCAGTTATTGTAAGGCCCTCATAGAAGGGCGTATCCATCTTATTCATCAAATATAGACCTGGAGTCAATATTTCTTGATATATCGAGATTACCTCGGAGGAAAATATTTAAGTAAATATTTTCTATTATTTGGGCGACGAATATTATTTGAATATTCGTTCGAGATTATTTATTTAACGATCCTTACTTCAAATAATTATTTGAACGTAACCATTCGACGAATAATATTTTTCAATATTCATTCAGAGTCGAATTGATTATCGATTATTATTTCGAATATTCTTCTAAAGATGAGTCTACTAAATGAATATTATTTGGATATTCATTTGGAATATTATTTTATTAAATAAATATTACTTTTGAAAATTCATTTAAGATATTAATTACTTGATGAATATTATTTTAAATATTCATCTGAAGCCTGATTTATTTATCGAATATTATCTCGAATATTCCTTTAGGGCTTGGATTACTAAATGAATATTACTTGATATTCATTTAGAATATTATTCATTAAATGAATATTACTTTTTGAATATTCATTTAAATTCCTAATTAATTATGAATATTGTCTTAAATATTCCTTTCAGGTCCTATTAATTAATGAATATTATTTTGAATATTCATTTAAATATTTATTTATTCAATAAATATTCTCTCGATATTTCTTCAAGGATTATTTGAGAAATACTCTGATTAAAGATATTCTTTCATGTTCCTAAATATTCTGTAAAATATTTTAATTCAATAAATATTCTCTGAATATTTGTTCCATACTTAGAATAACCTCGATAAGGTTTATCTTCTTCGATTATTACGGAAAATATCTCGGAGTCATATTATTATTAATCTTATATCAAGAAAGGTTCTCAGACATCATTCTTCTTTGAGTCTACCTCTCTAATAATAAGGGAACCTTACTTGGAAAATGTTATTTATCTTGTCGACTTCCCGGTCATAAAGTATTCTCTTCACTCGCAACTCGGGTGCTGTTGACTTATTAAGTCGTTGTTTACCTTCTCATCTTTCGAGGGGTAAGATTGTTGGAACAAGTTGATATTCGATACCAAGCCACAGCTTGGAAGTTATTGGTAAATTTTCCTTTCCAACTAGATACGACTACCTTGTAGAGTCTTATCAACAAGTATTATACTTGGGGAAAGGGGGACGAACGTTACATCCAGAATCATGAATTCTATTTGAACTAGGAGTCGTGTAAGAGGCCGAGTAGCGCCGGTCCATCCCCTTTGGCCCAACCGTTGGCCGGGGAGAGCTAGTAAGGCGGTAGACAAGTAAAGCCGTCAGTTCTTCCTTCTACCGGTAGTAAATCTAATTTGAGCTGTACGATCTCGACTGATCATCAAGATTGGAACAGCGGGCGCGGTGAATACTCCATCATTGGTTCATCATCCAAACTTATTTATTTCCTGCAACATGATTACTGTTGGCAGAGCTGGAAAAGTGTTCATAACTGGAATTGCAACCCTTTTCATGCAAGTTCCTCTTCTTAATAACAATGAGAATATCTCGCTTACTTTTGATGTAGCAGATATTTCTACAAACAAATACTTTGAGTTACCTTGTAACTTCATCGTTCATATTATACTGGCATCATTTCCGTAAATGCATGGCATATGGTTTGAAAGATACTTTTGAACTGTTATATATTATCGTTCAGTTATATATTATTGTTGGTGGGCTTTCGCTCACCCTTGCTTTGTTCACATTATGTCACAACAACAGCTAGGACAGATGGCTTGCGTCAGGCGCACTCGGCGCAAGCAGGTTACCCGACCCACCGGACTACCCGCTGAGATGCTAGCCGCCATTGTTGAGGTAGCATAGTTAGACAGCTTTTGTTTCCTGTTTAACTATATGTATAATTAATGTAATTAACGGCACAACTTTTAAACTTATGATGTTATCCTTTTGGGATTGTAATAACTTTTATTCGTAACCCTTTAATGTAAGACTTATTTCAATTTCATCTCTGGGACTATAACTGTTGTGTGTGTGAGTGGAAATTATTGTGGGGTCACAGCATGTGATTTATTTATTGTGGACTCAAGTCAAGTATTATGAATGGATGTAAGACCGTAACCACCAGATCCCTGACCCCGGATCTGGGGGTGTTACACAAGAGAAATCGTTCTTACAGCCCTAAAAGGGATTCCAACAAGAGGGCTTCCGGGAGTGGTACTGCCGGTTTGGGACCCCTCGTTATGATGACAAGACTGCCCCTGTTGCTGTCAATATAACCAAGGATAGAGTTTCTGTCAAGGACAGACTCATTCCAAGGACGAATTTTCAAAAATATTCAGAATACACTCCTTTAACTCTCCCCATCGGCCATATTCTTGAAGTAAATGAGAAAAGTGGATTGTTCCACAGGCCCTACCGGGTAGGCCATCCAGGAAGGTTGGATCAAGGAAAGTACTTATAGGCAATGGAGAGGCTATTCTACTTTGGAGTATGAGAAATATCCAAAGCCAGTTTTTAGAGTCAAGGAGCCTAATTATAAATGTATGATAAATCCTTATCTGATCAAGATCTCCATAGATGCAAGGGCACATAATAACCATAACCAAGATTTCGAGGTGAAGGGCTACTTTCTGGATAGGGCATGCAGCATAATGGACTCAAACGGTATTGTTTTAGCAAAGGTACTGGTTGATAAGTTGCTTGGAAATAATTATATGTATCTAGATTTCAGATTTAGTCATGAACTGAACTCATTTTTCCTTAAACGGATATGTAAATCAACCATTATATATATCTGCTTTTACATGCATGTATAGGTGGGTGTAAAGGAAGGACTGATGGTAAAGAGTGATGTGTATAATGTTTTGGTGAAGCCTGGAGTTGATCAAGCATTTGTATTCGGAGTCATCGCAGTTCTGGACTATATATACAATGGATCTGCTACAGTCTAGATGTTAACACTAGCCATGACATCTTTTTCTCTTTTACTGTTTCATTTTTATCTGCAGTTTGTTATGTATGTAAATAGACATGTATGTCGCGTCTTATAAGGTGAAATCTAGTTACTTAGTACATATTTTAGTTGTGGTTGCTTTGGGATCTGCTGGCAAGGCCGGGAAGTGGTGATTTCGTAGTGGCAGTTACCTAACAGTGCTCAGATGTGGACACATATCTACCACAATATTTATTTGACACCCACTACAAGAAAAACTGAATCAGACAACACCTATCAGACAACGTAAACTGGAAAAAGCGTTGCCCAAAATCAACAGACAAGTGTTTTAATTTTTTTTTTAAAAAACATTGTCTGATCCAGCCTTCAGACAACGGGGTTTTGACAATTTAATTCCGTTGTCTAACAAATTGAATCAGACAAGTGTTTTGTTTTTCAAGGTGTTGTCTGAAGAGACTTCAGACAATGTTATAATTACCGTTGTTTTTTTGATTTGATTTGAGTTGGCTCAGACAACGGTTTATAATTGTGTTGTGCAAACGAGTTGATTCAGACAACGGTTTACAAAATACCATTGTTTGAAGAAAGTTCAGACAATGTATCAATTACCGTTGTTTGTCTGATTTGAATAGACAAGTGTTTTTTTTTATTGTGTTGTGCAATAGAGTTGGTTCAGACAACGGTTTGCAAATACTATTGTTTGAAGAGACTTCAGACAACGGTATTATGCTAGTGTTGTGTTAATTTAATCATGTATCAGACAATTGTTTTTAGGATAAAAACCGTTGTCTGAATCACTGTACAAAATTAAAAAAAAACCACAGTAGCAGCCAATCCTGGACAATATATCCAACATACCAAACCAACGAAGAAAGAATTGCCATGTCAACAAAACACTAATTCACTAATTGAAATAAACACAAATCAAATTACAAACTTCATGAAAATCAAAGAAACACAAATCAAATTACATTATGAGAGTTGAATTAGTTCCTCTAGATCATCTCGCATGTAGCTAGTCATGTCGTCATCAAGTAAATCAACATCCGGTAAATTGGGCACAAAGAACTCATTCTCAAGTTCTACTTCGACAGATCCCTCATTCTCATCTTCGCTATCTTCGTAGTATTTTTTTTCGGGAAATTTCAACACCACGGACCATAATTTTTCAAGAGGGTCGTCGATGTAACAAACTTGTTTAACATGTTTGGCCAACACAAATGGATCATTCAAAAACCCCAACCTATTCAAATTAACCAATGTATATCCCAACTCATCAACCTTAATCCCTTTGTTCATATCTACCCACTTACAACGAAAAACAGGGACCCTAAAGCTATTATAGTCCAACTCCCATATACTTAAAATAACCCCGTAAAATGTATGTGAAGTATGTTCAATGTTGTTACCCTTAGCTTGCACAACCATTGTATTAGCATCCACACACACACCACTGCATTGAACTTGACGCGTATCATCCCGATCCTTGGTACTGAATGTAGACCCATCTATTCTGTAGCCGTTGAATGTAGGCACCTCCTTGTTGGGCCCATCTGCAATCCACCTTATCTCTTGGGGTACCTCCTTTTCATTTTGCAAATCTGAAGCAATCTTCAAAATACAAACAAACAAATTGCAAACTCATTAATCTGAGCATAAAGGTCAAAATAGCTGGCATAAATAAATGCAGAATGTGGACAACTCCAAGAAGACCATGTCCAGCCTACAGAAGAGAGGTCATTTTCAGATATTCATTTCATTTATTTTCACCAGCGGCATTGCAGATACTTCTCTAACTACTCTCTGCACCCACCACTAAGGCTGATTTTAATACAAGATAAAGAGGGAGATTTTAATACAAGAACCACATGATTAGGCAATCGTATATACTCCAATTTGTTTACATTGATAGATACAGTAGTAACTACTTTAACTTTAACACATTAAACATCGAGTTGCATTAAAAGGTAACATTGTGAGTTGCATTAAAAGGAAGTCCCAAGCAGCAAGCAAGAAAACAGATCACAGATGTGGTCAATGACAAGAAAGCAAAAGAAAAGTGAAAATAAAATTAAAAATTCCTAATTAAAGTGTAATTATATTATACTACTCTGTTGGTTTTTATAAAGATCTACCGCCAAAATAAGAAGAGTACCTTTTCTTGGAACCATCTTGGGAAAATTTCATTTTGCTTTTTCTTTAGCCACACCTCATCATTTTCATGTTCCGGATATTCTGTCATCAAAACTGACATGTGTTCACTGAAAGCAATTAAAAGACAATACATAAATAAGGACAAATGCAAAACAATAGTCCGTTCAAATAAGTGTATTTTGTAAAGTAACTTACTCAAAGTAGGGCCTAACAGCAGTAGTATTTTGTAGAATACACAAATGAGCTACGTGCAAATCAGTGTTGCTCGGGGTTATAATCGTTGCACCAGATAATGGCCTGCATATTGCGTCTTTCGTATGTCTACCATTTTTCGGTACCCCAATAGTCCGTTCTTCAAAATTCGCCAAACATTCTACGGCCTCTTCTGCAATATAGGCCTCAGCAATGCAACCTTCTGCACGAGCCCGGTTCCTTACATATCCCTTGAATGTCTTCATGTATCTCTCAAAGGGATACATCCATCTAAGGAAAATTGGCCCACAAAGCTCCACTTCTCGCACAAGATGAATCGAGAGATGAATCATTACATCAAACAAAGAAGGTGGGAAGTATTTTTCCAGGTTGCATAAAGTTTCCACCAACTGAGATTGCAATTTCTCCAACTTATCGACCTCGATAACTTTACTGCAAATTGCCTTGAAGAAGAGACAAAACCCAATTTCTCCACGGTGTTATCAAAATCTAATTTCTTTCGATAAGGATGATGGCGGGGTAACCACCTACGATGCCTCATGACGACTATCTTACGGTAATTAACCAGCCTGGTAGCATTTGTTTTATCAACACAGATAGCACACCCGTTATACCCTTTGATAATGTTGCCCGACAAGTTACCATAGGCAGGATAATCGCTAATTGTCCACAACAAAATGCCTCTTAACAAAAAGGACTCCTGCTTATATGCATCATACACTTGTTTCCCATGCCACAACTTTTGTAGATCTTCTATAAGTGGCTGAAGGAACACGTCAATATCATTTCCAGGTTGAGTTGGTCCAGATATAATCAAACATAGCATAATATATTTCCTCTTCATACAAAGCCACGGTGGAAGATTGTAAATTGACATCAAAACTGGCCAACATGAGTACTCAATACTTGTACCGTGGAAAGGATTGAATCCATCGGAGGAGAGAGCAAACCGAAGGTTTCTAGGATCTGAAGAAAACTCAGGCCACTTCGCGTCAACATCCTTCCATGTTTGTGAATCTGCCGGATGTCTCATTTTACCATCCTTTATTCTTTCTGTGTCATGCCAAGTCAAGTCCTTGGCTGTTTGAGGCGAATTGAATAAATTCCTCAAACGTGGTATTAACGGAAAATACCATAGAACCTTGGCGGGAACCCCTTCCAATTCATCTCCGTTTTTGTTCAACTTCCATCTAGAGGCCTGACAAATGCGGCAATGTGTCTCATCTTCATCTCTCTCGCCACGGTATATGAGACAATCATTCGGACACACGTGTATTTTTTCATATTCCATTCCTAAAGCGCACAAGGTTTTCTTGGCTTCACTGAAGGAAGAAGGAATAGTGTTGCCTTCCGGAAGCATAGACCCAAAAATTAGTAGAATTTCAGAAAAACAGCAATCAGACATTTCATGTTTTGCTTTCAAGTTATATAACTTTACTAAAGCATCCATTTTAGTATGTTCTTGACATCCTGGATAAAGGGGTTCAGTTTCACATCGAACATGTTTAAATAAATCCGAGTCTAGGGAAACATCATCGTCACCATAAGAATTCTCTGTTTTTATGGGGATTTGATCGACGGACTGTGAACTGCCGGATTCCGTAACATTCTCTCCATGCCAAATCCAACATGTGTAGGTCTCGTCAATACCATTTACGAACAGATGGTCCCTCACTCTTCGAGCATTCCATGATTTACTGTGTGCGCATTTCAAACATGGACAACTGATTTTGTTTTCATCACACCCATGCTCAAATGCATACATCAACAATTCTTCGACTCCTCTTTGATATTCTGTTGTTCTTCTGTCAGCCCTCATCCAAGACCTGTCCATCTTTTAAAATAAAAAGAAAACAGAGGTATATCAACACTTTTTTCCAAACAATTAAAGTGAGACTAAACTAATTAAGATAATATTGTAAATTATCTCAGCCGATCATGTTCTGTAGTAACACGTATTAATCAGTTTAGATGGTTTGCTAAAGTGTATTGCAGTAAATGATTCTAGAGAATAAATAAAGATGATGTATTCCCTATCTTCCAATGTGATATATGATGCATCTTTGTAACAGACACTAAATTTTTAGATTAGTGTTTCAGATTCTCCCACCCCCTCTCTTGGACAAGTTTACATTTGAAAACCTTGTAGTCTCACTAGAACTCGAGACCTCACTAGCTCACCAATAGCTCACCAAAGGAAATGAAGGATACAGTACATTACTAGGCAGTTTAATGTCCTAAAACAGGGGTTGTGTCAGTTTAATGTCCTAAAACAGGGGTTAATTATTGTGTTGCAATTCAGTCATGTTCAATGTAATGTCTTGATTATATTAATTCCAATTCTTTAAGAAAATTCTTGATTGTAATGTTTTGTGGACATATAGCATGTTCAATTGTGTTGCAATTCTTGATTGTAATGTCTTGTGATCAACTTACCATCTCATCGAGTTTTGAACATTTATGAAAATTGCTTAAATATTCATTATTTATATAACGGTATCAATTCATATACAGATACTACAAATGGTACATCAATTCATGAACTCAGTTATTACTTATTGCAGGACTAAGTATATATATCAAATTAAACTTTTAAAAACTAACAATTAATATATATTTACCTGTTCTTGAAATCGAATGTCTTAGGTTTGGTGAGCTCGATTTGGACTGAGTTAACCTCGATTTGGACTGAGTTAACCTCGATTTGGACCTCGATTGGGAATATCGGGGCTGAAAAGATTCAGACAAAGATTGAGAGCGGATTTGAACCTCGATTGAGAGCGGATTGAGAGCGGATTTGTACTCGATTCAGACAAAGGTTTGGTGGTTTGGGGGTTTGGTGTTCAGACAAAGATTTTAGGTATACGTGTATATGTAATAATATGTAATATTTGATACGTTTATTGTTAATATTAGGTAATATTTGATACGTTTATTATTAATAATACGTAATATTTGATACATTTATTGATAAAAATACATAATATTTGATACGTTTATTATTAATAATACGTAATATTTGATACATTTATTGATAAAAATACATAATATTTGATACGTTTATTATTAATAATACGTAATATTTGATACATTTATTGATAAAAATATATAATATTTGATACGTTTATTATTAATAATACGTAATTAATTTTTTATTTTTTGTAAATTTGGGAATATCAATATATTAGATATATATTGACATCTGTACGGTTGGATCGTCGAGGAATAGTGTTTAAAAAATAGAAGTAGAAATCCGGAACAAAGCGCTAGTTACGAGTACAAATCAGAATAGTACTGATCTACTATGATCTCCGACCAAATTAATTTTTTATTTTTTGTAAATTTGGGAATATCAATATATTAGATATATATTGACATCTGTACGGTTGGATCGTCGAGGAATAGTGTTTAAAAAATAGAAGTAGAAATCCGGAACAAAGCGCTAGTTACGAGTACAAATCAGAATAGTACTGATCTACTATGATCTCCGACCGAATTAATTTTTTATTTTTTGTAAATTTGGGAATATCAATATATTAGATATATATTGACATCTGTACGGTTGGATCGTCGAGGAATAGTGTTTAAAAAATAGAAGTAGAAATCCGGAACAAAGCGCTAGTTACGAGTACAAATCAGAATAGTACTGATCTACTATGATCTCCGACCAAATTAATTTTTTATTTTTTGTAAATTTGGGAATATCAATATATTAGATATATATCGACATCCGTACGGTTGGATCGTCGAGGAATAGTGTTTAAAAAATAGAAGTAGAAATCCGGAACAAAGCGCTAGTTACGAGTACAAATCAGAATAGTACTGATCTACTATGATCTCCGACCAAATTAATTTTTTATTTTTTGTAAATTTGGGAATATCAATATATTAGATATATATCGACATCCGTACGGTGGGATCGTCGAGGAATAGTGTTTAAAAAATAGAAGTAGAAATCCGGAACAAAGCGCTAGTTACGAGTACAAATCAGAATAGTACTGATCTACTATGATCTCCGACCAAATTAATTTTTTATTTTTTGTAAATTTGGGAATATCAATATATTAGATATATATCGACATCCGTACGGTTGGATCGTCGAGGAATAGTGTTTAAAAAATAGAAGTAGAAATCTGGAACAAAGCGCCAGTTACGAGTACAAATCAGAATAGTACTGATCTACTATGATCTCCGACCAAATTAATTTTTTATTTTTTGTAAATTTGGGAATATCAATATATTAGATATATTTGGGAATAAATTTTTTATTTTTACTTTTATTTATATATTTATATATATTCAATTAAATTCAATTAATTTTCTAGGTTTATATTGGACCGGGAATGCAGATTATGATTTTTTATAGGTGGGCCGGTACGTCTTAGAACATGGGCGGTGAATGGCCTGGTCAAATTGGGCCGCCAGACTGTTATAATATAGCCCATCAAAATAAATTAGTATTAAAAATAAATCCAACCCTTAGATATTTTACCCTAGATCTCATTTCCCCCCTTTTCACTCTATCACTCGATCTCTTTTCCCCCCTTTCACTCTCTCACTCAATCTCATTTCCCCCCTTTCATTCTCTCACTCTCTCGCCCTTTTCTCTCTCCATAACTGCGATACTCATGAGGTATTACTCTCAATTATTATTACCGATTTGGTATTTATATAAATCTCTTACATCTTTTTCAGTTTTTCAATATTTCATGAGGTATTACTCTATGCATGCCTATTCGTAACTAGTTGATGGAATATGGGTTAGTGTTTCAATATTTGAGTGGATGTTTTTATGTAAATCTTCTGATGCATGCCTATTCGTAACTAGTTTATGGAATATGGGTTAGTTGATGGAATATGGGTTAGTGTTGATCTATTAAAACACATATATTATATGTAAACCATATAATACTTGTTCGTAACTTGTTATATGGGTTAGTGTTTTTAAAAGTGATACTTGTTATTGCTGCTTGTCAGGGCCTGAGTCAATGCTATGTTATTTCCCAGTGTTTTAAATTAAATCAGTACTATGTTTAAAAGTTTTGACTTGTTATATTACGTAACTTGTTATATTTTTATCCAAGTGTTTGATAAAATGTCCCAGTGAACATTGAATTTGCATTATTTATTGAAATTCGAGCTTCATATGGTTAGAAATTTTTTTAGCTCTAGGTCCATCACCAAGTGACACACCATGTTTGAAATTCTGTATCCGCCACTGGTGTTAATATATGTACATTAAAGTAGTTAGTTTTGATCACGATTGATTAGTGTTTCACATATCAGTGTTGATATGTTAGTCGATGTGGATGTATATCTAATCTTTGTGTTGTGCAGATTTCCTAAGAAGCATTCAAGAAAACTAAATTCTGAAGCCACAGCCTTGCACATTATGAAGGCTTTAAAAAAGACCCAGTCAGAGGGCAAACCGGCCAAAACAAACTCTGAAAGTTCTTCCCCTAAATCTGTAAAGAGGAAGGCTCTAAAGACCCTGTCAGAGCCCCAACCACACCCTGTGAATTCTTCCCCTCAATCTGTAAAGAGGAAGGCTATTTCTACCAACCTAAAAAAGAAATTGTCAAAGAAGAGGATACAAGTGGATGCACTGCTGCCTAAAGAAGATGGACTTAAGCTTTTAAAACGCGGAGCTGTTACAATGCAAAGGATTATTAGACGTAAGATTTTGGGCATCACGCTGCCAGTGGATTTCAATGCAAAGGGTGAGGCGTACGGTAAAGCAGCAGCGGAGATGCAATCATATATCGGGGTTCTTGCAAGAACTAAACCCCCAATTTGGTATGATACATGGAAAAAAGTTCCAAAAGAAAGGAAAACTAAGATTTGGGATTGTGTGCAGGTAACTAATACTTTTTATTTGTATTAATAATGACTACCTACTAAGTTAATACACATATGCTTCCTACAACCTAAGTTAATACTTTTTATGTATGCAGATGGCATTTGATGTTCCAGCGTCAGCTAGAAAGATGGTGTTGGAATCAGCAAATCAGAAGTGGAGGGAGTTTAAGTCAAAACTAACAACCAAATATGTGCTTCCACATCGTGATCAGCTTGATTTGCTAGAGTTTCCTCCAGCTGACTACTCCTTTATCGAGAAGGCGCACTGGGACATGTTCGTTGCTTCCCGTTTAACACCTGAATTCCTTGTGAGTTTTTCACCTTGGTTGTTTACAAAATTTTCAGATAGAAAAAATGTTTAGTGGGACATCTTTGTTTCTAACCTTTTGCTATTTTTTTATAAAGGAAATCCATGCCGAACAGAAAAAGAGAAGGCTGGAAAATGAATATCCTCACCGAATATCTCGCAAGGGCTATGCTAACCTTGAAGAAGAGCTGATTTCTGATCTTATTAGTAAATCTGTACTGTCGGAGAAGGAAGAGGAACCTGATTTGGAGATAGATCGATCAACTACATGGCTGGAGGCACGAAAGGATAAAGATGGGCAACTTGTGAGAGAAGAACTGAAAATTATTGCTGCAAATATTGTAAGTTATTCATTTGTGATATAATTAAAATTCTTGACCAACAAAATCTGAGTTACTATTGAACTACTTCCTTTTTTGTTCGTAATTTAGGAGACGATGAAACAGAGAGTTGCTGCTGGGGAAGTAACAGAGGAAGGCAGTGATGATGTTTTGACCATGGTGCTCGGTAAAGCTGAACACCCGGGACGAGTACGCGGCCAGGGGTCTCGTGTTAAACCATCCGTGTACTTTGATCTTCCGAGGAGGAAGAAGAAGTCCAAGACGATCAAGGATAAGATCCAAGAGGGTATTCAGCAGTTTATGTCAGAAGAGACTTCTCGGATTATTAATGAGCGAGATGCTTATTGGGCTCAAGAGATAGAGAAATTGAAATCAACTTTCTGTGTAAAGAATGCAGAGACAGTTTGTAGTCCAAATTTGGGTTCACAGCAAGCAAGTTGTGGCAAGGATGGACTTTCTAATGAGGAGTCGGAGTTGCTGAAAGGTGCAAAGAAGAAATTGGATCTGGTTGATGATGTTTTGTTGGAAGAAGAGAAACAAGATGAGAAGAAAACTGAGGTGGAGAATGTGTGTAAGGAAGCTGATCAAGTGATAACTCCGGTATTAGCAGTTGGTGGTTGTTTGGAGGGGGAATTGGCAATTGGGTCCCGAACCAATGTTGTTGCTTATGCAACAATTGATACAGTTAGTGATGTTCTTCATGGAAAACCACTGCCAAAAGAGAATGCGCGAGTTTCAATTACTCGTGTAATCCAAGGAGATGTTGAGATTCCTTTCCCAATCGGCGATGAAATCGTGACTGTGGAACAGGCTCTTGGAACATATATTGCATGGCCAAGAGATCTAATAGTGGAAGTGAATGCAAGCAGTGTTCAAGTGAATCCCACTCCCACTCCGAAGGTTAAATTCTGTTTATCCCTTAAATTCAGAATATATTACAATATTTTTAATAATATCTGTACAACTTAGATATTGTATTTTAGATCTTTCTTTGCCTTCTCATTTTTTTTCTTAAATTTTTCCTTTTCAGGAGACCAAGAAAGTTCCCGGAAAGAAGAACAAGTACAAGTCGATGGCAGATTGTTTAGCTGATCGAAATGTAGAGTATGCGGTTAACATGGGTGCAAATTACCCCCCTAGCTTGAAGCGTTTGTGGGTCTGGGCAAATGAAGCCTTGAAGGATGGTCTTACATACCCTTTTAAGCTAAGCGAAGAAGCTTTTGGATCATCCCAAAAACAGGTTCTGTTTTTATCAGATGTGCATGCTTTGTGCTTTGGAGGTGAAATCTCAGGCTCCACTATTTGCATTTATATTCAGTAAGTGTCCAACTTCTAAAGTGTTATAAATTTTGTTGACTTCATGCATCAATAGTTTCTTGAATGAAATTAAGAATTTGTGTTGATGACTGTTTATTTTTGTATACAGTTTATTGGAGGAATATTTGAAAAAGCACAAGATGAACCACATGGTAGCGTTCGTTAATCCAGGCACAATAGGCTCCACCGGTTGTGGTAATTCAGCACAGAGGTCTCGTGCACTTTCTATCAGATTCCAGAATGCTAAGCCAGGCCAATATTTTTTGTTGCCTTATAACCATATGTGAGTACTTTATTTCTTATTTGTTCTTCCTCTACATCATCAAAATCCTGTAATTTTTATTATCTTTCTTTTGGATGTAAGTGTAACATGAAATTACCTTGGAGATATATAATCCACTAGTATTAAAGAGAAATGGATAAAATTTTCATACATATGATGTGTCTAAAATATTTTTGATCTGATTAATTTACGATTCTTTTTATATGATTATTAGTACTTATAATTTACGTGTTTATAAGTGCTAATTATAATTTACTTTTGCCATTATACCCTTGGAAACTAATTTATAGTATGTATATATCTATGACGTGTTAATGCATGATTTTGTAGGAACCATTGGGCGTTGACTGTTGTGAATCCAGAAGCACAAGTTGTTTACCACATGGACCCGTTGAAGCGGCGACTTGGTGTTGAAGAATGGTTAGAAGTGGTTGACAAGTTAGTATCTCCAGAACTTTATTTGATTTTGAATCGGTTAAACAATTGATAAGGAAAATTGTCTTAAAGAATTGTTTTATATTGTTTTGTTGTAGTGGCATCAAACTCTACAAGGATAAAGCGAAAAAAAATTCCAAGAAGAAAATTCCTTGGGAGAATATGGCGGTATACTAATTTTTATTAATGTATATAATAATTTATCTGTTTTCTCTAAGTGTAGACATGTAATAATTTTTTAAAATATTTTTCAGGGTGTTCCTCTCCAGCACGGGCCCACAGACTGTGGTTTGTTTGTGATGCGCTTTATGAAAGAAATATGCGAAGATAAGGAATTAAATTTTGCGAATAAGGTCAAAATTGCAATTTTCTTATTTTTTGTCAACATCCTTTTTTTTTTTTTTTTCTGGTTAAAAAATGCAACTTTGTTCAATTCTCTGTGCAACTTGGAAATATATATTCTGTAGTATATATTGTTGCAAGACTTGTGATGTGAACTAGACTTGTGTTCTTTAGCAAATAAGCCAACTGCTGCCAAAACCAAGAATAAGCCAATAAGCCAACTGTACTTTATAACTTTTAGTATGATGTGAACTAGACTTGTGTTCTTTAGCAAATAAGCCAACTGCTGCCAAAACCAAGAATACTACAATGCTTATTTGAAATATAAAAATGCTCATTTGTGGTCCTTAGTCAAGCCTGATTTAGGTGCTAACATTGTACTAATATTATTGAATACTTGGCTAACATTGTTTCATTTTCCAGTGGGCACGGAGGGGCAACCTGGCTTATAGCACCAGTGATATCGTTGAAATCAAGACTGATTGGGCAAAGTTCTTCATGAAGCACCACGCTTGTTAGGTGCTTGATCAGAAAAATATAACTTGGTCATTTTGGTTATTTTTGGGTGAACATTTTAAAGTACTTTTGGTAGCCTTCCTGTGGGGTAATTGTAGTAACTGATTTAACATGAACCTGGTTTAAAATGTTATCTCTTTTTGGTGGATATGTTCATCCCAAAATATGTTAGTAGGCCAATGTTTGTGGATGTTTTTATGAATATTAGTTGGTTTATTGGTGAATATTGTTTTGAACCTGGTGGTAATGGTGAAATGTTAGTTGGTTGGTTAATTTTTTGCTTGTCGATTGAATTGTCCAATTGCTTATTGTTTGCGTAAATAAACCATTGTCTAAAATGTGATTAGCCAATGAGGGCATCTTCAATGTTTTACTTGTTAAAAAGCATATCAGACAATGTCCATGCTTTACAAAAGCATTTTGGCTACAAAATTAAAACTAAACCATTGTGTAATGTATTTATCAGACAATGTTTTATAAATACTAAACCGTAGTCTGATACCAACTACCACAACATTTTATCATATTATAATGTTGTTTATTATCCAAACAAACAATGCTTGCAAAACTAAACCATTGTGTAATGTATTTATTACAACGGTTTAAATTAAACAAACCATGTCTAGAGTCCCAAACAACAATGGAAATATTTCACCATAATGTTGTGTGATTTCAGTTCAGACAAGTGTTTATTCAATTAAAATTATTGTGTGATTTCCTTTCAGACAAGTGTTTATTCAATTAAAACCATTGTGTGATTTCCTTTCAGACAAGTGTTTATTCAATTACAACCATTGTGTGATTTCCTTTCAAACAAGTGTTTATTCAATAAAAACGATTGTGTGATTTGTTTTCAGACAAGTGTTACTTCAATTACAACCATTGTGTGATTTCCTTTCAGACAAGTGTTTATTCAATAAAAACGATTGTGTGATTTGTTTTCAGACAAGTGTTACTTCAATTAAAACCATTGTGTAGCATCCCAAACAACAACGGTTTCTAAACCATTGTGTTGTTGTTTCTGGATATTAGACAACGGCGTCTAGAGATGATACCGTTGTCTCTCGCTCTAACACACAACAGTTTTCATACCGTTGTCTGAGGTGCGTATCAGACGACACCCCGATAGACAACGGGGTTTGCAGGTATCAGACAACGGATAAAATCCGTTGTTAGACTTGAAATTCCTTGTAGTGACCATCTTTGATGCTCTTCGTCAAGGGACACCTAGGTGGGAAGTCTGAAATATTTTGGCACTTCTCACACAATTCTTTGCAATAAGACGCAGTTTGCTTGCATACTCCAGAATTTTGCGTGCATTTCCAATGATGCATTATCTGTGTTTTAAATTGTCTTTAGTTGGAATTCATAGCATATCAGCTCTAGATTTCGTTCAAACTAGACAGGATCAAAGCACTTACCATGCTGAAAATCCTCTAAAACTTTTGCAAACTTAGCTCCTGCACAATTCTAATTGAAAGATTGTTGCACACGATCACATTGCAAAGTTGGAGACTTCTCACACTAGAACGCACTTATATGACAAATTAGTAAAACTATATATTAATTTGAAGAGTAAAAAAATATGATACCTACTTTCCACAAGAATTTTTCAGTATTAAACTTATTAAACTCACACTATAGGCCAACTGTGGTAATATGCAGCAAACATGAACTTCTTCACTTGAAATGTAGTCCAGCATATTGTACAAGTTCCGAAATATACATTCCAAGAACCGATGGAAATTGGTTATAACCGATTGACAGGTCATTTAATACAATTCCTGCAATAAGGAAGTTACTTAACAGTGCTCAGGCCACTAGAATTGTTAACATTCCCTATTCTTCACAGAGTTAGTTTGTGCCTCTATCACAATGAGAGGGCTCTGCCCTCTCTTCTATGTTGCATTTAATCTGAAATGGTAATACTTATAAAAAGTTTACTCCAATTATTTCCAGTTCATATTGTTCCTGTCTTCTACAGGCAAATCTTCATATTTTCAAAAATTTCAATGCATTGGAAGACACTGTTATTGCATAAAATTAACATATATGTGTATAAAAATTTTTTTACAGCTACTGGTCAACCTAATTGTTGAAACAGCTTACACCCCAAAGTAGCTACAAAATGATTTTCATAAGTCTATCAAGAGCTACGTCTTGTTCTGATTATCATAAACATAAAATAATAGTGTATGAAGCTTATGTTCCGTGTGTCAAATAAGTCACTTCAACACCGGAGAGTAGTTGTTAATTTTCCGTAACTTTAGTATGCATGATATATTCGCTTCTTTGTTGAATTCAAACTACATATTAATCAAACAGAGGATAGAAATTTTTTGAAACAAACACAAATTAAAGAGTCTCAAGCACAGAACAAAGCCCAGAAATAAAAAAGACATCAATTATTCAAAACCACTGAAATAATAAAACATTTAAAAGTAATTCGTGCTTTACTTTATTTTTACTTTTTTGTTTGACTATTTAGGCTTATATTCTTTTTTTTTTTTTTTTTGCTAAGTTTTGAGATATATTCTTATATTTACTTGTTCTAAGATAATTCGTGCTCTATTTAAAAGGCATATAACTAGCTAATTTTTAACTAGCTAATTTTTTAAGCACACATCTAAACCTATTTGACATTATTAAACGGTCTTAGTTCACTTAAAAATCTGTAATAAGTAAAAATTTAATAACACAAATAAATATGAAAAATATTAAAAATAACCTGTATAACTACTAACATTTTGGTTTAAATATATATCAAATGTTACTTGGCCCTCCTAATTTAATTATGCAGTTAAATAATAATAAATAATAATTTTGTATTTTAACTGATAATAGTCAATTCTATACTATTTTATTAAAGCCGTAACATAGAAGATTTTGATATTCGATAATTCTCGATCCTTTATTCTAATCAATAAATTGTAAAATAATAAAATAAATAGTGTAACTTGCCTTTCTAGATTAAAATACGTTGGCTTTTAATTAAAATAAATTATTACATTTTATAAACACCTAAAAATATCAAAATATATTACTTTTGTAAATACACCTTATTTTTTAGTAATATCATTATCTTTTCATCATTAGTATACACTCAAAAAGTTCACTATCATATATTCCAATTATTACTAAAAAATATAAAAAAAATAGTTCTACTTATTTTTTAACCAATAAAATTGTTGGAACATTAAAATACAAATTTTAAAATAGCAAATATTAAGAACATCCTGCGCATACTGAACCATGTTTTCATCCATCTCGAATAGAAGATATTATTTTCTTGAACTATTTGTAAGCCGTCTAATTTCAGTAACGTAATTTTCAATAACTTTGTTCCCCTATTTTTGGTTACAAATTACATAATTTCAAGTTTTTTACTAAAAATTCAATTTGATATATTCAAAATCTAGAAAATTCTTAGTTACGGTATTATTACACATATATAAATTTCGTAGGCAAAAAATATTATTATGAGAAGAAACTCATGATAGGCCTGTATCGGGCTTTTTGTAAGAAAATGGTCTTAGATTTCAAGAGTGAAATAAATAAAATAAATGATACGGTAATCGAAATATTTAGGTTGGAAATTTTTTGACATGGTTGTATGATCGAATAGGATTTTAAAGATCATGGTACAATCGAGATTCTAGTAGTAGTCTAGTGGATATATGAAAAGATTATACTACATTCGAACTTGATTGAAGAAGATAAAAATGAAGACAAAGCGAATGTTGAAAGTATCTAATTGAAATGATATAGATTCTTGCAAAAATGCAAAGAAATATTCTTTGCTGGTCGATCACGGTGGATGGGGAGAAGCATGTACTTTTTATAATGCGTATCGACTTTGAAAGTCAGAGCAACGGAACATAGTGGCAACTGGCAAACTTACATAAAGGCTTTTGAAATCTTTGGTGGCCAGATGAATGCTTCTTTGACAACAACTTTACTGAAACAGCAAAAGATAAACGTTTGAGAAATCAATGACTGTATTGTTCGATGGTCGTCTTGCGTCAATGTTATAAGAAGTGGGCAACTCAAAGTGGCAGCAATATATTTTTTGCCAAAAAGTTGGATGAGTAGAGAGAATCTCGTGCTTGGCACCTCCGATGTGGTGTATTTAAATAGTATGGGCGTGTCGCCGATGTTATGGGACACGTATAGTCATGACTATTGTGTATGTTTGGCCATTTGGGTAACATTGTGCTTTTTGCCGCAAGCCCTTGTAAGATTTTGGGTAGCATTTGCTTTGTGCTATGCAAGCCCCTGTAAGTTTTGATGACTACATATTCTGGATAACCGAAAATGTAGGACATCCTGTAAGTATAAGATTGTCTCCCATGTTAGTCAGTAAGTTATTTCTTTTTTATTATGTTAATTATCGTGAGCATTATTTTGTAAGTGTAAGAATATGTGTAAAGTATAATATTTTGTAAATGTATGAGTTTGCGTAAGAGTAGGACTATTTATATTATAAATTTTGTTTCTGGTTACATTATTTGTGATTATTATGTGATTATCAATTATGTGAGTATTTCTAAGAGTAAGATTGGTTTTTATTGAAATGATTGTATTCCTGTATAATGAGTTGGGTATCCACTTTCTATTACCTCATTGTTCTTTCTTCAGTTATTCGTTTTTGTTTTTAACCCCATTGGCTTAATCTTTGTTCAACTATGTATTGTTTCGTATCCGTATATGAGCCTTTCGCTCATTGCCGGTCTTTGTTTTTCTTATTTCTCCCGGCAAGTGATCTTATTTAGGTGGGCTATTTATTGAGAAGAGTTGCGATATTTGGAGAATTTAGATGTATTTTTTATTTTTGAATTGTAAGATATTGGATTTTGAGTTGTATCGTTTTATTTGATTTTAGTGGATTTTAAAATTAAGTATATTTGTTAGGGATGTTAAAGTCAGAGCAACGGAACATAGTGGCAACTGGCAAACTTAGATAAAGGCTTTTGAAATCTTGGTGGCCAGATGAATGCTTCTTTGACAACAACTTTACTGAAACAGCAAAAGAAAAACGTTTGAGAAATCGATGACTGTATTATTCGATGGTCGTCTTGCGTCAATGTTATAAGAAGTGGGCAACTCAATGTGGCAGCAATATATTTTTTGCCAAAAAGTTGGATGATAGGTTCGAGCTATTCAAGTGGGGGACTACATGCCTAGTATTGTCAAATCATCTCAAAGGAGGGAAAAGAAACAAAAACAGATGTTTCTATAATGGAGAATCTCTTACTTGGAAGAAATTTGACAATTGAAACAGCTGTATGATCTTAAAGGCTCTTGAAAAGCATGGTACAAATGCACAATCTTGAGACCCTTTTGAATGAAATTGAATTCCAAAGTTTCATATTCATAGGCATTGAAAACCCACTATGAACTCTCTCCCTTCCAACAGAAAGTTGACAAAAACAAAATGGTACTCTCAACACTTGGAGTACTGCTAGCCAAATCATGAGCAACCTTACTTGCAACTATTAATAACAAGAGCAAATAGAACAAGACTCTAAACAACTCCTAACAAGATCGATAGTGGAATCCATCAGAGTTATTTTATTGGAAACCAAAAAATGAGAGACCAGTAATTAAGAGGGTTACCATGTTCATTAATCAGTTATTCAGACCTGTTACTAGAACCAACTGATATTGTTGTAGACAACTTTGAAACTAAACGGCAGATCATATAGCCTATCTATTAACTATGTCCGTATGGCATAGTGCAAGCCAGATTAATGATGTAGTTCAGAGAGCATAGTAGCATCTATCTCCTACAGAATCGGTCGACTATCTCTTGCTCACACCCTGGTGGAAGAGGAACTTTCTTGCACTTTGCACACATTTCCTTGCAATACTCCTTCTCACGTCTTGCATAGTCAATAAATTCTGCAGTGTTCATGCCCCTGAGTTTTGCTTGAATTTCCCATCTGAGATCATCTGCATTGTAAAACTAAAACCCATTAGATTTATATACGCCTTCAACTGTCATTCCACCTTTATCACACCAAAAAAACACAAATTACTGCTTACCTATGTACTTCTCATTCTCCTCTGCCGTTTGCGGTAAGTTCTCATCCCCCTCTGCCGTTTGCTTGACCTCAGTTGCTCCACAATCAGACATAAAAATTTTCCTAGTCATTTCACATCTTTCAGAGGGTGAAAACTTCTGATACTTCAAAAGTGCAAGTCCACCATTACCCAACGTGTCACCAATATTCAAGAAACATTTGTACATTAGTTATGTGGGGAAAGAACAATCATAGTAAAGATACCTGATTAGTGAGAGAAATAATTAATTTATTCAATCAAATTTATATTACATTTAAGACAATATTAACTCTATAAAACAATTCAGCTAGCACATTATTACACCAATATATTATAGATGCACAATAAAACCAGTGGCACGGCCAGGAATTTTAGGTGTGGGACTTCGGTTCCCACGTAAAATATATAGGTGATTCAAATATAAACCGGAAACACATCTATTTTGCAAATTTAAAATCAATACAAAAAAATATGGGTGACTCACAAACAATACTGCTTCATATTCACGTACAAACAACAAAACTATAAATTCTTTTAAAAAAAAATAATTTCATCTAGTCATATTAGTACCAAGTATAAATAGGAATAGCAACACAAGTAATATAACCTAGCTACCTCAGCAGCTTTATCTGGAAACTTCTTCATCTCCTCCTCCTCAAAATCGCGGACCATTTGAGAAATAGTTCTGCCATTTATGGGAGGAAATACAAGAGGACAGTCATCCCCATCGTCGCTGAATTTAAAGTCAAAGACTGCTTTCCTAAATTTTCTCAACTCTTCTTTCCTAAAGGCTTTAAGTTGAAGCTCTTCTTCTTCTTCTTTTTTCAAAGCTTGGTATTTTATAAAATAATCGTTAGCTTTCCACATAGCAACAGCAGCAGCGGCTGAAACCCCAATGACCACACCCGGATATACCAATAATTTTGTTCTACTATCTGCCTTCACCGCCTGTATGAAATCATACTAAAAGGGTCAAATACATATTTTATTTTATTTATAAACACATAAACATAAATTTATAGTTAGAGGCACCTTGGCAGATCTTTGAAAAGCTCCTCTCAACAAATTAAGCATCCCTCTTTCTTCAGTCTCACGTCTAAACTTTGAGCGACGGTAAAAGTTTATTTATCACTTGAGCGGCTGTAAAAGTACTCTATCTATATACTTCGGTAACTTTTCTCTCTTTATCTAGGTAAGTAGGCCCAATACTTAAATTTGCATATTAATTTGATCCGGCCCGCCCCAAGCTATACACAAACTTTTTACCCACATTTTTCTTCTTCTTTTTTTTTTTTTTTTTTTTTGTTGAGCATCTAGTTTTTTATATATAAAAGATAATAAATGATGAAGTTGAATAATACCCTGTTTTTAATAATTAATAACCAAAATATCCATTTTGAGAAATGTTGGTGAATTTTACCTATTGAAGTACTCAAATTACAATTGGGTACTCATGTTACGCATTCTTACTTGGCGCATTAAAATATTTTAATATTTTTTATATATATTTTTATACATGATACGTGTTTGGAAGTTGGGTATTCATACATAATATACATTTATCATTTGGCTATTACATATAGGATACCTAACTCACAAATTGGTATCATAAAAAATAATTTTTTTTCTAAGATACATATTTATGAAACGGGTATCTTATATAAATGAAATACCCAATTCACACATGGGTGAGTGCCCAAAATACCCACTTTTTTAGTACCCACTTACCAAAATACCTAAAAGACGCGCTGCGCGCCCAAAATGCCCATGGGATACGCCCATGGGTAAGGAGTATCCCCGGATACGCCTACGCGATCGGAGTGTTTTATTAGTCATGCCTATGGAAATGGAGTATTGAGCATACACGCGTGTTCAAAAGGCGTATGTGAGCTTAGATACGCTAGCTCAAACGACGCATCTAGTAATACGCATGTTCCACATGCGTATCCGCCGTCTCCCTCGTCTCCAGAGCTCTGGCGATAGGCGATCGCCGGCGACTTTAGTCTCTCAGTTCGTTTACCCCTTTACAGTGGTCTTCCAGTCATAAAATACATACCAATCTTATACTATTTTCATTGCATATAGTTTGCCAGAAATCTAGATCTCGAGGTTTATAATTCAAATCGCGATTCCGGCAAGGATTTCTTCTCTCCCTCCATTCACCCCCCTCCCGTGTTATTTCAGGCACGTTATACACATCATTAGAATCGCCTCGTCACCCTCTACACATCCATACCAGTTTCGTTGAGTTTTATTCGCCGGAATAGAAACCCCAAAATCAAAGCTTTTCAGCCGGCGGTGGTGCTACAGTACTCCGGTCACGCCTGACCCATGGGTGTGACCCGTGGGTATTTCGGTCAGTATTTCGAAAATTGGGTATTTTGGGGAGTGGGTAGTAAAAAAGTGGGTATTTTGGGCAATTTTTCTTCATACATGCGTATCCCTTAAAAACAACTAACGGTATAGTATTCCATTACAGAGACCCAACTCCAAAATAGAGAAGTTCACGAATTGCACATGAAAATGCAAGCAAAATTCACCACATTACAAACCAAAGTTAGATGCTGAAAATAACCAACATAAAATTAGCTAGAGCTTATTGCACTTTGTAACCCTTAAGTATTTGACAAAGTCTCATAGGTACTTTTATTTTTTTTGCTGGCAGTTCACCTCCGGTACTTCCTTTTCTCCTTCAGTTTGCAACCCCTGAACATGATTTCATCAAAATGTCATTATTTGTAAGGGGTATTTTAGTCTTTTATTAATAAATATATTTATTTTACATGAAATATATAATTTATTTTACATACAATTATTATAATTTAATTTTATATTAATACATATAATCCTTTTTATTTAAAAACATTTATGCATTATTTGATTTAATTGAATAATGCAATGATGCAATTGTAAACTATTTTTTTCTTAGAAATAATATTATGCAATTTAAGATTATTTTATTTAAAAATTTTATAATTTTAACCGTCCAAGAGAAATTGTGATGAAGAGAAATTCGTAAATTTTTTAAATAAAAGAATCGTGAACTGCATTATATTATTTCTAAGAAAAAAATAGTTTACAATTGCATCATCGCGTTATATATTGAATTAAATCAAATAATGCATCAATGTTTTTAAATAAAAAGGATAATATTTATTAATATAAAATTAAATAATAATATTTCTATGTAAAATAAATTATATATTTCATGTAAAATAAATAAATTTATTAATAAAAGACTAAAATACCCCTTACAAATAATGATATTTTGATGAAATCATGTTTAGGGTTTGCAAACTGAAAGAGAAAAGGAAATACGGGAGGTGAAGTGCCAGCAAAAAAAATAAATGTACCTATGTGACTTTGGCAAATACTTAACGGTTACAAATTACAATAAGCTCAATTAGCTAACCCTAAACTCTATTAGCTCACAGAAGTTACAAGGGTGGGGAAATGTTTATTTTTCGAAAGGTGGGAAACTGACTCTTTTGAAGACTGTAGCACAAGCCATTCCAAACTTTTGGATGAGATTATTTTTACTTCCTGCTAGTGTTTGTGACAAAATTGAGAAAAAAATGAATGGCTTCTGGTGGGGGCAAGGAACGCAGGGTAAAGGGATTAGGTGGATGGCGTGGGATAAGTTGTGTGTTTCAAAATATGGTGGAGGCTTGGGAGTAAGGAGCTTATAGTGCTTTAATACAGCTATGCTAGCTAAGCAGTTATGGAGGATATTGACTGAGGCAAATTCTTTGGTGTCTAAAATTATGAAAGCCCGTTATTTCCCTAAAATAGACATGTTACATGCTGAGTTGGGAGTGAGCCCAAGATACTTATGGCGTAGTTTGTTATCTGCTCTAGATGCTGTTAAGATAGGTTGTCGAAGGAGAATAGGTGATGGGACTAGTACTAAGGTCTGGCAGGTGCCTTGGTTACCTTGTGAGGAAAACGGCTGTGTAACTACAAGTTTGGTGCCTGAATTATAGAATATTACTGTTCAGAGTCTTATGGATGTTGATGCAAGCTCGTGGGATTGTGATGTGTTGGATGACTTGTTTAATGATCGAGATTGTCAGTTAATTCGACGAGTACCAATCCCAATTCGAAAAAGATGTGATTCGTGGTTTTGGTTACTTGATCCAAAGGGACAGGTTACGGTGAGAAGCATATATAAACAGCTGCAGGGACCTTTTGACATGCCGCTTAAAAGTTTTTGGAGTCAACTGTGGAATCTTAAGATCCCGAGTAAGGTTGTTTGTTTTCTCTGGCGTGTTTGCAGAGGATGCTTGCTTACAATGGTAGCATTGGCTTCTAAACAAGTTCAGGTGAATACGGTTTGCCCATGGTGCTATAGTGATGTGGAAAGTGATGTGCATACTCTTTTCGAATGTGATTTTACGAGGACTGTCTGGGTAATGACTGGTTTACAGAATCATGTGGTAAGGTACCAAGATGAATCTTGCATAGATATGCTAGTTCGTGTGTTCCAGTCTTTTACTCGTGATCAATGTGCTATGTTTGGGATGGTTTGTTGGAGTCTATGGAATCGTCGGAATAATTAGGTGTGGAATCGAGTAAATGGATCTATTTTTTGGGTTTGGTCTGCAACAATGAGTTTATTGTCGGAATGGAGGAGATCTCGTGAGGTTGAAACTGATCATAAGTGTTCAGCAGATAATGAAAGTGCAGGTTGGAGCAAACCACCGCTGGGTGGATAAAAATTAACTTTGATGCTGCTCTTTGTTGGAAGAATGGTGTTGGAATTGGTGCAATTATCCGGGACTCAGATGGTCAGTTTATGCATGCAAGGTGCTGTCGGATGGTTGGCAATTGGCGCCCTCGAGAGGCTGAGGCTTTGAGCCTGAAGGAAGCTCTTTCCTGGGTTAAAAGATTGAATTATGATCACTGCATTTTTGAGTCAGACTCTAAGCTTTTGGTCGAGGCGCTTAAAGGTGAAGTCGGAGCAAGTTATTTTCATATGATTGTTTCGGATTGTATCGAGTTGAGTAAGCACTTTAATTATGTTTTAGTGCAGGGTGTTCGTAGGTCTGCGAATGGAGTAGCACACTAATTAGCTACTCATTCTATGTCTGACCTTGTTAGTCACAGAGGCATGCCTGAATACATCTAATAACAAGCCTAAGTATGTGTAATGCTATGCATTACCTACATGACCTCTTAACTGAGGGAACCTCTAGTTGTAGAGTTTCTATTTGTTCTGTACTTGTAATAGGCATCGAATTCTAGTTGTGTTACTGTAATTAAAGTCAAGAATAATGCTTGAAAGAAGTTCCAAGGTTCATGCCTCAAGCAAGGAGATAAAGACTACCAAATAATCACAGTTGGGATTTGAAGAAAAGAAGAATTTGCCTAAGTACCAATTCGAGAAGTACATTTGTCTATTCGAGAAGTCAGAGATTCGATATCTCAGAAGACACTATTCGATATCTCTGAATACACTTTTCGATATCTCATTCGATATCTCAGAGATTCGATATGTCTATTACTCTATTCGAGAACTCATGGAGTCAACAAGTCAAAGCATCATTCGAGTTCTCTAAGAGTCAACAAGTCAATGTTCTATTCGATATCTCAAGGACTAAAGAAGCTATTCGACATCTCATGGATTCAATATGTCAAAATGCTCTATTCGATATCTCAAGGAGTCCCAGAGAAAAGAACTATTCGAGAAGTGATTCGATATGTCAATATAACACTATTCGAGAACTCAGAGTTATCGATTAAGTCAATTCGAGTTCTCGAATCAATCACTTAGCCACTTCTCGAATACATTCTTGGAGACAAAATACAGAAGAATTATACTAGTCAGAAACCTGCAACAAGCCGAGACGCTTTATTTGACTATGTACTATAAAGCAGATTGGAAAGCCTACAAAGAAGCTTGGAGAGATAAGACAAAGGGACAAGGAGCTAAAGAAGTGGATCTGAACAGGATTTGCAAAGTCAAATCTGTAGCAGTTTGGACTCTTACTCAAATAAGATAGACAGACTGGAAAGTATTTTGTTTACCTACCTTATTTGTAGTAAGTAGGTGTATCCATGTCTATAAGGATACAGCCTCACTTCCTTAGTGATATGTTTTTCAAGATACATCTCAATAAATATCTCTCTAAGAAAAACGAAGCTGAGAATACTACCATTTGTATTCACAGATTGTAGCAAAATCTTTATCTAATAAAATATTAGATTAAAGTGATATTGTGTTGTGTTTGTCTTTGTTATCTGTTCTTACATATTTTACACATTCACCACATATCTTGCTGCAAAGATTCAAGAACAAAGAAAAGTTCAAGAATCCATTCACCCCCCCTCTGTATTCTTTTTCCGTATTCAATACTCAACAAGTGGTATCAAAGCAGGCTGTTTAATCTAAACAGAAAACGATCATGAGTTCGAATACACCAAAGACTACAGGTACGGTGAAGGTCCCTAAGTTCGACAAAGAGAATTACAACCTCTGGAAAATAAAAATGTTGTTGTTCATCAAAGCTGCCAATCCTTTCTACCCTGACATCCTCAAGAATGGTCCATTTGTACCACAACAAGAAATTGCTGAATCTACAGTGGGCACAATAGTCATTCCTATATCATATATTGCAAAAGAGCCATCCAAATGGACGGACTCAGAGAAGGAAAAGGTTGCCCTAGACAGTCATCTCATGTTGCTGATCATAGACTCCATGGATATGTCGATGTTTGCTAATATAGCATCATGCACATCAGCCAAGGACATGTGGAACCACATCGAGGTGTTATGTGAAGGGACAGAGGAGGTAAGAGAAAATAGGAAACAGATACTGGTCACACAGTATGAAGCTTTCATGGCACCGTCCAAAGAAAGTATTACTGATATGTTTGAGAGATTTCACAAGCTGGTGACTGAGCTTCAAATGAATGGGAAGGTTTACAGCACTAAGGAATTAAACATGAAGTTTCTACTATCTGCACCAAACCATCTAGAGCAAAGGGTCATATCTCTAAGAGAAAGAGATTTGAACAAAGTCACATATGATGTGCTCTATGGGGTTTTAAAAACTCATGAGGTTGAGTTGCTTAAGAAGAGGGCTATCCAAGCCAACCAAGGTAGAATGATAAACACATCCTGTGCCTTGATTGTCAACAAATCCGTTCAAGACCTGGAAGCATCTACAAGTCAACTGAGAATAGAAGAGATAGTAGATGATGAAGAGACTGAAGAAGAAGTGACTGAACCTGTTGATGAAAAGGAAGAAGATGAGTTCTATACTCTTGAAGAGTTGGATGCCATGGAAAACACTTCATATGCTTTTATGGCTAGAAAATTCCCAAACATCAGATTTAAGAGGAATCAGCCCTTCTAGTCTAGATCTCAAAATCATTCATTCAATAAGAGCAAGGCACCTGTGAAAGCAAACAAAAACAAATTCAAAACCAGCTATGTGGATAGGTCATCTGTGAGATGTTATAGATGCAATGACCTAGGGCATTTTGCCAGTGAATGCAAGAAGCCTAAGAAGAAGGATAAGGAGTTTCTTGAGCTTGAAGCTAAGTATGAGGCTGTAACACCCCCAGATCCAGGGTCAGGGATCTGGTCGTTACGGTCTCAATATCCATCCATAAAACCAACATAATTTAAATTACAACCTTGTGACCCAAAACAACAACATAAAACACACCCGTTATAGTCCCAGAGATGAAATTAGAGTAACCCTCAATAATATTAATCATAAGTTTGAGTTCTTACAACCCAAAGAATTAAAATTTTACCATTACATACTTTTTGCCATCCATTGGTATATGCCATATAATAAATACATTTGATGTTCAAATGCTAACAGCTAGCCTACCGGAAGCTGCATCTTCGGCAATGGTAGCTATGACCTCAGCGGTTAATCCTCTGACGGCTGACACCTGTCTATGCTAAGTACACCTTGCGCGGCCATCTGATCTAGCTGTTGTTGTGATATAAATAAATAAAGCAAGGGTGAGCAATAGCCCACCAAAAATGTAATTGAACGGTGATAATATATAACAGTCCAAAATATCTTAGAAACCATATGCCAAGCATTAACGGACGTAGTACCAATATATGGTATGAGATGAAGTTACAAGGTAACTCAAAATATATTTGTTCTGAAGACTCTGCTTCCTTATATTCGCTTAATACTTCCTTATATTCTTTATCCAATCATGCCATCACCTTCCAATGTCTTTATTTTCTAAGTTGATCCATTCATAAAATGGACATTTCCTTGAGCCAAACCACCTCATTAATCTCAGTCTGACTTTATAAATTATAACTTATGAAATCTTCCTTCTCATGGTGAATTACCATTAACAATATTCACATTAATCCATTTATCACATGATATGACACTTGCTGCCTCTATCTCAACTGCTCCTGGAGACTCTGCTCCTTGTCCTCTATTGTTGTCTTTGATATTCATGTACCACTCTAACTCTTTTCTCATTAATCTAAAGGGCTCTAAGGATTTTTATCTATCCCCATATAAGATCTCAAGTAATTCCTCAAATCCATCTTACCTGTTGGTACTTCATCTAGCAGTCCAGCTATGAATCCAATACGCATCTTTAGTTCTCTTAATAATATCTCAGTTCTTTACGCTCACTTTTCTGAGTACTGCACCTTAACTCTTACAGTCTCTCTGGCTGTAGCCCTCATTCCTTAAGGGTAAACTCCTTATCCTTATCAGGATTCTCCTCCTTTGCTGGAACCTCTTCCGGGTCCTCATTAGGGTACTCTATCGAATCCATCATCCGATCTTCAGCATCAGAACAAGCATCATTGTGTTACTGCTCGTAATCCCCAAGGTCTGTCGCCTTACTAGTCGATACAAGAACGAGCTAAGTTACTATCATGACACTTTAGGGTTCCCATAAGGGTTTTATATGTCTGTACTACATTATGTAGTCCGACTATGAACTTGGCAAGAGTTCTTATTATCTTAATGAATTTATTGTTTTAACGTCGCGTCATCTCTGGGATTTATAACGCTCGCTCTGATACCATTTCTGTAACACCCCCAGATCCAGGGTCAGGGATCTGGTCGTTACGGTCTCAATATCCATCCATAAAACCAACATAATTTAAATTACAACCTTGTGACCCAAAACAACAACATAAAACACACCCGTTATAGTCCCAGAGATGAAATCAGAGTAACCCTCAATATTATTACTCATAAGTTTGAGTTCTTACAACCCAAAGAATTAAAATTTTACCATTACATACTCTTTGCCATCCATTGGTATATGCCATATAATAAATACATTTGATGTTCAAATGCTAACAGCTAGCATACCGGAAGCTGCATCTTCGGAAATGGTAGCTATGACCTCAGCGGTTAATCCTCTGACGGCTGACACCTATCTATGCTAAGTACGCCTTGCGCGGCCATCTGATCTAGCTGTTGTTGTGATATAAATAAATAAAGCAAGGGTGAGCAATAGACCACCAAAAATGTAATTGAACAGTGATAATATATAACAGTCCAAAATATCTTAGAAACCATATGCCATGCATTAACGGACGTAGTACCAATATATGGTATGAGATGAAGTTACAAGGTAACTCAAAATATATTTGTTCTGAAGAAATATCTACTATGTCAAAGATAAGCAAGATATTATCAAATTTTCATAATAGAGGAACTTGCGGAAGAATATTGCAATTCCAGTTCAAACACTATTCAAACCTACCAACAATGATAATGTTGCAGGAAATTTTCCAACATTGAAAGATGAACTAATACTGGAGTTTGACGCGCCAGGAGACATAGCATTTACACGATGATCAGTCGCATGTTATGCTCCCCACCTCTTGTTCTCTACATGTAGAAGGAAGCACCGACGGATTTACTTGTCTACCGCCTTCTGGAACCCCCTCGGCCAACGGTTGGGCCATTTGCTGGACCGGTGCTACTGGGTCACTTACGCATCTCCTAGTTCATTTCACATCCATAACTTTGAAACGTAAAGTTCCTCCCCCTTTCCCCAAGTATAATACTTGTTGATAGGACTCCACAAAGTAGTCGTATCTAGTTGGAAAGGAAAATTCACCAATATTTCCCAAGCTGATGCTTGTTAATGGATAAAAACTTGTTCCATCAATTATTACCCCTCGATCGTTGAGGAGGTAACCAAACAGATTCATATCGATGTTTGAAAGAATCAAGATGTGAGTGACAAGATAGTTTAGCAAGTATAGGACCGGGCAGTCCAATAAATAACATCTCTCAAGTGAGGTCCCCTTATATATGTATTTTGAAGTTTGAGCGAGTATTTAAATCTTCTTATAAGACAGATTTAAATGAAGATAGAGTTTTGGGAACCTCCCCTTGATAAAATAGTCATAAAAGACTCCGATATATTTTACATAATATTCGAAGGTGAAAGATAATCTTTGAATAATATAAATTATTATAAAAGACTTTAAAAGAATTTAAATAAATATTCTAAGAAGATTTATTAAATCAATAATAATTAAGGAATATTATTAAATCATAATGTTGCTCGTAAGTAATCCTCGAATAAATATATAGAATCATTTACTAAATAACTCTCTTCTTTAAATGAATATTCAATATAATATTCATTAATTAAATAAACTCAAATAAATATTTAAAATAATATTCACTAAATAAATCAAACCTTAAATGAATATTTGAAAATAATATTAATTTAAAAATAATATTCTAAATGAATAGCCAAATAATATTCTTTTCGTAATCAAATCTCTAAAGGAATATTCGAAGCAATATTCCTTAAGTAAATAGAACTTCCAATGGATATTTTAAAATAATATTCATCAAGTACATAAAATCCTAAATGAATATTCAAAATAATATTCATTTAATAAATCAATTCCAAATGAATATTCAATTGATATTCATTAAACAAATAATATTCTAAATGAATATCCAAATAATATTCTAAATAAATATCCAAATGATATTCATTTAGTAATCAAAACCTTAATATTCGAAATAATATTCCTTGAGTAATTAGAACTTCCATAGAATACTTTTGAAATACTATTTATCAATTACATAAAACTTAAATGAATATACGAAAGTGATATTCATTTAATGAATAAAATTCCAATGAATATCAAAGTAATTATTCATTAATAATAAAACTCTAATGAATATTCAAAAATAATATTCATTAATATTTCTCGACTGAAATAATACTCAAATAACATTTCTCGAAAGATTTCCAAGTATTTGATACTTTTATGGAAATATAAATAATTTTTAATAATAACATTCCTCAAAATGAATACTACTCTGTCGCTGGAATCCCTCCGGGTTTCCATGACTATCTATATAACACAAAATACCGACTCCCGGTCTCATGTTTAAAGAATAAATATCATACGCCCTTCACTAAGGGTCCTAGCAAAACAATCCTGCTTATAACTGATAATCCATATCTAGTCTATAATCCAATATCAATTCAGGGAACAAGTTTTCCAATATATATATACTTTGAAAACAACATGCATGCTATGGCATATGTATAACAACAATCATATATATTATCACAACAATAGTTCCAAGGTATTGGAAACTTGCCTGGCAATCCTGAAGGGGTAGGGTGCCTCCTGTCAATCCGGTGATCTATAAATAGTCACAATAACCGAAGTCAATCACTTAACACTTTTTAAAAGGCTAAGTATAACTTATTTAAGTCGAAACACGTTTTCGAGTTATCTCGCTAAACACCCTTTAGTGAAATTCTCTTTATTCTCACTATGACCCGTCATTCGTTCGCTACTAAGACACGTCGTCATACTTACACTTTGTATATACTTAAGTCGTATAAATTCTAAGGTTGGTCGTTTACGAATCAAGATTATACCTCGAGATTTATCGCCCGTTTTCTAAGTCATTTACCAAAGTCATAACCAAGTATGCTTCTAGGGGTTCGTTCGCGTTTAACCTTGATTCGAACATTTTATAAAATCGGAAAATGATCCATTCGACATGTGGTCTTCTCCCACACCTTCATTTTTACCTCTATTATTTAATTATACAGATTCGCCACTGATTTCATAGTATTAAAGGAATCCAATTTCAGTTACGAACTTTCGATTACGGTTTCGAACAACTTTTACGAATTTAATCATAATTCCTAAACCGTAAGTCTGTTTGTTTCGATTCTTGAACGATCTATGACTCGAGATCTACAAGCTCATGTCAGGTCCTCAACCTTGTAAGAAACTTACAGTTTCGGACATGCTCTGTTTTTAACACCTATATAAATTTCGACATTACGACGGCTTAAAAACGAATAATCCAATTTTCAAACAACCCAAGTAATCATTCAACCAACAACCAACACTCATGGACACTATTTATCATCTTCCTCACTGTCTCAACAGGTCTTGGAGCCACAAAGTATATTTTAACATTTTTATAATACCCACATAACATACACGCTCTAAATCATGCATACAAGCCATAAACACCATCAAATCTCATATAAAACTCAAAGGTGGGTTAAGGGTTTACCTTCTTGGAAGCTCTAGGAACACTATCAAGTGTTTATAAACACTTAACAAGCCTTAGATAATCTTTATATAGCTTAATCCTTAAGGACAAAACAAGAAAACTGGTTAATCACTTCGAAGTTACTATTCATCAGTCCAAAGAAATGCAAAAACGAGGTCCTTACCTTGATTTTTCTGGATGAGGGTCCTAAAGAAGAATTGTAGAGCATATAACCAGCTTTCCAAAAAGCTAAAGAACACCAAATTTCATTGAGTAATGAAGGAGATATGGCCATTAGAAAATCTGTCCAGAAACTGTCAAGCATCAGGACAGTTTGCTTCTTCAACTTGGGGAGGTGATTTGTCTAGGCTATACTACTTGGATTGCCACGAAACTTTGAGCGAATATTGCCCATGGAGTGGAGAGGCTTGGGTTAAAGTTTGGTGATTTTATCATGGATAGAAATGGAGATATGATTTTTATTCTATAGAGAGCTCTTGCTGGGCAGTTTTTTAAGAATATGGAGAGAATGGAGTTTGCTTGCTATAATGATATAATGTATGCATGTATGGCTATATCTTGGATCATCTTGTTTTTATGCTTTGTCAACAATCTATTGTGCAGGAAGAGAGATAAGTACCAAATGCACAAGCAAGTCATCAGACAAGTCAAGCTTTAGTGCCTTAAGTTTTGAAGCGATGTTAGACATCTCCATAATGTACTCGCGAATATTTCCTTTAGCTTTATACCTCATCTGAACAAGATCAGCCAAAAGCTTACTTGTCTCAGTCTTTTCGTTTTTCGTAAAACGCTTTTCAAGCTCATCAAGGAAATCCTTAACAGATACCTCATCGGAGTCATTAGACATACCGCCCCTGAATGCTTCAGGAATGCTGCGCTTAATCATCATTAGACTTAAGCGATTCGAACGCTCCCACTTCTCAAAGTTCAATTTCTCAGTATCAGAACTTTTATCCGTAAGAGAAGGAGGTTGTTCTTTCCTTATAGCATAGTCTAAATCCATGCAGCCAAGAACTAACAGAACGTTCTCTTTCCAGCTCTTAAAGTTTGTGCCGTTAAGCACAGGAATGGAGTTCATGTTGGCAGTTATATTAGCAGCAGATGTATTAACTAGAAATTTAGAAAAAAAAAAAATATAAGCTCGAATAATGGAAAAATCATTTCATATGCATACATAATAGCACACAAAAAAACATGAATTTAAAATACTATAGTGTGTGGGCCCATTCAACAAGATACCTAGCACAACATTAATATTTAGTCTTTGGACAGAAATATTAACTTGCAAGTGGTACTCTCCACGCAGAAATCAAATATTAATAATTAATTCGGTCAAGCAATAACCTTCCTTTGGGCCGGTTTATTACTCACATGAAAAATTTATAATTATTACATATTTATCCCCGCACGTACATCCATTATTTGGCCATTAAATAATCTTCCTTTGGGCCGATTATTATAACGCATAAATAATAAACATACACATCCTATTATTTCAAAATAAATAAATCTACACATAAATATCACTTTGGCAATATTTTGCTTCAACTCACTTATTCGCGAAATAAAAGGACAAGAAAATTTTTTTCTTTCTTTAAAAAAAATGTGCCCAAAATCCGTAATATTGTAAAAAAAAATCAAAATAAAATTTTGATTTCCACGAGATAGTAGCCACCAAAATTAGCATAACCAACGAAAAAAAACTTAATCACATGATTCTATCATAAAGGTCATGTAACATACATGAATCACAAAAAAAATACTACAGAACATGGCAATCGTTACTTAGTATTAAACTTTATAATTAATATGAAGTTTACATGGCAGCAATAAACGAATGCCTCCCCAGTCCATACATGTTTAAACCAGATGTAAACAAAAAAATATGATTCATGTAATATCATGCTTTAACATGGCCAGATCATATATAAGACACACAAAAAAAACTTTACCAATTCTTGTATACTACTACTGGCCTACTGCATGATCGCACGAAACACGTGAGCCAAGGTCAGAATCCAAAATAAAGGAAAATATGACATACTCAACATCATCACATCATATCGTGTATATTAAATCGAAAAAAAATATACAGGTGACTTAGCCAATTCAAGTAGATCTAATCAAATAGATTTACATGCTGTACAGGCTAGGCAAGAAAAAATATATCAAAAACTCATGATATCATTCACTGCATATATATGTGTCCAGTACTCGCAATTTCATGAATTAATACACGTATTAATTAAAACTTGAAGAAACATAGGTTGAACATGCCAATCAACGATACATTAATACATATCGTAATCGATAAATACAATCATATAAATTATGATCAACCCTAATAATTCAACATAAGATAGGCTCGGATATCAATTGTTAAATCTAAATAAATAACCACGGATCATCTTATGCGATATTATCAAGGTTATACGATATAACTGTAGTACGAAAGCGTACCTGATTCCATGACTGTAGATATGAATACGGATTATGGGACTTGATCTTCCACAGACTTGATTCGCCTCTAGCCGTATCTCTCTCTGACTGATGGGAATAGAGGAGTAGAGGTTGTGAATTAGCCTTGGGGACCAAGACCCTATTATGTTCTTTATATAGTACTCTAACTAGACCCCATTAACCCTAATTAGATTACTATTGGGTATTACACATTACAAAACCCATACCGAATAAGATGTTATTGGACCCTTTATTTTAGACCACTTAATTAGTCCAAATAGAATAAACATTAAATATAATTGTCTTTAATTTGTAAGCCCATAATTATTATTAGATTATAAAATATAATCTAACAGATCCCTCATTTGTCCAAGTGTTGGCACTACATTATGCAACTCCATTTTTGGCAAAATGCAACTACATCACTCACTTGTTTGTTGACTTTCAAGTAGGTCACTTAGATATTTTCTTTTCCCACCAATTGATTCTTCTTGTATCTTTGCTCTCTGCTTGTTTATTTTTTGTCCGGTTATTACTCCATTTCAATAATCGTTCGGAGGAATATTTCAAATATTTATCGCTAAGGTTTTACCGGAAACCTTATTAATATTCTTGCTAATATATTTAATTCTCCTTTATAAATCTTGTATTTAAATTTCTCAAATCTTTTAAATAAATCCTTAAATCCTTCAGTGTCCAGGGAAATCTCGGAGAAAATAAAAGTGCTAATTTTCTGAATCCGATACCGTTTACATACACTTATCTCGCCCCTGTATCATGAATACGAACTCCGAAACCCGTTCTGAATACTTCTATATAGCGTCGTCTTAATCATATTCTCATTTTCACCAAAAACACTATTCACTACTTATTCTCTTTTATTCCTTATATATATATAAATGTCCTTGTTCTCTTTCGGGCATTCCTTAACCCTTTTACGGAACCATTGGACTAACAACAGATATTGATTTGGATGACACAAGAATATCTCCTTCCTCTTTGGAGTGTCATAACTTATTTCTTAGGAGATAGATTATTCTAATCTAGGTTGTCAACCCATTGCATTCTCCATGACATATAATCTTTTAAATCTATACCCATTCACATTCATTGTTAATACCTTGTAGTCGGAGTCACTGTTCATTCTTTCATCAATATATAAAAAAAGTTTTAATTCTACCAAAAATTCGGGTTCTTACAGTCTCCCCTCCTTAAAAGGATTCCGTCCCGGAATCAGGTAGAAGACAAATGGGGTAATTGTTGGTCATTTCACTTTCCAGTTCCCCGGTCAATGCTTAATCATTCCAATATTCTTACAGCACACCTCACTAGTGCTATAATATATCCTTTATCCTTTTTCACAACTTTGCTACTTTTCGAATAACATACTATCCGGGTTATGCTCTTACTCAGTCATATACTACTTGCCTTATTGGTATCGGTAGTGACTTTGGTATCACTATCGCGCTGCGAATTTCGGTTACGCATTTCCTAATCGCTTTAATCTTCGCAATCTCGATCAATATATAGAATTAGAGGAATTTGTTGAGAGATCACTATGATCAATGAACATTTATCCTATTGCATAGTTAGTACAGAAGGTGGCCAGCCTTTAGTACTTGACAAGCAATTTAGACAAGCTATGGTATTCCACTTAGACTCCTATCACATAGAAAGGTAGTCACGTAGTTGTACCTCCCCTCCTTAAAGGGTTGTTCTTCTCAATTTAGAAGAAGATAAATAAGTAAGAAGAAAAGAAAAGAATTTCAAAGAATTATATAAGATCTTCATGATTGTCAAAAATATCATACTTAGAATTTACCTCTGAACTATAGAGGTTTATTATAGAAGAAAATAATCGTATTCGTATCAAATACTACTTTATCATAATCTCACATAACATATGTCCTTGCTGCTCCGTCCATCATTCTATGGATCTATATTCTTGTTTGATATTAGTATCACTACTTTTGGGAATCCTTCAACCTCTTCGGTTAAATCTTGGATTTCTCGCTTGACATTATTACTACTGACATCCCACGCCACGACACTGGCTCCTTCATATTCATAATTCTAACACCATCAGGTTGTCATTCCGAGAGCTCGTTAGGAAAACCCATTCATAACATTCCTTGCTTCACATTCCATAATTAATTCCCAATCTTTTCTTTATCAATCACATCCTTCGTATTATCTAATTCTTATTTACTTCTGTTGTTTACCTCCACCGTCATCTTAGGGTTGAGACACTCGTCACCTTTACTCAATACGTGTTACACGTTTGGGTCAAATTTTCCCTTGTTCAACCATTTAGATTTCACCTTCTCATTCCATGAGTCTCTTTATTACTCAATGAGTCCATTCCATATTTCTTCGAATTTTCCAAACTTAAAAGGAGTCAATTTGTATGTCATTTATGCTCCTAATTCCAACTTCCCGTTATAGGCAACAGCTTTGCCATGACAATTCCATACTTTTCTTGCTTCATTACTAGGGCTTCTCAGGAGTCCGCAGATCTACTCCCTTATTGATCCTCAACTCTATATTCGACTCTATAAGTCACTTGTTTCCATTTCTACTATAATCCCTCTATGAACCATCATAGACTAATCATTTATTTCAAATATCTCGTCATTCCAAAATTAAACCATCCGAAATAAACCTGGTTGATTTCTCTAACTTAGACTCAATTCGACGTTTCCATAGTCGCTATCACCTAATTTTTCAGAAGGATCACCATCGTTTATCGTTACGTAGTGCTTTAATAGCTAAACATACGGATTTCATAGTTGTCAATTTAATATCCTCTAGGAAAACAAAATAATCACTATTCCCTTTCCATAAGGAATGCTTCTTGAACTTGACGTAGGTATTACATGAAGCAGATAAAACTGCAGGAGAGCTTCCAGCATCACAGCTGGAACAGACTGGTGAGATTATTAATCATATGTCTCCAGTATAAGACTGGAAGCTTAACAGTTTACTTAATCACTTTCAGAACCTTGTTAAATATTTTCACAAGGATACTTTTCAGCATCACGACTCTCCAACCTCATATTCTCTATCTTGTTTGCACAGAAATACACCAACAATACTTTCTTGTCATTCATCATCATGCCAATTAGCTTATCAATATCAGTGCCAATCTACCTTCTGTATTCAGTCATCCCTAAAATAAGGAAGAGTCTCTTGGGGAATTTGGTCTGGCCTGTCGCAGAGCCTTCTATTATCGGTAACGTGCTTTAGACAATATTATGAATCGAATGTTTACTTAAACTATCCTAATAGTTGATTCTCGCACAATCATCAGAAGGAATGTCAAACCCTCCATCACATTCTGACCTTCAAGGTCCCTTTTTCATTCTTATTCTGTTCTCTTTTGCATGAGCATTTATGGTACTTCTCTATACTTATAGTGTCGGCCACCTCATTGGCCTTTCTAGATAGAAATAATTTCTTGTAGTTAGTGTTTTCTGGATCTATTCCAACTTAAACTTCTCTAACTCGTTCCCCTCACTGTGGGGTGAATGTATTCTTTCTTAGATTCTGACTCAGGAGAAAAATATACATCAATCTTTTTCTATAAGTCATTGCTTCCACCTTTTGGTGTGAACTTATCACAGGTACTCCCAATCATACCTAGGATATTTCCTTACTTAACTCCCTTCTTATTTTAGGATAATCTCAACCTTATTGGTTCAATCCATACTTCCTCATGGTTTCACACATGCGTCATCTGGCCTTATTGTTACTATGTCATACATTCCTTACCAAACTTCCCTTTTGAAGTTCAGAACATTACCTCTTCCCTTATAGGGTTTCTTAGGTCATCCTCATCATTCCTCCTATATCTTCTGGGTACAGGGTATATCAAACATCATTAATCAATTCTATAACAATTCTTTCTATGTACTTTTCGAGACTCCTTTCCACAAATCCTTACTGGTTATTGATACCTTGGTCGATTCAACTTATATCGTTTAATTTTACCATGTCTTTATTATGGGTGATGCTATCCTTTGTGCATCCCCTAGGGTTCATTTTAATCTTTGGACATTCTATCCTCAATTTTGTTTTCAAGGAATACTTACATCCTGTACTTGGCAATTCAATTATATATCCTTAATAAGGGTCTCTTTTCAATCATTCTCATCTTGATAATCTATAGGTAGCCTAATGCTAACCTCTTCTTTCAAACGAATGCCAGTCTATATGACCTTCCAAAAGACAACATATGTCTATCTGACTTTCTTACAGAACTTGGTAATGGTAGCAAGGATGTTCTGGAATATATTGGTCGAGTTCAACGTGAATCTCTTAGTGCCTAATGCTCCTCTTAAGGACACTAAGTTTCAGATAACATTTTTGCATCATACTACGCCATCTTTGAAAATCTTCGTTACTCTTTATTGGTCACTATCCTCAATCCTAATACGTCCATGGTATATATAAAATCCATCATCATGTTTCTCAATTCATTTTATATCAAAAGTCCTCACGGTTGGCACTTGGTTAGAAGCACCCCGCTTTGTCCTTACCTTGCTGGTTCAGTCACTTTATAATCTTTAGTGACTTGGCCCCAACTGGCCATGCTAAAATATGTGAGCTTAGGGGTCGGCTAATAGCATTACTTTTCTAGCAATTGCTGGCATAGTGCCTTCTACTTTGATACCTTTTGATCTTTTCAAAACTTTACTCCATATAAGTCTTAATCGACTACTCGGTACCGTCTCTGGTCACCTTCCTTTACTTTTATATTTTCAACTATTCTTATTAATTCCATGTGCCACAAAGGTTTACACTCTTGGCATAACAACCTTTCCATTTAAGTCAATCCCGGAATTTCTCAATCTGGCTTGTTCTTAATTATATTTAACTTTTTCCATCAAATCTCAACTTCATAATTTTACCCCTACATTCAACTGTAATAATCGGGGTCTGTCTACAAACCTGTATAGCGGGTACTTTACCCAATTCACGGGGTTCGCTCCAATTTCGACTCTTCGGTGACGTATTCAGATAATCAGAAAGACAAGGTTTGCCAAATTGTTGAAGTCCTTTTCCAGAATCAGAGATATTTCAGTCAATCTACCCACTTATTGGTAACACTAAGAAGATCCATTTTGATACCCGAACAATATTTCTAGGAACATCCAAGCGGGTGGAACCATAAACAGTTATAATAACGAAATGATTGACATAAAGTTGGGAGTTTAACCATTGGAAAGAAACCAAATATATATACCTCCCCTAGAAGGGAAATCAAAGTTCCCAAACTAAAATAGGCCACATTTTCCCGGTACATATTCGTCCTAATAGTCGATGCTTCTAAATGCCAGTCTACCTAATAACTAGTCTCAGAAGAAACACTACCGTCGAAATTAGTCATTACACAAAATTGGCACTATCAAGGCTATCCGAATCTGGTGAACCGTGCATTCCGTATACATCCGCAATCACCCTACCGTGTTGCACAAGCACAGCACCTAAACCTGCACGAGGTGCATCCTAATAAATTTCCAAAATTTTTCCTTCCCCCATTAGATAACGCCAATGTTGGGTCGTCACCAATTTCATCTTTAGCTCCATGGAGATTTCTCCCCATTTATCTTGTACATTCAGACTTCTAGTCTTACAATTAAGTCGGGTTATGGGACTACACTCTTTGTAAAGTCCTGAGCAAATCTTGGGTGATACCTCGTGAATCTTATTAAATTTCTCACCTTTGCCGGTGTGGTTGGCCAATCTCCATTTGAAACTGTCTTTAACTTGGTGGGGTCGATCAATCACTACTTCCTATTGCTCATATGTCCTATTATCTGGACTTCATTTTGCCAAACTCTTACTTCGAGAACTTGGTCTACACCTGTTCCTTCAAGTTTTATCTAAAAGGATTCTCAATTACATCTCAACCACTGCTCGCCTTACCTAATCCATTTAAGATTCAGTGTCAGAATAAACTTAAGGTAACTACCATAACCCATTCAAGGAAAAGAAGGAATTTAATATTCCTTTGAATCACATGCATCTAATGTTTCTGGTTCATCATTCCACTGAATTGAACTAGACTTATACTTGGTTCCTGACGATAGCCTTATTACTAGATTATCACAGACTCACTGGTCTTCTCCTCTTGTAGGTTCTGAGATCATTGTCTCGCTTAGTACTTCCTTATATTCTTTATCCAATCATGCCATCACCTTCCAATGTCTTTATTTTCTAAGTTGATCCATTCATAAAATGGACATTTCCTTGAGCCAAACCACCTCATTAATCTCAGTCTGACTTTATAAATTATAACTTATGAAATCTGCCTTCTCATGGTGAATTACCATTAACAATATTCACATTAATCCATTTATCACATGATATGACACTTGCTGCCTCTATCTCAACTGCTCCTGGAGACTCTGCTCCTTGTCCTCTATTGTTGTCTTTGATATTCATGTACCACTCTAACTCTTTTCTCATTAATCTAAAGGTCTCTAAGGATTTTTATCTATCCCCATATAAGATCTCAAGTAATTCCTCAAATCCATCTTACCTGCTGGTACTTCATCTAGCAGTCCAGCTATGAATCCAATACGCATCTTTAGTTCTCTTAATAATATCTCAGTTCTTTACCCTCACTTTTCTGAGTACTACACCTTAACTCTTACAGTCTCTCTGGCTGTAGCCCTCATTCCTTAAGGGTAAACTCCTTATCCTTATCAGGATTCTCCTCCTTTGCTGGAACCTCTTCCGGGTCCTCATTAGGGTACTCTATCGAATCCATCATCCGATCTTCAGCATCAGAACAAGCATCATTGTGTTACTGCTCGTAATCCCCAAGGTCTGTCGCCTTACTAGTCGATACAAGAACGAGCTAAGTTACTATCATGATACTTTAGGGTTCCCACAAGGGTTTTATATGTCTGTACTACATTATGTAGTCCGACTATGAACTTGGCAAGAGTTCTTATTATCTTAATGAATTTATTGTTTTAACGTCGCGTCATCTCTAGGATTTATAACGCTCGCTCTGATACCATTTCTGTAACACCCCCAGATCCAGGGTCAGGGATCTGGTCGTTACGGTCTCAATATCCATCCATAAAACCAACATAATTTAAATTACAACCTTGTGACCCAAAACAACAACATAAAACACACCCGTTATAGTCCCAGAGATGAAATCAGAGTAACCCTCAATATTATTAATCATAAGTTTGAGTTCTTACAATCCAAAGAATTAAAATTTTACCATTACATACTCTTTGCCATCCATTGGTATATGCCATATAATAAATACATTTGATGTTCAAATGCTAACATCTAGCCTACCGGAAGCTGCATCTTCGGCAATGGTAGCTATGACCTCAGCGGTTAATCCTCTGACGGCTGACACCTGTCTATGCTATGTACGCCTTGCGCGGCCATCTGATCTAGCTGTTGTTGTGATATAAATAAATAAAGCAAGGGTGAGCAATAGACCACCAAAAATGTAATTGAACAGTGATAATATATAACAGTCCAAAATATCTTAGAAACCATATGCCATGCATTAACGGACGTAGTACCAATATATGGTATGAGATGAAGTTACAAGGTAACTCAAAATATATTTGTTCTGAAGAAATATCTACTATGTCAAAGATAAGCAAGATATTATCAAATTTTCATAATAGAAGAACTTGCGGAAGAATATTGCAATTCCAGTTCAAACACTATTCAAACCTACCAACAATGATAATGTTGCAGGAAATTTTCCAACATTGAAAGATGAACTAATACTGGAGTTTGACGCGCCAGGAGACATAGCATTTACACGATGATCAGTCGCATGTTATGCTCCCCACCTCTTGTTCTCTACATGTAGAAGGAAACACCGACGGATTTACTTGTCTACCGCCCTCTGGAACCCCCTCGGCCAACGGTTGGGCCATTTGCTGGACCGGCGCCACTGGGTCACTTACGCATCTCCTAGTTCATTTCACATCCATAACTTTGAAACGTAAAGTTCCTCCCCCTTTCCCCAAGTATAATACTTGTTGATAGGACTCCACAAAGTAGTCGTATCTAGTTGGAAAGGAAAATTCACCAATATTTCCCAAGCTGATGCTTGTTAATGGATAAAAACTTGTTCCATCAATTATTACCCCTCGACCATTGAGGAGGTAACCAAACAGATTCATATCGATGTTTGAAAGAATCAAGATGTGAGTGACAAGATAGTTTAGCAAGTATAGGACCGGGCAGTCCAATAAATAACATCTCTCAAGTGAGGTCCTTTATATATGTATTTTGAAGTTTGAGCGAGTATTTAAATCTTCTTATAAGACAGATTTAAATGAAGATAGAGTTTTGGGAACCTCCCCTTGATAAAATAGTCATAAAAGACTCCGATATATTTTACATAATATTCGAAGGTGAAAGATAATCTTTGAATAATATAAATCATTATAAAAGACTTTAAAAGAATTTAAATAAATATTCTGAGAATATTTATTAAATCAATAATAATTAAGGAATATTATTAAATCATAATGTTGCTCGTAAGTAATCCTCGAATAAATATATAGAATCATTTACTAAATAACTCTCTTCTTTAAATGAATATTCAATATAATATTCATTAATTAAATAAACTCAAATAAATATTTAAAATAATATTCACTAAATAAATCAAACCTTAAATGAATATTTGGAAATAATATTAATTTAAAAATATTATTCTAAATGAATAGCCAAATAATATTCTTTTCGTAATCAAATCTTTAAAGGAATATTCGAAGCAATATTCCTTAAGTAAATAGAACTTCCAATGGATATTTTAAAATAATATTCATCAAGTACATAAAACCCTAAATGAATATTCAAAATAATATTCATTTAATAAATCAATTCCAAATGAATATTCAATTGATATTCATTAAACAAATAATATTCTAAATGAATATCCAAATGATATTCATTTAGTAATCAAAACCTTAATATTCGAAATAATATTCCTTGAGTAATTAGAACTTCCATAGAATACTTTTGAAATACTATTTATCAATTACATAAAACTAAAATGAATATACGAAAGTGATATTCATTTAATGAATAAAATTCCAATGAATATCAAAGTAATTATTCATTAATAATAAAACTCTAATGAATATTCAAAAATAATATTCATTAATATTTCTCGACTGAAATAATACTCAAATAACATTTCTCGAAAGATTTCCAAGTATTTGATACTTTTATGGAAATATAAATAATTTTTTTATAATAACATTCCTCAAAATGAATACTACTCTTTCGCTGGAATCCCTCCGGGTTTCCACGACTATCTATATAACACAAAATACCGACTCCCGGTCTCATGTTTAAAGAATAAATATCATACGCCCTTCACTAAGGGTCCTAGCAAAACAATCCTACTTATAACTGATAATCCATATCTAGTCTATAAACCAATATCAATTCAGGGAACAAGTATTCAAATATATATATACTTTGAAAACAACATGCATGCTATGGCATATGTATAACAACAATCATATATATTATCACAACAACAGTTCCAAGGTATTGGAAACTTTCCTGGCAATCCTGAAGGGGTAGGGTGCCTCGTGTCAATCCGATGATCTATAAATAGTCACAATAACCGAGGTCAATCACTTAACACTTTTTAAAAGGCTAAGTATAACTTATTTAAGTCGAAACACGTTTTCGAGTTATCTCGCTAAGCACCCTTTAGTGAAATTCTCTTTATTCTCACTATGACCCGTCATTCGTTCGCTACTAAGACACGTCGTCATACTTACACTTTGTATATACTTAAGTCGTATAAATTCTAAGGTTGGTCGTTTACGAATCAAGATTATACCTCGAGATTTATCGCCCGTTTTCTAAGTCATTTACCAAAGTCATAACCAAGTATGCTTCTAGGGGTTCGTTCGCGTTTAACCTTGATTCGAACATTTTATAAAATCGGAAAATGATCCATTCGACATGTGGTCTTCTCCCACACCTTCCTTTTTACCTCTATTATTTAATTATACAGATTCGCCACTGATTTCATAGTGTTAAAGGAATCCAATTTCAGTTACGAACTTTCGATTACGGTTTCGAACCACTTTTACGAATTTAATCATAATTCCTAAACCGTAAGTCTGTTTGTTTCGATTCTTGCGCCAAAACGATCTATGACTCGAGATCTACAAGCTCATGTCAGGTCCTCAACCTTGTAAGAAACTTACAGTTTCGGACATGCTCTGTTTTTAACACCTATATAAATTTCGACATTACGACGGCTTAAAAACGAATAATCCAATTTTCAAACAACCCAAATAATCATTCAACCAACAACCAACACTCATGGACACTATTTATCATCTTCCTCACTGTCTCACCAGGTCTTGGAGCCACAAAGTATATTTTAACATTTTTATAACACCCACATAACATACACGCTCTAAATCATGCATACAAGCCATAAACACCATCAAATCTCATATAAAACTCAAAGGTGGGTTAAGGGTTTACCTTCTTGGAAGCTCTAGGAACACTATCAAGTGTTTATAAACACTTAACAAGCCTTAGTTAGTCTTTATATAGCTTAATCCTTAAGGACAAAACAAGAAAACTGGTTAATCACTTCGGAGTTACTATTCATCAGTCCAAAGAAATGCAAAAACGAAGTCCTTACCTTGCTTTTCTGGATGAGGGTCCTAAAGAAGAATTTTAGAGCATCTAACCAGCTTTCCAAAAAGCTAAAGAACACCAAATTTCATTGAGTAATGAAGGAGATATGGCCATTAGAAAATCTGTCCAGAAACTGTCAAGCATAAGGACAGTTTGCTTCTTCAACTTGGGGAGGTGATTTGTCTAGGCTATACTACTTGGATTGCCACGAAACTTTGAGCGAATATTGCCGATGGAGTGGAGAGGCTTGGGTTAAAGTTTGGTGATTTTATCATGGATAGAAATGGAGATATGATTTTTCTTCTATAGAGTGCTCTTGCTGGGCAGTTTTTTTAAGAAAATGGAGAGAATGGAGTTTGCTTGCTATAATGATATAATGTATGCATGTATGGCTTATATCTTGGATTCATCTTGTTTTTATGCTTTGTCAACAATCTATTGGTGCCACTTGTTGATCCCTCATTTGTCCAAGTGTTGGCACTACATTATGCAACTCCATTTTTGGCAAAATGCAACTACATCACTCACTTGTTTGTTGACTTTCAAGTAGGTCACTTGGATATTTTCTTTTCCCACCAATTGATTCTTCTTGTATCTTTGCTCTCTGCTTGTTTTTTTTTTGTCCGGTTATTACTCCATTTCAATAATCGTTCGGAGGAATATTTCAAATATTTATCGCTAAGGTTTTACCGGAAACCTTATTAATATTCTTGCTAATATATTTAATTCTCCTTTATAAATCTTGTATTTAAATTTCTCAAATCTTTTAAATAAATCCTTAAATCCTTCAGTGTCCAGGGAAATCTCGGAGAAAACAAAAGTTCTAATTTTCTGAATCCGATACCGTTTACATACACTTATCTCGCCCCTGTATCATGAATACGAACTCCGAAACCCGTTCTGAATACTTCTATATAGCGTCGTCTTAATCATATTCTCATTTTCACCAAAAACACTATTCACTACTTATTCTCTTTTATTCCTTATATATATATATATATATATATATGTCCTTGTTCTCTTTCGCGCATTCCTTAACCCTTTTACGGAACCACTGGACTAACAACAGATATTGATTTGGATGACATAAGAATATCTCCTTCCTCTTTGGAGTGTCATAACTTATTTCTTAGGAGATAGATTATTCTAATCTAGGTTGTCAACCCATTGCATTCTTCATGACATATAATCTTTTAAATCTATACCCATTCACATTCATTGTTAATACCTTGTAGTCGGAGTCACTGTTCATTCTTTCATCAATATATAAAAAAAGTTTTAATTCTACCGAAAATTCGGGTTCTTACAGAGGCTCTGCTAAAGAAGCATGCACCAGGTAAGGCCTACATAGCTGAAGGGAAGTGTTGGGATGATTCTGATAGTGATGGAGAAGAACAAGAATTCTGCAACTATGCCTTGATGGCCAACTCCAAGGAAGAACCATCTGAATCAGACTCTCAGGTACCATCCCTCACTACTATAGACATGTCTGTTTCTGAATACAAATCTATGGTTGAACAACTATCTGTTGAGATGTTTAATATTCATACTAGTATGACTGCTGCTAATGAAGAGATTGCTAAACTGTCTACTAGGAATGAACTATTAAACAAAAGGAATGAGGAACTAGAACTAACTGGTATGCAAATAGAAAACCTTAAACAAGAAATCGAATATCTAAAGAATAAGGTTCTATGTGCTAGTCAAGTTGAGAAAGCTCTTAGGGATGAACTAGCTGAAAATGAATTTAAATTGAAAACATTCAAGAATTCCTTTAGTCTATTACAGTCCTACCATGAGAAAAATCTAGCTAGACCTAAGGCTGCTATTGGACTTGATTATGACACTCTCAAGCAGAGGAAAGGCTATGTAGTCATTGAAGATGACATTGTTGTTCAAGAGGAAGTGCCTCAGGTTTTGAAAAAGGCTGAGACCCCAATATTTAAAACACCAACACTTGAGATTGATGAGGATGCCTTACTCATTAAGCAAATGTTGGATGATGAAGATAAGGCACAATCAAATGAACAACAAGCATCCTCTAAGAGTGAGAATGTCAAAACCAAAGCCAAGGAGTCAGTAGGAGCTAAACCTAGACTTGAGAAATTTGTGAAGTTTGTTTCAGCTGTGAATAATGAGGCTGAGAAGAAAGTGGCTAAAAAGAAACAAAACAGGAATGGCAAATTAGGGATTAACAAGGACAACAATTATGCTTATGTGCCAAATGCCCCTAGGAAAGTTTGTCAAAATTGTTTTAGCACTAATCATTTAACTCATGCATGCAAGAAACCATCTGGTAGTGTTGTTAAACCATTCTATGATTGCTCTGTGCCTTTAAGACATAGAGACTCTCGTTTCTGTGATAAATTTGATTGTATGCCATGTAACATGAATGTAATGACTAGTTGCTTTAATTTGAGAAGACAATTCATGGAAGGTTGTATCAGTCACAATGTTCATACACACTACACAAGAACAAAGTCTTCAAGTGCTCCTAAAGTTAGGAAGGTGCCTCTGTCACCTAAGTCTAAGAACCCTGATTCTGAGACTTCTAACAGTGACAAGAAGACTAACATCAAGAAAATTGATAAGCATGTTGTTTATGATAAGACTGTTGCTAATCCACATGGACCCAAACTTGTTTGGGTACCAAAGGAGAAGTAATACCTTTGTGTTTGCAGGGCAAGGAAAGTGAAAGAAAGGTCATGTGGATTTTGGACAGTGGATGCTCAAACCATATGACTGGTGATATGGCCCTGCTATAACAGTATGAGGAGAAGGCTGGCCCAATGGTTGCTTTTGCAGATGACAACATTGGCAACACACTGGGATATGGCAAGTTGGAAATTGGAAATGTCATCATTGAAAATGTAGCACTGGTCAAGGGACTCAAGCACAATCTACTGAGTGTTGGTCAATTTACTGACAGAGGCTTCAAAGTGAATTTTGACAAAGATGAATGTTTGAGCACCCACAAAAAGACTGGTGACTTTGCTCTATCTGGAGTAAGGAAAGGAAGCTTGTTTGTAACCAATATGAACTCTGCAAACAAGGACAAAATCTGTTGCTTTTACTCAAAAGCATCAAATGAAGAGAGTTGGCTGTGGCATAAGAAGCTATCACACTTGAACTTCAAAGGCATTAATTCTCTAGTCAAAAGAGAGTTAGTAAGAGGCATGCCCACACTTGAATTCTGTCAAGAAGGAGTGTGTGAGGCTTGTCAAAAGGGAAAAATGAAAAGATCAAGCCACAAGTCAAAGACAGTGACATCAATAACCAAGCCCCTACAACTAATTCATATGGACTTGTCTGGGCCTGTCAATATTATGTCACTAGGAAGGAAAAAGTATGCTCTGGTGATGGTTGATGATTTTACAAGGTATACATGGGTAGAATTTCTGGCATCAAAAGATGAGGCTCCCCAAGTAATCATTGAGCATATAAAGAAAATTGACAAGGAAGCAAAGGCCAACAATGCAAGTGTGATTGCATTAAGGAGTGATAATGGAACAGAGTTCAGAAATGCCATGCTTGAAGCATTCTGTAAAGAAAATGGTATTTCTCAACAATTCTCAGCTCCAAGGACTCCACAACAAAATGGATTTGTTGAAAGAAAGAATAGAACTCTGATTGAGGCTGCTAGAACAATGTTACTTGATGCAAAGATGCCTACATGGTTTTGGGCTGAGGCTGTGAGCACTGCATGCTATATCCAAAACAGAACCCTCATCAACAAAAACACTGGAAAGACACCTTACAACTTGATGACTGGAAAGAAGCCCACCCTAAAGTATGTTCATACTTTTGGAAGCAAATGCTTTGTGTTAAAAGACAACTCAGAATATGTTGGAAAGTTTGATGCAAAAGCATTTGAAGGAATTTTTCTTGGCTACTCTATGGAAAGAATTGCATACAAAGTTTATGTCATCACTCAAAAGAAAGTTATGGAAAGCACATATGTGACATTTGATGACAGCAAACTACCTGGATTAGAAGAAGCCAATGATGAAGATAAAGATCCTTTGAAGTTTGACAATCTAGATGATTCTGATGAGGAGATTGAAACTGAATTTGAGTCCACAATTCAACAAACTCAAGTGAATGAAGAACCTGTGTCAACCAACAATGAAGAATCAAGCATCCAAGACACACCTGTGATTAGTGGAAACTTCACAGGGGGAGGAAATGTAAATGATCATGATCTGGATGATGAAGCAACATCAAGGCTGAGAAATCAATCTGAACATACAAGGAAATGGGATAGATCACATACTGCAGATCAGATAATTGGAGATCCAAATACAGGAGTGAGAACAAGGAGAGCAACTCTAAATGAATGTCTCTATGGTTGCTTTCTATCCCAAGTTGAGCCTAAGAAACTTGAAGATGCAGTGTTGGATCCTGATTGGATAATTGCTATGCAAGAGGAGCTAAACCAATTTGAAAGAAGCAAAGTATGGGAACTTGTGCCTGCAGCAAAGGATAGAACCATTGTTGGAACAAAATGGGTTCTAAGGAATAAGATGGATGAAAATGGTGTAGTCATAAGAAACAAAGCAAGGTTGGTTGCAAAAGGATACTCTCAACATGAGGGCATTGACTATGATGAGACTTTTTCCCCTGTTGCCAGACTAGAGGCCATCAGAATTTTCTTGGCATTTGCTGCACATTCTAATTTCAAGGTCTATCAAATGGATGTCAAGAGTGCATTTCTGAATGGGGAGTTGGAAGAAGAAGTATATGTGCAACAGCCACCTGGCTTTGAGGATCCACAATTCCTTCACTTTGTCTACAGATTGCTTAAAGCATTGTATGGACTTAAGCAAGCTCCTAGGGCATGGTATGACACACTGTCACAATTTCTACTTGAGAGTCAATTCTCTAGAGGCACACTAGACAAGACACTGTTTTACAAATGATATCATATTTGGCTCTACAAATGAGAAGCTGTGTGAGAAATTCTCTAAGCTCATGCAGAGCAGATATGAGATGAGTATGATGGGAGAATTAACATTCTTTCTTGGGCTGCAAGTAGTCAAAGGAAGGATGGCATTTTTATAAGTCAAACCAAATACATCAAGGATCTATTGAAGAAATTTGACTTAGAAGAATGCTCACCTGCAAAGACACCCATGGCCACTGCCACCAAGTTAGATGAAGATGGTAAGGGCAAGAAGGTAGATATCTCAATCTACAGAGGCATGATTGGTTCTCTACTCTACCTCACTGCTAGTAGGCGAGACATCATGTTTGCAACATGCTTGTGTGCAAGGCTTCAATCAAATCTAAAGGAATCACATATGATAGCAATAAAGAGGATTTTCAGATATCTGAAGGGCACACCAAACTTGCGGTTATGGTATCCTAAGGACACAGGGTTCAATCTGGTTCGTTATTCTGATGCTGATTATGCTGGATGCAGAGTGGATAGGAAAGCACCTCAGGTAGCTGCCAGTTTCTTGGACAAAGGTTAGTCTCTTGGTACAGCAAGAAACAACAATCTGTGTCAACTTCCACAGCTGAAGCTGAGTACATAGGTGCTGGAAGTTGCTGTGCTCAAGTGCTTTGGATCAGAAACCAACTTAGAGATTATGGACTTCTGTTGGAAAGAATTCCAATCATGTGTGACAACACAAGTGCAATCTCTATAGTTTCCAATCCTGTCAATCATTCTAGGACAAAGCACATTGACATCAGATATCACTTCATAAGGGAGCATGCAACTAATGGAACCATTGAGTTACATTAAGTTCCCACAGAGAAACAACTAGCTGACATATTCACTAATCCATTAGATGAAGCCACCTTCACAAGGTTGGTTAGTGAGATTGGAATGCTGAATTCTTCAAATTCTGGCTGAGTGAATATATCAACTAGATTGTTGCAGCAGTAAATACTTACTTTATCAAATGCTCAATATTTTTAAAGTAAGTATTGGCTGGATTATGATTTATAAATATTCCACAATGCTGCATATGTTGAAAATCATACATCTTTAGCTTGAAATTTCTGTGAAATTTTGAGAAAATCACTATTTAATTTAGTAGAATATTCTTCAATGAATATTTTTGGTAAATTTTAAAAGATAATGAAAATTGAATTTTATGAGTGAAAAGTATAGTTCGATAAGTCAGACTTCTCGAATGGTTCATTGTTTTGTCATGGCTCGAGTTCTCGAATAGGCCTATCAAGAACCCTCCTGAGTTCTCGAATAGTGTCTTTTGAGAAATCGAATAGTACACTTTGAGTTCTCGAATAGAGTATTTTAGTTCTCTAATGATGGAGTTCTCGAATACTGTATTTGAGTTATCGAATCATTTGAAAAGGCTGATTTCTCGCTGACACTTAATCGCTTTTTGGATTTATATTCAAAATTTCATTTCGCTCATAAAAACATATTTTATTTAGCTTAGAATTATTTTCTGATTTAAATAACTGCCAGCTGTGAGTTACAAACTACTTGAGATATCGAATAAGCCTTTCTTGACTTATCGAATAGTTGTTTTATACTTCTCGAATGACTGACTTGTCGATACAAAACTTATATCTAATCGACAACTCAGGTCACTCACATATATACAATTCCACAACTGTTCAAATCATTTCATTCGATTTTTCAGGCAGCTAAAGTCCCAAAACCTCTGTAAAACCCTAACGTCACAAGCTAAATTTCTTCTTCAACCTTCATTCTCTTCTCATCTCTCTGTGTAACAATGGCAAATACCCAACTCACAATTCCTAAACACACCAATTTCATAGCAATAACCAACGATGTTGAAGCACCCAATGCAAACTTTAAGTGTTTCGTTCGATGGATGGCTGAATCATACATCAAGGATGCACTCTCAGCAAACCCAACTCTGTATCTAGATTTACTAGAACAGTTTTAGAGAACTGCTACTGTGGAGGTCGTGGCCCTAGAGAATGCAATAACTTCATACGTAATCTATTGCAAGATTCAGGACAAGGAAATCTGTAACGCCCCCAAAATCCGGGGTCAGTAGATTTGGGCGTCACGCTTACAAACTCAAAAATTCTAACGAAAATTGGCCATGATGTATTCGTAAATACAACATAAACCTGCTGGATACTAAACTAAAAATCTGAAAATCAAAATAAAACTGAAATAAAAATTAAAACTCAATCAAAAGCTCTTTGACCCCAACTCCCAACTCAGGATCTTAGGTTACAGTTCTAGAAACAAGAAAACCCAAACCAACTTAAATACAACTTTATATACAAAACTTATACAAACTTAAATCACTGGTATAACTTCGAATAGAAGTATACCAGGCCAACTACTCAAATACATACTATAACTACTAAAACTATAATTTACATACAACAAATCAAACAATAATCTAAATACCCTGATCCACGTCAGCTTCCTTCACCTCGTCTTGCTTGCTCTTTCTGAACTGCGCAGGTACTTCTCGCCAATACTTAGCTTACTGAAATATTAGATTTAAAAACAGCAAGGGTGAGCGAAAGAAAATGCTCAGCAAGTTATAAAATAATAGCACTGAATAATTAAATGCAATAACTGCAATTCAAGAAGGATTAACTTAAAAAGGAAAATGAACAATAGATATGAGCGAATGAATGCTCACCAATCTATAATCAATACTATACTTGAAATCTGGATTCTTAACTTTAACAAAAGATTAATATTATTTAAAACATTTATAACTCGAAATCAGAATTTAATAACTGCAAAGGTTCGAAAAACTAGATTCAATACTTTTAATACTTGCAAAATACTTTAACTATCGGTTTAACAAAATCTCCAAGAAATTCTCATTTACTCAAATTTCATTCATGTCACTAAGCGTTCGCACACCTAGCTGCCTAACCGGCCTGACAATCATGAGTTTGAATAAATAAGAAGATCTCAAATCATTCTCGGTTCTCACTATCACTGCACAACACATGCCACAGTGACCGTAATAACCGTGAATTAGTTTTTTTTTTTTTTCACCAAGCAAAATATAAACCTACTCTTACAAAATACCAATACCTATTTTCTGCACTCATACTCTTTCTCATAACATAAACACCACCCTTTAATATTCTAACATAACACTCTTCTATTTACTACTAACCATCTCTGCCCCAGATAAAACTTTGAGAGAAAGAATATCAAGAATTTTCCAATCATTCTTACTCCACTTTCACGTACAATGTTACTTGCGAAGGGAATAACTGAAAAACTTCTATCTATCCTTAATCTCATTATTTTACTGAGGTTTCAACTTTTATCATATAGACAACAATTTAATCTGAAATACACAATTCCTAAACCGATAATCATTTACAGTAAAACATGTATATCTTATCAGAACATTCCTCTCATTAAAACTATTCCATCAATAAAACATCAAAACATTCATCTCTTTAAAACCATTCCACAAATAAAACATACTTTCCGTAATACTTTTTGAAACATTTAAATTGATTTTATTATTCTTCTGATTACGGACAATACGGGTGATCAGCCACGTAAAGTCTTCCTTTCTTTGAAATTAGGTTCTCAATTAGGCAACACATTGGCCTTGAATGCTGGACTAGGACCACCCTAGCCTCTTACGCTAAACAATGGTGCTGGACTAGGACCACCCTAGCCTCTTACGCTAAACAAAGGTGCTGGACTAGGACCACCCTAGCCTCTTACGCTTATCCAACTTATAAACCATCTTATTAATACTTTAAAACATTTCACTTTTCAGTCCTTTATACTCACTGGCAAAAGACCAGCCCAGTATAAGGAAATTTTAAAAACATCTTTAATTAATAACCATTTTAGGAAGCAATACTAAAAGATTTAGAAACATAGAAGCATTCGATACACGGAACAAAATACATCCTTATCAGTAATTTGAAGGAGAGGATACTAACAATAAAGATTTGAAGGGAAATACTTATATTGAATAGAAACATGTTTATCTCGCTTGAACGATAAGCGAGGGTTAGTACACTTGCCTCGTTCCACGCGTCGATTCGCTACTTACTTAGCCTCGGTCCTTATTCGATCACGCATGCATCTTTTTCAATAATCCGTCAACATGTGCACTGGCTCTATATCGAATCCCTAATCATACATTTCGATTTCAACCCGAACCACCGGAAAACCAACTTGCCCGGAAACATCTTTTTTTTTTTTTTCTTTTTTTCAACCTTTCTTCTCTCTCTCTGCACTCCACCTACGCCCAGCAGCCATACCCAGCAACACAACAGTTTACCCACATGATTTACACAGATAAATCGCTGAACTAAGCCCCCCAACCTTACACACGTACGCACTCCATTTCCTCAATCCCGAGCACACACCAGCACCAATGATACACACACTCGATTAGAACATACACACGCACATTGCTACAAAATTATAACGAAACAACAATACCCCACCTTGGCAATTCGAACCTCAACACCACTCACCCGAGCCCAGCTGTTCACACACACAGAAGACACGCATACATACACTATACATACACGGGGTCTGGGTGAAAAAGAGATGGGAAGGAAATTCGGGAGAGAGAAAAGAATGAGATTGAGAGAGATTGAAAGAGGGAGGAGAGACGCGAGAGAGAGATGCTGTTTGGTGAGGGTTCGAGAGAGATTCACGAAGAATCGAGAGGAATCAAGAACCCGCTGCTAAACGAATTTTAGGGATTTAGATTGGTTATATTTGGGGAAAAACTGGTGGCCATATGGGTTATAAAAAAAATGTTGAAATACACTTCCTAACCAATTAAACATCCTCTCTAAAATTGAAATTTAATATAAAATTTTTAAAAGTAAAAATATTCTCATTTTTAAATTAAATCCTATAAAATTACGGACACCCACATATTTTTAAAATATTTTTCGGATCAAAAATGAATTAAATATGAATTTTCAAAGTTTTGATCCTTTAAATACACTAAAACTCTTAAAATCATTTTAAAATACTCGACCACCCAAATTAATCCACCCAACAATTTTTAAAACTCAATAAATATATAAAGATAATTTTACAAAAGATTTCATGATTTTTAAGCCCTCCGATAATTAAATAAAGATTTTTGATGATCAATAATACTTGATTTAAATATTTTTAAATCACTAAAATACAAATAAAAATATTGGGGCACACATTGGCACACATAAATCCATATATACTCATATAAACTCGATACTAAATATCGTTGAACTCCACAACGATATTCTCAAATCCAATTCCATCCTTTAAATACTAATTAACATAATTAAAACAATAAAAATAATAATAATAAATCCTAAAATAATCCGGGATCTTACAAAATCACCATCACTACTGAAAATATGAATCAAGCACTGGGGTTACAACAAGGAGTGTATGACAGTCAAGCAACTGATCAGGAATTGGAAGATTTCTTTGATTTTATCAACTACGCAGATAGAATCAAGCTTGGAAATTTTAATAGGAAGTACTTGAGGAAGGAATGGAGCCATGTCTTTGCCACTCTTCTTCAAGTCTTCACAGCAAGGAAGTCCAGCTTTGATCAAATCAGCACACCTGTTCAACAAATAGGATATGCTCTAGCATATGGGAGAAAGATTGATGTTGGTTTGATCATAATGCAAGAATTGTATGGGAGACTTGGTAAGAACTCGGCCAAGAGAGGTAATGAAATTTTCTTCCCTCGCTTTATTCAATCTGTACTTAATTTCATAGATGTTAAATTGATTGAATTGCCTGGGTTAGACAAAAATAGAATAGGCTATCCGAAATCCATGACCAAACTCATTTTTGGTAGCTTGGAGACTAGGAATGATGTGGATGTAAGGCTCAAAATAACTCCCCTTATGGAGAGTTTATTTAGGACTTACCCCCACAACATGCCAATATGTGCCTCAAAATCTGAGTTAGCTAGGCCCAAGCATGTAGAGCAAAATAGTAGCCCAGGGCCTGCTAACCAACCCTCTCAGCCAAACACTTTACCAAACACAGAGACAACTGCATCATCCTCTCAAAAGGATGATGTTAGTAAAAAGAAGAGAAAACAGGTTGCTTCTGAACCTCTAAAAATCTTAACTGAAGCAGCCTTGGCTGTAGAATTAGGCATAGCAAGTGAGGAACCTGAGTCACCCTTACTAAGGCCAAAGAAGAAGAAGAAGAAGTCTAAAACCACCTCTTCAGTCACCCAAATGGCTGAAGTTGTAAAATCAGGGGCAAACAGCTCACTAGGTGTATCCTCTCAACAGGGTGCATCTATAGAATCAAGCATTCTCCCCAATGCACCTACTTGTACTGAGTCAGCACATGGGAGTGATAAGGCTGGAACAACACTGAGTGGAGAGCACATCACAATTGAAACTCTCACTATCTCTCAGGGGGAGTTGCCAAAATCTAATCTACAACACACTTCTCTTCCAGAATCTACTACTCATATTTCTTTGGAGCCTGCAACTCAAGCAATTGAGGAGCAAGGCATTGATCATCAAGACTTCTTTTCTCTTGATGAGCCAATGGATTCAAGTGACTTGGTGCATGACACCTTGCTCACCACCCAGGTACCACATTTAGATGGTCAGGGAATGCATGCTGGGGCATCTCCTAATGACACCATCACAAACACAGAGGATTCACTAGTTTTAACTAGAGACTCTGTGCCTGTGTCAACTACTGTTGTAACTCATCCCACTTTTGTGGAGACAACAGTAGCAGAGTCTTTTCATCCGGTTACAGAAGTTGCATCTGTAACTGAGGAGTCTAGCTTGGCTAGCTCTAGCTCTCACTTTTTGTCCCAATGGCTGAAGCCTGTGCAACATGACAGTGCTTCAGGATCAGGGTCTGTTCCACCACAAATGTCCATTGAAGCTCTCCAAAGCTATGTTGTGGATCAGATTCCAGAGTTTGTCAAAATAGCCCAGAACCTTGTCACCTCCAACATCTCAAATCCAGATTATGAAGCCATCCTACTATGCCATAGGGATGATGTGGAGATGCAGAAGGCCAAGATTATTGATGATGCTGAGAGAGATGGCAATGTAGATGCCTGGATGCAAGGAAAGTATGATGTAACTCTCAGTGAAGCACTTCAATATCTTAGAGAGGAATACATCACTTCACTGGGTTCAAATGCAAAATCCTTGTCCCCTAGTGAAGTGTATGAAGCTGTCAATGATTCCTACAAGGGTTTTCTCAAGGCTGCACACTATCTTGGCAAGGGAGTCAAAACTGAAGTCAACAAGGTGAGTGACAAGACAGCCACTTCAGTAGAAGAGATAAAGAGGGCCTTTGATGCCAAATTTCCTCAACTAGACAGTGTGGTCAAAGATATTAGACACTGCAACACCACCTGCACCAAGATGGATAATAGTCTAGCTCTCCTTAAAGATATAGTCACAGGTCTAGGAAGCAAATTTCAAATTTTATCTGATCAGACTACAGATGCCAATGTCATGCTTAGGACACTCTTTGCAAATCAATATGGAGACAAGCTGGTAACTGAGGTTCCTGTGCATGAGCTGTCTAGATTTGAAGTGCATAGACTTAAAGAACAATCCCTGTCTGGCTTCAAATCTAATGCATTATTCAGTAAGGTAGATGCACTTGAAAAGGAGGTAGCTACTCTCACTGAGTCCAATGCTCATCTTACAGACAAGGTACACACTCTAACTGAGCAGTTGAACACTCAAGCAACCACCACAGCTGATGTTCTTCTGCATCAACAATCAATGTTGTCTGCAATGATGAAGCACATGGGTCTCCCTCTACCTGAAGAATCTTCAACCCCAAAGGTCAATACTACAGCCTCTGTGCCTGACAACAAGCCTAAGGGGGAGAAGAGGACATCAAGGAACTCAAATACAAAGGGGGAGAAACCACCAGTAAAGGGCATCAAAATCACTGAAGGTGCTCATCAAAGAACTTCAAAATCTCTAATTCATGTGCCTGGTAAAGGAAAAGACAAAGTTGATGAGCCTCCTATTTCTCTGCCAGTTGTCACTCTACCAACTGTGCACATCACTACTTCCAGTGGTCAAAAGCAAACTATCACAACCACAGTGGTTGCAGGGAGTATGCCATCTGATAAACCTTCACTCTCCATATCCAAAAGTGCCAAGCCTGTAGAAGTGAAGGTGGTCACTGAGGCCAAGCTACAAGAAATTGCAAACTCAAATGTGTATCATGATGATGCATTCTTGGAGTTTTTGAAAGTCTCAAGAGAACAGGCTGGTGACACTCAATTGTATCTAAGGAGCTTAAAGGATCAGATCGATTACTTCACTGTGGTACCTAGAAAAGTTGATAGCTCATGGCTCAAGGAAGTAATGATGGTAGCAAAATCCAGAATCTGGCATCCAACCTACAAAACTCTACATGCCTTGAAACATTCAGAGATAGATGCACTGATAGAGCTTATAGAGAAGAAGAATGTAAATGAAAACAATAAGAGTCTGTATGATGACTTGAGGAATGGACAACCTTCAAGGCTGCCAGAAGTGATTAAGAAGCCACGGACCATCATCTATCAGTCTGGCACCAGAATTGAAGAGATTAAACAATTGGTCATTCCCAATGATCTCACTTCTCGAAATCACAGACTTATTATTGCCATCATTGATCTACTGCAAAAGAAAAAGGGGACAAGTACTGCTGAAGAGATAGAGGCACTGCACATTCTCAGATCATACATTGCAACTGGTGTAATTCCAGAAATGGCCAAGCCAAGGAGAAGTAAAGATGACGAAGATGAAGACAAGAGTGATGGGAGAAGAAGTTATCACAGGAGTAATAAGGGGGATGAGGATAAGAAGAAGAAGAAAGACAGCAAGGATAAGAAGGATGATGACCAAGGCAAAGTCTATGAGAGGAAGAATGGAAAACAGCAAGCCTTAGGCATTGCTAGCAGTAATCTCACCACAACACAAGACTCTAAGTCTAGGGTGAATGCTGTTAGTAATGACCTACCTAAATCTAATCCCATGGCTTCTGCAAATGTTTTACCACCTCAAGAAGAGAAGAAGATTCAAGTCAAGAAACCATCTGTACATTTCAAAAAGCATACTGCTAATGGAATACTACAATGGTCCACCAACAAAGGTCACATGCTACTGCCAGGCAACCATGTCAAAAGGATCAAATTCAAACATGCTGCAAGGAAACCAAAGCTATCAAAGTCAAGGACTCTGACAATCTATCCAGGCTTAAAACTCCAACCACTAGATGAAGATTTTGATGAAGACCAACTGCATTTCTTACAAGCTCAAAGAATCTATCATGTTGCCATTGTTGATAACTGCCTTGAGATCAAATATACTGATGGAAGGGAGGAGAAATTCAAACAAGGAGGATGTCAACACTGGGGCAAACTACATGACATAGAAAGAATTATTGCATTGTTGAGCTCAGAAGATAAAGTGGAAAGAGTATGGAAGCTAGAGCTAATTGATTTTGTGAAGATGAAGAGAGATCATAAGGAGAAAATCAGATAAGAGTGTCTTGAGAAATGGATAGCTAGGGAGAAAGAAATTGAGAGACTGGAGATTGAAGCAGAAAAGCTAAGGGCAAAGGGATTGTGTAGAGTTCAGTTTAACCCCTATGTGGTGAAGTATAGGAGGAGAAATGGGAATCAGATCCACATCAGAATGAATCTACTCAACCACTATCCTACAAGCATTCTGAATTCAGTACTTGAAGATTTCAAAGGCTCAATTTTGCTTGAAGAATTGGATGCTATGGCAGAAATAATAAAAGCTATGGAGGAGAATACAAGGAAGGAGAAAGAAAGAAGACAGAAAGCATATGATGATTTGCAAGTCAAAGCTATGGAAAGGGAAACAAATGACAATGGCTAGTACTTCATCATAGGCTGTAAGATTACTCACCCTGTAGTTCTATCCACATTGCAAATCAAAATTCATACATGTACTGTCAAGTTTTACCTTTATGTATGTTAGGCTTGTTATCAGACATGAAATTGTGACTAAGGGTCTTACTCACAATTTGGGGGAGATTGTTAGTCACAGACGCATGCCTGAATACATCTAATAACAAGCCTAAGTATGTGTAATGCTATGCATTACCTACATGACCTCTTAACTGAGGGAACCTCTAGTTGTAGAGTTTCTATTTGTTCTGTACTTGTAATAGGCATCAAATTCTAGTTGTGTTATTGTAATTATAAAGTCAAGAATAACGCTTGAAAGAAGTTCCAAAGTTCATGCCTCAAGCAAGGAGATAAAGACTGCCAAATAATCACAGTTGGGATTTGAAGAAAAGAAGAATTTGCCTAAGTACTAATTCGAGAAGTACATTTGTCTATTCAAGAAGTCTAGCATTCGAGAAGTTAGAGATTCGATATCTCAGAAGACACTATTTGATATCTCTGAATACACTGTTCGATATCTCATTCGATATCTCAGAGATTCGATATTTCTATTACTCTATTCGAGAACTCATGGAGTCAACAAGTCAAATGGCTGAAGTTGTAAAATCAGGGGCAAATAGCTCACTAGGTATATCCTCTCAACAGGGTGCATCTATAGAATCAAGCATTCTCCCCAATGCACCTACTTGTACAGAGTCAGCACATGGGAGTGATAAGGCTGGAACAACACTGAGTGGAGAGCACATCACAATTGAAACTCCCTCTATCTCTCAGGGGGAGTTGCCAAAATCTAATCTACAACACACTTCTCTTCCAGAATCTACTACTCATATTTCTTTGGAGCTGCAACTCAAGCAATTGAGGAGCAAGGCATTGATCATCAAGACTTCTTTTCTCTTGATGAGCCAATGGATTCAAGTGACTTGGTGCATGACACCTTGCTCACCACCCAGGTACCACATTTAGATGGTCAGGGAATGCATGTTGGGGCATCTCCTAATGACACCATCACAAACACAGAGGATTCACTAGTTTTAACTAGAGACTCTGTGCCTGTGTCAACTACTGTTGTAACTCATCCCACTTCTGTGGAGACAACAGTAGCAGAGTCTTTTCATCCGGTTACAAAAGTTGCACCTGTAACTTAGGAGTCTAGCTTGGCTAGCTCTAGCTCTCACTTATTGTCCCAATGGCTGAAACCTGTGCAACATGACAGTGCTTCAGGATCAGGGTCTGTTCCACCACAAATGTCCATTGAAGCTCTCCAAAGCTATGTTGTGGATCAGATTCCTGAGTTTGTCAAAATAGCCTAGAACCTTGTCACCTCCAACATCTCAAATCCAGATTATGAAGCCATCCTACTATGCCATAGGGATGATGTGGAGATGTAGAAGGCCAAGATTATTGATGATGCTGAGAGAGATGGCAATGTAGATGCCTGGATGCAAGGAAAGTATGATGTAACTCTCAGTGAAGCACTTCAATATCTTATAGAGGAATACATCACTTCACTGGGTTCAAATGCAAAATCCCTGTCCCCTAGTGAAGTGTATGAAGCTGTCAATGATTCCTACAAGGGTTTTCTCAAGGCTGCACATTATCTTGGCAAGGGAGTCAAAACTGAAGTCAACAAGGTGAGTGACAAGACAGCCACTTCAGTAGAAGAGATAAAGAGGGCCTTTGATGCCAAATTTCCTCAACTAGACAGTGTGGTCAAAGATATCAGACACTGCAACACCACCTGCACCAAGATGGATGATAGTCTAGCTCTCCTTAAAGATACAGTCACAGGTCTAGGAAGCAAATTTCAAATTTTATCTGATCAGACTACAGATGCCAATGCCATGCTTAGGACACTCTTTGCAAATCAATATGGAGACAAGCTGGTAACTGAGGTTCCTGTGCATGAGCTGTCTAGATTTGAAGTGCAGAGACTTAAAGAACAATCCCTGTTTGGCTTCAAATCTAATGCATTATTCAGTAAGGTAGATGCACTTGAAAAGGAGGTAGCTACTCTCACTTAGTCCAATGCTCATCTTACAGACAAGGTACACACTCTAACTGAGCAGTTGAACACTCAAGCAACCACCACAGCTGATGTTCTTCTGCATCAACAATCAATGTTGTCTGCAATGATGAAGCACATGGGTCTCCCTCTACCTGAAGAATCTTCAACCCCAAAGGTCAATACTACAGCCTCTGTGCCTGACAACAAGCCTAAGGGGGAGAAGAGGACATCAAGTAACTCAAATACAAAGGGGGAGAAACCACCAGTAAAGGGCATCAAAATCACTGAAGGTGCTCATCAAAGAACTTCAAAATCTCTAATTCATGTGCCTGGTAAAGGAAAAGACAAAGTTGATGAGCCTCCTACTTCTCTTCCAGTTGTCACTCTACCAACTGTGCACATCACTACTTCCAGTGGTCAAAAGCAAACTATCACAACCACAGTGGTTGCAGGGAGTATGCCATCTGATAAACCTTCACTCTCCATATCCAAAAGTGCCAAGCCTGTAGAAGTGAAGGTGGTCACTGAGGCCAAGCTACAAGAAATTGCAAACTCAAATGTGTATCATGATGATGCATTCTTGGAGTTTCTGAAAGTCTCAAGAGAACAGGCTGGTGACACTCAATTGTATCTAAGGAGCTTAAAGGATCAGATCGATTACTTCACTGTGGTACCTAGAAAAGTTGATAGCTCATGGCTCAAGGAAGTAATGATGGTAGCAAAATCCAGAATCTGGCATCCAACCTACAAAACTCTACATGCCTTGAAACATTCAGAGATAGATGCACTGATAGAGCTTATAGAGAAGAGGAATGTAAATGAAAACAATAAGAGTCTGTATGATGACTTGAGGAATGGACAACCTTCAAGGCTGCCAGAAGTGATTAAGAAGCCATGGACCATCATCTATCAGTCTGGCACCAGAATTGAAGAGATTAAACAATTGGTCATTCCCAATGATCTCACTTCTCGAAATCACAGACTCATTATTGCCATCATTGATCTACTGCAAAAGAAAAAGGGGACAAGTACTGCTGAAGAGATAGAGGCACTGCACATTCTCAGATCATACATTGCAACTGGTGTAATTCCAGAAATGGCCAAGCCAAGGAGAAATAAGGATGATGAAGATGATGACAAGAGTGATGGGAGAAGAAGTTATCACAGGAGTAATAAGGGGGATGTGGATAAGAAGAAGAAGAAAGACAGCAAGGATAAGAAGGATGATGACCAAGGCAAAGTCTATGAGAGGAAGAATGGAAAAGAGCAAGCCTTAGGCATTGCTAGAAGTAATCTCACCATAACACAAGACTCTAAGTCTAGGGTGATTGCTGTTAGTAATGACCAACCTAAATCTAATCCCATGGCTTCTGCAACTGTTTTACCACCTCAAGAAGAGAAGAAGATTCAAGTCAAGAAACCATCTGTACATTTCAAAAAGCATACTGCTAATGGAATACTACAATGGTCCACAAACAAAGGTCACATGCTACTGCCAGGCAACCATGTCAAAAGGATCAAATTCAAACAAGCTGCAAGGAAACCAAAGCTATCAAAGTCAAGGACTCTGACAATCTATCCAGGCTTAAAACTCCAACCACTAGATGAAGATTTTGATGAAGACCAACTGCAATTCTTACAAGCTCAAAGAATCTATCATGTTGCCATTGTTGATAACTGCCTTGAGATTAAATATACTGATGGAAGGGAGGAGAAATTCAAACAAGGAGGATGTCAACACTGGGGCAAACTACATGACATAGAAAGAATTATTGCATTATTGAGCTCAGAAGATAAAGTGGAAAGAGTATGGAAGCTAGAGCTAATTGATTTTGTGAAGATGAAGAGAGATCATAATTAGAAAATCAGAAAAGAGTGTCTTGAGAAATGGATAGCAAGGGAGAAAGAAATTGAGAGACTGGAGATTGAAGCCGAAAAGCTAAGGGCAAAGGGATTGTGTAGAGTTCAGTTTAACCCCTATGTGGTGAAGTATAGGAGGAGAAATGGGAATCAGATCCACATCAGAATGAATCTACTCAACCACTATCCTACAAGCATTCTGAATTCAGTACTTGAAGATTTCAAAGACTCAATTTTGCTTGAAGAATTGGATGCTATGGCAGAAATAATTAAAGCTATGGATGAGAATACAAGGAAGGAGAAAGAAAGAAGACAGAAAGCATATGATGATTTGCAAGTCAAAGCTATGGAAAGGGAAACAAATGACAATGGCTAGTACTTCATCATAGGCTGTAAGATTGCTCACCCTGTAGTTCTATCCACATTGCAAATCAAAATTCATACATGTACTGTCAAGTTTTACCTTTATGTATGTTAGGCTTGTTATCAGACATGAAATTGTGACTAAGGGTCTTACTCACAATTTGGGGGAGATTGTTAGTCACAGACGCATGCCTGAATACATCTAATAACAAGCCTAAGTATGTGTAATGCTATGCATTACCTACATGACCTCTTAACTGAGGGAACCTCTAGTTGTAGAGTTTCTATTTGTTCTGTACTTGTAATAGGCATCAAATTCTAGTTGTGTTATTGTAATTATAAAGTCAAGAATAATGCTTGAAAGAAGTTCCAAAGTTCATGCCTCAAGCAAGGAGATAAAGACTGCCAAATAATCACAGTTGGGATTTGAAGAAAAGAAGAATTTGCCTAAGTACCAATTCGAGAAGTACATTTGTCTATTCGAGAAGTCTAGCATTCGAGAAGTCAGAGATTCGATATCTCAGAAGACACTATTCGATATCTCTGAATACACTGTTCGATATCTCATTCGATATCTCAGAGATTCGATATGTCTATTACTCTATTCGAGAACTCATGGAGTCAACAAGTCAAAGCATCATTCGAGTTCTCTAAGAGTCAACAAGTCAATGTTCTATTCGATATCTCAAGGACTAAAGAAGCTATTCGACATCTCAGGGATTCAATATGTCAAAATGCTCTATTCGATATCTCAAGGAGTCTCAGAGAAAGGAACTATTCGAGAAGTGATTCGATATGTCAATATAACACTATTCGAGAACTCAGAGTTATCGATTAAGTCAATTCGAGTTCTCGAATCAATCACTTAACCACTTCTCGAATACATTCTTGGAGACAAAATACTGAAGAATTGTACAAGTCAGAAACCTGCAACAAGCCGAGACGCTTTATTTGACTATGTACTATAAAGCAGATTGGAAAGCCTACAAAGAAGCTTGGAGAGATAAGACAAAGGGACAAGGAGCTAAAGAAGTGGATCTGAACAGGCTTTGCAAAGTCAAATCTGTAGCCGTTTGGACTCTTACTCAAATAAGATAGACAGACTGGAAAGTATTTTGTTTACCTACCTTATTTGTAGTAAGTAGGTGTATCCATGTCTATAAGGATACAGCCTCACTTCCTTAGTGATAAGTTTTTCAAGATACATCTCAAGAAATATCTCTCTAAGAAAAACGAAGCTGAGAATACTACCATTTGTATTCACAGATTGTAGCAAAATCTTTATCTAATAAAATATTAGATTAAAGTGATATTGTGTTGTGTTTGTCTTTGTTATCTGTTCTTACATATTTTACACATTCAACACATATCTTGCTGCAAAGATTCAAGAACAAAGAAATGTTCAAGAATCCATTCACCCCCCCCCCTCTGTATTCTTTTTCTGTATTCAATACTCAACAGACCTGAGGGAGTGGATTGGAAACCCTCCTAACTTTATTCATCATGTATTGATTTCTGATATTTCTTAATGAAATGCAAGTACGTTTTTCTCAAAAAAGAAAAAGCTCAATTAGCTAACCAAAGTTCGCATCTCGCTCCACATCCTGAACAATTTCCCCTAGCTTCAAGCCACCACCAGCTATAGACCAGCAACATCCTCATCTTCATATCTTTCCTCGTAAGCATGATTGTCACTTGTTAGTGTCTCCAGTGTCGCTATGCTCCACATTTGTAGGTAGCTAGGCATGCTAAAAAAAATTTAAAAAGTCTTGTTTAATAAAAAATAAAACATTTAAAAATAAAGAGAAATTACTTTTACATAACTATCACATTTACCCAATTATTCGACTATCGACCTAATTTCATGATTTACCGATTTTGGTCGTGCATCACTAAATTTATAAATCTGTGACACCCCCAAATCTGAGGTCAAAGATTCAGGTCGTCACATCACCATCCAACCATATCATACCTGTATTAACTGTACAACTCAACAATACATCCATTCAGACCTCAATCTTAAGCACAAACAAGTTAGAGCCTCAGAAACGATAATCAAAAGTGCCACTAAATATTACAATTCATTTGTACAAATCAGAGTCTTACACAATTCCACTTATACAACTACACTTGAAGACAAGTCTTACTATTACAGTTGAAAACCTATCAGACTTACTCTGTCGTATCTATCAGGAACTAAATCATCTCCGGGGTAAATCTTCTACTCCTCTTCTGCTGTCGCGGAGTTAACCGACCAAATTCTTCTCTTTCTGAAAAGTTTTTATAAAGCAAGAATGAGCTACATAATGCTCAGCAAGTTCACCATTTGTAAAATAATAATGGGGTTTATTTCGAAAACATTCCCAACTATATGGGTAGATATCTCAGATTTCAAAACATAATTGGACACTGTATATGTCCGAGTTTGAATAAAACATCTATACTCACTAAGGAGCTTTAAGAATAACATATGAACCCTTTATAAGGTTCCCATTTCAATATATCACAAGTTTGAAAACATATACATATGAGTATATCATTTTTGGCAAAACACTCTACGGTTAACATACTGTACCGGGAATACATCTTTGCAAACCTCTTTCCTTCCATTAGCTTGGAAGGTTTCTCATTCAAAAACATTTCATTCTTTGAAACAATTGCAAGAGTGCACTAACACGTGCCAATCTCTATAAAAAATCTTGCAGTTCTAGATACCGCACGATGTCAATATTTTCTCATCAAAACCACACTATCGGCAACTTGGCACTTAGGCCCAAGAAGCAGTGTTTGAGTATTTTTCCAAAGTGGAGGATGGGACTTAAAGAAAACACAAAACCTGACAAGGATTGACGATGATCAGTCGCCACATCCAAGTCCAATAATCCGCGGGTCTTCTCTACCGGTAGAAGGATAGAAACTACATCCGTAACTATCCCCGGGTGAAAACTACATACGTAATCACCCTCGATGAAAACTACATCCGTAATCATCCTTCGGCAACACCTGGGCCGGAATAATAATTGATGGACCGCCTGGCTCACGGCCGCTTACACATCCCGGGAATCGTTCGTCAACGGTTCCCACACCTGCCAGAGTCCCTTTTTCTTTTTCTTTTGAAAACTTGATTTTGATTGAAAACAGAGTAATTGAGGTCCGACATCAGTCGACCGATGATTCTTGAAATCATACAAGAAGCAGAATCTAACCGGGAGTTTTCGAAAATGTTTTGAGTTCGAAAGAGTTCGAGTTTGAAAGTATTAAATGTATCTTGGATTGACTTCGTCTTTAAAATAATGAACGGTAATTAATAAATAATATTTTAAGATTTAATATTAATAATTAATAAAATAATTATTCGATAAAATAAACTTTTAATCCAAGATAGGGTTTTGAGTATTTACGAAGATATAAAAATAATTACTTGAGTATACGATACTCCCCGAATGACCCTTCGGGATTTCGCAAACTAGTTACGATATAATAATATACCACTCCCTGATCAATAGTATATACGGACCGCTACGACCTCTATTGCTAGAGTCGTTGTCCGAGGAAAATATTTCAATCTAAGTTCAAGGGGTACAAACATATATGTACTTATACAATCTCAATTGCATCAATACTTCGATATAGTTGAAAGCTACAAACACAACAGTGAAAGTCCTTGTATATGTATAAGTTTTGAAAAGTAAACTTGCCTTGGTTTGGTTGGGGTGGTCGAGCGTGCGGAGTCGAACGATCTATACATAAGCAATAACCGCTCGTTAATACCTTAACAATATCTCTTTAATTACGGGGTTTTAGGGGGGTACGAAATTAACTTAACGACTTCGTCTTATGACACTCTAGCCCCACTATAGGTTCATGTCGTCACTCGGTTACGCTCGTCACTTAATCGACTTAATTTATTTACCACATTCGAATCATAACCATTACCCCTAGAATCATGCTCCATTAACGACTTTTTCCCTTGCGCGAAATTTACTCTAGCATTTTTATAAAATCCAAAAATTCATATTTTAATCCAATTCTTTTTGGGTGATCCCACATATATTTTTAGGGGTTTAAACAAGGTTCACAAGGGGGTCACTTAGTGCTGTCCGGAATCCAGAAACACAATTCACTTCTCCGGCCATAACTTAAAATCTATACATGACCTAGCCATGAACCTTACATTTCCAGAAACTACATTCAATTATCTTTCCAACAATATATGGTAGGACATCAGGGGACAACATTTGGGGGTTCAAAACCGTGTTACAAGACAGGTCAAAGCTCCTGGAAAAACTCAGCAAGCATATACTACTTAGATCAACCATTTTTCACAATTCCACAACACAACCAACACTTAATTCACTTAGTTCATGGTTCAAAACACTCATGGAGATATATATACTATCCATAATCATAAAAGTCACAATCTCAACATCAAAACTCAAGATCCATGTCATCCATTACTTATACAACCAAGATTAACTCATATATACATGGATCTACTACCAAATATTATAAACACTACATAACCAAGAGGGTTTGTGATTTTTATACCTTCTTGAGCACCTACGAGCCTTGGATAAGCTTTACACAACTCAATAATACCTTGAATGGTCTCCTACAACCCTTACAATCCAAGATCTAAAAGAAAATCAAACATGGTTACTATTCACCCAATCTTTAACAATTTATAACTTGAATTTGGATGGATGAAATGGCTTGAAATTACTAACAAACCTTGTCTAGATGATGGAGAGGGCCTAGGATTTATGTTGTGATTTATGAGTGATGGGAAAGGGGGAAGAAGACTTTTTCTTCTTCACTTTTCTTTTTGGCCGAGAGCAAGAACAAAGGGGGGGGGGGGAAGAGTGTTTTGGTTTTTGTGTTTTGTGTGTGTTGGTTGAATAATTGATAAAGTTATGTTGGGTGATACATAATGTGTATGTATAGGCAAGTACTAGCAAGGCATGGTCTCATGTACTACTTGTCTCCCCTTTTTGAAAAAGCAAGTAACTAGTTACTATTCCTCTTCCAATTTGCTAAATAGTTTGCTTGTTCCTAACCACTTGGTTGCATGGGACTTGCATGCATACTACTCCTTGTATCATTATTCTTCCACCAATGCTTGTCGTTTAATATTTAATTCGTATCGTATATTAATTAATCTCTCATAATAATATTTGTCCCGTAAAGATTTCCCCTATAATTCCTTAAGTATTAATTGTGTAAATTCCTCGAATGTCCATAATTCCTCGTCATAATTCTTAATAAATCTTTTAATACTCTAACCATTCTCAAATCCCAAGTTTTATAAATCTTATTAACAATAAGACTCCTGCCTTCACAATCTTCCTTTTTATCTTACATAATGCATGCAACAACATAATCTCTCAGACAATCAATTCTATTAATCAACAGGGATGACTAGAAAGGTTCCATATTGACAATGTTACAAGATATTAAATAAAAGGAAGTATTACCAAAAATCAGGGTTCTTACAGCCTCCCCTCCTTAAAAGGATTCCGTCCCAGAATCAGGTTGAAAACAGTTGGGGGTGCTTTTCACGCATCGCGCTCTCTAGTTCCCATGTTGATTCTTCGACATTCTGATTCCTCCACAAAACACTCACTAATTTGACAACCTTGTTCCTCAGCACCTGTTCTTTTCTATCCATGATCTCTACGGGTTGCTCTACATATGTTAAGTCTGGTTGCAGATCCACTTGATCATGTTCTATCACATGTCGGAAGTCGGTATGGTAGGGTCGTAGCATGGACACATGGAACACATTATGTACTTGCTGCAAGCTCGGGGGTAAAGCCAATTCATAGGCTAACTTTCCAACTCGTCTCAAGATCTCAAAAGGTCCAATAAATCTTGGGTTTAGCTTCCCCTTCTTACCAAATCTCATCAATCCCTTCCATGGTAATACCTTCAACATCACAAACTCTCCTACCTCATAACCTTTGTTCTTGCGGGTCTGGTCCGCATACTTCTTCTGTCTGTCTTGGGCCGCTACCAGCCGTCCTCTTATGAGTTCGATAGTTTCTCTTGTCTATTGGACCAGTTCAGGTCCTAAAATCTTCCGCTCTCCAACCTCTTCCCAATACAAGGGAGACCGACATCTTCGTCCGTATAAAGCTTCATATGGGTGCATGCCTATACTCGCATGGTAACTGTTGTTGTAGGAAAATTCGATCAACGGCAAGTGGTCATCCCAACTTCCCTTAAAATCAATGGCTCATACCCTCAACATGTCGTCGATGGTCTGGATGGTCCTCTCACTCTGTCCGTCTGTTTGAGGATGGTATGCAGTACTCATTTAACTTGGTCCCCACACACTCCTGAAAACTTCTCCAGAACCTGGAGTTGAACCTTGGGTCTCTCCCAGATGCAATGCTCACAGGAACCCCATGCCTTACCACGATCTCCTTAGATATCTTATAAATTTGACCATTCGAAATAATGGGTTTCGTAAAAAAATAATGACTTTTACATACACTCGTCTGCACCGTAAAGGCGTAATATCAATTCGAAATCTTCATTTAATAATTCGTACATATCGTGATTGCAAAAATTTCTCATCCACCCATAAAATTAATTTTCATCCAGGTTTCGAATATTCACGAAATTTAGGGTTATTGCAGTCTCCTCTCCTTGAAAGGATTCTATCTTAAGAACCTAAAGATAATAGTTGTGGATACAATTCCAACCTTACCCTTTCCAACTCTCAGGTTGACACTTCAACCCTATTGTTCTCTCACCTTGGTCTCACCAACGCTTTAATGTCGTTTCTCAACGCATGCTCTCCTCGACCTGTTTTCCTTTATCGGTTGTTCTATGAATGAAAGTTTCTATCCCACTACTATGCGTTCCTCTTCTACCTTGTTCATAGTATCTGTGTTGAGTCCTTGTATCGTTGGCCCGTGAATACTTTATGGTCGTGTTTTATAATCTGAGACAACGTCAATACGCACGGTATTTCTCATATTCCTTGGCTTGATTAGCACGCTTGTGTTGCCTCCCGTCAGTCGTTACCACTTGCTATGGATACTGTATAGTCTTCGGTATACGTCGAACCAGTTCAGCTACTATATCCCTCGTTCATTGACTTCTTCGTAACGCAAGAAAAGCGGAACTTCTTCTTTCACAATACGATTTACAAGAGACGTCCTTACGTTCGCAGGGTGATGATCGTGATAACAACATTCATTTCATGGATAAGTTTTTATTCTCGATTTCCCCGTGAAATCTAAGGCACGACACTAAATACAAATTCGATCGTCTGGATAATTCTTCTTCCCTGTCCGTCAACCACAGATCAAATTAGTACATACGCTCAATCTCTTTGTTAAATATACCTGAAAACTCCTTCAATATTCGAAGTTTAACCTTAAGTCTTTATCAGACGTAATCGCTGCAGAAGTTTTATATTGCACCACCATATCTTCCGTATAATATTCGATAATCTTCTCAATGGAAAGTCTCTCGTAGGTAAATCACTTGGTCCAACAATTATAAGTCAACTAGGGCCATCTCTTGGCTCGGTCTTTGGCGACGTACTTATGAAATTCATTATAATTCCGTTCACGTTCAATATTTTCTACAGGCGGAATTAATCCACTAGATCTCTATCATTTTGTTTTTGACATGTTGCGTTTGTATTTAATAGTTTGCCAATATTTGCCAAACATTCTCTTAATTCTCTGTACATCTTTGTCCTTCCCCATAATTTAGTCATTTTCCTCTAACATTATTCTTTATTGTATATACTCTATTTTCTTGGTCAATACTGACTGAATTCTGATTTTGAATAATCCCTTCTATAGGTATCGGCCACCACACTGGTCTTTCCTGGGAAATAACAAATTCCTCCATTATACTCTCTGTTCCCTTCCGTCACCTTCTCTTTCTTATGTTTAGTTCTAATATGAAGATATACTTATGGCACTTGTGGAAAACTTTCACACTTTTCTCATAAAGTTAACGTCTCAGTTTTATGCGTGAATGCCATCATGACTAATCCCAGACTCACGGTTAGTATATCCTATCCCGTAACCTTTATGTTGTTTAGAAGTATAGGCTATCATTCCCTTTCTACTGCATCAGCACACCTCTTAAACTCTTGAAAGACGCATCATCGTGACTTTCAAAGTCCTCTTTTTATCATCAAGTATAGCTAACAATGAGGTTGTTGCTAATATCTCATTTCATCCATAAACTTTGGTCATTAATCCATAAATGTAAGAACCCCAAATTTTGGATATAATTAAAACTTTTTATTAAGTAATGATAAAATGAGGAACAATGATTCCGATAACAAGGTCACCAGCTCTAATGAATGGTGGTTTCAAAGAACAATGATTGTAATGAATGGATATTGCTTTGGACAATGATCCTGATGCATTGGTATATTGTCAGAATAGAGTAATTCGATGGTTGAGGACCTAGATAAGAATAATCTACCATCCAGGAAGGAGCTAATGGATCCTTGAAGGGAAATGAGTACGTGCATAGTGTTTCCCGTACGTGCATAGTGTTTCCCGTACGTGCATAGTGTTTCCCGTACGTGCATAGTGTTTCCTGTACGTGCATAGTAATTTGGTGGATGAATAGTGATTTTGTAAGTTGGAAAACTTTTCACTCCACCCTATGTACGGGACGTGATATGGATGTTTCGAAGTTATATTAGTAATACGCGGAGGAAATAAGTGAATGCAGAGACGATCGGAATTCAGAAATTCCAAATTCTTTTCGGTATAATATTTGACCGGACAGTGGATTAAATATTATTATAATCCAAGAATTGAGATATTAACTTTGAGGATTTGATATTTTGGGATGTTATTATATTTGATTTAAGAATGAAGGTAGGAAACCACTGAGGAGTGGTTATGGCTACATTGTAATTATTGATATTTGGAAAGAATGAATGGAATTCGACCTTATTATGTTTATGTCTTGAAGAATGCTAAAGGGTGACAACATAGGTAAGAATAATCTATCTTCTAAGGGAATAAGATATGGCAACTTCAAGCAAGAGAATACCCTCATGTCATCCAGATCGATAACGATTAATCCAGTAGTTCCGTAAAAAGGTTAAGGAACGATCGAAAGAGAATACGGACAATTGTACCACCCTAAGAGAACAAGTAAAGAATACAGAATGAATAGTGTTTGGTGGGAGTATATAATAATATGAGACGACACTATACAGAAGCATTCGGAACGGATTTCCGAGTTCGTATTAGTGATCCAGGGGGAAAATAAGTGTATGTAAAAACTGTCGGATTCTGAAAAACCGCACTTTTATTTTCTCCGAGAGTTCCCTGGACACTGATAGCCTTAAGTATTTAACGAATGGATTTAAGGAATATAAATTGGAAAGTTAGAATGAAAGATGGAGAATGAAAGTATTAATATTAAAGAGGATTCCCGGTAAACCCTAATTAGAAATCCGTGAAATATTATCACGAACGATCAATCGAAACGGGTAATAACCGGACACAGAAACAAGCAGAGGAAGCAAGAGTCTTGTGTAAGCTACTAGAATAAATATCTAGCAACCAAGTGTCTTAAAGTAACTAGCATACTTGGAGATGGAAGTAGTACTTAGAAAAACCAACCAATACTTAGCCTTCCACCATCCAAAACATAACACTTGTCTCTCCAAATTGCCTCATCCATGACATCACACTCCACTAACACAACTAGGATGAGATATTATCTATCCAAATTCACTTTATGCAAAAATTGACCAAGGAAAAGCAAGAAACCAAGCAAACACTCTCCATTCCTTTCTTTTCTTCAAAGTTTCGGCCAAGGAGCTAGAAAAGGAGGTTCCCACCATTGTTTGTTCTTCTAATTTTTAGGGTAAGTACTACATATCATAGCTTAGATCCCCTAGAAATTTCAGCCTCAAATTCACTTCCTTTCATTTTCAAATAAATCATCAAAGGTGATGATGAATAGTGTTTCCAAGAACTAATCTTTGTTTTTCTTGTTTTCATGGTTGGTCCTAGCTAAGTTAATTCCATCCAAGGGCAATACCAAGCTTTGTGAGGCTATTACATACTACAAGGAAGGTATAAGACTTGAAAACCCTTGCTCTACTTTGAGTTTTAAGCATGTTCTTGATGGATCTAGCTTAGTTATGATTATGTTCATGTTATAAGCATGTTTAGTTAGTGATTTAGTGATTTGATTAACATGATGAGTTTGATACTAAGATCAGTGGCTTCTGGTCTTGTTGGGGTGCTTATTATGTGTATAAGTTGATTAGATGCCCGGTGTGGCTTGGTTGTTGCGTAATGAATTTTAGAACGCTCGATTCGTAGCCGTCGTAATGCCCGATTTTCATTAACACTAAGAAACCGAACTGGTCAGTAGACATAACTCTCTGTTCTTGGCAAGTTAATGAACCCTACTGATAGATTTTTGAACATAGATCACTTTGGCGAAAGAATCGAAGCATTTTGATTTACGGTTTAGGAATTATGACCAAATTACTAAAAGTAGTTCGAATCCGTAAACGAAAGTCCGTAACTGATATTGAACCCTCGTAAACTATGTAACGTCATGGCGAATCTTGGTAAATAAATACTAGGGGTAAGAAGGAAGGTGTGAAAGAAAACCGTATGTCAAAAAGAGCATTTTTCGATTTATTAAAAATGTTCGAGTCAAGGTTAAACGCGAACGAACCCCTAAAAGACGACTCTTTTATAACTTCGGTAAAACACTTAGAAAACGGGCGATAAAACTCGGAGTATAATATTGGTTCGTAACGATCAACCTTAGAACTCATATGACTTAAGTATGTCCCAAGTATAATTGCAGTGACATGTCGTATTAACGAACGAATGTCGGGTCGGATCAGTGATAATAAGTAATCCACTAAAAAGGGGTATAACGAGATAACTCGAGAACGTGTTTCGAATTAAGTATAACTTAACTTTTAATATGTTAAGTGATTAATCCCGAATGCCTTGGCTATTTATAGATCACCAAGCTGAACCGGGACCCGCTACCACTACCCCTTACCGTACTCGACTACCAGGCAAGTTTCAATTCCCTTCTTTTAGGCTGTTGTTGTGATTGAATAAATATATATATATATATATATATATATATATATATATATATATATATATATATATATATATATATATATATATATATATATATATATATGATTGCTGATATACATATGCCATTGCATGCATGCCTACTTTCAAGTTGAATTGATATACTTGTTCCCTGAATGTTACTGTTGGCTTATAAGCTAGATAGTTATACATCAGTTATAAGCCGGTTATTGTAAGACCCTCATAGAAGGGCGTATACATCTTATTCATCAAATATAGACCGGGAGTCAATATTTCTTGATATATCGAGATTACCTCGGAGGAAAGTATTTAAGTAAATATTTTCCATTATTCGGGCGACGAATATTATTTGAATATTCGTTCGAGATTATTTATTTTAACGATCTTTACTTCAAATAATTATTTGAACGTAACTATTCGACGAATAATATTTTTAATATTCATTCAGAGTCGAATTATTTATCGATTATTATTGCGAATATTCTTCTAAAGGTTGGACTACTAAATGAATATTAATTGGATATTAATTTAGAATATTATTCATTAAATGAATATTACTTTTGAGTATTCATTTAAGACAGTAATTACCTATCGAATATTATTTTAATGTTCATCTGAAACTTGATTTATTTATCGAGTCTTATCTCGAATATTCCTTTAAAGCTTGGATTACTAAATGAACATTACTTGATATTCATTTAGAATATTATCCATTAAATGAATATTACTTTAACAATATTCATTTAAATTCCTAATTAATTATGAATATTATTTTGAATATTCATCCAGGGTTCTATTTAATCATCGAATATTATTTTAAATATTTTAAATATTCCTTTCAGGTCTTATTAATTAATGAATATTATTTGGAATATTCATTTGAATATTTAGTTATGCAATAAATATTCTCTCGATATTTCTTCAAGAATTATTTGAGAGATACTCTGATTAAAGATATTCTTTCATATTCCTAAATATTCCGTAAAATATTTTAATTCAATAAATATTCTCTGAATATTTATTCCATACTTAGAATAACCTCGATAAGGTTTATCTTCTTCGATTATTACAGAAAATATTTCGGAGTCATATTATTATTAATCTTATATCAAGAAAGGTTCTCAGACATCATTCTTCTTTGAGTCTATCTCCTTAATAATAAGGGAACCTTACTTGGAAAATGTTATTTATCTTGTCGACTTCCCGGTCATAAAGTATTCCCTTCACTCGCAACTCGGGTGCTGTTGACTTATTAAGTCGTTGCTTACCTTCTCATCTTTCGAGGGGTAAGATTACTGGAACAAGTTGATATCCGTTACCAAGTAATAGCTTGGGAGTTATTGATAAATTTTCCTTTCCAACTAGATACGACTACTTTGTGGAGTCTTATCAACAAGTATTATACTTGGGGAAAGGGGGACGAACGTTACATTCAGAATCATGAATTCTATTTGAACTAGGAGTCGTGTAAGAGGCCGAGTAGCGCCAGTCCATCCCCTTTGGCCCAACCGTTGGCCGGGGAGAGCTAGTAAGGCGGTATACAAGTAAAGCCGTCAGTTCTTCCTTCTACCGGTAGTAAATCTAATTTGAGCTGTACGATCTTGACTGATCCTCAAGATTGGAAAAGCGGGCGCGGTGAATACTCCATCATTGGTTCATCATCCAAACTTATTTATTTCCTGCAACATGATTACTGTTGGCAGAGCTGGAAAAGTGTTCGTAACTGGAATTGCAATATTTTCCTTGCAAGTTCCTCTTTATAATATCTTGCTTATTTTCGACATAGCAGATATTCCCTCATATATTTACATTTTGAGTTACCTTGTAACTTCATCGTTCATATTATACTGGCATCATTTCCGTAAATGCATGGCATATGGTTTGAAAGATACTTTTGAACTGTTATACATTATCGTTCAGTTATATATTATTGTTGGTGGGCTATTGCTCACCCTTGCTTTATTATTATATCACAACAACAGCTAGACCAGATGACTCGTACAAGGCGCACTCGACGCGGGCGAGGACGATGAGACTACCAGAGCTGAAGAAGAAGCTATTGGTAGGGTATATTTATTCTTTCAGTACCAAGAATATGGTCTAGTATGACTTATGTAAATGGATGGCAAAGAGTATGTATTTATATTGAAATCCTTTTGGATTGTAAGAACTCATAATGTGATTAATAAAAATTTGATTGTTACTCTGATTTCATCTCTGGGACTATAACGGGTGTGTTTTATATTGTTGTGTTGGGTTATAGAGACGTAATTTATTTTATGTTTAGGAAAGTTCAATTGTTGTGGACAGAATTGGAAACCGTAACCACCGGATCCCGGACCCCAGATCTGGGGGTGTTACAGAAGTGGTATCAGAGCGTACGTTATAAACCCCAGAGATGAGGTGACGTTAAAACAATAAATTCAATAAGATAATAAGAACTCTTGCCAAGTTCATAGTCGGACTACTTAATGTAGTGATGACAAATAAAACCCTTATGGGAACTCGTAAGTACAATGATAGTAACTTAGCTTGATATCGTATCGACGAGTAAGGCGACTGACCTTGAGGCATACGAGCAACAGCGCGATGATGCTTTATATGCTAAAGATCAGCGGGTAATTCGATGGAGTACCCTACTGGAGACCCGGAAGAGGTTCCAGCAGATAAGGAAAATCCTGTTAGGATAAGGAGCTTACCCATGGGTAATGAGGGTCGCAGCCAGAATGACTGTGATGATTAAGATATGGTGCTCAGAAAAGTGAGTATAAAGAACCGAGATATTATTAAGAGATCTGAAGATGCATGTTGAATTCATAGCCGGACTACCAGATGTAGTACCAGCAAGAAAGAAGGATTGGAAGAATTACTTGAGATCTTATACGGAAATAGATTAGAATCCTTAGAGATTTTCATCTTAACAAAGAAAGAGCTAGAGGGATGTATGATTATCAAAGACAGCGATATAGGACGAGGAGCAGAGTCCCTAGGAATAGTTGAGAATGAGGCAGTAAGTGCCATATCATTTGATAAATGAATCAGTATGAATATTGTCAGTAATAATTCGCCATGAGAAGGCAGGTGTCGTAGGTTGTAAATTATGGAACCAAATTAAGGTTAATAAGGTGGTTTTATTAAGGAAAATGTTCATTTTATGAATGAATCATTTAGAAAGTAAAGACATTGGGAAGTGATAGCATGATTGGGTAAAATTATATAAGGAAGTAGCAAGCAAGACAATGATCTCAGAACCTACCGGAAGATAAGACCAGTGAGTCAAGATGAACTCGTAATGAGACTACTGCCAGAGACTGAGTATAGAGTTAATTCAACTCAGTTAAATGATGAACCAGAAACGTTAGATGCATGTGATTTAGAGGAATATTAAATTCCTTCTTCTCTTTGAATGGATTATAGTAGTACCTTAAGTTTATTCCGATGCGGAATTATAATAGATCAAGTAATACGATCAGTAGTTAAAGAGAAAAATGTGAGAAAATCTTCCTGGAGCTAAAAGGTGAAATTGGTAATGACCAAGAGCTGGCATTGCTTAATGGAAAAAAGGAGACTTTGTGCTTCCAACGACGCTTCGCATAAAGGGTTAGGTAGACCGACATTTGGTAGTATTGAATATCAGGACGTATAGGTATCAGGACGTTGTGACGGGTTTCAGTTTGAAACTATTGATTCCCTTCTAAGGGATGGATATAATTGATTCCTTTCCAGTGGGTAAACTTCCAATCTGATGATGATTATTTCGTTAACTATGACTGCTTATGATTCCACCTGCTTGGAGGTTCAAAGAACTATTCTTCAGGTTTCGAAACTGGTTTCCTTAATGTTACCAGTAGGTGGGTAGATTGATCAAAATTTCCCTGAGTCTGGAAAGGAATTCGGTGAATTTTGGCAAACCTTGTCTTTCTGATTATCAGAGAATGTCATTGAAGAGAGTAGAAACTGGAGCAAACCCTGTGATTTGGGTAAGGATGCTGTAAAATGGGTTAGTAAACGGACCCTGAGCATTACAATCGACGGTAGTGATAAAATGATGAAGTGAGATTGGACGAAAACAGGAAATGTAAGTAAGAAACCAGCCGGACTGAGAAATTCCAGGATTGACTTAAATGAAAAAGCTGTTATGCCAGGGATGGTAAGCTTGTGTGGCACGCAGGATTGATAAGAATAGTTGAAAAGATAAAAGTGGAGGAAAGGTGACCGGAGACGGTGCCGAGTAGTCGATTAAGACTTATATGGAGTAAAGTTTTGGAAAGGTAGAAAGGTATCAAAGAAGAAGGCACTATGCTGACAATTGCTAGAAAAGTAATGCTATTAGCCAACCCCTAAAATCATATATTTTTATTTTAGTGTGGCCAGTTGAGGCCAAGTCACAACGGACTATAAAGTGACTAGACCAGCAATGAAAAGACAAAGCAGGGTTGCTTCTAAGTAAGCACCGACTGCAAGGGCTTCTGATATAAAGGAAATATTAATTAGATCGTAGGAGTCTTCTATTAAACCCTTTGCAACCCATGTTTTGATGGGGAATTTACTAGACCTTTTTGGGATGGGGTAACCCGTACTAAAGTGACTCATGTGTATATGGTTGTCCAAGATTACGAGTAAAATGGAAGTATAGTGACTTGAGATGTATGATGTTAGGGTATCATGAATACCATGAACATATTACGACTAAGGGAAGTAAACAACGAAGGTTTATGAAGAGAGTATAGAAATGGTCAGAGATGGATCAGTATGCTGTAGAAATTTTGTCTAAGGCAAGTACATTTGAGAAGAACGATAAGTACTAAGAGATTCACGTTGAACTCGACCAATATCTTCCAAAACATCCTTGCTACCATTACCAAGTTCTGTAAGAGAGGAGATAGGCATACGTTGCCTTTTTGGAAGGCCAAATAGGCTGACAACTATCTGAAAGAAGAGGGTGGCATTAAGCCACCGATCGATTATCAAATGAGAATGATTGAAAAGAGACCTTTATTAAGGATACATGATCTGATTGCCAATTATAAGATGCAAGAATTCTTTGGCAGTTGAATTAAGGATAGGATATCCATAAATTAAGACAAACCCTAGGGAATGCACAAGGGGTGGCATTAACCCTAATAACGACATTATGACTTCAGATGTAAGAACCCCAAATTTTGGATGTAATTAAAACTTTTTATTAAGTAATGATTAAATGAGGAACAATGATTCCGACAACAAGGTCACCAGCTCTAATGAGTGGTGGTTTCAAAGAACAATGATTGTAATGAATGGATATTGCTTTGGACAATGATCCTGATGCATTGGTATATTGTCAGAATAGAGTAATTCGATGGTTGAGGACCTGGATAAGAATAATCTACCATCCAGGAAGGAGCTAATGGATCCTTGTAGGGAAATGAGTACGTGCATAGTATTTCCCGTACGTGCATAGTATTTCCCGTACGTGCATAGTATTTCTCGTACGTGCATAGTGTTTCCTGTACGTGCATAGTAATTTGGTGGATGAATAGTGATTTTGTAAGTTGGAAAACTTTTCACTCCACCCTATGTACGAGACGTGATATGGATGTTTCGAAGTCATATTAGTAATACGCGGAGGAAATAAGTGAATGCAGAGACGATCGGAATTCAGAAATTCCAAATTCTTTTCGGTATAATATTTGACCGGACAGTGGATTAAATATTATTATAATCCAAGAATTGAGATATTAACTTTGAGGATTTGATATTTTGGAATGTTATTATATTTGATTTAAGAATGAAGGTAGGAAACCACTGAGGAGTGGTTATGGCTACAATGTAATAATTGATATTTGGAAAGAATGAATGGAATTCGACTTTATTATTTCTATGTCTTGAAGAATGCTAAAGGGTGACAACATAGGTAAGAATAGTCTATCTTCTAAGGGAATAAGATATGGCAAATTCAAGCAAGAGAATACTCTCATGTCATCCAGATCGATAGCGATTAATCCAGTAGTTCCGTAAAAAGGTTAAGGAACGATCGAAAGAGAATACGGACAATTATACAACCCTAAGAGAACAAGTAAAGAATACAAAATGAATAGTGTTTTGGTGGGAGTATATAATAATATGAGACGACACTATATAGAAGTATTCGGAACGGATTTCCGAGTTCATATTAGTGATCCAGGGGGAAAATAAGTGTATGTAAAAGCTGTCGGATTCTGAAAAACCGCACTTTTATTTTCTCCGAGAGTTCCCTGGACACTGATAGACTTAAGTATTTAACGAATGGATTTAAGGAATATAAATTGGAAAGTTAGAATGAAAGATGGAGAATGAAAGTATTAATATTAAAAAGGATTCCCGGTAAACCCTAATTAGAAATCCGTGAAATATTCCTACGAACGATCAATCGAAACGGGCAATAACCGGACACAGAAACAAGCAGAGGAAGCAAGAGTCTTGTGCAAGCTACTAGTATAAAATATCTAGTAACCAAACTAGAATCAAGGAACTAGCACCCTAGAGAATGCAACTAAGTACTTAGCAAGGCAACCATGTAGTTAAGCTAAAACCACCACATTTTCAACACTTGTCATGGTAATTCCTCATCCAACACCTCATCACTTTAATAAAGTGAATTTATACAAGATATTTTCTAAACCAAGCAATAATTCACACAAAATAGATGAGAGCAAAGTGAAGCAAGCCAAACAACTCTATTCTCCCATTCTTTCTTCCATTCGGCTTTAAGGAAATTCAAAAACAAAAGTCCACCTTCCACTCCTTGTTTGATCTTGTAATTTTTAAGGTGAGTTCTATATTTCAAGAAACTAATCTCCTAGAAATTTCAAGTCCAAAATCCTTTGTTTCCATTTTCAAATAAATCATTTACAAGGAGGGTGAATAGTGTTCTTCAAGAACTAATGTTGGTTTTCTTTGATTTTTATGGTTGATTTAGCTAGCTTAAGGCCACCCAAGGATCATACAAAGCTTAGTGAGGCTAGAACACACTCCAAGGAAGGTATAAAGCTCTTGAAACCCTAACCCTTGTTTGAGATTTAAGCATGTTTATGATAGTTATAACTTAGTTATGGTTATGTTAAGATTATAAGCATGATTATGTATGGATTTTGGATTAATGATGTAAATAGCTAGATGAACGGAAAGGCATTGCTTGGCCTCAGTTCATGTATATAAGTCATGTATATGTTGTTTGGGTTGGATACTATGTTTATGGGAAGATTCGAAATTAGTAGATATTCGATTTACAGCCGTTATAATGCCCGATTTTGCAATACCATGTTTTGTATGCCATTTTCCATGTCGAACCCCTACTGTCCAGAGACCTTATCTGCCATGATAGGATAGGTAATGTTCTAAGCTTCGTTTTGATATAAAGATCACGTGAAACGGACCTACGGTTTAGGATTTATGACCAAATTACTAAAAGTAGTTCGAATCCGTAAACGAAAGTTCGTAACTGTAATTGACCCCTCGTAAACTATGTAACGTCATGGCGAATCTTGGTAAATAAATACTAGAGGTAAAAAGGAAGGTGTGAAAGAAAGCCGTATGTCAAAAGGATCATTTTTCGATTTATTAAAAATGTTCGAGTCGAGGTTAAACGCGAACGAACCCCTAAAAGACGACTCTTTTATAACTTCGGTAAAACACTTAGAAAACGGGCGATAAAACTCGGAGTATAATATTGGTTCGTAACGATCAACCTTAGAACTCATATGACTTAAGTATGTCCCAAGTATAAGTGCAGTGACATGTCGTATTAACGAACGAATGTCGGGTCGGATCAGTGAGAATAAGTAATCCACTAAAAGGGGTATAACGAGATAACTTGAGAACGTGTTTCGATTTAAGAATAACTTAACTTTTAATATGTTAAGTGATTAATCCCGAATGCCTTGGCTATTTATAGATCACCAAGCTGAACCGGGACCCGCTACCACTACCCCTTACCGTACTCGACTACCAGGCAAGTTTCAATTCCCTTCTTTTAGGCTGTTGTTGTGATTGAATAAATATATATATATGATTGCTGATATACATATGCCATTGCATGCATGCCTACTTTCAAGTTGAATTGATATACTTGTTCCCTGAATGTTATTCTTGGCTTATAAGCTAGATAGTTATATATCAGTTATAAGCCGGTTATTGTAAGACCCTCATAGAAGGGCGTATACATCTTATTAATCAAAAATAGATCGGGAGTCAATATTCCTTGATATATCGAGATTACCTCGGAGGAAAATATTTAAGTAAATATTTTCTATTATTTGGGCGACGAATATTATTTGAATATTCGTTCGAGACTAATTATTTTAACGATTCTTACTTCAAATAATTATTTGAACGTAACTATTCAACGAATAATATTTCTCAATATTCATTCAGAGTCGAATTGATTATCGATTATTATTTCGAAAATTCTTCTAAAGATGAGACTACTAAATGAATATTATTTGGATATTCTTTTAGAATATTATTTTATTAAATAAATATTACTTTTGAATATTCATTTAAGATATTGAATACTTGATGAATATAATTTTAATATTCATCTGAAGCTTGATTTAATTATCGAATATTATCTCGAATATTCCTTAAGGCTTGGATTACTAAATGAATATTACTTGATATTCATTTAGGATATTATTCATTAAATAAATATTACTTTTGAATATTCATTTAAATTCCTAATTAATTATGAATATTACCTTAAATATTCTTTTCAGGTCTTATTAATTAATGAATATTGTTTTGAGTATTCATTTAAATATTTATTTATTCAATAAATATTCTCCTGATATTTCTTCAGGGATTATTTTGAGAAACACTCTGATTATAGATATTCTTTCATATTCCCAAATATTCTTTAAATATTTTAACTCAATAAATATTCTCTGAATATTTATTCCATACTTAGAATAATCTCGATAAGGTTTATCTTCTTCGATTATTACAGAAAATATCTCGGAGTCATATTATTATTAATCTTATATCAAGAAAGGTTCTCAGACATCATTCTTCTTTGAGTCTATCTCCTTAATAATAAGGGAACCTTACTTGGAAAATGTTATTTATCTTGTCGACTTCCCGGTCATAAAGTATTCCCTTCACCCGCAACTCGGGTGCTGTTGACTTATTAAGTCGTTGCTTACCTTCTCATCTTTCGAGGGGTAAGATTACTGGAACAAGTTGATATCCGTTACCAAGTAATAGCTTGGGAGTTATTGGTAAATTTTCCTTTCCAACTAGATACGACTACTTTGTGGAGTCTTATCAACAAGTATTATACTTGGGGAAAGGGGGACGAACGTTACATTCAGAATCATGAATTCTATTTGAACTAGGAGTCGTGTAAGAGGCCGAGTAGCGCCGGTCCATCCCCTTTGGCCCAACCGTTGGCCGGGGAGAGCTAGTAAGGCGGTATACAAGTAAAGCCGTCAGTTCTTCCTTCTACCGGTAGTAAATCTAAATTGAGCTGTACGATCTCGACTGATCATCAAGATTGGAACAGCGGGCGCGGTGAATACTCCATCATTGGTTCATCATCCAAATTTATTTATTTCCTGCAACATGATTACTGTTGGCAGAGTTGGAAAAGGGTCATAACTGGAATTGCAACCTTTTCTTGCAAGTTCCTCTTCTTAATAACAATAAGAATATCTCGCTTACTTTGATGTAGCAGATATTTCTACAAACAAATACTTTAAGTTACCTTGTAACTTCATCGTTCATATTATACTGGCATCATTTCCGTAAATGCATGGCATATGGTTTGAAAGATACTTTTGAACTGTTATACATTATCGTTCAGTTATATATTATTGTTGGTGGGCTATTGCTCACCCTTGCTTTATTATTATATCACAACAACAGCTAGACCAGATGACTCGCACAAGGCGCACTCGACGCGGGCGAGGACGATGAGACTACCAGAGCTGAAGAAGAAGCTATTGGTAGGGTATATTTATTCTTTCAGTACCAAGAATATGGTCTAGTATGACTTATGTAAATGGATGGCAAAGAGTATGTATTATATTGAAATTCTTTTGGATTGTAAGAACTCATAATGTGATTAATAAAAATTTGATTGTTACTCTGATTTCATCTCTGGGACTATAACGGGTGTGTTTTATATTGTTGTGTGGGTTATAGAGACGTAATTTATTTTATGTTAAGGAAAGTTCAATTGTTGTGGACAGAATTGGAAACCGTAACCACCGGATCCCGGACCCCGGATCTGGGGGTGTTACAGAAGTGGTATCAGGGCGTACGTTATAAACCCCAGAGATGAGGTGACGTTAAAACAATAAATTCAATAAGATAATAAGAACTCTTGCCAAGTTCATAGTCGGACTACTTAATGTAGTGAGGACATATAAAACCCTTATGGGAACTCGTAAGTATAATGATAGTAACTTAGCTCGATATCGTATCGACGAGTAAGGCGACAGACCTTGAGGCATACGAGCAACAGCGCGATGATGCTTTATATGCTGAAGATCAGCGGGTAATTCGATGGAGTACCCTACTGGAGACCCGGAAGAGGTTCCAGCAGATAAGGAAAATCCTGTTAGGATAAGGAGCTTACCCATGGGTAATGAGGGTCGCAGCCAGAATGACTGTGATGATTAAGATATGGTGCTCAGAAAAGTGCGTATAAAGAACCGAGATATTATTAAGAGATCTGAAGATGCATGTTGAAGTCATAGCCGGACTACCAGATGTAGTACCAGCAAGAAAGAAGGATTGGAGGAATTACTTGAGATCTTATACGGAAATAGATGAGAATCCTTAGAGATTTTAACAAAGAAAGAGCTAGAGGGATGTATGATTATCAAAGACATCGATTTAGGGCGAGGAACAGAGTCCCTAGGAATAGTTGAGAAGGAGGCAGTAAGTGCCATATCATTTGATAAATGAATTAGTATGAATATGGTCAGTAATAATTCGCCATGAGAAGGCAGGTGTCGTAGGTTGTAAATTATGGAACCAAATTGAGGTTTATAAGGTGGTTTTGTTAAGGAAAATGTTCATTTTATGAATGAATCATTTAGAAAGTAAAGACATTGGGAAGTGATAGCATGATTGGGTAAAGTTATATAAGGAAGTAGTAAGCAAGACAATGATCTCAGAACCTACCGGAAGATAAGACCAGTGAGTCAAGATGAACTCGTAATGAGACTACTGCCAGAGACTGAGTATAGAGTTAATTCAACTCAGTTAAATGATGAACCAGAAACGTTAGATGCATGTGATTCAGAGGAATATTAAATTCCTTCTTCTCTTTGAATGGATTATAGTAGTTACCTTAAATTTACTCCGACACGGAATTATAATAGATCAAGTAATACGATCAGCAGTTAAAGAGAAAAATGTGAGAAAATCTTCCTGGAGCTAAAAGGTGAAATTGGTAATGACCAAGAGCTGGCATTGCTTAATGGAAAAAGGAGACTTTGTGCTTCCAATGACGCTTCGCATAAAGGGTTAGGTAGACCGACATTTGGTAGTATTGAATATCTGGACGTTATGACAAGTTTCAGTTTGAAACTATTGATTCCCTTCTAAGGGATGGATATAATTGATTCCTCTCCAGTGGGTAAACTTCCAATCCGATGATGATTATTTCGTTAACTATGACTGCTTATGATTCCACCTGCTTGGAGGTTCATAGAACTATTCTTCAGGTTTCGAAACTGGTCTCCTTAATGTTACCAGTAGGTGGGTAGATTGATCAAAATTTCCCTGAGTCTGGAAGGGAATACGGTGAATTTTGGCAAACCTTGTCTTTCTGATTATCAGAGAATGTCACGGAAGAGAGTAAAAATTGGAGCAAACCCTGTGATTTGGGTAAGGATGCTGTAAAATGGGTTAGTAAACGGACCCTGAACATTACAATCGACGGTAGTGATAAAATGATGAAGTGAGATTGGACGAAAATAGGAAATGTAAGTAAGAAACCAGCCGGACTGAGAAATTCCAGGATTGACTTAAATGAAAAGGCTGTTATGCCAGGAATGGTAAGCTTGTGTGGCACGCAGGATTGATAAGAATAGTTGAAAAGATAAAAGTGGAGGCAAGGTGACCGGAGACGGTGCCGAGTAGTCGATTAAGACTTATATGGAGTAAAGTTTTGGAAAGGTAGAAAGGTATCAAAGAAGAAGGCACTATGCCGGCAATTGCTAGAAAAGTAATGCTATTAGCCAACCCTAAAATCATATATTTTTATGTGTGGCCAGTTGAGGCCAAGTCACAACGGACTATAAAGCGACTAGACCAGCAATGAAAAGACAAAGCAGGGTTGCTTCTAAGAAAGCACCGACTGGAAGGGCTTCTGATATAAAGGAAACATTAATGAGATCGTTTGAATCTTCTGCCGAACAACCCATGTTTTGATTGGGAATTCACTAGACCTTTTTGGGATGGGGTCACCCGTACTACAGTGACTCATGTGTATATGGTTGTCCAAGATTTCGAGTAAAATGGAAGTATAGTGACTTGAGATGTATGATGTTAGGGTATCATGAATACCATGAATATATTATGACGGAGGAAAGTAAACAATGAAGGTATATGAAGAGGGTATAGAAAAGGTCAGAAATTGAACAGTATGCTGTAGGAATTTTGTCTGAGGCAAGTACCTTTGCGAAGAACGATAAGCACTAAGAGATTCACGTTGAACTCGACCAATATCTTCCAGAACATCCTTGCTACCATTAACAAGTTCGGTAAGAGAAGAGATTAACATACGTTGCCTTTTTGGAAGGCCAAATAGGCTGACAACAATCTGAAAGAAGAGGGTGGCATTAAACCACCGATCGATTATCAAATGAGAATGATTGAAAAGAGACCTTTATTAAGGATACATGACCTGATTGCCAATTATAAGATGCAAGAATTCCTTGGCAGTTGAATTAAGGATAGGATATCCATAAATTAAGACAAACCCTGGGGAATGCACAAGGGGTGGCATTAACCCTAATAACGACATTATGACTTCAGATGATATGAGCTGGACTTGCTAAGGCAACAATGACCGGTAAGGATTATTAAAAAGAGTGCTGGAAAGAACATAGATAGAATTATTAGAGTATTGATCAATGACATTTTGACATACCCGGTACCCAGAAAATACCGGAGGAATGATAAGGATGGCCTACGAAACCTTACAAGGAAAAAAGGTAATATTCCGAACTTCAAAATGGAAGTTTGGTAAGGAATGTATGACATAGTAACAATAGTGCCAGATGAGGTATGTATGAAACCCTGAGGAAGTATGGATTGAACCTATAAAGGTTGAGATTATCCTAAGATACGGAAGGAACTAAGAAAAGTAGTATCCTAAGTAGGATTGGGAATAAAACGTGATAAAGTTCCCACGGGTAGGTGGAAGCAATGACTTATGGAAATGACTGATAGTTATATTTTTTCTCCTTCAGCAGAGCTTAAGGGAGAATGCTTTAACCCAACAGTGATGGGAATGAGGTAGAAAAAAAAAAAAAAAAAAAAAACTTGAGCTGGAATGTACCCAGAAAACATGGGTTACAAGAAATCATTATCATCAAGAAAGGCCAATGAGGTGGCCGACGATCTAAGTATAAAGGAATAATTACAAATGTTCATACCGAAGAAACAGGATGATATTTGGAAGGACCTTGAAGGTCATATCGGAATGGAGGAATTTACATTCCTTCTGATGACTGTGCAAGAATTAACAGTAATAATAGTTTAAGTAAAGATTCGATTCCTGATGGAGTCTTAAGCATATTATGTACCTTAGAAGGTCCCGTTTTGAGGCAAACCAGGACCATGGTACGAAATTGATGAAGTAAACCGTTAAGTTTCCAGTCTTTTATGGAAGATGCATAAGTGATAGTTTCATCAACCGGACCTAGCTGCGATGCTTGAAACTCTTCTGCAATTCTATCTGCTTCATGTTATATCTACATCAAGTTCAGGAAGTGTTCCTTATGGATAAGGAATAATGATTACTTTGTCTCCCTAAGGGATTTGAAACCCGTAGGGTTAGCTATTAACGCACTACGTAAACAACAAGCGATGGTGATTCCTCTATGAAAGGAGATGACAACGTAAAGATAAAGAAGGTGCTGCTATTGATAAGCTAAATGGCATGTTGATGAATGACAAGCAAGTTTGTGTTAGTGTACTTCTGCACAAACAAGATAGAGAATATGAGGTTGATAATTCGTGATGCTAAACGTATTCCCGTAGAAAGAATTAATGAGACTTGGAGGGAAGGGCGGTTGAGCCCAAAACTTATTGGGCCACTTGAGAGTTTAAAGTGTTCGGACGGCGGTATTCGAGCCAGCCTTACCCCCAAAATTATAGCACGGTCATAACGGGTTTTCATGTGGCCAGGCTACGCCAGTAAAATGCAAATGTTCAACAGATGATAGGAGTACGAGCATGTAGATATACGACCTGGTCTGACTTACGAAAGACAACCTGTGGAAAACCACGGATAGAAAAGAACAAGTAATGAGAAACAAGGTTGGCAGAAGTAGATTATATGAATCTAAGTTAAAGGAATCGGGCCAGATTCATTTCGGAAAGTTTAATTTGGAAATAACGTGATGATTATAGAATAAATGAGACGGAATACCGATAAGGAGGTACCAAGTGCAAAAAGGTGTCTCAATAAAGAGGTGAAGGTGAAAGTAAATAATAGAAATGAGTAAGAATTAGCTAATAAGAAGGATGTGATTGATAAAGAAAAGGCTGGGGAAGCAACTACGGAATCAGAAGCAAGGAATGTTATGAATGGGTTTTCTAATGAATTCTCAGGATGACAACCTGATAGTGTTAATATTATAGTTATGAAAAGCTAGTAACATGATATGGGATGTCAGTAATAATGATGTCAAATGAGAAATCTAAGATTTAACCTGAAAGGTTGAAGGATTTCCCGAATGTGAGTATCGCTAAGATTGAACAAGAGTATTTGTCCATAGAAGAATGGACAAAGCAGCAAAATATGTTGACACGTGAGATTGCGATCAAATAGTATTGGATATAATTATGATTAATTTCTTCTTTGATAAACCTCTATAGTTCAGAGGTAAATTCTGAGTATGATATTCTACAATCATGAAAGCTTTCTATAATCCTTTAGAACTCTTTTCTCTTCTTCTCTCTTATTCATCTTCTTTATGAATTGAGAAGAACAACCCTTTTAGGAGGGGAGGTACTGCTACGTGACTATCTGTCTATGTGATAGAAGTCTAAGTGGAATGCCATGACTTGTTTAATTGCTTGTCAAGTACTAAAGGCTGGCCCCCTTCTGTACTAACTATGCAATATAACAAATGTTCAATTGATCATAGTGATCTCTCAATAAATCTTTCCACTTCTCTATATTGATCGAGATTGCGAAGATTAAAGCAATCAGGAAATGCACAGTACGAGCGAGGTTACCTCCGAATCGTAGGGTGATAGTGATACCAAGGTTACTGCAGGTATCAATAAGGATAAGACTGAGTAAGAGTATAACCCGGATAGTGAGTTGTACGAAAAGTAGCAACGTTGATGGAAAAAGGATAAAGTATTAATTGTAGCACTAGAAGATGTGCTGAGGAAGGGTAGAACGACTAAGAATTGACCGGGAAGCTAAAGAGTGAACGACAGGCAAACGACTCTTTGCTTCCTACCTGATTCCGGGACGGAATCCTTTTAAGGAGGGGAGACTGTAAGAACCCCAAATTTTGGATGTAATTAAAACTTTTTATTAAGTAATGATTAAATGAGGAACAATGATTCCGACAACAAGGTCACCAGCTCTAATGACTGGTGGTTTCAAAGAACAATGATTGTAATGAATGGATATTGCTTTGGACAATGATCCTGATGCATTGGTATATTGTCAGAATAGAGTAATTCGATGGTTGAGGACCTGGATAAGAATAATCTACCATCCAGGAAGGAGCTAATGGATCCTTGTAGGGAAATGAGTACGTGCATAGTATTTCCCGTACGTGCATAGTATTTCCCGTACGTGCATAGTATTTCTCGTACGTGCATAGTGTTTCCTGTACGTGCATAGTAATTTGGTGGATGAATAGTGATTTTGTAAGTTGGAAAACTTTTCACTCCACCCTATGTACGAGACGTGATATGGATGTTTCGAAGTCATATTAGTAATACGCGGAGGAAATAAGTGAATGCAGAGACGATCGGAATTCAGAAATTCCAAATTCTTTTCGGTATAATATTTGACCGGACAGTGGATTAAATATTATTATAATCCAAGAATTGAGATATTAACTTTGAGGATTTGATATTTTGGAATGTTATTATATTTGATTTAAGAATGAAGGTAGGAAACCACTGAGGAGTGGTTATGGCTACAATGTAATAATTGATATTTGGAAAGAATGAATGGAATTCGACTTTATTATTTCTATGTCTTGAAGAATGCTAAAGGGTGACAACATAGGTAAGAATAGTCTATCTTCTAAGGGAATAAGATATGGCAAATTCAAGCAAGAGAATACTCTCATGTCATCCAGATCGATAGCGATTAATCCAGTAGTTCCGTAAAAAGGTTAAGGAACGATCGAAAGAGAATACGGACAATTATACAACCCTAAGAGAACAAGTAAAGAATACAAAATGAATAGTGTTTTGGTGGGAGTATATAATAATATGAGACGACACTATATAGAAGTATTCGGAACGGATTTCCGAGTTCATATTAGTGATCCAGGGGGAAAATAAGTGTATGTAAAAGCTGTCGGATTCTGAAAAACCGCACTTTTATTTTCTCCGAGAGTTCCCTGGACACTGATAGCCTTAAGTATTTAACGAATGGATTTAAGGAATATAAATTGGAAAGTTAGAATGAAAGATGGAGAATGAAAGTATTAATATTAAAAAGGATTCCCGGTAAACCCTAATTAGAAATCCGTGAAATATTCCTACGAACGATCAATCGAAACGGGCAATAACCGGACACAGAAACAAGCAGAGGAAGCAAGAGTCTTGTGCAAGCTACTAGTATAAAATATCTAGTAACCAAACTAGAATCAAGGAACTAGCACCCTAGAGAATGCAACTAAGTACTTAGCAAGGCAACCATGTAGTTAAGCTAAAACCACCACATTTTCAACACTTGTCATGGTAATTCCTCATCCAACACCTCATCACTTTAATAAAGTGAATTTATACAAGATATTTTCTAAACCAAGCAATAATTCACACAAAATAGATGAGAGCAAAGTGAAGCAAGCCAAACAACTCCATTCTCCCATTCTTTCTTCCATTCGGCTTTAAGGAAATTCAAAAACAAAAGTCCACCTTCCACTCCTTGTTTGATCTTGTAATTTTTAAGGTGAGTTCTATATTTCAAGAAACTAATCTCCTAGAAATTTCAAGTCCAAAATCCTTTGTTTCCATTTTCAAATAAATCATTTACAAGGAGGGTGAATAGTGTTCTTCAAGAACTAATGTTGGTTTTCTTTGATTTTTATGGTTGATTTAGCTAGCTTAAGGCCACCCAAGGATCATACAAAGCTTAGTGAGGCTAGAACACACTCCAAGGAAGGTATAAAGCTCTTGAAACCCTAACCCTTGTTTGAGATTTAAGCATGTTTATGATAGTTATAACTTAGTTATGGTTATGTTAAGATTATAAGCATGATTATGTATGGATTTTGGATTAATGATGTAAATAGCTAGATGAACGGAAAGGCATTGCTTGGCCTCAGTTCATGTATATAAGTCATGTATATGTTGTTTGGGTTGGATACTATGTTTATGGGAAGATTCGAAATTAGTAGATATTCGATTTACAGCCGTTATAATGCCCAATTTTGCAATACCATGTTTTGTATGCCATTTTCCATGTCGAACCCCTACTGTCCAGAGACCTTATCTGCCATGATAGGATAGGTAATGTTCTAAGCTTCGTTTTGATATAAAGATCACGTGAAACGGACCTACGGTTTAGGATTTATGACCAAATTACTAAAAGTAGTTCGAATCCGTAAACGAAAGTTCGTAACTGTAATTGACCCCTCGTAAACTATGTAACGTCATGGCGAATCTTGGTAAATAAATACTAGAGGTAAAAAGGAAGGTGTGAAAGAAAGCCGTATGTCAAAAGGATCATTTTTCGATTTATTAAAAATGTTCGAGTCGAGGTTAAACGCGAACGAACCCCTAAAAGACGACTCTTTTATAACTTCGGTAAAACACTTAGAAAACGGGCGATAAAACTCGGAGTATAATATTGGTTCGTAACGATCAACCTTAGAACTCATATGACTTAAGTATGTCCCAAGTATAAGTGCAGTGACATGTCGTATTAACGAACGAATGTCGGGTCGGATCAGTGAGAATAAGTAATCCACTAAAAGGGGTATAACGAGATAACTTGAGAACGTGTTTCGATTTAAGAATAACTTAAATTTTAATATGTTAAGTGATTAATCCCGAATGCCTTGGCTATTTATAGATCACCAAGCTGAACCGGGACCCGCTACCACTACCCCTTACCGTACTCGACTACCAGGCAAGTTTCAATTCCCTTCTTTTAGGCTGTTGTTGTGATTGAATAAATATATATATATGATTGCTGATATACATATGCCATTGCATGCATGCCTACTTTCAAGTTGAATTGATATACTTGTTCCCTGAATGTTATTGTTGGCTTATAAGCTAGATAGTTATATATCAGTTATAAGCCGGTTATTGTAAGACCCTCATAGAAGGGCGTATACATCTTATTAATCAAAAATAGATCGGGAGTCAATATTCCTTGATATATCGAGATTACCTCGGAGGAAAATATTTAAGTAAATATTTTCTATTATTTGGGCGACGAATATTATTTGAATATTCGTTCGAGACTAATTATTTTAACGATTCTTACTTCAAATAATTATTTGAACGTAACTATTCAACGAATAATATTTCTCAATATTCATTCAGAGTCGAATTGATTATCGATTATTATTTCGAAAATTCTTCTAAAGATGAGACTACTAAATGAATATTATTTGGATATTCTTTTAGAATATTATTTTATTAAATAAATATTACTTTTGAATATTCATTTAAGATATTGAATACTTGATGAATATAATTTTAATATTCATCTGAAGCTTGATTTAATTATCGAATATTATCTCGAATATTCCTTAAGGCTTGGATTACTAAATGAATATTACTTGATATTCATTTAGGATATTATTCATTAAATAAATATTACTTTTGAATATTCATTTAAATTCCTAATTAATTATGAATATTACCTTAAATATTCTTTTCAGGTCTTATTAATTAATGAATATTGTTTTGAGTATTCATTTAAATATTTATTTATTCAATAAATATTCTCCTGATATTTCTTCAGGGATTATTTTGAGAAACACTCTGATTATAGATATTCTTTCATATTCCCAAATATTCTTTAAATATTTTAACTCAATAAATATTCTCTGAATATTTATTCCATACTTAGAATAATCTCGATAAGGTTTATCTTCTTCGATTATTACAGAAAATATCTCGGAGTCATATTATTATTAATCTTATATCAAGAAAGGTTCTCAGACATCATTCTTCTTTGAGTCTATCTCCTTAATAATAGGGGAACCTTACTTGGAAAATGTTATTTATCTTGTCGACTTCCCGGTCATAAAGTATTCCCTTCACCCGCAACTCGGGTGCTGTTGACTTATTAAGTCGTTGCTTACCTTCTCATCTTTCGAGGGGTAAGATTACTGGAACAAGTTGATATCCGTTACCAAGTAATAGCTTGGGAGTTATTGGTAAATTTTCCTTTCCAACTAGATACGACTACTTTGTGGAGTCTTATCAACAAGTATTATACTTGGGGAAAGGGGGACGAACGTTACATTCAGAATCATGAATTCTATTTGAACTAGGAGTCGTGTAAGAGGCCGAGTAGCGCCGGTCCATCCCCTTTGGCCCAACCGTTGGCCGGGGAGAGCTAGTAAGGCGGTATACAAGTAAAGCCGTCAGTTCTTCCTTCTACCGGTAGTAAATCTAAATTGAGCTGTACGATCTCGACTGATCATCAAGATTGGAACAGCGGGCGCGGTGAATACTCCATCATTGGTTCATCATCCAAATTTATTTATTTCCTGCAACATGATTACTGTTGGCAGAGTTGGAAAAGGGTCATAACTGGAATTGCAACCTTTTCTTGCAAGTTCCTCTTCTTAATAACAATAAGAATATCTCGCTTACTTTGATGTAGCAGATATTTCTACAAACAAATACTTTAAGTTACCTTGTAACTTCATCGTTCATATTATACTGGCATCATTTCCGTAAATGCATGGCATATGGTTTGAAAGATACTTTTGAACTGTTATACATTATCGTTCAGTTATATATTATTGTTGGTGGGCTATTGCTCACCCTTGCTTTATTATTATATCACAACAACAGCTAGACCAGATGACTCGCACAAGGCGCACTCGACGCGGGCGAGGACGATGAGACTACCAGAGCTGAAGAAGAAGCTATTGGTAGGGTATATTTATTCTTTCAGTACCAAGAATATGGTCTAGTATGACTTATGTAAATGGATGGCAAAGAGTATGTATTATATTGAAATTCTTTTGGATTGTAAGAACTCATAATGTGATTAATAAAAATTTGATTGTTACTCTGATTTCATCTCTGGGACTATAACGGGTGTGTTTTATATTGTTGTGTGGGTTATAGAGACGTAATTTATTTTATGTTAAGGAAAGTTCAATTGTTGTGGACAGAATTGGAAACCGTAACCACCGGATCCCGGACCCCGGATCTGGGGGTGTTACATCAGATGATATGAGTTGGACTTGCTAAGGCAACAATGACCGGTAAGGATTATTAAAAAGAGTTCTGGAAAGAACATAGATAGAATTATTAGAGTATTGATCAATGACATTTTGATATACCCTGTACCCAGAAAATACAGGAGGAAGGATGAGGATGACCTATGAAACCTTACAAGGAAAAAGGTAATATTCCGAACTTCAAAATGGAAGTTTGGTAAGGAATGTATGACATAGTAACAGTAATGCCAGATGAGGCATGTATGAGACCCTGAGGAAGTATGGATTGAACCTATAAAGGTTGAGATTATCCTAAGATAAGGAAAGAACTAAGAAGAGAATTATCCTAAGTAGGATTGGGAATAAACGTGATAAAGTTCCCACGGGTAGGTGGAAGCAATGACTTATGGAGAAAGACTGATAAATATATTTTTCTCCATCAGCAGAGCTTAAGGGAGAATGCTTTCACCCAAAAATAATGGGAATGAGGTAGAAATGTTTGAATTGGAATATATCCAAGGAACAAGGATTACCAGAAATTATTATTATCAGGAAAGGCCAATGAGGTGGCCGACAGTCTAATTATAAAGGAATAATTATAAATGTTCATACCGAAGAAACAAAATGATATTTGGAAAGACCTTGAAGGTCATATTGGAGTGGAGGAAGTTACATTCCTTTTGATGATTGTGCAAGAATCGAAGGTAATAATAGTTTAAGTAAAGATTCGATTCCTGATGGAGTCTTAAGCATATTACGTACCTTAGAAGGTCCCGTTTTGAGGCAAACCAGGACCATGGTACAAAATTGATGAAGTAAACCGTTAAGTTTCCAGTCTTTTATGGAAGATGCATAAGTGATAGTTTCATCAACCGGACCTAGCTGCGATGCCTGAAACTCTTCTGCAATTCTATCTACTTCATGTTATATCTACATCAAGTTCAGGAAGTGTTCCTTATGGATAAGGAATAGTGATTACTTTGTCTCCCTAAGGGATTTGAAACCCGTAGGGTTAGCTATTAATGCACTACGTAAACAACAAGTGATGGTGATTCTTCTAAGAAAGTAGATGACAATGTAAAGATAAAGAAAGTGCTGCCATTGATTAACTAAATGGCATGTTGATGAATGACAAACAAGTTTATGTTAGTGTACTTCTGCGCAAACAAGATAGAGAATATGAGGTTGATGATTCATGATGTGAAAGATATTCCCATGGAAAGAATTAATGAGACTTGGAGGGAAGGGCGGTTGAGCCCGAGACTTATTGGGCCACCTGAGAGTTTAAAGTGTTCGGACGGCGGTATTCGAGCCAGCCTTACCCCCAAAACTTATAGCACGGTCATAACGGGTTTTCATGTGGCCAGGCTACGTCAGTAAAATGCAGATGTTCAACAGATAATAGGAGTACGAGCATGTAGATATACGACCTGGTCTGACTTACGAAAGACAACCTGTGGAAAACCACGGTTAGAAAAGAACAAGTGATGAGAAACACGGTTGGCAGAAGTAGATTATATGAATCTAAGTTAAAGGGATCGGGCCAGATTCATTTCGGAAATTTTAAATTGGAATAACGTGATGATTATAGAATAAATGTGACGGAATACCGATAAGGAGGTACCAAGTGCAAAAAGGTGTCTCAATAACGAGGTGAAGGTGAAGTAAATAATAGAAATGAGTAAGAATCAGATAATAAGAAGGATGTGAGTGATAAAGAAAAGGCTAGGAAAGCAACTATGGAATGAGAAGCAAGGAATGTTATGAATGGGTTTTCTAATGAATTCTCAGGATGACAACCTGATAGTGTCAATATTATAGTTATGAAAAAGCTAGTAACATGATATGGGATGTCAGTAATAATGATGTCAAGTGAGAAATCTAAGATTTAACCTGAAAGGTTGAAGGATTTCCCGAATGTGACTATCGCTAAGATTGAACAAGAGTATTTGTCCATAGAATAATGGACAAAGCAGCAAGATATGTTGTCACGTGAGATTGCGATCAAATAGTATTGGATATAATTATGATTAATTTCTTCTTTGATAAACCTCTATAGTTCAGAGGTAAATCCTGAGTATGATATTCTACAATCATGAAAGCTTTTTATAATCCTTTAGAACTCTTTTCTCTTCTTCTCTCTTATTCATCTTCTTTATGAATTGAGAAGAACAACCCTTTTAGGAGGGGAGGTACTGCTACGTGACTATCTGTCTATGTGATAGAAGTCTAAGTGGAATACCATGACTTGTTTAATTGCTTGTCAAGTACTAAAGGCTGGCCCCCTTCTGTACTAACTATGCAATATAACAAATGTTCAATTGATCATAGTGGTCTCTCAATAAATCTTTCCACTTCTCTATATTGATCGAGATTGCGAAGATTAAAGCAATCAGGAAATGCACAGTACGAGCGAGGTTACCTCCGAATTCGTAGGGTGATAGTGATACCAATGTTACTACAGGTATCAATAAGGATAAGACTGAGTAAGAATATAACCCGGATAGTGAGTTATACGAAAGTAGCAACGTTGATGGAAAAAGGATACAATATGGATTGTAGCACTAGAAGATTTGCTGAGGAAGGGTAGAACGACTAAGAATTGACCGGGAAGCTAAAAAGTGAACGACAGGCAAACGACTCTTTGCTTCCTACCTGATTCCGGGACGGAATCCTTTTAAGGAGGGGAGACTGTAAGAACCCCAAATTTTGGATATAATTAAAACTTTTTATTAAGTAATGATAAAATGAGGAACAATGATTCCGATAACAAGGTCACCAGCTCTAATGAATGGTGGTTTCAAAGAACAATGATTGTAATGAATGGATATTGCTTTGGACAATGATCCTGATGCATTGGTATATTGTCAGAATAGAGTAATTCGATGGTTGAGGACCTAGATAAGAATAATCTACCATCCAGGAAGGAGCTAATGGATCCTTGAAGGGAAATGAGTACGTGCATAGTGTTTCCCGTACGTGCATAGTGTTTCCCGTACGTGCATAGTGTTTCCCGTACGTGCATAGTGTTTCCTGTACGTGCATAGTAATTTGGTGGATGAATAGTGATTTTGTAAGTTGGAAAACTTTTCACTCCACCCTATGTACGGGACGTGATATGGATGTTTCGAAGTCATATTAGTAATACGCGGAGGAAATAAGTGAATGCAGAGACGATCGGAATTCAGAAATTCCAAATTCTTTTCGGTATAATATTTGACCGGACAGTGGATTAAATATTATTATAATCCAAGAATTGAGATATTAACTTTGAGGATTTGATATTTTGGGATGTTATTATATTTGATTTAAGAATGAAGGTAGGAAACCACTGAGGAGTGGTTATGGCGACATTGTAATTATTGATATTTGGAAAGAATGAATGGAATTCGACCTTATTATGTTTATGTCTTGAAGAATGCTAAAGGGTGACAACATAGGTAAGAATAATCTATCTTCTAAGGGAATAAGATATGGCAACTTCAAGCAAGAGAATACCCTCATGTCATCCAGATCGATAACGATTAATCCAGTAGTTCCGTAAAAAGGTTAAGGAACGATCGAAAGAGAATACGGACAATTGTACCACCCTAAGAGAACAAGTAAAGAATACAGAATGAATAGTGTTTGGTGGGAGTATATAATAATATGAGACGACACTATACAGAAGCATTCGGAACGGATTTCCGAGTTCGTATTAGTGATCCAGGGGGAAAATAAGTGTATGTAAAAGCTGTCGGATTCTGAAAAACCGCACTTTTATTTTCTCCGAGAGTTCCCTGGACACTGATAGCCTTAAGTATTTAACGAATGGATTTAAGGAATATAAATTGGAAAGTTAGAATGAAAGATGGAGAATGAAAGTATTAATATTAAAGAGGATTCCCGGTAAACCCTAATTAGAAATCCGTGAAATATTCTCACGAACGATCAATCGAAACGGGTAATAACCGGACACAGAAACAAGCAGAGGAAGCAAGAGTCTTGTGTAAGCTACTAGAATAAATATCTAGCAACCAAGTGGCTTAAAGTAACTAGCATACTTGGAGATGGAAGTAGTACTTAGAAAAACCAACCAATACTTAGCCTTCCACCATCCAAAACATAACACTTGTCTCTCCAAATTGCCTCATCCATGACATCACACTCCACTAACACAACTAGGATGAGATATTATCTATCCAAATTCACTTTATGCAAAAATTGACCAAGGAAAAGCAAGAAACCAAGCAAACACTCTCCATTCCTTTCTTTTCTTCAAAGTTTCGGCCAAGGAGCTAGAAAAGGAGGTTCCCACCATTGTTTGTTCTTCTAATTTTTAGGGTAAGTACTACATATCATAGCTTAGATCCCCTAGAAATTTCAGCCTCAAATTCACTTCCTTTCATTTTCAAATAAATCATCAAAGGTGATGATGAATAGTGTTTCTAAGAACTAATCTTTGTTTTTCTTGTTTTCATGGTTGGTCCTAGCTAAGTTAAGGCCATCCAAGGGCAATACCAAGCTTTGTGAGGCTATTACATACTACAAGGAAGGTATAAAACTTGAAAACCCTTGCTCTACTTTGAGTTTTAAGCATGTTCTTGATGGATCTAGCTTAGTTATGATTATGTTCATGTTATAAGCATGTTTAGTTAGTGATTTAGTGATTTGATTAACATGATGAGTTTGATACTAAGATAAGTGGCTTCTGGTCTTGTTGGGGTGCTTATTATGTGTATAAGTTGATTAGATGCCCGGTGTGGCTTGGTTGTTGCGTAATGAATTTTAGAACGCTCGATTCGTAGCCGTCGTAATGCCCGATTTTCATTAACACTAAGAAACCGAACTGGTCAGTAGACATAACTCTCTGTTCTTGGCAAGTTAATGAATCCTACTGATAGATTTTTGAACATAGATCACTTTGGCGAAAGAATCGAAGTATTTTGATTTACGGTTTAGGAATTATGACCAAATTACTAAAAGTATTTCGAATCCGTAAACGAAAGTCCGTAACTGATATTGAACCCTCGTAAACTATGTAACGTCATGGCGAATCTTGGTAAATAAATACTAGGGGTAAGAAGGAAGGTGTGAAAGAAAACCGTATGTCAAAAAGAGCATTTTTCGATTTATTAAAAATGTTCGAGTCAAGGTTAAACGCGAACGAACCCCTAAAAGACGACTCTTTTATAACTTCGGTAAAACACTTAGAAAACGGGCGATAAAACTCGGAGTATAATATTGGTTCGTAACGATCAACCTTAGAACTCATATGACTTAAGTATGTCCCAAGTATAAGTGCAGTGACATGTCGTATTAACGAACGAATGTCGGGTCGGATCAGTGATAATAAGTAATCCACTAAAAAGGGGTATAACGAGATAACTCGAGAACGTGTTTCGAATTAAGTATAACTTAACTTTTAATATGTTAAGTGATTAATCCCGAATGCCTTGGCTATTTATAGATCACCAAGCTGAACCGGGACCCGCTACCACTACCCCTTACCGTACTCGACTACCAGGCAAGTTTCAATTCCCTTCTTTTAGGCTGTTGTTGTGATTGAATAAATATATATATATATATATATATATATATATATATGATTGCTGATATACATATGCCATTGCATGCATGCCTACTTTCAAGTTGAATTGATATACTTGTTCCCTGAATGTTATTGTTGGCTTATAAGCTAGATAGTTATACATCAGTTATAAGCCGGTTATTGTAAGACCCTCATAGAAGGGCGTATACATCTTATTCATCAAATATAGACCGGGAGTCAATATTTCTTGATATATCGAGATTACCTCGGAGGAAAGTATTTAAGTAAATATTTTCCATTATTCGGGCGACGAATATTATTTGAATATTCGTTCGAGATTATTTATTTTAACGATCTTTACTTCAAATAATTATTTGAACGTAACTATTCGACGAATAATATTTTTAATATTCATTCAGAGTCGAATTATTTATCGATTATTATTGCGAATATTCTTCTAAAGGTTGGACTACTAAATGAATATTAATTGGATATTCATTTAGAATATTATTCATTAAATGAATATTACTTTTGAGTATTCATTTAAGACAGTAATTACCTATCGAATATTATTTTAATGTTCATCTGAAACTTGATTTATTTATCGAGTCTTATCTCGAATATTCCTTTAAAGCTTGGATTACTAAATGAACATTACTTGATATTCATTTAGAATATTATCCATTAAATGAATATTACTTTATCAATATTCATTTAAATTCCTAATTAATTATGAATATTATTTTGAATATTCATCCAGGGTTCTATTTAATCATCGAATATTATTTTAAATATTTTAAATATTCCTTTCAGGTCTTATTAATTAATGAATATTATTTGGAATATTCATTTGAATATTTAGTTATGCAATAAATATTCTCTCGATATTTCTTCAAGAATTATTTGAGAGATACTCTGATTAAAGATATTCTTTCATATTCCTAAATATTCCGTAAAATATTTTAATTCAATAAATATTCTCTGAATATTTATTCCATACTTAGAATAACCTCGATAAGGTTTATCTTCTTCGATTATTACAGAAAATATTTCGGAGTCATATTATTATTAATCTTATATCAAGAAAGGTTCTCAGACATCATTCTTCTTTGAGTCTATCTCCTTAATAATAAGGGAACCTTACTTGGAAAATGTTATTTATCTTGTCGACTTCCCGGTCATAAAGTATTCCCTTCACTCGCAACTCGGGTGCTGTTGACTTATTAAGTCGTTGCTTACCTTCTCATCTTTCGAGGGGTAAGATTACTGGAACAAGTTGATATCCGTTACCAAGTAATAGCTTGGGAGTTATTGATAAATTTTCCTTTCCAACTAGATACGACTACTTTGTGGAGTCTTATCAACAAGTATTATACTTGGGGAAAGGGGGACGAACGTTACATTCAGAATCATGAATTCTATTTGAACTAGGAGTCGTGTAAGAGGCCGAGTAGCGCCGGTCCATCCCCTTTGGCCCAATCGTTGGCCGGGGAGAGCTAGTAAGGCGGTATACAAGTAAAGCCGTCAGTTCTTCCTTCTACCGGTAGTAAATCTAATTTGAGCTGTACGATCTTAACTGATCCTCAAGATTGGAACAGCGGGCGCGGTGAATACTCCATCATTGGTTCATCATCCAAACTTATTTATTTCCTGCAACATGATTACTGTTGGCAGAGCTGGAAAAGTGTTCGTAACTGGAATTGCAATATTTTCCTTGCAAGTTCCTCTTTATAATATCTTGCTTATTTTCGACATAGCAGATATTTCCTCATATATTTACATTTTGAGTTACCTTGTAACTTCATCGTTCATATTATACTGGCATCATTTCCGTAAATGCATGGCATATGGTTTGAAAGATACTTTTGAACTGTTATACATTATCGTTCAGTTATATATTATTGTTGGTGGGCTATTGCTCACCCTTGCTTTATTATTATATCACAACAACAGCTAGACCAGATGACTCGCACAAGGCGCACTCGACGCGGGCGAGGACGATGAGACTACCAGAGCTGAAGAAGAAGCTATTGGTAGGGTATATTTATTCTTTCAGTACCAAGAATATGGTCTAGTATGACTTATGTAAATGGATGGCAAAGAGTATGTATTTATATTGAAATCCTTTTGGATTGTAAGAACTCATAATGTGATTAATAAAAAATTGATTTTTACTCTGATTTCATCTCTGGGACTATAACGGGTGTGTTTTATATTGTTGTGTTGGGTTATAGAGACGTAATTTATTTTATGTTAAGGAAAGTTCAATTGTTGTGGACAGAATTGGAAACCGTAACCACCGGATCCCGGACCCCGGATCTGGGGGTGTTACAATAAAGGCTTCTGACTCATTAGTCCATTCAAACGATACTACCACAATTTTATAACGTTTATATTAGTGTGAAATGCCAACTTTGGCACAGTACAGAGGTCGATCTTGAGTTGGTGAAACCTTCTCCTCAACCTTATCCTTGAAAAACAACTACGTGTTTTAACTAGTCAACAATTCCTCCATTTCCGGTAAGGGTATCAGTTCTCGATGGTATATATAAGATGTCATATACTCGTCCTCCTTCACAACTGGCGCCAATCAGCTTGAGGCCTGCATGCGGCTGCGATTCCCAATAAACTTGATTAGGTGGTAATCTCGAAGGATCATTGGCATATCTCCATGCATCCATTTGCTATTAGGGACCTGTTAAACTATATGTCTCTCTATGTGCATCAATCCCTTTAAGCTAAGTAAAGCTTCACATTCTTGCCACGATATTTCTTCCTTTCTCGTCCATCTCACTTCCATGTCAGTTTCCTCCAAGGATATGTTTTACATCGCAATCGATTTGCATTTCTTGGATCAGGAAATGGCTTTGTAACTCCAGAATTCATTAGTATAACATCCTGACAACTGTTGGTAGGAGCGTGCTCCCAACCACCTCATCATTTCTTATAACTTTCCCCACACCAATATTAAAGGTCTTGTGGTATGCCCTGACATGTTATCTCTACTTCAATAATTACTCGGCATAACGCTCTGGCTGCACAATTACAACATTTGGTTTTTGATCTCATATTGGTGTAACGGTTCACAATTGTACCTCCCGTTCACCTTAGAGTAATCACTTTGAAAGGAGTGGTTTCAAAATAACAAGGTCCAATAGATAATCTCAATAAGAATTCCACATTGGATGTTCCAAGAGTGTTGATGGTTCCAAATACTAGGAGTCTCGATTTTTGGAGATGTAAGGATGGACAGAAAGAATACAACAAGGTTTATTCCTTCTCGTCCTGATAATTCTGTAATATGACACCATAGAGAATGTTGCACAATGGAAATGATTGTTGGGTACAAAAGTCATAAAGATGGTCTTTATACAATTCTTACATCGGGTGGATAATTTTCCTCCTGAATAATAAGAGGAAATCTAAAGTCGCATTGATGAAGGTCAGTCAATAGAAAGCAATTCTACTCCATGACAATTAAAGAATGAAGTAGTTTGTCACCCAAGTAATCAATGGTTTCAAATGAATTCTCATTGTATGAAATGAAGGAATAAAATATTCAAGTGATATAAAGTCTTATACGAAGATGGTTAAGAGTTCAAGTCGAGTGGGCGACCTCATTAGGTCTCAATCAAGTTATTCGTCAAAACTTTCGTCATCATACTTTACCACATGCAAAATGCATTGCAGAATGAATTAAATTGGGAGTTGGACCAGTGAAACAATAACTAGTCCTTTTCAAGAAACACTAGCAACTAGCTAGACAAAATTTACTAGTCCACCTGTTTGAGACATCACCACCAGCTAGGACAATTAGCTAGGTGTTCTTCACAACATCTACAATTTTGAGTAGTTAGAACAATCAACTAGTCATTCATATTGACATAACGACTAGCCAGTTCCACTTGGATAGAACGGAATTTCAACATCGTAGCCACTGAAGAAACTTTAGGCTTCTCGGACAACGAATGAAAATAAGAGGTTATTAAGTTTGAAAAAGAAAACTATAAAATCTGAAGAGAATGTTCTAGGTATCGGAACAATCGATAACCTCTCATCAAATATTACTTATCAGTGAAACGGTCCACCCAAGGGTGCCTCCGTACACATGCTTTATCAGATCCGACAATAGAATTAAATTCGGAATACCACTATCAAAATGATATCCTTACTATGATTTCAATGTACGATGTACAATCTCATCTTGAATAGAAGAAAAGAATTCATGAGGGACGTCTGGACATTAGATCATCCATGTCCTCAGTAATTTGTTGAATATTTATGAGCTCGACTGAAGAATGCAAGTATGAAAGAAGTAATCAAATATCGATATTCGTTAAGTAGTATTCGTCGATTAATTAAGGAAATATTTGTTGAACATTCCTTGGATAATTGAAAGAAAGTGTAAATAGTCCTGAGCAGAAATAATTATAAACTTCAAATAGAATGCTCGGGGATCAATTAAGATAGTTTGGATGAGTCCCGGTTTCGAGAAAGTGTATCACTGGTTGTCATTCCACAAGTTTGAAGTAGAAAGCTAGGAGGGTTACCTGATATAAACTAATCGAGGTAACATGGTTAGTGAATAGTTTAAAATGAAGTAGTGCACCAGCCGGTAGTTACCGAAATAAGTTAATAACTATTCGTGCATTCCATTATCACCATTATGAGGGTAACTCCATCTCTTCGTCTTCGTAATACAAGACACCAACTAGTGTTCTGTGCTTTATCTTGAATACCAAGCTTCACGTCATTCCGGGGACACCTGCTAAGTCCATCGGGTCCTACTTCATGCCTTCTGACATGAATCATAAGTGGCCAGTTCCCCCTGGGAACAGATCAAAGAGATCTCTCAAGGATCTCAGTGCAGTCCATAGGTTCAGTGGCGGGCATGTGTATGTGAACATATACCAAAAATATTGAGGTCTACAATACATATATATGTCGTCCCTGGCAACATCTCTATCAAAGGATCCCACTCTAGACCCGCTGGTCTTTCCTTTGGTAGGCTCTGAGATCACTGTATCGCTCGTTGCAACCATATTCAACTTCTCTTGAGTCCCTTTGTTAATCCTACTTGTTTGTTCTCTAAGTTGAACTACCATGTTCTAGCGTCCGAATCATGCGTGGAATTACCTAGCACGCTCGTCTTATGATAACATTCTCGTATCACACATGTAAAATTCGCCATCAAGGGTAATGGAATCCACAACGACATTGTGACCAACCTTCAGGTAAACCCATCACTTATCGAAAATCGGATCTTATAGCCAAAGTAAAAGACTTTCATTAATCCAAGTACTAAGTACCCTTAATTATGTAGGGAAGTCCAAACTTCTTGATTCTTAAAATGCCGCCTCCTAAACTGTGGAGGACTATGGGCCACAAAATTTATGCCAGCCTAGTCATCCGATCATATTGGCAATAACGCCTCTACCTCAGCTGCTCTCGAGATTTCGCTCTGCTTCCTATATCATTACCTATGATAGGTCATGTACGACTCTCAAACCTCTATTCATCATTCTGAAGGTCTCTAGGGATTCTATCGACCCTAGTATAATACCTTTAGTAACACTCCAGTCCATTCTACTTACCGGTACCTCTTCCGGTAGTCCAATCATAAGTTTACTACGATCTCTTATGTCATTCTCTTACTTAGACTTAACTCTCAACACTCTCGTTTCTGAGTACTGTAACTTATCGCTCTGATACCATTTCTGTGACACCCCCAAATCTGAGGTCAAAGATTCAGGTCGTCACATCACCATCCAACCATATCATACCTGTATTAACTGTACAACACAACAATACATCCATTCAGACCTCAATCTTAAGCACAAACAAGTTAGAGCCTCAGAAACGATAATCAAAAGTGCCACTAAATATTACAATTCATTTGTACAAATCAGAGTCTTACACAATTCCACTTATACAACTACACTTGAAGACAAGTCTTACTATTACAGTTGAAAACCTATCAGACTTACTCTGTCGTATCTATCAGGAACTAAATCATCTCCGGGGTAAATCTTCTACTCCTCTTCTGCTGTCGCGGAGTTAACCGACCAAATTCTTCTCTTTCTAAAAAGTTTTTATAAAGCAAGAATGAGCTACATAATGCTCAGCAAGTTCACCATTTGTAAAATAATAATGGGGTTTATTTCGAAAACATTCCCAACTATATTGGTAGATATCTCAGATTTCAAAACATAATTGGACACTGTATATGTCCGAGTTTGAATAAAACATCTATACTCACTAAGGAGCTTTAAGAATAACATATGAACCCTTTATAAGGTTCCCATTTCAATATATCACAAGTTTGAAAACATATACATATGAGTATATCATTTTCGGCAAAACACTCTACGGTTAACATACTGTACCGGGAATACATCTTTGCAAACCTCTTTCCTTCCATTAGCTTGGAAGGTTTCTCAATCAAAAACATTTCATTCTTTGAAACAATTGCAAGAGTGCACTAACACGTGCCAATCTCTATAGAAAATCTTGCAGTTCTAGATACCGCATGATGTCAATATTTTCTCATCAAAACCACATTATCGGCAACTTGGCACTTAGGCCCAAGAAGCAGTGTTTGAGTATTTTTCCAAAGTGGAGGATGGGACTTAAAGAAAACACAAAACCTGACAAGGATTGACGATGATCAGTCGCCACATCCAAGTCCAATAATCCGCGGGTCTTCTCTACCGGTAGAAGGATAGAAACTACATCCGTAACTATCCCCGGGTGAAAACTACATACGTAATCACCCTCGATGAAAACTACATCCGTAATCATCCTTCGGCAACACCTGGGCCGGAATAATAATTGATGGACCGCCTGGCTCATGGCCGCTTACACATCCCGGGAATCGTTCGTCAACGGTTCCCACACCTGCCAGAGTCCCTTTTTCTTTTTCTTTTGAAAACTTGATTTTGATTGAAAACAGAGTAATTGAGGTCGGACATCAGTAGGCCGATGATTCTTGAAATCATACAAGAAGCAGAATCTGACCGGGGGTTTTCGAAAATGTTTTGAGTTCGAAAGAGTTCGAGTTTGAAAGTATTAAATGTATCTTGGATTGACTTCGTCTTTAAAATAATGAATGGTAATTAATAAATAAAATTTTAAGATTTAATATTAATAATTAATAAAATAATTATTCGATAAAATAAACTTTTAATCCAAGATAGGGTTTTGAGTATTTACGAAGATATAACAATAATTACTTGAGTATACGATACTCCCCGAATGACCATTCGGGTTTTCGCAAACTAGTTACGATATAATAATATACCGCTCCCCGGTCAATAGTATATACGGACCGCTACGACCTCTATTGCTAGAGTCGTTGTCCGAGGAAAACATTTCAATCTAAGTTCAAGGGGTACAAACATATATGTACTTATACAATCTCAATTGCATCAATACTTCGATAAACATAGCATTTGATATTGTTGAAAGCTACAAACACAACAGTGAAAGTCCTTGTATATGTATAAGTTTTGAAAAGTAAACTTGCCTTGGTTTGGTTGGGGTGGTCGAGCGTGCGGAGTCGAACGATCTATACATAAGCAATAGCCGCTCGTTAGTACCTTAACAATATCTCTTTAATTACGGTGTTTTAGAGGGGTACGAAATTAACTTAACGACTTCGTCTTATGACACTCTAGCCCCAATATAGGTTCATATCGTCACTCAGTTACGCTCGTCACTTAATCGACTTAATTTAGTTACCACATTCGAATCATAACCATTACCCCTAGAATCATGCTCCACTAACGACTTTTTCCCTTGCGCAAAATTTACTCTAGCATTTTTATAAAATCCAAAAATTCATATTTTAATCCAATTCTTTTTGGGTAATCTTCAACACTGCATTTTCTAACTTCTCAAATTTTTCCGTGATCCCACATATATTTTTAGGGATTTAAACAAGGTTCACAAGGGGGTCACTTAGTGCAGTCCGGAATCCGGAAACACAATTCACTTCTCCGGACATAACTTAAAATCTATACATCACCTAGCCATGAACCTTACATTTCCAGAAACTACATTCAATTATCTTTCCAACAATATATGGTAGGACATCAGAGGACAAAATTTGGGGGTCCAAAACCGTGTTACAAGACAGGTCAAAGCTCCTGGAAAAACTCAGCAAGCATATACTACTTAGATCAGCCATTTTTCACAATTCCACAACACAACCAACACTTAATTCACTTAGTTCATGGTTCATAACACTCATGGAGATATATATACTATCCATAATCATAAAAGTCACAATCTCAACATCAAAACTCAAGATCCATGTCATCCATTACTTATACAACCAAGATTAACTCATATATACATGGATCTACTACCAAATATTATAAACACTACATAACCAAGAGGGTTTGTGATTTTTATACCTTCTTGAGCACCTAGGAGCCTTGGATAAGCTTTACACAACTCAATAATACCTTGAATGGTCTCCTACAACCCTTACAATCCAAGATCTAAAAGAAAATCAAACATGGTTACTATTCACCCAATCTTTAACAATTTATAACTTGAATTTGGATGGATGAAATGGCTTGAAATTACTAACATACCTTGTCTAGATGATGGAGAGGGCCTAGGATTTATGTTGTGACTTATGAGTGATGGAAAAGGGGGAAGAAGAATTTTTCTTCTTCACTTTTCTTCTTGGCCGAGAGCAAGAACAAAGGGGGGGGAAGAGTGTTTTGGTTTTTGTGTTTTGTGTGTGTTGGTTGAATAATTGATAAAGTTATGTTGGATGATACATAATGTGTATGTATAGGCAAGTACTAGCAAGGCATGGTCTCATGTACTACTTGTCTCCCCTTTTTGAAAAAGCAAGTAACTAGTTACTATTCCTCTTCCAATTTGCTAACTAGTTTGCTTGGTCCTAACCACTTGGTTGCATGGGACTTGCATGCATACTACTCCTTGTATCATTATTCTTCCACCAATGGTTGTCGTTTAATATTTAATTCGTATCGTATCTTAATTAATCTCTCGTAATAATATTTGTCGCGTAGAGATTTCCCCTATAATTCCTTAAGTATTAATTGTGTAAATTCCTCGAATGTCCATAATTCCTCGTCATAATTCTTAATAAATCTTTTAATACTCTAACCATTCTCAAATCCCAAATTTTATAAATCTTACTAACAATAAGACTCCTGCCTTCACAATCTTCCTTTTTATCTTACATAATGCATGCAACAACATAATCTCTCAGACAATCAATTCTATTAATCAACAGGGATGACTAGAAAGGTTCCATATTGACAATGTCACAAGATATTAAATAAAAGGAAGTATTACCAAAAATCAGGGTTCTTACAAAATCACTAAAGCATCGAGTATTATATTTTCACTGTTCCAACCAATTCTTCATATTTGAGTTGGGCATGAAAATTGAGAAAATAGAATAAAATAATAAGAAAAAAAAATAAGAAAAGTAGGTAAAGTGCTAGACCCAATCAATCTATCTATACTATTATATTAAAGTCGAAAGATTGAAAGTTTGTCGGTTTGGTTTTCGATTTGGTTATCCTAATTATTAAAATAAATAATAACATAATATAATCAATGGTAATCATCCGATTGCCTTTTTCCCATTTACTTTTAGTTAAAGATATTACCTTTTATAAATATCTGAAAACATCAATCGTACCATATCTTTCGACCATTAATATATCATCTCCAATGAAAACACGTAACCCTTCTAATTTAAAACTAATCCTATAGTCATTAATATATACCCGAAAATATCACACTATATATTTCAATTATTAATGAAATATATTAAAAATCCGTATACATTGTTTATAATAAGGAAATATTAGTATAATCCATAAACATGAGTATATTAAATTATATTAGATTAAAATTTAAAAAATTATTAAAAATAATTGTAATATCCGAAAATTTCGTACTTTGTAATTATATTAATTATGGAATAAAATATTAATATTTATTTCAGGTTGATCTGTCATTATGTGGATTAATGATTTTTGATAGTTAATGTGTCCAATATCGTTAAGTGAGTATGTATTAAATTATTCTTGGATGTTTGATCATTTTTAGATATTAAAAATATTATTTTATACTGCTCTAGCATTTTTTATAAAATAATTGGAGCAAGTAAAAATTATGAAATCTTCTATGCTAGCGTCTTGGCATATTCAGAGATTTTTTTTAATGTTAAGATTTAATTAATTTTGGTTCTAAGTATTTCTGAATGGTTTTACAAGATTTATTATTTTTCTTATATGCAAATATTGTAGATTATCCTATGTGCATTTTAAGGGTAGATTATTTAAATTCTATTCCTTGGAATTTAAAAGTCATGATTTTCTATTATATTTTTACAAATATTTGGAAGGGTGATTAGCTATTTTAATTTTATTTATGGGGTTTATAATATTTTTATGAGAATTATTTTAGTCCAATTTGCATTATCTATTCTATTTTGAATTAATTAAATATGTGAATGATGATGAAGGATTAAATGAGTTATATGTAAATAGATTGCTAGAGATTATTTATTTGATCTTGCTATTTATATTAATAATTTTGTGCCAAAAAGATTGTATAAAATATTTACAAGATTATTTTGCTAAGCAGAATAATTAAATAAATAATCAAATTTGATTATTTCTCTCCCCTATAAATACCCCCACCCACTTCCCCTTCCCCATTTCTTTTTCTTCTTCCCCGTGTGTGACACCCCCAAATCTGAGGTCAAAGATTCAGGTCGTCACATCACCATCCAACCATATCATACCTGTATTAACTATACAACTCAACAATACATCCATTCAGACCTCAATCTTAAGCACAAACAAGTTAGAGCCTCAGAAACGATAATCAAAAGTGCCACTAAATATTACAATTCATTTGTACAAATCAGAGTCTTACACAATTCCACTTATACAACTACACTTAAAGACAAGTCTTACTATTACAGTTGAAAACCTATCAGACTTACTCTGTCGTATCTATCAGGAACTAAATCATCTCCGGGGTAAATCTTCTACTCCTCTTCTGCTGTCGCGGAGTTAACCGACCAAATTCTTCTCTTTCTGAAAAGTTTTTATAAAGCAAGAATGAGCTACATAATGCTCAGCAAGTTCACCATTTGTAAAATAATAATGGGGTTTATTTCGAAAACATTCCCAACTATATGGGTATATATCTCAGATTTCAAAACATAATTGGACACTGTATATGTCCGAGTTTGAATAAAACATCTATACTCACTAAGGAGCTTTAAGAATAACATATGAACCCTTTATAAGGTTCCCATTTCAATATATCACAAGTTTGAAAACATATACATATGAGTATATCATTTTCGGCAAAACACTCTACGGTTAACATACTGTACCGGGAATACATCTTTGCAAACCTCTTTCCTTCCATTAGCTTGGAAGGTTTCTCATTCAAAAACATTTCATTCTTTGAAACAATTGCAAGAGTGCACTAACACATGCCAACCTTTATAGAAAATCTTGCAGTTCTAGATACCGCACTATGTCAATAGTTTCTCATCAAAACCACACTATCGGCAACTTGGCACTTAGGCCCAAGAAGCAGTGTTTGAGTACTTTTCCAAAGTGGAGGATGGGACTGGAAGAAAACATAAAAACCTGACAGGGATTGACGATGATCAGTCGCCACATCCAAGTCCAATAATCTGCGGGTCTTCTCTACCGGTAGAAGGATAGAAACTATATCCGTAACTATCCCCGGGTGAAAACTACATCCGTAATCACCCTCGATGAAAACTACATCCGTAATCATCCTTCGGCAACACCTGGGCCGGAATAATATTTGATGGACCGCCTGGCTCACGGCCGCTTACACATCCCGGGAATCGTTCGTCAACGGTTCCCGCACCTGCCAGAGTCCCTTTTTCTTTTTCTTTTGAAAACTTGATTTGTATTGAAAACAGAGTAATTGAGGTCCGACATCAGTCGACCGATGATTCTTGAAATCACACAAGAAACAAACCTGACCGGGGGTTTTCAAAAATGTTTTGAGTTCGAACGAGTAAGAGTTTGAAAGTATTAAAGGTATCTTGGATTGACTTCATCTTTAAAACAATGAACGATAATTAATAAATAATATTTTAAGATTTAATATTAATAATTAATAAAATAATTATTCGATAAAATAAACTTTTAATCCAAGATAGGGTTTCGAGTATTTACGAAGATATGAACATAATACTTGAGTATACGATACTCCCCGAATGACCCTTCGGTTTTCGCAATCTAGATACGATATAATAATATACCGCTCCCCGGTCAATAGTATATACGGACCGCTACGACCTCTATTGCTAGAGTCGTTGTCCGAAGAAAACATTTCAATCTAAGTTCAAGGGGTACAAGCATATATGTACTTATACAATCTCAATTGCATCAATACTTCGATAAACATAGCATTTGATATGGTTGAAAACTACAAACACAACAGTGAAAGTCCTTGTATATGTATAAGTTTTGAAAAGTGAACTTGCCTTGGTTTGGTTGGGGTGGTCGAGCGTGCGGAGTCGAACGATCTATGACACTCTAGCCCCACTATAGGTTCATGTCGTCACTCGGTTACGCTCGTCACTTAATCGACTTAATTTAGTTACCACATTCGAATCATAACCATTACCCCTAGAATCATGCTCCACTAACGACTTTTTCCCTTGCGCGAAATTTACTCTTGCATTTTTATAAAATCCAAAAATTCATATTTTAATCCAATTCTTTTTGGGTGATCTTCACCACTGCATTCCCTAACTTCTCAAATTTTTCCATGATCCCACATATATTTTTAGGGGTTTAAACAAGGTTCACAAGGGGGTCACTTAGTGCAGTCCGGAATCCAGAAACACAATTCACTTCTCCGGCCATAACTTAAAATATATACATCACCTAGACATGAACCTTACATTTCCAGAAACTACATTCAATTATCTTTCCAACAATATATGGTAGGACATCAGGGGACAACATTTGGGGGTTCAAAACCGTGTTACAAGACAGGTCAATGTTCCTGGAAAAACTCAGCAAGCATGTACTACATAGATCAACCAATTTTCACAATTCCCCAACACAACCAACACTTAATTCACTTAGTTCATGGTTTATAACACTCATGGAGATATATATACTATCCATAATCATAAAAGTCACAATCACAACATCAAAACACAAGAACCATGTCATCCATTGCTTATACAACCAAGATTAACATATATATACATGGATCTACTACCAAACATTATAAACACTACATAACCAAAAGGGTTTGTGATTTTTATACCTTCTTGAGCACCTAGGAGCCTTGGATAAGCCTTACACAACTCAATAACACCTTGAATGGTCTCCTACAACCCTTACAATCCAAGATCTAAAAGAAAATCAAACATGGTTACTATTCACCCAATCTTTAACAATTTATAACTTGAATTTGGATGGATGAAATGGCTTGAAACTATTAACATACCTTTCTAGATGTTGTAGAGGTCCTAGTAATTATATCTTGATTTATGAGTGGTGGGAAATGGGGGAGGAAGAATTTTCTTCTTCCTTTACTAAGCTTGGCCGAGAGCTCCTTGGAAGAGGGGGGGTTGTATTTTTGATTTTTGTGTTTTGTTGGTTGAATAATTGATGTTAAAAGGTGTTGGGTGATACATAATGTGTATGTATAGGCAAGGTACTAGCAAGGTATGGTCACATGTACTACTTGTCTCCCCTTTTTGAAAAGCAAGTAACTAGTTACTATTCCTCTTCCATTTTTTTTAACTAGTTTGCTTATTCCTAACCACTTGGTTGCATGGGACTTGCATGCAATACTACTCCTTGTATCATTATTCTTCCACCAAGGCTTGTCATATAATCTTTAATCCGTATTGTGTCTTAATTAATCTCTCGTAATAATATTTTGTCACGTAGAGATTTCCCCTATAATTCCTTAAGTACTTAATTGTGTAAATTCCTCGAATGTCCATAATTCCTCGTCATAATTCTTAATAAATCTTTTAATACTCTAACCATTCTCAAATCCCAAGTTTTATAAATCTTACTAACAATAAGACTCCTACCTTCACAATCTTCCTTTTTATCTTACATAATGCATGCAACAACATAATCTCTCAGACAATCAATTCTATTAATCAACAGGGATGAGTAGAAAGGTTCCATATTGACAATGTCACAAGATATTAAATAAAAGGAAGTATTACCAAAAATCAGGGTTCTTACAGCCTCCCCTCCTTAAAAGGATTCCGTCCCGGAATCAGGTTGAAAACAGTCGGGGGTGCTTTTCACGCATCGCGCTCTCTAGTTTCCATGTTGATTCTTCGACATTCTGATTCCTCCACAAAACTCTCACTAATTTGACAACCTTGTTCCTCAGCACCTGTTCTTTTCTATCCATGATCTCTACGGGTTGCTCTACATATGTTAAGTCTGGTTGCAGATCCACTTGATCATGTTCTATCACATGTCGGAAGTCGATATGGTAGGGTCGTAGCATGGACACATGGAACACATTATGTACTTGCTGCAAGATCGGGGGTAAAGCCAATTCATAGGCTAACTTTCCAACTCGTTTCAAGATCTCAAAAGGTCCAATAAATCTTGGGCTTAGCTTCCCCTTCTGACCAAATCTCATCAATACCTTCCACGGTGATACCTTCAACATCACAAACTCTCCTACCTCATAATCTTTGTCCTTGCGGGTCTGGTCCGCATACTTCTTCTGTCTGTCTTGGGCCGCTACCAGCCGTCCTCTTATGAGTTCGATAGTTTCTCTTGTCTGTTGGACCAGTTCAGGTCCTAAAATCTTCCGCTCTCCAACCTCTTCCCAACAGAAGGGAGACCGACATCTTCGTCCGTATAAAGCTTCATATGGGTGCATGCCTATACTCGCATGGTAACTGTTGTTGTAGGAAAATTCAATCAACGGCAAGTGGTCATCCCAACTTCCCTTAAAATCAATGGCACATACCCTCAACATATACTCGATGGTCTGGATGGTCCTCTCACTCTGTCCGTCTGTTTGGGGATGGTATGTAGTACTCATGTTTAACTTGGTCCCCACACAATCCTGAAAACTTCTCCAGAACCTGGAGTTGAACCTTGGGTCTCTCCCAGATGCAATGCTCACAGGAACCCCATGCCTTACCACGATCTCCTTAGATATCTTATAAATTTGACCATTCGAAATAATGGGTTTCGTAAAAAAATAATGACTTTTACATACACTCGTCTGCACCGTAAAGGCGTAATATCAATTCGAAATCTTCATTTAATAATTCGTACATATCGTGATTGCAAAAATTTCTCATCCACCCATAAAATTAATTTTCATCCAGGTTTCGAATATTCACGAAATTTAGGGTTATTGCAGTTTCCTCTCCTTAAAAGGATTCTATTTTAAGAACCTAAAGATAATAGTTGTGGATACAATTCCAACCTTACCCTTTCCAACTCTCAGGTTGACACTTCAACCCTATTGTTCTCTCACCTTGGTCTCACCAACGCTTTAATGTTGTTTCTCAACGCATGCTTTCCTCGACCTGTATTCCTTATCGGTTGTTCTATGAATGAAAATTTCTATCCCACTACTCATACGTTCCTCTTCTACCTTGTTCATAGTATCTGTGTTGAGTCCTTGTATCGTTGGCCCGTGAATACTTTGTGGTCGTGTTTTATAATCTGAGACAACGTTAATATGCACGGTATTTCTCATATTCCTTGGATTGATTAGCACGCTTGTGTTGCCTCCCGTCAGTCGTTACCACTTGCTATGGATACTGTATAGTCTTCGGTATACGTCGAACCAGTTCAGCTACTATATCCCTCGTTCATTGACTTCTTCGTAAAGCAAGAAAAGCGGAACTTCTTCTTTCACAGTACGCTTTACAAGAGACGTCCTTACGTTCGCAGGGTGATGATCGTGATAACAACATTCATTTCATGGATAAGTTTTTATTCTCGATTTCCCCATGAAATCTAAGGCACGACGCTAAATACAAATTCGATCGTCTGGATAATTCTTCTTCCCTGTCCGTCAACCACAGATCAAATTAGTACATACGCTCAATCTCTTTGTTAAATATACTTGAAAGCACCTTCAATATTCGAAGTTTAACCTTAAGTCTCTATCTGACGTAATCACTGCAGAAGTTTTATATTGCACCACCATCTCTTCCGTATGATATTCGATAATCTTCTCAATGGAATGCCTCTCGTAGGAAAATCACTTGGTCCAACAATTATAACTCAACTAGGGCCATCTCTTGGCTCGGTCTTTGGCGACCTACTTATGAAATTCATTATAATTCCGTTCACGTTCAATATTTTCTACAGGCGGAATTAATCCACTAGATCTCTATCATTTTGTTTTTGACATGTTGCGTTTGTACTTAATAGCTTGCCAATACCATTCTTCATATCCGTTTGCCAAACATTCTCTTAATTCTCTGTACATCTTTGTCCTTCCCCATAATTTAGTCATTTTCCTCTAACATTATTCTTTATTGTATATACTCTATTTTCTTGGTCAATACTGACTGAATTCCAATTTTGAATAATCCCTTCTATAGGTATCGGCCACCACACTGGCCTTTCCTGGGAAATAACAAATTTCTCCATTATACTCTCTGTTCCCTTCCGTCACTTTCTCTTTCTCATGTTTAGTTCTAATATGAAGATATACTTATGGCACTTGTGGAAAACTTTCACACTTTTCTCATAAAGTTAACGTCTCAGTTTTATGCGTGAACGCCATCATGACTAATCCCAGACTCACGGTTAGTATATCTTATCCCGTAACCTTTATGTTGTTTAGAAGTATAGGCTATCATCCCCATTCTACTGCATCAGCACACCTCTTAAACTCTTGAAAGACGCATCATCGTGACTCTCAAAGTCCTCTTTTTATCATCAAGTATAGCTAACAACGAGGTTGTTGCTAATATCTCATTTCGTCCCAAAACTTTGGTCATTAATCCATAAAGGCTTCTGACTCACTAGTCCATTCAAACGATACTACCACAATTTTATAACGTTTATATTAGTGTGAAATGCCAACTTTGGCACAGTATAGAGGTCGATCTTGAGTTGGTGAAACCTTCTCCTCAACCTTATCCTTGAAAAACAACTACGTGTTTTAACTAGTCAACAATTCCTCCATCTCCGGTAAGGGTATCAATTCTCGATGGTATATATAAGATGTCATATGCTCGTCCTCCTTCACAACTGGCGCCAATCAGCCTGAGGCCTACATGCGACTGCGATTCCCAATAGACTTGATTAGGTGGTAATCTCAAAGGATCATTGGCATATCTCCATGCATCCATTTGCTTTTAGGGACCTGTTAAACTATATGTCTCTCTATGTGCATCAATCCCATTAAGCTAAGTAAAGCTTCACATTCTTGCCACGATATTTCTTCCTTTCTCATCCATCTCACTTCCATGTCAGTTTCCTCCAAGGATATGTTTTACATCGCAATCGATTTGCATTTCTTGGATCAGGAAAAGGCTTGGTAACTCCAGAATTCATTAGTATAACATCCTAACAACGGTTGGTAGGAGCGTGCTCCCAACCACCTCATCATTTCTTATAACTTTCCCCATACCAATATTAAAGGTCTTGTGGTATGCCCTGACATGTTATCTCTACTTCAATAATTACTCGGCATAACGCTCTGGCTGCACAATTACAACATTTGGTTTTTGATCTCATATTGGTGTAACGGTTCACAATTGTACCTCTCGTTCACCTTAGAGTAATCACTTTGAAAGGAGTGGTTTCAAAATAACAAGGTCCAATAGATAATCTCAATAAGAATTCCACATTGGATGTTCCAAGAATGTTGATGGTTCCAAATACTAGGAGTCTCGATTTTTGGAGATGTAAGGATGGACAGAAAGAATACAACAAGCTTTATTCCTTTCCGTCCTGATAATTCTGTAATATGACACCATAGAGAATGTTGCACAAGGGCAATGATTGTTGGGTACAAAAGTCATACAGACGGTCTTTATACAATTCTTACATCGGGTGGATACTTTTCCTCCTGAATAATAAGAGGAAATCTAAAGTCGCATTGATGAAGGTCAGTCAATAGAAAGCAATTCTACTCCATGACAATTAAAGAATGAAGTAGTTTGTCACCCAAGTAATCAATGGTTTCAAATGAATTCTCATTGTATGAAATGAAAGAATAAAATATTCAAGTGATATAAAGTCTGATACGAAGATGGGTAAGAGTTCAAGTCGAGTGGGCAACCTCATTAGGTCTCAATCAAGTTATTCGTCAAAACTTTCGTCATCATACTTTACCACATGCAAAATGCATTGCAGAATGAATTAAATTTGGAGTTGGACCAGTGAAACAATAACTAGTCCTTTTCAAGAAACACTAGCAACAAGCTAGACAAAATTTTCTAGTCCACCTGTTTGAGACATCACCACCAGCTAGGACAATTAGCTAGGTGTTCTTCACAACATTTACAATTTTGAGTAGTTAGAACAATCAACTAGTCATTCATATTGACATAACGACTAGCCAGTTTCACTTGGATAGAACTGAATTTCAATATCGTAGCCACTGAAGAAACTTTAGGCTTCTCGGACAACGAATGAAAATAAGAGGTTATTAAGTTTGAAAAAAAGAAAACTATAAAATCTGAAGAGAATGTTCTAGGTATCAGAACAATCGATAACCTCTCATCAAATATTACTTATCAGTGAAACGGTCCACCCAAGGGTGCCTCCGTACACATGCTTTATCAGATCCGACAATAGAATTAAATTCGGAATACCACTATCAAAATGATATCCTTACTATGATTTCAATGTACGATGTACAATCTCATCTTGAATAGAAGAAAAGAATTCATGAGGGACGTCTGGACATTAGATCATCCATGTCCTCAGTAATTTGTTGAATATTTATGAGCTCAACTGAAGAGTGCAAGTATGAAAGAAGCAATCAAATATCGATATTCGTTAAGTAGTATTCGTCGATTAATTAAGGAAATATTTGTTGAACATTCCTTGGATAATTGAAAGAAAGTGTAAATAGTCCTGAGCAGAAATAATTATAAACTTCAAATAGAATGCTCGGGGATCAATTAAGATAGTTTGGATGAGTCCCGGTTTCGAGAAAGTGTATCACTGGTTGTCATTCCACAAGTTTGAAGTAGAAAGCTAGGAGGGTTACCTGATATAAACTAATCGAGGTAACATGGTTAGTGAACAGTTTAAAATGAAGTATTGCACCAGCCGGTAGTTACCGAAATAAGTTAATAACTATTCGTGCATTCCATTATCACCATTATGAGGGTAACTCCATCTCTTCGTCTTCGTAATACAAGACACCAACTAGTGTTCTGTGCTTTATCTTGAATACCAGGCTTCACGTCATTCCGGGGACACCTGCTAAGTCCATCGGGTCCTACTTCATGCCTTCTGACATGAATCACAAGTGGCCAGTTCCCCCTGGGAACAGATCAAAGAGATCTCTCAAGGATCTCAGTGCAGTCCATAGGTTCAGTGGCGGGCATGTGTATGTGAACATATACCAAAAATATTGAGGTCTACAATACATATATATGTCGTCCCTGGCAACATCTCTATCAAAGGATCCCACTCTAGACCCGCTGGTCTTTCCTTTGGTAGGCTCTGAGATCACTGTATCGCTCGTTGCAACCATATTCAACTTCTCTTGAGTCCCTTTGTTAATCCTACTTGTTTGTTCTCTAAGTTGAACTACCATGTTCTAGCGTCCGAATCATGCGTGGAATTACCTAGCACGCTCGTCTTATGATAACATTCTCGTATCACACATGTAAAATTCGCCATCAAGGGTAATGGAATCCACAACGACATAGTGACCAACCTTCAGGTAAACCCATCACTTATCGAAAATCGGATCTTATAGCCAAAGTAAAAGACTTTCATTAATCCAAGTACTAAGTACCCTTAATTATGTAGGGAAGTCCAAACTTCTTGATTCTTAAAATGCCGCCTCCTAAACTGTGGAGGACTATGGGCCACAAAATTTATGCCAGCCTAGTCATCCGATCATATTGGCAATAACGCCTCTACCTCAGCTGCTCTCGAGATTTCGCTCTGCTTCCTATATCATTACCTATGATAGGTCATGTACGACTCTCAAACCTCTATTCATCATTCTGAAGGTCTCTAGGGATTCTATCGACCCTAGTATAATACCTTCAGTAACTCTCTAGTCCATTCTACTTACCGGTACCTCTTCCGGTAGTCCAATCATAAGTTTACTACGATCTCTTATGTCATTCTCCTACTTAGACTTAACTCTCAACACTCTCGTTTCTGAGTACTGTAACTTATCGCTCTGATACCATTTCTGTGACACCCCCAAATCTGAGGTCAAAGATTCAGGTCGTCACATCACCATCCAACCATATCATACATGTATTAACTGTACAACTCAACAATACATCCATTCAGACCTCAATCTTAAGCACAAACAAGTTAGAGCCTCTGAAACGATAATCAAAAGTGCCACTATACAATTCCACTTATACAACTACACTTGAAGACAAGTCTTACTATTACAGTTGAAAACCTATCAGACTTACTCTGTCGTATCTATCAGGAACTAAATCATCTCCGGGGTAAATCTTCTACTCCTCTTCTGCTGTCGCGGAGTTAACCGACCAAATTCTTCTCTTTCTGAAAAGTTTTTATAAAGCAAGAATGAGCAACATAATGCTCAGCAAGTTCACCATTTGTAAAATAATAATGGGGTTTATTTCGAAAACATTCCCAACTATATGGGTATATATCTCAGATTTTAAAACATAATTGGACACTGTATATGTCCGAGTTTGAATAAAACATCTATACTCACTAAGGAGCTTTAAGAATAACATATGAACCCTTTATAAGGTTCCCATTTCAATATATCACAAGTTTGAAAACATATACATATGAGTATATCATTTTCGGCAAAACACTCTACGGTTAACATACTGTACCGGGAATACATCTTTGCAAACCTCTTTCCTTCCATTAGCTTGGAAGGTTTCTCATTCAAAAACATTTCATTCTTTGAAACAATTGCAAGAGTGCACTAACACGTGCCAACCTTTATAGAAAATCTTACAGTTCTAGATACCACACGATGTCAATATTTTCTCATCAAAACCACACTATCGGCAACTTGGCACTTAGGCCCAAGAAGCAGTGTTTGAGTATTTTTCCAAAGTGGAGGATGGGACTGGAAGAAAACATAAAATCCTGACAGGGATTGACGATGATCAGTCGCCACATCCAAGTCCAATAATCTGGGGGTCTTCTCTACCGGTAGAAGGATAGAAACTATATCCGTAACTATCCCCGGGTGAAAACTACATCCGTAATCACCCTCGATGAAAACTACATCCGTAATCATCCTTCGGCAACACCTGGGCCGGAATAATATTTGATGGACCGCCTGGCTCACGGCCGCTTACACATCCCGGGAATCGTTCGTCAACGGTTCCTACACCTGCCAGAGTCCCTTTTTCTTTTTCTTTTGAAAACTTGATTTTGATTGAAAACAGAGTAATTGAGGTCCGACATCAGTCGACCGATGATTCTTGAAATCACACAAGAAACAAACCTGACCGGGGGTTTTCAAAAATGTTTTGAGTTCGAACGAGTCCGAGTTTGAAAGTATTAAAGGTATCTTGGATTGACTTCATCTTTAAAACAATGAACGATAATTAATAAATAATATTTTAAGATTTAATATTAATAATTAATAAAATAATTATTCGATAAAATAAACTTTTAATCCAAGATAGGGTTTCGAGTATTTACGAAGATATGAACATAATACTTGAGTATACGATACTCCCCGAATGACCCTTCGGTTTTCGCAATCTAGATACGATATAATAATATACCGCTCCCCAGTCAATAGTATATACGGACCGCTACGACCTCTATTGCTAGAGTCGTTGTCCGAAGAAAATATTTCAATCTAAGTTCAAGGGGTACAAGCATATATGTACTTATACAATCTCAATTGCATCAATACTTCGATAAACATAGCATTTGATATGGTTGAAAACTACAAACACAACAGTGAAAGTCCTTGTATATGTATAAGTTTTGAAAAGTGAACTTGCCTTGGTTTGGTTGGGGTGGTCGAGCGTGCAGAGTCGAACGATCTATACATAAGCAATAACCGCTCGTTAGTACCTTAACAATATCTCTTTAATTACGGGGTTTTAGGGGGGTACGAAATTAACTTAACGACTTCGTCTTATGACACTCTAGCCCCACTATAGGTTCATGTCGTCACTCGGTTACGCTCGTCACTTAATCGACTTAATTTAGTTACCACATTCGAATCATAACCATTACCCCTAGAATCATGCTCCACTAACGACTTTTTCCCTTGCGCGAAATTTACTCTTGCATTTTTATAAAATCCAAAAATTCATATTTTAATCCAATTCTTTTTGGGTGATCTTCACAACTGCATTCCCTAACTTCTAAAATTTTTCCATGATCCCACATATATTTTTAGGGGTTTAAACAATGTTCACAAGGGGGTCACTTAGTGCAGTCCGGAATCCAGAAACACAATTCACTTCTCCGGCCATAACTTAAAATATATACATCACCTAGACATAAAACTTACATTTCCAGAAACTACATTCAATTATCTTTCCAACAATATATGGTAGGACATCAGGGGACAACATTTGGGGGTTCAAAACCGTGTTACAAGACAGGTCAATGTTCCTGGAAAAACGCAGCAAGCATGTACTACATAGATCAACCAATTTTCACAATTCCACAACACAACCAACACTTAATTCACTTAGTTCATGGTTTATAACACTCATGGAGATATATATACTATCCATAATCATAAAAGTCACAATCACAACATCAAAACTCAAGATCCATGTCATCCATTGCTTATACAACCAAGATTAACTCATATATACATGGATCTACTACCAAACATTATAAACACTACATAACCAAAAGGGTTTGTGATTTTTATACCTTCTTGAGCACCTAGGTGCCTTGGATAAGCCTTACACAACTCAATAACACCTTGAATGGTCTCCTACAACCCTTACAATCCAAGATCTAAAAGAAAATCAAACATGGTTACTATTCACCCAATCTTTAACAATTTATAACTTGAATTTGGATGGATGAAATGGCTTGAAACTATTAACATACCTTGCTTAGATGTTGTAGAGGGCCTAGTAATTATATCTTGATTTATGAGTGGTGGGAAATGGGGGAGAAAGAATTTTCATCTTCCTTTACTAAGCTTGGCCAAGAGCTCCTTGGAAGAGGGGGGTTGTATTTTTGATTTTTGTGTTTTGTTGGTTGAATAATTGATGTTAAAAGGTGTTGGGTGATACATAATGTGTATGTATAGGCAAGGTACTAGCAAGGTATGGTCACATGTACTACTTGTCTCCTCTTTTTGAAAAGCAAGTAACTAGTTACTATTCCTCTTCCATTTTGTTAACTAGTTTGCTTATTCCTAACCACTTGGTTGCATGGGACTTGCATGCAATACTACTCCTTGTATCATTATTCTTCCACCAAGGCTTGTCATATAATCTTTAATCCGTATTGTATCTTAATTAATCTCTCGTAATAATATTTTGTCACGTAGAGATTTTCCCTATAATTCCTTAAGTACTTAATTGTGTAAATTCCTCGAATGTCCATAATTCCTCGTCATAATTCTTAATAAATCTTTTAATACTCTAACCATTCTCAAATCCCAAGTTTTATAAATCTTACTAACAATAAGACTCCTACCTTCACAATCTTCCTTTTTATCTTACATAATGCATGCAACAACATAATCTCTCAGACAATCAATTCTATTAATCAATAGGGATGACTAGAAAGGTTCCATATTGACAATGTCACAAGATATTAAATAAAAGGAAGTATTACCAAAAATCAGGGTTCTTACACCGTGTACTCTCTCTTCACCCACCTCCATTTTTATTCTTGAGCTCTAACACCAAAACCTCTAGTAGTAAGTCATTTCTTCACCAAATTTCATGATTTTGTAACCAAAATTCTCCTTATTCAAATACCTATCTATCTATGGTCTTATCTTTGAGTTTTACTAAGTTTCAAAAATCTGATTTTTTTTAAAGTAAGGGGTTCTTGACCCACTTGTTGCATGCAAGCTCGGATTTGTGATTGGGAAGTTGTTCTTGATGATACCCACTCAATTTTGGGGTCATCCAAGACAAACCCACTCTTGAGAAATGATCTTACAGTGAGCTTAAGAGTTTGATTTGGTGATATTTTCATTTATATATGTGTTTTTGATGTATATAGTTGGTAGATCTTAATTGCATGTGAGTTTTAAGATGGGTTAAGTCAAATTTTGTAATGGGTGATTTATGTTGTAAAGAGGAGTATGTAATCTATGTATATATTTATAAGTTTGATGTATTTATTTGATTAAATCTCATTGCATGTGAGTTTTAAACTTGTTTTTATGATGGGTCGTGTAATAGTGTAAAGTTTGACTTATGGTACTTAATGGGTTTTGTAAATCTCTAAAGTTGGATGAATAAACTTGTGTTCGGTTTTAATTTATATAAATCTTGTGATGCAATAGTGGTATGTATGTTCTTGGAGTAAAGAAGAAGAGGTTGGTTGTAGTATATATTGATGCATGTGAGAGTTTATGGATTTACCTTAAGTTTTAAATCATAATATTATGTGTTTTTTATTTTTCCTGGTGATACATGATGTGGGTATAGTCAATTCTATCATATAATCTTACGGTTGTGTTTTGTTTTGGGTAAAAGGGATGAGAATGAGAGATAAAGAAGAAAGAAGAAAATTAGAGAAAAGAATGTGGTATTAATAAGAGAAGAGGTTGATGTGTGGTATTTTGAAATTTTTTGAATGGATCTATGTATGGGTTGTGTGCGTGAGTATGCAGTGTGTGCATGTGTGTACCGGTAAGGTGTATGCCAAGAGAGAAAAGTCTGTAGATAATAAATATTTATTTAATAGATAGTGAAAGTGTAATTGTATTAATAAATAGATAAAAAAAAATTGATTGAGTTGTGCTCTAAATTTCTATTTGTTAGTAAATAGGAGTTTAGTTTTATATAATCTAATCTAAATGTTGAATATGAGAATTTAACTATTTTACATATTAGTTGTTATATTTTTATTTAAATAATTTAGTTAATCAATAAAAATTCTAGTTGTGATATTTATTTTATTTTATTGGTAAGGAATAATTGTTATGTGGTGACACACTACTTATCAGTTTGTTTAAATTGACTTAATTTAATATAGGGTTTTTTTTATTATTGTCTATAAAATTAAATAGTAATAGTAAAAAAAAAATTATTCTGCGGACTTCCCATGAGCACCGCAAGGGATGTATGTTGAATAAATGTTGGATTAATTGCTATGTGTTCTAATTATGTGTTAGTATGTGACTTGGACATTATTATTAGTTAATTTATTATTCATTATTCTATTATTTTATTTTCATCCATCGTTGGGGTAGATTATTATGTCTAGATGCTAGTTGAGTAAACACTGAGGGAAGGCACTAAGATATATTTATTTATTTTCGTATAGGTCCGAGTAGAAGGCCCGGTAAGGAGCCAGCTCCGGTAGGGAAGGAAGAAGAACTGTAACCATCTCTCGTCGCCAAGGCGAGTGTTTTCTCGACCCTAACCTTACTTTACCATCTTGTTCATAATACCTTTGTATACTTTGTTATACCCTACACTCGTACCTTACATATTTATTCTGATTTGACTTAATCCCATTTGCGAGATATATTATGATTCCCTAAGAATTGATTGTTGAATAATACCTTTGCTTAATCCCCTAAACAACGATCGTTTATTCTTGTCATGAACTTTGAATCGAAATTGTGAATTGAAAATCGAAATTTAAATTTCCCGAAAGATTTGAAATATAATTGAGAACTTGAAATTCTTGTTCAGTAATATGATAATTTTATTCGACCCTGGGATTGGAAATTTGATTTTGACCGTTACGCCGGTCTGTTATGAATTTTGGCTTTAATGCCATGGCCAATGTCAATAAGTGCCAAGGATCCTTTAGAAGTGTGTTGGAGTCACAGTAATATGTGGCCCGGAGCTAATGCGTTGGCTGATCACCTAATGATAAGTGCATATTTTTGCATATTTTATTTACCTATTTATTGCTTGAACTCGTGTTTTAATAATTTATTTTGTTGCATTTCAGGTAAATCGTAAATAAATAAAGAAATGACAAAATAAATAAATAAAGTGCACGGAAGGGAAGAAGGAGGAAGAGAAAGGACCAAAAATGAAAGAAGGAAAAGAATTAGGAGCTTGGAGCAAAAGGAATATTTCAAGACAAGTGGAAGGTGGAGATCATCCCAACACATTAGAAAAGTGTATGGCCAAGATCAACTCTTCAAAACTTAAGTGAGAAGGAAACAAATAGATGGCTAGGATTTCACCACCACACAACCCAAATGTATGGTGGGGATTTACCCAACACCCCCCCTTAACCCTAATTCCTATCCTATAAATACCCCCTCACCCCCCTTGTATTGAGTAACTTAGATTTTAGGGTAGCTTTAATTTTTTGTATTTTATTTTCTTTAGTTTCAAATCTTGTAAACACTCTATTATAATTAATGCAATTTTTATTTTCTTTACTTCTCGTCTTGCTCTTTCGTTATTTTTGCCTTGTTTCGTTATTTTCGTAAATCCCGTTGCTAACCACTTGGGGTTGAAAGTAACGAAACTTTAATTTCTTGCACCTAGCTATAATATTTAATTTTGAGCCCCTTTAAATCTCAATTTTATTGTGGGTTCGAAATTTTAAAATATCATTTTAATTCGTAGTTTTCCCCTTTAAAAATTAATTTTATTGTGGGCCATTTAATTCCAAATCATCGTTTTATTGTAGTATAACTTTCAATTTCGTAGTTAACTTTATTTTAAATATATATATATATATATATATATATATATATATATATATATATTAGTAATAATTTTTAGTGATCTCCCTGTTTTGTTTTCGAATGCCTTGTTTTCTTTTCTTTTTAAGCTCCTGTATCTTTAAACAAACAACAAAACCCATTTTCTTTTCTTTTTTTTTTCCATTCCAGCCACTCAATCCAAACCGAGCAATCTATCTTCTTCTTCGTTGACCACAAACATCACTCCCCTGCTCCTTTCTCTTCGAACCACGAATCAACACAATACCCAAATCATCTCCTTCGATTTTCCTTATTCCTGAATGTTTCTTTTTGTCTTCTTTTTGCTTAATTTCTTTACTTTTTCATTTAAACCCAGCTTTGTCCATTCTCTTCTTCTTTCAAATCGTTAACCTTTTCTTGTTTTAAATGCGTTGTTTGTCATTGCTGAGTTATGTTGGGTTTTGTCTGAATTGTAATTTTTGTTCTGCGTAGAATTAATTTGATGGGTTGTAATGCTAAGTCGTTGTTTCTGTCGAAGTGGCTGTTTGTAGAATTCGACTGGGTTTCTGTGAATCGTTTTGATGTAATGGGTTTCTGTGAATTCGCTGTCCGATTATTTATTTGTGCTGCGTGTCTTGATTGGCTGAGTTTTCGTTTGCCGTCGATATTTGCTGGTGTTTAGTTCTGAATTTGTTATGCTGCGATTTCGCTGGGTTCCACTGAGTATCGAGTGTGAGGTGCTGTGTAGTCGTAGTTCTCAACTTGTTCTTGAGCTCCGTTTTAATCGTGTCTATTTCAAACGTGTCTGTTTGTCGAGTTTTAATAGTCGAGTCGTGTTTGAATTATAGGAGTTGTATTCTTGTTTTCTGTTTTCCAAGCTCGCTGCATTTGGTTCTGTTTCTTGCATTTGATTCCATTGTTTTCTGTCAAATTGTAAGTTGCTGTGAATCTTTGAGTTTTGCTGCTAATTCCTGTGTTTGTTTGTGCCGAGTTTGATTAATTGTGTTGCCCATTTGACTTGGAGGTTTGAATGACAGAATACAAGTTTTTTGGTCATTGTTTCTCATTGCTGTTTTTCTTTTTTTGGAATCATAGTTTTTATGGCTACCTGGTTATTCACACAGATCATGTAAATTTTCTTTTTTTCTTAAAAAATTTTTAGAATAATTTTAGAATAATCTAGTTTTAGAATAATTTAGAATTTGAATTTGGAATAATTTAACTTTTGTTCTTTTCACTTTTAATTAGTTAGTTTAAAATAGATTATCTTTAATTTTCTTTAAATAGATTAAATTTTCTTTTAGTATTTAGAAATCCACAAATTTCCAACAACCAATGGTTCTAATTCGATTAAATTAGAAATTAAGGGATGCGAATAAAAATAGTCCCTGTGGAACGAATCAATTAAATTTTACAACGAAACGAATTGTGCGCTTGCGATTCAAATGTTTTAATTCTTTTTAGCACAACAAGTTTTTGGCGCCGCTGCCGGGGACTAATTATTATTCGCGCCTTAATTTTTAATTTTTCGAGTTAGTTTTATTTCTTGTCTTATTTTTTTTATTTCGTTCTTTTTAGGAAAGCTTGTGATTTCGGAACTCTTCTCAACGAAGCGTGGAAAAATTGGAATTTATGGAAAGCAAGCTTCAGTAACCGTATCTCACTCTTTTCGCTTTTTTTTTAAAATACAAAAAAATCAAAAAATTCAAAAATCACAAAAAAATTGAAAATATAAAAATCCAAAAAAATTAGTTGTAAATACATAATTGTTGCATCAGGCATTCATCACGTAGGTGCACATCATGCTAGATTATATTTTTTGTTTTTAAATTTTTCGTACCTATAATTGTGGTGATCGCTGGAGGACCCTAAGGTACGTTAAATTTCTTTCTTTCTTTAGATTAAATCACGTAGTGTAAGCATCCATATTTGTTTATAATTTTTGTATATATCATTGTTTGTTGCATCATTTTGTAAATAAATCTTAAGGGCAAAACCTCTCAAAAGATAAGGGAAGGGATTTCATCACTCTTTCCTTAGCCCAAAAACCATTAATCCCTCATTTTGCATACCTAGCCTTTAATAAAATTAATTAGACATTTGCCCTTAGGAATTTCGCGCTCATTTATGAAGGTGCTTAAGAAATGAAGTAATCTTTAATTATTCCGACTTTTTGGTGTCTAGGAAAGCGAAAGCTAACCTGGCCAATTAAGGTTTTGGTGTCTAGGCTGGTGTTTAGCCTCTTGGCAATGATTGCACCTACCTGGCCAAGCCAGTTCGAATAATTATTGATTTACCTAGTTTTTGGTAGCCCTTACGGTTAGGAGCAAGGTCTAGTTATTTTATTAGGGAACCCTAGGTTTAGACTTTTTCTTTTAATTTTACACCCCTTTCTTTTTGTGTGTTTTAATTTTTTGCACTTACTTGCTACGTGTTTCCTTTTGTGGTTTATGCGAACTACGTGGATTAGGGATAATTCTTCTAGACTAGTGAGATCTTTTGAGACTTCTTCATCGTCTAATTCCGAGTCTTTAGATTATTCCGAACCCGTAGTAAACATGGCCATGTCTCTTAGGGACCGTTGTTATCCCACTCGTTCCGCCCAACCTTCGTGTATCACCCTTCCTCCCGTTAATGGTAATAATTTCGAAATTAAAGCTCACCACATCAGTATGTTACCTAAATTTAACGGGAGCGAGGGTGAGGACCCGTATCTCTTTCTTCATGAATTCGAGGAAGTTTGTGCCTTACAAAAGCTCCAACAATTAACCGAGGACTCGATTAGGCTTAGACTCATTAATTTTGCGCTTAAAGAAAATGCTAAGAAATGGTTGTATAGCCTACCGGTTAATTCTATTTCCACGTGGGAGGGATTTGTGGTAATTTTTCTTAAAAAATATTTTCCAAACCATAAGACTACAAGAATTACAAACGAGATAAATCAATTTCATCAAAAGGAAAATGAGTCTTTTTGGAAATATTTTGATCGTTTCAAAAATCTTTTATCACAATGCCCCCACCACGGAATAGAAAAATGGAGGCTTTGTAAGATCGTTTATGAGGCCTTAGATGGACCAACAACCGCATTGTTGGAATCTATGTGCCAAGGAAAATTCATGGAGAAAGATGAAGACGAAGGTTGGAAATTTTTCGAAGAATAAGCCGAGAAGACCATGTTGTGGGAGTCTACTAAGGAACCTAACAAGTCTAATGAGTCGTCTAGTTCATCTAAGGGTTTGCATTCGATTGGGAGTTCGATTGCAACCGATGCCAAATTAGCCACTCTAACTAGGAGACTCGAAGCCCTAGAAACTAGTAAGGCCCCCTCAAATGTGTCTATGTGCCCTAATTTCAATCAAGGTTTTTCGGACTATCCCGCTTTTGATTAAGTTAATGCGGTGTCTCAACCACCCACTAGGAACGATCCGTTTGCTCCTACTTATAATCCCGGGTGAAGGAATCACCCGAACTTCTCGTGGAATCAAGGGCAAAGCTACCAAGCTCCGTCATCTTCTTTTCAACCTCCTTTTCAAAATGCTCATTCTTTCCAAAAACCCAATCAAAATTCTTTCTCGACTCCAAATCAAGGTCCCTTTCCAAACCCTACTCAAAATCCCAGTCCCTATCCGACTCAACTTTCTTATTCAAATCAAGCACCCGCCCACCCACCCGGCTTTCATGAGTCGGATAAGAGACTTAATTCTTTGGAAAAGACTCTTGATGCGCTTTTAAAATCAACGACTAATTTGGCTCAATCTCAACAAACTTTCATGCAAACCATGACTCAAGATAGGCAACTTTTGAATGCTAGTACTCAAGCCTTATCTAAGTTTGAGGTTCAAGTGAGTCAATTAGCCAACGCCATGTGTGAGCGAGAGAAGAATAAGTTCCCGAGTCAACCAGAGGTCAACTCTAAATTCCCTCTCAACCAAAGACCTCACGAAAATGTTAATGCTATCATCTCTCTTAGGTCGGGAAACCAAGTTAATAATCAAGTAGGTGTCGAGTTTTCCAAGGAAGAAGAAGAAGAAAAAGAGTCAAATGTTGAACCGAACCCTACACTTGATCATTCAAACCTTACTTCCGAACCTCTCGAGTCATCTATTCTCACACCTTCACCAATCGAACCTTCATCATCGAAATCCACTCCCGAGTCATCAAATTCTTCTCTTAAATCATCATCACCACCTAACAAATCTTTGAATATCGTTCCACTTTCCACTTCTCTTCCCGATGTGTCTAACGAACGAGTCTTTAAGCCTAAATCTCCTTATCCTCAACGACTCATCCCAAACAAACAATCACCTCAAATCGAAAAGATTTTGGAAGTTTTCAAACAAGTCGATATCAACATTCCTCTTTTAGATGCCATTCAACAAATTCCCTCTTTTGCTAAGTGTCTAAAAGATTTGTGTACTCATAAACGTTCCACTCATGTCCCTAGGAAAGCCTTTTTGACTTCTCATGTTAGTTCAATTCTTTCAAATCAAATTCCCGTGAAATATAAGGACCCCGGTTGTCCTACAATTTCATGTGTCATAGGCAATACCTTTGTGGACAAGGCGTTACTTGACTTAGGCGCTAGTGTGAACTTGCTTCCATTTTCGGTCTACCAAGCCCTAGGTTTAGGCGAACTTCAAAAGACGAACATGACAATTCAATTAGCCGATCGTTCTGTCAAAATGCCTAAGGGAATAATTGAGGACGTACTAACTAAGGTTGGTGAATTCATCTTTCCGGTTGACTTTGTTGTCCTCGAGACTCAATCCGTCACGAATCCTAAGAACCAAATCCCGATCATTCTTGGACGACCTTTTCTTGCTACATCCAATGCCTTGATTAATTGTAGGGATGGTTCGATGAAACTCACTTTTGGTAATATGACAATTAACCTTAACATATTTAATGTCGGAAAAGAATCCAATGAGCTTTACGAGCAAACAATAGCGGTTAATCTTGTTGATAAAATTGTTAATTGGTCAAACCATGAGGATAGTGAGATTGAGTCTCTTCTCAATGAGGATTTCAAAGTCAACCATTAGTGTAACCGAGAGTATGTTGATTCATTAAGAGATATGACCTCGGAGGAGATGTTGAGGGAGTTGGACGACATTTGTTTCCCGTGGGAGACACCACCCGAGGATGTTCGTGTTGAGGCCATTGTTAAAAATCCCGTTGGTGAACCACCTACATTCGGTGAGTTCTTAGGGGATTTGTTAAAAATTCGTTCCAAGTATGAGATTCCACCCGAGGTTGTTAGTAGTGAGCCCGTTCTTAACACTTCCGTTCTTACGAGTTCCGTGGGTACACCACCCGCAATTGCCTTAACTCTTTATCATCCCGAATTTGATCAACAGCCGTTAAGGAAAGAGGAACCCTTGTCTCATGTTATTCCTAGTGATTCTAACCCTAACCAGACTTTCATTATCTCTAATTTGCTTAAACGAAATAAAGAAGCCTTAAGTTTGTTTAGGGAGAACATTAGTGACAATTGCTCTTTAGGGTTGAATGATTCAATGTTAATTGAGAAAATCTGTGCTAATAAAAATTTTCACAAATTTCTTGTTATTTTCTCAAAGTTGCACCCGAATTTTTCTACCGGCATCGGCTAATTCGTTTTTATTCTTTTGCCTCCCCTCGTGTAAGATAGGTATAGGGGAGGAGTGTGTGCGTGTGTGAGTTGTTTTCTCTTGTAATTTTTAGAAGTTTTCAGTCTCCGTCATCCCTTATCAGGTATTTCCTCACCTTTCTTCTTTCTCATTTCTCTTGCATTTGCATACATTGAGGACAATGCATGATTTAGGTATGGGGGGTTTTAGTGTAAATATAAAAATCAGAAAATCCAAAAAAAATAAAAAATCAAAAATCAAAAAGAGTTCTTTTCGTATTCTAGTCTTGTTAATTGATTGCTAGTTGCTTGATGCACCCTTGCATGCTATGATAATCTTATGATCCATTAGCTTTTGTTTGAGAAGTGATTTGCTAAAGTTCTTGTTCACACACTTACACTAGCAAGGTGAAGCTAGTAGACTTAATTGAATTGTGCATGAAATTAGAAGGGCATGATTAGGTGTAAGATGATTTGGTCTTCATGCTTTGAGTACAATTAGGTGCATTGAGGATACCATTTCTTGAGATTGATTATGTTTTACCACACCAAGTGAGTTTTGAGCCTATATGCACATCTTTTGCATTTATATTCGTTTGCTTGAGTGTCCACTTGTCATTTGCATCGCTAGCACTTGTTTGAGTTCCTTCTTGAAATACATGACATTAATTGATGATAAAATGATAAAGGCACTTAAGAATAACCTATATTTCCAAATTATCCACACCATTTTTATATGATCAATTAGTTAACCCTTTGAGCCTAAATCATTTTCTTTCGGTGACACACCACATTACTCACCTAAGACCTTTTTCTTGTTTAGCCTTACGTATTCTTGATCCCATTTTGTCAAAGGCTAGTAGGAACTTGAGGGAGCAATAAGGTGTGTGAAATAGGGTTTACTTTTGTTCATAACTTTTGAGGAAATATTTGTTGTTACCTTGATAGTCGATTTTCAAAATCTAAGTGAGGATTATTGTTATATTTATCTTAGCTCTCATAAATAAAAATGAATAATAAAAAAATAAAAAAAAAATTGAAAAAATGAAAAAAAAAAAAGAAGAAAAAAAGAATATATATACATGAGAGCATACTTATGTTTTTTGTAATCCTCCTTCATTGCGACTTTTCAAGGCTTTTTGTTGAAAATGAAAATAAATTGTGTGGGGAGGAAGTTTGGTGTTGTGCATGTTATTCATGGTGACTACTAGCTTTTGACACTTCACCTTGCTTTGGCCTTTCTTGACATACCTTGTCCCTAACCCCATTACAACCCTAATAAAGACCTTTTGATTGTCATTATTAATGTATGTTGTGATTTAAGTTGGAATGATACCAAGTGTCAAGCATGCATTTGATTTTGTTGGAATTGAGTGATACACTTACCCTTGTTCTTGAGTGAATATTCTTTTGTGAGTGAAAGGTGAGGTATTGCTTATTTGTTTTTTTCATAAGAGATCTCAAGTTTTGACTCTGAGGTGTGCCCTTGTAGACTTAGCATGGTTACCAATAATTTTTGCACTTGACATGAACTTATAATCACTCTTGCATGGTTCTTTAAGTAGACTATGTGAATCCTTGCACTTTCCACACCAAGACTTTGCAACTTCATTTTGATTCTTAAGTTGATGTATCATGAGAGGACATGTATATGTGGTGTGCATTGCCATGTGATCTTTTATACAAGCTAGATGGATTTTGTGGGTACATTCACTATAGGCCCTCACAAGATCTCACTCATCCACTAGGGCTGCCTAGGGGTTTAAAGGGCTTGTTGCATATGCCAAATGCAACCGTCACACCTACGAAAAGGAGTATAGGACTTTTTATCTAGATTTTCTTTTTGTTTTTACTCGAGGACGAGCAAAAGATAGGTATGGGGGCATTTGATAAGTGCAAATTTTTGCATATTTTATTTACCTATTTATTGCTTGAACTCGTGTTTTAATAATTTATTTTGTTGCATTTCAGGTAAATCGTAAATAAATAAAGAAATGACAAAATAAATAAATAAAGTGCAAGGAAGGGAAAAAGGAGGAAGAAAAAGGACCAAAAATGAAAGAAGAAAAAGAATTAGGAGCTTGGAGCAAAAGGAATATTTCAAGACAAGTGGAAGGTGGAGATCATCCCAACACATTAGAAAAGTGTATGGCCAAGATCAACTCTTCAAACCTTAAGGGGGAAGGAAACAAATAGATGGCTAGGATTTCACCACCACACAACCCAAATGTATGGTGGGGATTTACCCAACACCCCCCTTAACCCTAATTCTTATCCTATAAATACCCCCTCACCCTCCTTTGTATTGAGTAACTTAGATTTTAGGGTAGTTTTAATTTCTTGTATTTTATTTTCTTTAGTTTCAAATCTTGTAAACACTCTATTATAATTAATGCAATTTTTATTTTCTTTACTTCTCGTCTTGCTATTTCGTTATTTTTGCCTTGTTTCGTTATTTTCGTAAATCCCGTTGCTAACCACATGGGGTTGAAAGTAACGAAACTTTAATTTCTTGCACCTAGCTATAATATTTAATTTTGAGCCCCTTTAAATCTCAATTTTATTGTGGGTTCGAAATTTTAAAATATCATTTTAATTCGTAGTTTGCCCCTTTAAAAATTAATTTTATTGTGGGCCATTTAATTCCAAATCATCGTTTTATTGTAGTATAACTTTCAATTTCGTAGTTAACTTTATTTTAATATATATATATATATATATATATATATATATATTAGTAATAATTTTTAGTGATCTCCCTGTTTTGTTTTCGAATGCCTTGTTTTCTTTTCTTTTTAAGCTCATGTATCTTTAAACAAACAACAAAACCCATTTTCTTTTCTTTTTTTTCCATTCCAGCCACTCAATCCAAACCAAGCAATCTATCTTCTTCTTCGTTGACCACAAACATCACTCCCCTGCTCCTTTCTCTTCGAACCGCGAATCAACACAATACCCAAATCATCTCCTTCGATTTTCCTTATTCCTGAATGTTTCTTTTTGTCTTCTTTTTGCTTAATTTCTTTACTTTTTCATTTAAACCCAGCTTTGTCCATTCTCTTCTTCTTTCAAATCGTTAACCTTTTATTGTTTTAAATGCGTTGTTTGTCATTGCTGAGTTATGTTGGGTTTTGTCTGAATTGTAATTTTTGTTCTGCGTAGAATTAATTTGCTGGGTTGTAATGCTAAGTCGTTGTTTCTATCGAAGTGGCTGTTTGTAGAATTCGACTGGGTTTCTATGAATCGTTTTGATGTAATGGGTTTCTGTGAATTCGCTGTCCGATTATTTATTTGTGCTGCGTGTCTTTATTGGCTGAGTTTTCGTTTGCCGTCGATATTTGCTGGTGTTTACTTCTGAATTTGTTATGCTGCGATTTCGCTGGGTTCCACTGAGTATCGAGTGCGAGGTGCTGTGTAGTCGTAGTTCTCAACTTGTTCTTGAGCTCCGTTTTAATCGTGTCTGTTTCAAACGTGTCTGTTTGTCGAGTTTTAATAGTCCAGTCGTGTTTGAATTATAGGAGTTGTATTATTGTTTTCTGTTTTCCGAGCTCGCTGCATTTGGTTCTATTTCTTGCATTTGATTCCATTGTTTTCTGTCAAATTGTAAGTTGCTCTGAATCTTTGAGTTTTGCTGCTAATTCCTGTGTTTGTTTGTGTTGAGTTTGATTAATTGTGTTGCCCATTTGACTTGGAGGTTTGAATGACAGAATACAAGTTTCTTGGTCATTGTTTCTCATTGCTGTTGTTCTTTTTTTTCGAATCATAGTTTTTATGGCTACCTGTTTATTCACACAGATCATGTAAATTTTCTTTTTTTCTTTTTTTTTTTAAAATTTTTTTTAGAATAATCTAGTTTTAGAATAATTTAGAATTTGAATTTGGAATAATTTAACTTTTGTTCTTTTCACTTTTAATTAGTTAGTTTAAAGTAGATTATCTTTAATTTTCTTTAAATAGATTAAATTTTCTTTTAGTATTTAGAAATCCACAAATTTCCAACAACCAATGGTTCTAATTCGATTAAATTAGAAATTAAGGGATGCGAATAAAAATAGTCCCTGTGGAACGAATCAATTAAATTTTACAACGAAACGAATTGTGCGCTTGCGATTCAAATGTTTTAATTCTTTTTAGCACAACACCTAGCTTAGCTCGTAGCTTGTGGTTCCAATTCCATTCCATTTGATTCGGTAAATAAATATTCTTGACCCTGATTATTTACCGCTGTTATTGAAATGTTGATATACCCTGATTATCTACCATTATCTTGATTTATTGTTATGCACTTGCTGAGCTTTGTAGCTCACTTCTTTGTTATATCTAACCCTTACAGTTAGCAAGAATGGTAAGGACTATTCAGACAGCACGTAAGAGGTCTGGTATGACAGGTGCCGCTTTTAGGAGGCTTTTTGTTCAGGTTGGTAGCTAGTGGACCCAAGCTATTAGTAGTCCACATCTTTTGTAAGCGTAGTATGAATTCATCAAGTATTGTAATGGCTTTAAATCTAAGATGTCTTTAGATTAGTATGTTATTTCACACTTGAACCTGGAAGCGGTCTTTTGGGTAGTTGTATCAAGGTACTTTATTTTTGTTAAACTTTTGTAATATAAATTAATGTGTACTTTCAACCAAGGGTTGTTTAGTTATTTCTGGGTTATTTAGTGGTGCCAGTTTTGGGGTGTCACAGGTTGGTATCAAAGCTACAGGTTCAAGTCACTGAAATAATATAGGATTAAGATATCTAGGATAGTAATCAAGAATAGGGTAGCAAATAGAATAAGTCACTAAGTAACAATTAGAAAGAATAAGCTTAAGTTTAACCTTAAGTTAATTACCTTTAATCTAGCACCCTAATACTCTGGTATATATATATATATATATATATATATATATATATATATATATATATATATATATATATATATATATATATATGTTTTGTTGACAGCAGCGTGCCCCGTCACCTCCGTCTAGCTCTAGCTCAGACAGCAGTTATCCTGACTCTCCGCCCGAATCCCAGGACATTAGGGAAGTTTTATCTGGTACTGAGGTCATCTCTGAGGAGGTTGTCACTGAGCCGCAGGTAGCTATGCACCTAGGATCTTCCTCATCTGTAGCTATTGATGCACCAGACACAGTTCCCTACACAGTGTATGCAGCTTTGCTCCGTGAGAACCATAGCCTAGAGGGACAGATCCAGATGTTGAGGTCCTTTATTGATACCCCGTCCGATAGTGCCTCCACTTCCTCATGTGCACCACACCATGTGTCCAGGCTTCGTAAACTCGCTAGGGAAGGCCAGGAGCAGTTGAATGCCATGCCACCGGTGGGTAGCGCGAAGATTTCTCAGATGCGAATGTTTTTCCAGATGATGGTTGATGAGCTGCAGAGGATCGTTGACTCGATGTAGATGGTGGTTGCTTGAGCATCGGCTAGTAGGACATCATGTAGTTATATGTGTTGACTTACTCCTGGGGTTGATGCAGTTATTTCTGTTGTTGCTTTAGAACTTTTGTTTCCCTTAATTCGTATTTGGAACCTTGACGTTTATGTTGTAACTCGTTGACGGATGTGATATCCTATCGTACTTTATTTCAGCATTTCCTTTTTATAATTATGTCTCGTTAAATATGAACTGTGGTAGTATCCTTGTTTCCTTTAAGTCATAACATCATTATCATGTCCTTACCCATATACAATTGCCTCAGATAGATATAACCTGCCATTTCCTATATGCACTATCATAAATCTTTATATAGCCATGATTGTATCTTGAGATTGGTAAAGTATTGACCTGTATAACTCTTGTGTTTTCACTTCAGTACGATGCCACCTAAGAAGAAATCGGGTCGGAAGCCCAAGAATAACCGGGAAAGACCGGAACCAGAAACCGAGAATCATGAGAATCCAAACCCAAACCCAGAAAACCCACCCGAAGTGAATTTGAATATGAACCAATTCCTTGAATTGTTACGTCAGCAAACTATCACTGTTGTCCAACAACAACACTTATTACAACAACAACAACAACAGCATCAAGTATCGCCGCAACTCAACCAGAATGCAGTTTCATTTAAGTCTTTCCAGGCAGTTAAGCCGCCAGAATTTAAAGGAACTTCAGATCCAGTGGAAGCTCAGAGTTGGTTAAAAGAGATCGAGAAAGCCTTTGCCTTAGTAGCAGTTGGTGAAAATCAGAAGACGGCATATGCTAGTTATTTCTTGAAAGGCGAAGCGAACTATTGGTGGGAGTCAGCAAAGGCATTAGAAACCACAGAAGTAATTCCTTGGGAGAGGTTTACGAAGTTATTTTTGGATCAGTACTTTCCCAAGTATATGCAGACACAAATGGAATTAAGATTCTTTGAGCTGAAGCAGAATGAACTAAGTGTTTCGGAATATGAGAAGAAGTTCACAGAATTGTCAAGGTTTGTACCCGAGTATGTGGATACTGAGGAGAAGAAGGGTAAGAGATTTCAACAGGGACTTAAACCATGGATTAGGAGTAAGGTGGCTATGTTTCAGTTGACCACTTATGCTGAAGTGGTCCAGTTGGCGAAGATAGTAGAAGGTGAAAGTGAGCAGAATCTAAAGGAAAGGAATAACAAGAAGAGGAAATTTGATGGTCATGAAGAGGGGCCAAGTCAGGGAAAACTAGAAAATTGGTCCGTGAAGAAACCAGGATTTCAGACCACGAGAAAAGGAGGTAATTTTCATAGAAATGAAGCAGGAAGCAGAAATCAAGGAAGCAAACCCTTAGGTCAGAATCAACAGAGACACTCACAACCTTCCATTCCAGAATGCAAAGCCTGTTTGAAGAGGCATGTTGGTGCGTGTAATAAAGCAGATATTGTGTGTTACAAATGTCAAACCAAGGGTCACTATTCAAATGAGTGCCGAGGTGTGAAGCCACCTACATCATGTTACAGATGCGGAAAAGTAGGTCATATTTCCAAGGAATGCAAGGCACTAGTGAAGAACAATAACTTGATGAGGTTGACTACAGCACCTCCACCCAGCAATCAGATTCCAATGAACCAGATACCTATTTTTCCAGTTCCAATTCCTCAGATACCTACTCAACAGATGATGCCATATCAGATGCCAGTCTACTCAGCACCATCCAGAACCTTTAACATGAACGTGAAAGATGCGATTCAAAGCTCCGATGTGGTAGCAGGTACGCTTCTTATCAACGCTGTTAAGGATAGAGTGTTAATTGACTCAGGCACTACTAGATCATTTGTTTCTAAGGATTTTATTGCTAGAACGGGGTGGGAGACTAGGAGATTGAAGGAAACTATAAGCATTATACTCGCAAATCAGGATCGAGTCTTAGTAGATCAAGTTTGTCCACAGTGTGAAATAGATATATCCGGATACCGCTTTCCTATTTCCCTATTACCTTTTCAGCTTGGAGAATTCGATGTCATTTTAGGAATGGATTGGTTAGGGGAAAATAATGCTCAGATAGAATGTAAGGGCAAAAAGGTCATTTTAAACTCTCCGGAAGGTAGGAAAGTAGTATTCAGAGGACAAAAGCAAATGAAGACATGTCTTTCAACAATGCAAGCGAAGAGATTGTTAAGGCAAGGTTGTGAAGCATATTTGGCGTATGTTGAAGATATAAGTAAAGAAGCTCCTAGGAATTGAGTTTACGATTGATCTGGTACCAGGCACGGAACCTGTTTCCAAAGCCCCGTATCGAATGGAACCGGCAGAAATGAAGGAGTTGGCAACTCAGCTACAAGAATTATTGGACAAGGGAGTTATAAGGCCAAGTATGTCTCCTTGGGGAGCGCCAGTGTTGTTTGTGAAGAAGAAAGATGGGAGCATGAGACTCTGCATTGATTATCGAGAGTTGAATAAGGTAACAATCAAGAACAAGTATCCATTGCCAAGGATAGATGATTTATTTGATCAGCTTAAAAGAGCGACATGTTTTTCGAAGATTGACTTGCGATCAGGATATCATCAACTTAAGATCAAGAAGGAAGATATACCAAAGACAGCATTCCGAACAAGGTATGGACATTACGAATTTTTAGTGATGGCATTCGGATTGACAAACGTGCCCGCAGCTTTTATGGATTTGATGAACCGAGTATTCAAGCAGTATCTAGATAAGTTTGTGATAGTTTTCATTGATGATATATTGATTTACTCCAAGACTGAAGAGGAGCATGCTAAACATCTAAGAATGGCTTTGGAAACTTTAAAGAATGAAAAGTTGTATGCGAAATTTTCCAAGTGTGAATTTTGGCTACGAGAAGTACAGTTTCTTGGACACGTTGTCAGCAGTGATGGAATTCGGGTTGATCCCGCCAAGATTGAGGCCGTGATGAATTGGAAACAACCGAAGACACCAACGGAGATACGAAGTTTCTTAGGGTTGGCTGGATATTACAGAAGGTTTGTTAAAGATTTTTCTAAGATTTCAGGACCCTTGACCAAGTTGACCCGAAAGAATGAGAAGTTTGAATGGACTGATAAGTGTGAGGAAAGTTTTCAGGAATTGAAGAATAGGCTAACAACAGCTCCAGTTTTAACTTTACCCGATGATAAAGGAGATTTTGTGATTTTCAGTGATGCGTCACACAAAGGATTAGGATGTGTATTGATGCAGCATGACAAAGTAATTGCCTATGCGTCAAGACAACTCAAGCCTCATGAACAAAGATATCCTACACATGATTTGGAGTTAGCAGCTATAGTCTTTGCGTTGAAGATTTGGAGACATTATCTTTATGGAGAGAAATGTGAGATATTTACAGACCACAAGAGTTTGAAATATATCTTTACTCAGAAAGAACTGAATATGAGATAGAGAAGGTGGTTAGAATTGATTAATGATTATGATTGTGTTATCAATTATCATCCTGGCAAAGCGAATGTAGTGGCGGATGCATTAAGTCGAAAGGAGAGATTGAACATGCTGGAAATAGAGGTTTGTGCGCCTACTGATGAAAGGATTCATACAATGACCTTTCAACCAGAGTTGTTAGAGAAGATACGAAGATGCCAAGAAGAGGTGATGAGTCATGAGATTAATGATTTGACTGGAGAGGAAATATGCACTCAAAAAGATGACAACGGAATTTTAAGATTTTCTTCTAGAATTTGGATACCCAATGTGGAAGAATTAAAAAGTGAAATACTGCATGAAGCTCATAACTCAAGGTATTCGATTCACCCAGGAAGTACCAAGATGTACCATGACCTAAAGAAGAATTTCTGGTGGTCTGATATGAAGAGAGAAATAGCAGAATGGGTTAGCAAGTGTTACACATGTCAGAAGGTCAAAGCAGAACATCAAAGACCAAGTGGATTGTTGCAACCGTTGGAGATTCCCGAGTGGAAGTGGGAACATATCACAATGGATTTTGTGGTGGGATTACCAAGGACTAAATCAAATCATGATGCCATTTGGGTGATCGTAGATAGGTTAACTAAATCAGCTCATTTCTTACCGATCAACGAAAGGTTTTCGCTGGACAAGTTTGTTCACATGTACTTGAAAGAAATAGTGGTACGTCATGGAGTTCCAGTATCTATTGTGTCAGATAGAGACCCCAGATTTAATTCAAGATTTTGGCGACAGTTTCAGGAACGTTTAGGAACTCAACTTAAAATGAGCACAGCTTACCACCCGCAGACTGACGGTCAGAGCGAAAGAACCATACAGACCATTGAAGATATGCTGAGAGTGCGTGCCTTAGATTTCGAAGGTAGTTGGGACGAGCATTCACCGCTGGTAGAATTCTCATACAACAATAGTTACCATGCAAGCATTGGAATGCCTCCTTATGAAGCCTTGTACGGAAGAAAATGCAGATCACCAGTTTGTTGGGACGAAGTTGGAGAACGCAAGATGTTGGGACCAGAATTGGTACAACAAACGAAAGAGACTGTTGAGCTCATCCAGGAGAGATTATTAACCGCTCAGAATAGACAGAAGAAATATGCAGATTTAACTAGGAAGAATGTAGATTTTGAAGTCGGTGAACCAGTGTTACTTAAAATATCTCCATGGAAAGGCGTGACAAGATTTGGAAAGAAAGGAAAGCTTAGTCCAAGATTTGTTGGCCCATTCGAGATCTTAAAGCGAGTAGGGAAGGTTGCATACGAGTTAGCCTTACCTCCCCATATGCAACATATTCACAATGTGTTTCATGTCTCGATGATCAAGAAGTACAATCCTGATGCAAAGCATGTAATTGAGTACGAACCGATAGAAATTCAGCCAGACTTGTCCTATGTAGAGCAGCCGATTGAGATATTAGATCGCAGTGAGAAAGTACTAAGAAATAAGACAGTTGTTTTAGTTAAGGTGTTGTGGAGAAATCCTAGAGTTGAAGAATCAACTTGGGAATAAGAAAGTGAAATGTTAGAAAAGTACCCTGAGTTGTTTACGCATTAGATTCTGGGGACAGAATCCCTTTTAAGGGGGGAAGGATGTAATATCCGGAAATTTCGTACTTTGTAATTATATTAATTATGGAATAAAATATTAATATTTATTTCAGGTTGATGTGTCATTATGTGGATTAATGATTTTTGATAGTTAATGTGTCCAGTATCGTTAAGTGAGTATATATTAAATTATTCTTGGATGTTTGATCATTTTTAGATATTAAAAATATTATTTTATACCGCTCTAGCATTTTTTATAAAATAATTGGAGCAAGTAAAAATTATGAAATCTTCTATGCTAGCGTCTTGGCATATTCAGAGATTTTTTTTAATGTTAAGATTTAATTAATTTTGGTTCTAAGTATTTCTGAATGATTTTACAAGATTTATTATTTTTCTTATGTGCAAATATTGTAAATTATCCTATGTGCATTTTAAGGGTAGATTATTTAAATTCTATTCCTTGGAATTTAAGAGTCATGATTTTCTATTATATTTTTACAAATATTTGGAAGGGTGATTAGCTATTTTAATTTTATTTATGGGGTTTATAATATTTTCATGAGAATTATTTTAGTCCAATTTGCATTATCTATTCTATTTTGAATTAATTAAATATGTGAATGATGATGGAGGATTAAATGAGTTATGTGTAAATAGAGTGCTAGAGATTATTTATTTGATCTTGCTATTTATATTAATAATTTTGTGCCAAAGAGATTTTATAAAATATTTACAAGATTATTTTGCTAAGTAGAATTATTAAATAAATAATCAAATTTGATTATTTTTCTCCCCTATAAATACCCCCACCCACTACCCCTTCCCCATTTCTTTTTCTTCTTCCCTGTGTACTCTCTCTTCACCCACCTCCATTTTTATTCTTGAGCTCCAACACCAAAACCTCTAGTAGTAAGTCATTTCTTCACCAAATTTCATGATTTTGTAACCAAAATTCTCCTTATTCAAATACCTATCCATTTATGGTCTTATCTTTGAGTTTTACTAAGTTTCAAAAATCTGTTTTTTTTAAAGTAAGGGGTTCTTGACCCACTTGTTGCATGCAAGCTCGGATTTGTGATTGGGAAGTTGTTCTTGATGATACCCACTCAATTTTGGGGTCATCCGAGACAAACCCACTCTTGAGCAATGATCTTATAGTGAGCTTAAGAGTTTGATTTGGTGATATTTTCATTTATATATGTGTTTTTTATGTATATAGTTGGTAGATCTTAATTGCATGTGAGTTTTAAGATGGGTTAAGTCAAATTTTTAATGGGTGATTTATGTTGTAAAGAGGAGTATGTAATCTATGTATTTATTTATAAATTTGATGTATTTAGTTGATTAAATCTCATTGCATGTGAGTTTAAAACTTGTTTTTATGATGGGTCGTGTAAAGTTTGACTTAGGGTACTTAATGGGTTTTGTAAATCTCTAAAGTTGGATGAATAAACTTGTGTTCGGTTTTAATTTATATAAATCTTGTGATGCAATAGTGGTATGTATGTTCTTGGAGTAAGGAAGAAGAGGTTGGTTGTAGTATATATTGATGCATGTGAGAGTTTATGGATTTACCTTAAGTTTTAAATCATAATATTATGTGTTTTTGATTTTTCCTTATGATACATGATGTGGGTATAGTCAATTCTATCATATAATCTTACGGTTGTGTTTTGTTTTGGGTAAAAGGGATGAGAATGAGAGATAAAGAAGAAAGAAGAAAATTGGAGAAAAGAATGTAGTATTAATAAGAGAAGAGGTTGCTGTGTGGTATTTTGAAATTTTTTGAATGGATCTATGTATGGGTTGTGTGCGTGAGTATGCAGTGTGTGCATGTGTGTACTGGTAAGGTGTATGCCAAGAGAGAAAAGTCTGTAGATAATAAATATTTATTTAATAGATAGTGAAAGTGTAATTGTATTAATAAATAGATAAAAAAAATTTGATTGAGTTGTGCTCTAAATTTCTATTTGTTAGTAAATAGGAGTTAAGTTTTATATAATCTAATCTAAATGTTGAATATGAGAATTTAACTATTTTACATATTAGTTGTTATATTTTTATTTAAATAATTTAGTTAATCAATAAAAATTCTAGTTGTGATATTTTATTTTATTTTATTGGTAAGGAATAATTGTTATGTGGTGACACACTACTTATCAGTTTGTTTAAATTGACTTAATTTAATATAGGGTTTTTTTTATTATTGTCTATAAAATAAAATAGAAATAGTAAAAAATATATATATATTATTCTGCGGACTTTCCATAACCACCGCAAGGGATGTATGTTGACTTGGACATTATTATTAGTTAATTTATTATTTATTATTCTATTATTTTATTTTCATCCATCGTTGGGGTAGATTATTAAGTCTAGATGCTGGTTGAGTAAACACTGAGGGAAGGCACTAAGATATATTTATTTATTTTCGTATAGGTCCGAGTAGAAGGCCCGGTAAGAAGTCAGCTCTGGTAGGGAAGGAAGAAGAACTGTAGCCATCTCTCGTCGCCAAGGCGAGTGTTTTCTCGAACCTAACCTTACTTTATCATCTTGTTCATAATACCTTTGTATACTTTGTTATACCCTACACTCGTACCTTACATATTTATTCTGATTTGACTTAATCCCATTTGCGAGATATATTATGATTCCCTAAGAATTGATTGTTGAATAATACCTTTGCTTAATCCCCTAAACAACGATCTTTTATTCTTGTCATGAACTTTGAATCGAAATTGTGAATTGAAAATCGAAATTTAAAATTCCCGAAAGATTTGAAATATAATTGAGAACTTGAAATTCTTGTTCAGTAATATGATAATTTTATTCGACCCTGGGATTGGAAATTTGATTTTGACCGTTACGCCGGTCTGTTATGAATTTTGGCTTTAATGCCATGGCCAATGTCAATAAGTGCCAAGGATCCTTTGGAAGTGTGTTGGAGTCACAGTAATATGTGGCCCGGAGCTAATGCGTTGGCTGATCACCTAGCTTAGCTCGTAGCGTGTGGTTCCAATTCCATTCCATTTGATTCGGTAAATGAATATTCTTGACCCTGATTATTTACCGCTGTTATTGAAATGTTGATATACCCTGATTATCTACCATTATCTTGATTTATTGTTATGCACTTGCTGAGCTTTGTAGCTCACTTCTTCGTTATATCTAACCCTTACAGTTAGCAAGAATGGTAAGGACTATTCAGACAGCACGTAAGAGGTCTGGTATGACAGGTGCCGCTTTTAGGAGGCTTTTTGTTCAGGTTGGTAGCTAGTGGACCCAAGCCATTAGTAGTCCACCTCTTTTTTAAGCGTAGTATGAATTCATCAAGTATTGTAATGGCTTTAAATCTAAGATGTCTTTGGATTAGTATGTTATTTCACAGTTGAACCTGGAAGCGGTCTTTTGGGTAGTTGTATCAAGGTACTTTATTTTTGTTAAACTTTTGTAATATAAATTAATGTGTACTTTCAATCAGGGGTTGTTTAGTTATTTCTGGGTTATTTAGTGGTGCCAGTTTTGGGGCGTCACAATAATGATGATATAAAAACATAATTGTAATCTATATTATATTATAAAAGACGAAACATTAAAAGTTTTGGTATGGTACGGTACAGTACAGTACTTACCTTATTTAATTGATTTACTTTATTACTCTTAATTATTTTACTTAATTATGAAAAAGCAAAACATAATTTTTTCTCAAAATTACACCCAACTCTTCCAACAATTTTCCTAAATAATAACTAACTAATTACCTTTTGTAGCTATTAACTTTTCTAACTTTTCTATCTAAAATCTTCTCTTTCCAAAAATATGGTCGTTCTAATTAATGAAATAAACTAATAATTTTATAATTACTAATAGCTAACTGATTCTTTCAAAAAATATGATCGTTCTAATTAATGAAATAAACTAATAATTTTATAATTACTAATAGCTAACTGATTCTTTCCAAAAATATGGCCATTCTAATTAATGAAATAAACTAAAAATATTATAATTACTAATAACTAACTGATTACCTTTTACAGCTAAAAGATAATATATTTTTTATATTTTCTAACAAAAATATCTCATTTTCAAACTCTTAATTATCTTACTTAATTATAAAAAAAACAAAACATAAACTTTTCTCAAAATATTACACGCAGCTCTTTCCAACAATTTTCCTAAATAATAACTATCAATTATTCCTTTTTTCACCTATTAAGTTTTCTAAATAAAATCTGTTCTTTCCAAAAATATGGTCGTTCTAATTAATGAAATAAACTAATAATATTATAATTACTAATAACTAACTGATTATCTTTTAGTAAAAGGTAATCTCTTTTCTATATTTTCTAACTAAAATATCTCATTTTTCAAACTTGATTTTTTTACTTAATTATCCACAAAACACAATCTCTTCTCAAAATATTATACGCAGCTCTTTCCAACACTTCTCCTAAATACTAACTAAGCAACCATTTATAATTTTTCTAACTAAAACCTCTTCTTTCCAAAAATAAGGTCCTTCTTATTAATGAAACAAAGTAATAATATTATAATTATTAATAACTAAATGATTACTTTATATATATATATATATATATATATATATATATATATATATATATATATATATATATATATATATAATTATTACCAAATTATATCATTTAAAAATTTAACTTACAAAATTCATATCATAAAAAACTCATTCAAGTTATTGAAAAAATCATATAATATTAAAAAAAAATTCGTGCATCGCACGGGTTTTAAGCTAGTATTAAATAAATTTATAACATAAGAAAAGACACCCGTGCATCGCACGGCCATTGAAAGTTTGTCGTTTCGATTTCGCCACGGTTATCATAATTATTAATATAAATTAAAAAGTAATATAACTAAAGATAATTAGCCAATTGCCTTTTTAATAAATGGACATTTAGGTTTAATTGATGTTACGATCTTTTATAAACATCTAAGATATCATATCTTTCAATCAGTTATATTTTTTCTAATTAAAACAAGTTAACTTTTAATTTAAAACATAATCTTGCAATAATTAACATATACCCAAAAATATCACACCATATCTTCTAATCACTAACAAAATATAATAGAAATCCGTATAAAATGAATAATGACCGTTAGATTTTTAGTAAAAAATCAGAATCGTTAGATCTAATTAGTAGATATATTATATGATTTAATTAATTTACTAAAATTGTCGGTTTGGTTATCCTAATTATTAAAATAAATAATAACATAATATAATTAATGGTAATTATCTGATTGCCTTTTTCCTGTTTACTTTTAGTTAAAGATATTACATTTTATAAACACCTAAAAACATCAATCATACAATATCTTTCGACCATTAATATTTCCTTTCTAACTAAAACAGATTACCTTTTTGATTTAAAAATAATCTTACAATAATTAATATATACCCGAAAATATCACACCATAATTTCCAATTATTAATAAAATATATTAAAAATCCATATACGTTGTTTATAATAATGAAACATTTGTATAATATGTAAACATGAGTATATTAAATTAATATTTAAAAAATTATTAAAAATATTGATAATATATAAATATAATTATTAAATAAAATTTATATGTTAGGCCGAATACACAATTAATAATCAACTTTGTATGAGAGTTTAACAAGTAAAAGCGTTTATGCACTTAAAAAACTTCTTGTATTTCGAACCCTCTTCGTGATGTAAAATATCACAAAGAGCTGCTAGGTTACAATAAAGATAATTCGTTGTACGATACCCTTCTAGGGTTAACCTAACTGTATTTATATAACATACAGCTACGATACAATCTCTAATTGATATTCCTAATAATCAGCTATACAATGATATCAATTACAGATTGTCACACGTCTCCTATGTCAACACGATCTCTTTGATAGCTATCCAATCTTCAAAGATATCGCTTCCATAATAAATCTTCAATCACTGTTGACCAGTAGACGCTTCCTCCAGACAGAGTTTGACAAACTCTGTCGAGCTTCCAACTGTCAGCGTTTAACTAAACTCTGACTGCTTCCAGCTAAACTCTGATAATTCACTGTAACACTTAAACACTGATTAAAACACATCAATTATATTTAACAATCGCCCCCAACTTGTTCATTAGCAAAAATGCACAAGTTAATGACAATAATTGATGATGTCAAAACAAATAGACAAATACAGTGTTTATACAAATTCAGAGTTTAAGCTTCTACTTAATAAAAACTACAGAGAATAAGAAAATCCTTACAGAGCTTAATCTCTTATCATTTCAAGATCTGGCATAACTCTGAGATAATCTATCAGCAATCTTCTTTCTGCATTTTCAAGCTCAATCTTCATAGCTTCTTTAATTTCTCTGAGCTGAGGATCACTTTCATCTGTCTGATAGATAGCAGCCCTAAGATCACAAATTTTGTTCCTTCTCATCTCATTTCCCAGTCTGATAAATCTGACTTTTTCTGACTGTGTATTGAAATCAAGTACTGTAATTCCCAAATCAGTCTTTAACTTTGCAGTACCTTTCTTCATTTCAATGAGATTGCCTTTGTAATCCCTGTACTTAGGAACATATCTGCTATTGTATTTCTCCCCTCTGATTTCCAGATTCTTAGTCATTCTCTTTCTGAGCACATTAGCAACTGATTGAGTCCTTCGACTATTCACCTTGAGAAGATATAGAACATACTCTAGTTCTTCCCAACATTTCAAGCCAATATCATCCTCACCAACTTTAAATACTGTCCCATCAGTCATGAAGTACAAAAGAAAATCCTTTTTAAACTCTTCTGATGAACTAACTGTACTGATTCCAGTCTGTCCAAACTCTCTTGAGGAACACCACGACCTGGAACAGCCAGTGAAGAAGGATCTCTAGGACCAGTATATTGCCTTTTGTCTCTATGTGAACCTAGTCCACCCTTATTATTACCAACCTTGCCAGATAAAGCTTTTCCATCAGAAACATTCATAGAAACTCCAGATAATACATTTGGATCATGAAATGTTCCTTTTCCAAAAACCGATTTCAACTGAGAAGAGTGTAAAGGTGTGATCATTGCTTGTGATACAACAGAAGTTGTAACTTTCTTCTGTGAACTTTCTCCTTCAATGCCTTTTAGCTTGAGTTTAGCCTCTGCTGCAATTTCTTCCTTTGAAAGCCGAGAACTTTGACTAACATCAGCCCTTTCTCTGATCACAACACCTTTAACAACAGGTCTAGGAGCTTTTCCTCTTTGTACCTTACCAGACTTTAAAGCTTTAAGATGTTCTTCTTGTAAACTCTTTTCTTCAGCTTCAATGTCCTCAATCGTAACTCCTTCCTCATTCTCTTCAATAAACAGCTTAGCAGCCAATTCTTCATCAGTTTGTGGATTAGAAGGTAACAGCAAACTCTTGGTCTTTGAAGTACCTTGAGTATCAGTATTTCTCCCAACAGACTGTGATTTAGATGACTTGCTAGTTCTCAGAGTTTGAGCCTCTTCAACCTTGTTCTTTCCTTTACTACTTGCCCCTCCATCTCCAGCACTATTCCTTCTGACAACTCTCTCCCCCTTTTTGACATCATCAGGCATAAGTATAGATGTAATTAACTCCAGGGAAGTAGCAATAGAATCAATTTTAGAAGATAAGTCATTTTGATTCTCTTCAACTTTACTCAGCCTGGCAAAGAGATTGTCTTGAGCTTTAGAGAATTTTGTAGTCACTAGTTTTGAATCTCTTTCCATTTTCATCTCTCTAGCTACAACCTCATTTCGCAAAGCAGTGATTGCCAATGTAGTATCATCAAATCTTCTATCCAGAGTTTTGACTTGAACTACTGTTGCTTTCAAGCAAGAAAGAATCTCTGGATTGGAGATAGTATCAGCATTTTTCTTAACAAAATCAGCTGCTCTTCCTCGTGGAAAAATACAATCCTCTTTGTACCATTCAGCAGCATTCTTTGCAAATTGTGCTCTCTCAACTTCGTGAGAAGTACAAGGTTGAGAGAAAGGTGTATGTTTATTGTTTGTTTGTACTGGTGCACTCAGAGAAGCATCAGAGTTTACACTACTTTCACCTTTAGATTCAACACTTGTAGCTTTAACAGGTTCATCTTCAGCCATAGGTTTAGCAATTTCTTCTGTAGGCTTGTCAAGATTTTCTTCATGTTGCTCAGGCTCAGCAACAGGCATAGACTGAGAAGTGACCTTGGTTGCCTAATCAATTTCTTCACCTTCTTCAACAGTTTGGTGAGCATCAGATATTAACTCAGTATGGGATGCAACAGCTTCAGAAAGAACAGCCGTAGGTTGATCAGCTACACCAATATCAGAGATAGGATCAAAGAATGGCATAAATGAATCAAGAATATCATTTATTGGAGAGAGGCCATCTCTAGCATCCTCTTCTGCAGGAATTTTGTCCTCTGCAGGCATTTCATCCTCTGCAGGTATTTCAGCCTCTGCAGGTATTGCATCTTTCTCAACCTCAACAGGAGGTGGTTGCTGTGAAACGACCTCTGGAGCATCAATATCTTCATCCACAGAATCAGAGAATATCAGTTTTCTTCGTTTTGCTAGAGGTACATTATCTGAATCCTCTTCACTAGATGGTGACTTAGGTATTTTTGCCCGTACTTTTATTCTTTTCACCCTTATAGTATAAACAGCTTCAGGAGATTTCCGTTTTGATTTTCTTTGTGTCTCTTTCGCCTGCTTTAGACTTGCATGTCGTTCAGTAATTGCCTTCTTAACTCTTTGTGCTTTAGACTGTGATTCTGGTGGAGATTGTGACGAATCAGAGTTTGTTTGTGGAGTGGGTGAAGGTTGTTTTGTAGGTGCTGAGTGAGCAGGTGATTCAGTGTTTGGTTGTTGAGTACGATCAATGTTGAACGGTTCAGGCTCAGGTTCAAGGTGTGGTTCAGGTTGTTGTTGTGGTTGTTGTTGTGGTTCAGGTTGTTGTGGTTCTTGTTGATCTTGTTGTGGTTCAGGTTGTTGTGGTTCTTGTGGTTGATTGAGAAAATTTTGCAGAGCAAGTGGCATGACAAAAGCAGGGAGATTTGCTTTACCAACATCCTTGTTAGTCATATCAGAGAATATTCTCTTATTGACTCTAAAAGGATCAATTTCATCAGTATCATCAATTTCGAGACCAGGTACACAAGCATTGAACAACATTTGACAAAAACGAGCATAATAAACAGTAGTAGGTTCTGACAGTTTATCACCTAAGCTCATCAGAACATGTCGACCAAAATCAAAATTCGTACCATAGAGTAGAGAATACCCGATTTGGAGACTGTCTATTGGAATGGCATCCCAGTTTGTGACTTTCTTCTGGAACGTCCTTGTAATGCAATCAAAGAAGAAGTTCCATTCCTTTCTGAGATTTGGTCTCTTTATACCGCCAAGCTTGTCAAGAGATTCCATGTAACCTATCTCTTGTAGCATCTCTCTCAAATAAGTTTCATTAACCAGAGTATAAGAAGTATGTGTGTCAAACCCCATTGTATCTCGTATAGTCTGTGGAGTAATCACATAATCTTGGTCTTCGTAAGTGAAGATAATGTTAGGAGTTCCATTTTATCCTCCATCCACATAAACTGAATTCTACCAGAATGTAGCAATTTGAGACGCAGAAAGAGTAGCAGGTCCAACCAGAGCCTGTCCAATCTATGAATCCCTCAAGAAGTTCTGCATTAGATGAAACGATTCTGGAATGCGTTGATGATAGAGTGGAGCTTCATAGTTGTTAGGAACAAACCGTAAACCAAGAGTAGTGAATGCTTTAGAAGCCATTGAGTTAAGAAATTTGCAAGAATTTCCAAGAGAAATGTATGTAGAAAAGGTGTTTGCGTGAATGCCCAAGTGAAAAATACGAGAACTGTGAGAAATAAGAATAAAGCACAATCGTTTGGACACAAAAGTGATTAAAGTAATGAAAAACCCAATCTCTTATGTAACAAACACTCAATCAGTTCCTTGATTAATGTGTAGTGGGACACGATAATAGGTAAGTGGGACACATTAATGGGCGAGTGGGTCACGTGCGCTTATTTTTAAGAAGAGTATATTAAAAATTAAAACATTAAAAATATTTGATTTAAACAAAAATCAAATAATACTCTCTTAAATATCTGGACCCAAGTAAAACCAGAATTTGAAGCGTTTACCTGTTGCCTTTAATAACCAGAATACGAAGCGTTTAAGAACTTCGTTCTTACCCATCTCTATTTAAGGCCTAGAGACTTGCTCAGATTAGTTCATTAAACCTTTAACCTTTCAGTCTCCCCTGTAAAATCACAAACCCTTCAAACCAAATACTCTTGAAAAACAATGGCCAACCTTACCATCAAAGAAAAGAACCTTCATCTTGTCGAGAATAGGGACATCTTCAGCTATACGCGTGAAGAATTTGAAGCGTTTGAGTGGGAAAGGCAGCTTGAGACGCTGTGGTTGCAAATGGATGCCGGTCTGGAAGAGATCGAGAGAGAGAAACCTGCAAGGGTGATCGACATCGATGCTGCCCTCCAAGCAACATTGGCATGGCTCTCCTCGAAGACATCATCCAACACCCCCAACCATTGTTAATGAATATGTCAGCAAAAATAACTTTATCCCTTCAACTTCCACCCAAATAAAGTGGCAAAGATGGGATCTGGGAATTTTTGCTAACAATGGAGTGGTTTGGACTGACCTTTTACTTTCCTGTTGAATAGATTAGCAGATAGAGAGAACAAAAAGATGTAATATTTGATTGTAATCTCTTTCTTATTATCAATGAAAATTTATGGTTCTCTAATTTTATTCATTGTGTTCTGCAACTTTTATTTATGTGTTATGAACTGTTCTTCAAGAAAATAAATCAAGAAGAGAATATGAAAACTAATTAAAGTAATCATATAAAGAACACATTCATCAACAATCCACTGATTAACAGTTGTCAAAAACCCTATTTACTCCAAGATTTTCAAATTATCCAAGTGAAAATTTACCTTAGAGTACAAATCACGAATCAACAGCGTTTGTCAATTCTCCAACTTTATCACCGAAACCTTTTCATAAATTGCACAGTTGTGAATATGTGTGTATGAAGCAGAGTTTAGTAAATCAATTTTTAGAGCATCTAATTTTTCATAAAATCCATAAAGTAAATCAATAAACACTGGATGCACAAACTGTCATAGTAAACACTGACTGTATGATGAAAGCTAAACTCTGAAGTAATCAAACTATATACAGTAACTTTTATTTTATACCCCCTTTATATACATTTCTTCTCTTTTTTTTATTTGTATTTTCATCATTTTTTTTTATTATTTTTTTTTTCATTCCAGTAATCAGAGGTTGGAACCAGTCACCAAAAACTCAAAAATTTTAGCCCTTATCATTTTGATAAGTTCCTGGGTCATCCTAGTATTTAACTAGTCACCAAAAATCAGAGAATTTTAGCACATATTATATACCAATAGGTTCCTGGGTCATCCTAGTATCCAACATAATCTCAAAGGAGTATAACAACCTATATACATTTTCTTTGGGGTATTGCAGTAAGCATTTTATTCTATCAGAGTATAACTAACAGAGTTTAGAGTTCATCAACATCAGTAGTTTTTCATGTAAGGTAATGCACACAGTATTTATAGACTCAGAGTTTAGGACAAAATAAACTAAGAGATGCTATAAATATGAGCCAGTATCATGCTTGTGTTAACTTTCTGCGCAATCTAATATTAGATCACAATAACTCAGAAAGATTCATGATTAATTGCTGAGAATCATGCTTCATACATATTTCTTCATTGGTGTTTTCATTCAGACAAAAATCAATTTAAAGTTCACAGAGTTTATCAAACTTATTAACAGTGTATGACATACAGACATGCTGACAGAGTTTAGAGACTGTATAACAGAGTTTAATCAACAGAGTTCACTTAGCATTTAACCAATCAGGAAATATGATTAATACATCACATAAGTAAAGTTTGAATCTAACCAACATTCCTAGTCAGAACCAGAGACCATTCCTAGTTCATTGACCAGTCTTGTAAATGTAGCTTCACTCAATGGTTTAGTGAAGATATCTGCAAGCTGTTGTTCTGTAGATACAAAATGTAGTTCAATATTTCCTTCTTCCACATGTTCTCTGATGAAGTGGTACCTTATGCTGATGTGCTTGGTCATGGAATGCTGTACTGGATTACCTGTCATAGCAATAGCACTTTGATTATCACAGTAAATAGGGATATTACTGTACCTCAATCCATAATCCAGCAATTGATTCTTCATCCATAAGATCTGTGCACAACAGCTACCAGCTGCAATATACTCTGCTTCTGCTGTAGATGTGGAGATTGATTTCTGTTTCTTGCTGTACCAGGAAACAAGTCTGTCACCAAGAAATTGACAACTTCCACTAGTGCTCTTTCTGTCTACCTTGCAGCCCGCAAAGTCTGCATCAGAATACCCAATTAGCTTGAAATCTGATTCTCTGGGGTACCACAGACCTAATGATATGGTGCCCTTGAGATACTTGAAGATTCTTTTCACAGCTGTCAGATGTGGCTCTCTAGGATCTGCCTAGACCTTGCACAAAGACAGGTTGCATACATGATGTCAGGCCTACTAGCTGTCAAGTATAGAAGTGATCCTATCATGCCCCTGTAGTTTGTCATATCCACTGAAACTCCTGTGTCTTTGTCCAATTTAGTTGCTGTTGCCATGGGAGTTGATGCAGATGAACAGTCAAGCATACCAAATTTTTTGAGAAGATTTCTGGTATATTTTTCTTGATTAATGAAAATTCCATCATCTGTTTGTTTCACCTGTAGGCCTAGAAAGTAACTAAGCTCTCCCATCATGCTCATTTGATATCTGGACTGCATGAGCTTGGCAAACTTCTTACAGAGTTAATCATTAGTAGACCCAAAAATGATGTCATCAACATAAATTTGAACTAAAAGGAGGTCACTTCCTTGATTGAAATAAAACAGAGTTTTGTCAATTGTTCCTCTGTTGAATCCACTTTCTAGAAGAAACTGAGCAAGTGTCTCATACCATGCTCTTGGTGCCTGCTTAAGTCCATATAATGCCTTATCTAGCATGTAGACATAATCTGGATATTTGGGGTCCACAAATCCTGGTGGTCGTTCAACAAACACTTCTTCTTCAAGCTTTCCATTCAGAAAAGCACTTTTCACATCCATCTGGAACACTTTGAATTTCTTGTGAGAGGCATATGCTAGAAAAATTTTGATTGCCTCCAATCTTGCAACTGGAGCAAATGTTTCATCATAGTCTATTCCTTCCTGCTGTGAATAGCCTTTTGCTACCAGTCTAGCCTTGTTCCTTGTGATAACACCTTCACTGTCAGTCTTGTTTCTGAAAACCCATTTAGTACCAACAATAGATCTGTTCTTTGGCCTTGGTACTAGTGTCCAAACTTCATTCCTTTCAAATTCATTCAACTCTTCCTGCATTTCTGTTATCCAGTCTGCATCTTGAAGAGCTTCTTCCACTTTCTTTGGTTCATTTTTAGACAAGAATGCATGAAACAGACATTCACTTGCAGTAGCACTTCTTGTCTTTACTTTTGCATCTGGATCACCAATTATCAAATTAGGTGTATGTGATTTAGTCCATTTCCTAGCAGAAGGTAAATGACTTCTATCAGCATGTGATCCTCCCCCTTGATCCATGCTCTCCTGATTTTGTTGTGATCTATCTTCGTTTTCTGAGACTCCCCCTGAACTTGACTGCCCAGAGTCAGAATTTGAATTTTCAGAGTTTGATTCAGATTTTTCAGTTGACTCAGTATCAGTGTTTGAGTCTTCATCTTGATCATGCTCCCCCTCAACTGGTTCTCCCCTTTGTTGTGACTGAGAAGTTTCTCCAGAATTTACCAGTAGAGGTTCAGAGTTTGTTTCAACAGAGTCTGTCAGAATTGTTTCATCAGAGTTTCCTTCATCAGAGTTTAAATCTTCATTTTCAAAATTTAGTTGATCATATTCATCTTTGTCTTCAAGTCCAGTTATCTTCTTATCATCAAAAGAAACATGTATAGATTCCATGATCACTTTAGTTCTCAGATTGTAAACTCTGAATGCCTTTGTTGACAGTGGATAGCCAACAAAAATTCCTTCATCCGCCTTTAGCTCAAACTTGGTCAACTGTTCTGGATGAGTCTTCAAAACAAAACATTTGCACCCGAAAATATGAAAGTATTTCAGGTTAGGCTTCTTTTTCTTCACCATCTCATATGGTGTCTTTCCATGCTTATTGATCAGTGTTGCATTTTGAGTAAAACAAGCAGTTTGAACAGCTTCTGCCCAGAAATAAGTTGGCAATTTTGCTTCATCAAGCATAGTTCTGGCAGCTTCAATTAAGGTTCTATTTTTCCTTTCTACTACACCATTTTGTTGTGGTGTACCAGGTGCTGAAAATTCTTGTTTCACTCCATTGTCCTTGCAGAATTCTTCCATTGTTGCATTTCTGAACTCAGTTCCATTATCACTTCTGATGATTCTGACTTTGTTGCTTGATCCTTTGTCCAGAAGCTTCACATGCTCCATCAGAGTTAATGCAGTTTCATCCTTCTTTGCTAGAAAATACACCCAAGTGAATCTAGTGTATTCATCAACAATGACTAAAGCATATTTCTTCCTTGCAATAGACATAACATTTACTGGACCAAAGAGATCAACATGCAGAAGATGATAGGGATCAGTGATAGAAAATTCTGTCTTGCTCTTGAAAGATGACTTCCTTTGTTTAGCCTTCTGACATGAGTCACATAGGCCATCAACATTTAACAGAGCCTTTGGGAGTCCTCTTACAAGATCCTTTCTGATCAATTCATTGATGTTGTTCAAGTTCAAATGTGAGAGTTTCTTGTGCCATTTCCAACTCTCTTCACTAGACATTCTTGTTGACAGGCAAACAGCTTTTCCAACAGAGTCTATCAAAAGCTTGATTTCATAAATGTTATTTTGCCTGTGACCAACTAGAACAACCTTTCCTGTAGATCTGCTGATGACTTCACAATATTCAGGTTGAAAATCTACATGATATCCCTTGTCACAGATTTGACTCACAGATAACAAGTAATGCTTGAGTCCTGGGACATGAGCTACATTGTTGATGATGACATTTCCAAGATTAATATTGCCATATCCCAATGTTCTTCCTACATTGCCATCACCATAGGAAACTTTTGGGCCAGCCTTCTCCTCATATTCTAATAGCAGGGCTTTATTTCCAGTCATGTGTCCTAAACATCCACTGTCCACGACTAGGGTTGCCTCCCTGTTACCCTGCAATCACGAACAATTACTGAGGATTAGTTTTAAGGATCCAGACTTGCTTGGATCCTTTGGCATTCTTAACTTTGTTAGCTTTTGCAGCGGAATTAACATTATCAGAGTTTGAGCTAACAGTATCAGTGTTTACACTTGCAGTATCAAATTTAACCCATTTCAGATTGGGTTTCAGTTCATAGTAATTATGATAGATAGCATGATATTCTCTGCAAGTATAAATGGAATGCCAAGTGCTTCCACAGTGTGTGCATAAAGTCTGTGGCTTAGTTCTAGCAGAATCCTTCTTTACCTCAGACTTTGTAGGTAAAGAATTTATATTTTTATTTTTCTTGCAGAAATTTGCAAGATGCTTAGTACTACCACAGTTATGACATGTCTTTCTTGGAGCATAACTAGCAAGCATTGGTTTATTTCCTGAAGTGATGCCTACCTTTCCATTTCTGTTCTTGTTTGACACTTTCTGTTTCTCAACAGATTTTAACTCCTTCAGTTTATGTTTGAGTTGTTTATCTGTCATTGAACCAATATTAACCTGTTTAACACTAGTTTTTACTAGTTTACTTTTGACAGCTTCCTTTTCATTTTCAGACAAAAATTTACTGGTTCCATGAACAAAATGAGTTCTGACTTTAACCTGATTTTGAAATCTAAGTTCATCTCCCTCATTATAACCTAGACCAACAGTGTCTGTTTGAAAAATCTGTTGAGTGTCCTTTCCAGAATTAGTCCAAGTCCTAATTTTATTGTTTGCTTCCTCCAACTCTGACTCTAGTTGTTTATACTTCTGAAGCAAATTCTGTTCTTTGCAAACAGCATCATCTCTCTCTTTCTGAACTTGTTGCATGTTTTCAAGTTTTTCTTCAACAAGTTTATTTCTTACCTTAAGTTCAGAATTTTCAGCTTTTATCCTCTCATTTCTAAAGTCTGATCCCTATAACTTATATGCAATGACTTAAGATAAATTCTTAATTGAGCAATGTCATCAATATTATAAGCATAGGTAGTTAGAGGTACCTGATTTTCAGAGGATTCTGATTCAGTAGTAGCCATGAGAGCATAGTTCACTTCTTCATCAGAATCTGAAGTATCTGCCCAATCTCTGCCTTTAGTGTAGAGTACCTTTCCAGTTTTACCCTTCTTGCACTCAGGAGCATAGTGACCCATCTCCTTACACTTGTAGCATTGAATTTCAGACTTATCCTTCTTCCCTTTAGAATCTCTCTTATCAGACTTCCTATAGCTCTTCCTGTCTTCATTTGAATCCCTAGAAAACCTTTTTCCTTTCTTGAAATTCTTGAAGCCCATTTTCTTGAAAGTCTTCACCATTAACACAGCCATTTTCCTCATTTCTTCTTCATCATCCTCAGAGTTAGATGATTCAGAAGAGTTTGAATCAAAATCAGAGTTTGGTGATTCACTTTCTGAATGTATGACCAAAGCTTTTCCCTTCATTTTCCTTCTTGTTGCCTCTTTCTTCTGAGGCTTCTCTTCAACATTAAGAGCAACAGACTTTCCTTTCCTGCTTGATCTCCTGTTTCTCTGCTCTATTTCCAATTCATGAGTTTTCAGCAGTCCATAGATTTCATCAATCTCTGTTTCAGCAAGATCATAGTTGTCTCTAATAGTGGTTGTTTTCACATCCCACTTTTCAGGTAGAGAAAGAAGAAACTTGAGATTTGAGTCTTCTAGATCATACTCTTTGTTGACCAATGACAGATCATTGATTAGTTTATAGAATCTATCAAATGTTTCTGTCATGGTCTCTTCAGGTTTTGCTTCAAAATGCTCATACTCTTGTGTGAGTATGTTTCTCCTATTCTTCTTAAAAGCCGCAGTTCCTTGACACCTGACTTCAAGAGCATCCCATATTTCTTTTGCAGTGGTGCAGTTAATGACTTTGTTAGGCATAACATTGTCTAAAGCACTGTGCAGTAAATGCCTAACTTTTGCATCCTTAGCAATTGATGATAGATCTTCAGGAGTCATGTCCTTCTTTTCCTTTGGAACCATTTTTGCTGCTTCACCAGCAACTGCAACAGATAGCTTTGTAGGATTGTGAGGGCCTTCATAAATCCTGTCAAGATATTCTGGATCTGTAGCCTCCAGAAACATAGTCATCTTGACCTTCCACATAGCATACTCTAATGGCCTCAGAATAGGAACCCTGATTGGTTCATAACGACTCACAGTAGTAGGAGCCTTTTCAGAAACAGTAGGTGTTGGTGGAGGAATTGCTGACATGATTATTGTTGTGTTTGGATCTTAACCTGTAATAAAGTAACAGATTGGCTCTGATACCACTTGTTAGGCCGAATACACAATTAATAATCAAGTTTGTATGAGAGTTTAACAAGTAAAAACGTTTATGCACTTAAAAAACTTCTTGTATTTCGAACCCTCTTCGTGATGTAAAATATCACAAAGAGCTGCTAGGTTACAATAAAGATAATTCGTTGTACGATACCCTTCTAGGGTTAACCTAACTGTATTTATATAACATACAGCTACGATACAATCTCTAATTGATATTCCTAATAATCAGCTATACAATGATATCAATTACAGATTGTCACACGTCTCCTATGTCAACACGATCTCTTTGATAGCTATCCAATCTTCAAAGATATCGCTTCCATAATAAATCTTCAATCACTGTTGACCAGTAGACGCTTCCTCCAGACAGAGTTTGACAAACTCTGTCGAGCTTCCAACTGTCAGCGGTTAACTAAACTCTGACTGCTTCCAGCTAAACTCTGATAATTCACTATAACACTTAAACACTGATTAAAACACATCAATTATATTTAACATTATAACATAAGAAAGGAAAACCGTACATCGCACGGGCATTGAAAGTTTGTCGGTTCGATTTTCGGTTATCCTAATTATTAAAATAAATTATAAATAATATAATTAATGATAATTAGCTAATTGCCTTTTTAATTGGAAGTCGTTTAATTTTAATTGATGATATTACCTTTTATAAACATCTAAAATATCGTATCTTTCAATCAGTATTATTTTTTCTAATTAAAGCATGTTAACTATTAATTTAAAACATAATCTTTCAATAATTAATATATACCCAAAAATATCTCACCATATCTTTTAATTACTAACAAAATATAATAGAAATCCGTATGCAGCGAATAATGACCTTTAGATTTTTGGTAAAAAAATCAGAATAGTTATATCTAATGAGTGGATATATTATATGACTAAACTAATTTACTAAAATTTCAAGTTTTGAATTCTGTCAACGACATGTTTATTTTAAATTTTTATATAATAAGTTTTAAAACATGCATATCATTAATTAAATTTATATTAAATAAGTTAAATTAAAATGAAAATAAGTTATTGAAAATAAATTATTGAAAACAATGATTTTATAAAATTTTAATTGTAAAATTAAATTAAATTCATTATATTCATTTTATAAAATCTGTGCATCGCATGTGTTATAAGCTAGTATTTATTATATTCTTGTATATAATAAGCGTAAAGGACTAGTTTTTTTGATAGTACGATAGTATGATCGCTGCACGATCAAATAGTATGAACGTGGATCTTAAAATATATGAAAACCGTTAGATACAATATTAAAATATTGATTTGATTGATAGTAGGATTTTATTTGAATATTAATTTAAATAATCCAAACCAAATATAAGTATATTTTCTAAATTAATAGGTTCTCAATTTAAAAATTCGTAACTTTCTTTTATCTTCAATTTTCATATAGTTTTAACTCGATAATAATTATGAGAAAAAGTAATCTAAGATATTTATCAATTTTTTAACAATAATTTGATATGTAAATTAAAAACATATTAATTTTAAAAAAATTAATATAATTATAAATATTAAAAAAGGAGTTGTGTGTTGCATATGTTATAAGCTAATATATAATAAGCGTAAGGTGGATCTTATCTAATTTTTTTAAGCTAAGGAGGATCTTATCCGATTTTTTGTCGTTGGCCAAAAGAGCATGAGCTTTGGATCTTAAAATAGATATATATGTGATTTGTTAGATCAAATATTAAAAAAAAAAGATTTGGTTAATAGTAGGATAATATTCAAATACCAAAGTAAATTTAATAATCTAAACCAAATATAAATAGTTCTTCTAAATCGAATAGATTCTATTACTATATATTAAACATCAATACAAAGGCAAAAAATGTCATTTTATTGGCTATGAATTTACTATTTTACCCTTATTAGTTTAAAATTAAAAAAAATGTCATCCTTTTAATATTTGTGTAAAAGTAAGTTGAAATTTTGTTAGTGTTGAAAATTGAATCCTTGACCTTCCCCTCTCAAACTCATGTCATAACCATTATGTTACACTTAGTTTTGAGTATATTTTAAAAATCTTATTAGATAAACCACATTATCTCCTTGTGTCCCATTTTTTTTCCCAGCTATATATTAAAACTCAATACAAGTGCAAAAGTGCCAATAAATTGGTTGTGAAATGACTCTTTCATCCTCATTTTTTGAAAATAACAATAGTGTCGCACCTTTATAATCAATGTAAAAAATGGAAGAAGAATTTGTGTTAGCTTTCGGAGTGGAGCCACCAACCTCGTCTTAAGAGGTTCATGTCATAGCCACTATACTTCATTACTTTTCGAGTTTTCTTGGAAATCTTTTTAGATTAGTCACGTCATTTTCACTTAACTTATTTTTTTTTAGTTTTCACTTTTGAATAAATAAATGTTAGTTTATCTTATTTATATAACTCCGTTTTTCAATTTTTGTAGTTTCATTTATCTATATATGTGATCATCTTATAAATTTTATTACACCCCTGTATGTTTTCGATTATATATATATATTAATTATGTTATTTACAATTCATTAATTTATATTATAATATATCTCTTATCATAATTTAGTTGAATTAGTTGATAATCGATACCTTAAAACTGATATTGAAATTTGATCCAATATAAGGAATATTGTATATGTAATGTATTTCATTATTCATTATTTCTATCATTCTAAATTAAGAAAATTAGTTTTCAAATTATTTTTAAATTATACAATAAACATGTTTATACATTCATCGCATCCGTTTCTTAATAATTTTCCTTTCAGAATGTACAATTCATTTGCTCTTATTTTCTAAAATAAACACATTGTACACTCTCTTTATTAATATAAATGATTAACATGAAAAATAAAATGCTAAGATAAAATTCTTGGTTATACATACTGAGTTTGTATTAAAGAAAATATTCACAAACATTTATCTCTATGTATATATTAAATTATTGAAATAAAATACAATTTAGTTTAAATAAAGTTTTTTTTGGTTAACCAGTTATATTCAAGTTTACATTTATCCAGAAAGAATGTGTTCTGTTTAATAGAATATTACGTAATGCCTAATATTCTTTTGGATATAGGATTAATAATATTGTTAACATAATATGGTTCTTCCACGTTGACCTGATGCAGAATGGTATGAACTATAATTTTATTATTTGGTTATATGCCATTTTTTTTAAATTCTTCTTTGCAACTTCTGTCTATTTCTTATAGGAATTTTTTTATAGGTTCATGGCCAGTGGGAGAACATTGCATTATAGACTTGCAATAGAGATGACATGAACATATTTTAAGGGAAACAAAATTGTTCGTCTTGAATATATTTCGTTTCTTTACGATTCACTTGTTCTTCCTAATTAATATATGCTAGCCAGAATTAAGGTGCATTCTTCACTTCATAAGAATTTTTGCATTGACATTTGTTTTTGCAACTCGAATTGTTCCTTTTGTTAACTGCAGCTTCCATGCATGTACTTTCTCTCTTCTCAGTAATATCATCACAATGTTCTGTTTAATATTGCTTCCAATAAGTATGTTACCCATTGCTACTAATTATGGAAGGTTGTAATCATACTGATATGGAAAGCAATACCTATCGCTATGGAAAGACAAAGATTATCATCTTACTCTCTCAAATTTATAATTACACGATCCCCGTTCATAATTCGAACTTGTACATTATACTCCACATTATTATTGGCCTCTATATATAGTCCATTTTGATATTCACTATTAACACATATCACTACTCAAATTACAATTTCATGATTACGAGAATTATATTCAAATATTAGAAAATAAGTTTATTTGCTAGTTAGATCTAATATTAGAAAATAAGTTTATTTGATTGCTAATAGAATTATATTCAAATACAAAAAGTAAATTTTAATAATTTAAACCAAATATAAGTAGAGTTTCTAAATTAAATAGAATTCTTAATGTAAAATTTTGTAACTTTCTTTTCAAGTTTTCGATTAGTTTCAGTTGGACAATAATTATTAAACCATCACTAAATTAAAGATAATTTGTTTAATTTTGCGTTACCTGTAAAATCGTCTAAATTTGATTTTTAGAACTCAAGATAGAGCAAAAATATTAAACTGGTCGTATGAAGTCTAATAAATTATAGTTTTTTAATATATATTTACATCTGGATCAAGTACAAACTTTTCTTAAAAACAAACTTACAAACTGACAAACTTTTTTTGTTCAACATATTTATAACTTCGGTTCAACATTTATCAAATAATAAATAAAATTTTATTGAATACACATAATTTAATTATTCAAAATCCTGTTGGGGTTCATCAATACCTAAATAGTGTATAGAAATATGAAATTTTATTTGTTTAATATGAATGTGTGTTGAACCGTGATTCAAAATTTGTTGAACAAATATTACAAAATTCTAACTATCCTTCCGGGATTAACCAATACATAATTAGTGTATAGAAATATGGAATATTATTTATTTAATAAACTTTTCTTAATTATACCAATGTAAAATTATTTTATATAGTTGGATTCAACGCAATTATAACTATTGTTCAACAGTTGATGTTGAACTCAAGTTATATATATGTGGAACATTCATTATAAAAGAATTTCAATTTTTCGTAAAAAATATTGCAATTATATTTCTAATAAATTATAAAATATTATAAATATGTTTCCGATTTCAATTATAAGTATTCAGTAAAATCTTAATTATTATTTTACAAATGATGTTGAACCGAAGTTGTATATATGTTGAACAAAAGAGTTTGTAAGTTTGTATTTAAGAAAGTTTTTACCGGAACTCAGCCCTATATAACCTTTATTATAATACCCGAGTCTACCCATGTTCAGTTAGCCAATCAGAAAATTATTAATTACTTTAGAACCAATCAGACCTTTCTCCAAAATTTTAGACCAATCATCTTATATTAAGAGTTTTCCTTATTTATATTCTCACCATAGCTCATTAATCGTGGTTAGTTAGCACTTCTAATTTAAATACAATACTGATTTTATTTAACATATTCATAAATACATATTTTTAAAATCAAAAACAAATTAACTAAAAAATCACTATTTTAATTTGAAATCAACCACGATATACTATTAAATATTTAAATTTAATAACTAATCATTTATTAATCAAACACTCTTTTAATATAAAGTCAATCACGATCATATTATCATACATTATAAATTAATTTTTATAATATATATTGTACAGTTATAACTGATTTTAAATAATTAAAATCTAACTCAACTAGAAATCTGAAAAAAAACTGTTTTGAAATCAGATTTTAAATAACTTTGATAAAATCCATAACTTCAAATACTCAATTTTTTTAAAAGCTCAAAAATAAATTTATTCATAATTTGTTGGTAAAATAATTAATAAATGCATATATTTTAATTATTTAAATTATTAAATATACGCTAGAAGAGTATTATTATTGGATGGTGAATAAATTACCAATCAAAAAATAAAAATTATTTTAGAGACAATCAGAATTCACTTCTAAATTTTCATTCAATCAATTTTATTATTTACTACGCTTATTCTAATTAACTACTCGAGGTTAAATTAAATTTAAATATAATAATATCTTGATATAATAAATTCGTAAATCACATGGTTTTTTAATTTTAAAAAATTACTACTATCCGTAAATAATATTTTCTAAAAATCCACATTATCTCCTTTTATATAATTTTTGGGCAAGGATATATTAGGATTAAAATTAGCCAAAAGGCCATTACAAGGTAGTGTATCCTTTTATATAATTATATCATTATATGTAATAAGCATAAGAGGGATCTTATCCATAATTTTCGTCACTGTACAACCAAATCTTTTTCTCAACCATCGATCTAGTCTTTTTAAAAATAAATGATCAAGATTATATCATATCAAAAAGAAAATTATAATCTAAAAAGGATATTAAAAAAATGTTGTTGGATATTACCTAAAAAAAATGGGAGAGAGAAGAGAGAGAAGGGAGGAGAGAGAAATTTTCAACGGGAAGAATTTCAAATTACGTACCTCTAGATCGGATTTCAAGCTAGGAAGACGGAGCAATCAGGTAGGACTGAGGTAGGACTGCAGGGCAAACAGGGTCAATGGGAGGAGGTAGTCAAAATTTCCATGGAAGACTATGGGAAGGTGAAGGAGGAAGCTTTGTCTTTGGCCAAGCTATTGGACAAGGATATAGTGAATGGTTTAAGGATGGATAATAGGAATATTATCAGGTATGTGGTTAATCGTATGCATAGGATTAAGGGTTGTGTTAAGAAGAAAGATTTAGAAGGAGTTGTAAGAGGAGATGAAATGACAATGGAACGTGCTCTTAGGGCGCTTTTGTTATGCTCTTGGGAAGGTCCTATTGTTAAATTTAAGGATCTAGATCTTCAGCGAAAAGCGGAAGTATCTGAAATTCTAATGAAAGATCTGGTAATTCTAATGAAAGATCTGGTAATGGGAAACTTCATTTGGGTGGATAGAAATAACAGGTTAATGGTGAAGCAAGGGGATAAAGAAGGGTTGAGAATGGCTTCTAATCAATTTCATTATAGTAGTCTGCGGGGGTTTAAGAAAAAAGAATTTGTGGGATGTAACGATCCAGCTAGCTATACTCCAGAGTTTGATTATGGTCAATCCAAGAAAGAGGATGATTGGATGGTGGTCCGAAGAAGGAAAAGATCTAAGAAGCAAAAGGTGGACTTACTGAGTACCATATTTGTAACTAAGATTCCTGAGAAAGCAAATTCGAAAGAGGTTTGGAGTTTCTTCAAAGCTGGAGGAGATATTTTGGATATTATTTTGCCCAGAAAAAGAGACAAATTCAACAATAGGGTGGGCTTTGTCAAGACAAAAGATTTAGCTTCTTCGGTGGCATTAGTAGATAAATTGAGAGAGAGGTGCTTATTAGGCCAGAATATAATAATAAAAGTGAATTATCCAAATGGCGTCAGGCAAAATGATATCCCAAAAGAGAAAGTTATTTTTAAGGTCTCTCCGTTGCAAGAGGCTCTAGTTAAGGCAGTGAAGAGTGGAGTTAGTCAAAAGGAAAAAGAAAGTTCTAAATCTCCAATTCAGGATAAGCATTATGATGAATTTTTGCAGGTTAATCAGGATGAAATCAGAAGTTTAATCAAAAGGAAGAGGTATTACAAGAACCTCTATTGTTAAGTTCTAATTATGAAGTAGATAATATCTTGGATAAGAGTCTTGTAGTGTTTATTATTTTAAAATGAGAGCAGCAATATTACAGGAAGTCCTCCAGGAATTGGGTTACAATAACATCATGATCGCAGAAGTTAGCTGCCTAAAGTTTATGCTGTCATTTGATTCAGAGGAGGATAAAATTAAGTTTGATTGCAAGAGTCTAAAGGATTGGGTTCAAAGTAGTAGAGAGTTGACTGCAGATGATCTGATAATCAAAAGGAAGGCTTTATTAGAAATTAGAGGATTGCCAATTTTGGCTTGGAAGGAGGATAATTTAGTGGCTTTGGCACAAGAGGTGGGTGAGTGGGGCTGGTGGACTAACAAATGGAAGGATAATTCCATCCTAGAAAATCCATTAATTTTTGTTTACACTGATTCTAAGAAGAATATTGAGTTAGAGAGGAAAATAAGTCTGAAGAATGTTCTTTATTCAGTGGGAATCAAGGAAAGAGATAATTGGTTGCCAGAAGGTAGTTTTGATTCTCCCTCCTCTGTAATTGATTCAAAGGAAGCTTTAAATAACTCTGGGGTTAAGTTGGACAATCTTCATGAGGAGGATAATGGGAGGAAGCAAATTGATGATCAAGCTGAATCAATGCAGGATTATTCCTTTATTTCCAGGGTGTCAGATTCAGTCAATGTTGCGGAAAACTTAGATGGCATGGATAAGAAGGCTATTATCATTGATGAGGCAATATGTTTGAAGGAAATTGGATCCCAAACAAAAATTATGAGATGTTGTCCTAGTACCTTGGATGTATCAAACAAGAGTTCTAGCAGCAATTTCAAATTTGATGGAAATATGACTGAAGTGCAGGGTTCAATTGGAGGTAATTTTTCATCTTTTCTAGTGAGTTCTCAAAACACCATTTGTAAAATCCTGGGCAACACCAAGATTAAAGGAGTGGGTAGGCCAAAAAGTAGGAAAAAAGGGAATCCATTTGAAATTGGCAGGTGCAAATTATTGAAGGGTCAAAATTCTAAGATCAAGAAACAGCGTCAGTCTTGTATTAATGCTTCCGGAAATGTTCTGGTATCTCAAGGCTTGGAGGTTCAAGAAGAAGCTGCTTCAATTGTTGACATGGCTCTTAGGCTTGGACTCAGTCTTAGGAAGGATAAGGCTGAAACTATCAATGTGGTTAGTGAGCAAATAGCCATTGGTAATATCTAGAGTAGTTTTTACTACAGTGGTCTTTATCTTGTTTTAATGGGATTACAAAAAATTTTGAGTTGGAATATTAGAGGTTTTGGTAGTGGGATCAATAGGAAGAATTTGAAAGAACTCATTAGCAAGAATCAGCCAGATATAGTATGTCTTCAAGGGACAAAATTGGAGAAAATTGAAGGAAAAATTATTGAGGATATTTGGTCTAACTCAAAAGTTCAGTGGATTTTTAAGCCTTTCAATGGTTTATCAGGTGGCCTAATATCATTCTGGAGTAAGGAGCTTTTTATCTTTGAAGAAGGATTGGTATCATTTCATTGGATAGCTTGTAAGTTAAAGAGTAAAGAAAATGGGTTGAGTTTCTATATTTTCAATGTATATGCTCCTCAAAGCTCTAGTGATAAAGAGTTTCTCTAGTGGGATATAGAAGTGATGATTTCTTCATTAGGTGTTGTCCTCATCCTTCTAATAGGCGACTTCAATAGTGTGAGGAATGTGGAAGAAAAGCTCAATTGTCAGATCAATAACAGAGACATGTTAGTCTTTGAGAATTGGGTTCAAAATCTTAATTTATTGGATTTTGCAATCTCAAATGCTAAATTTACATGGATTGGTCCAGGAGGTATGTAAGAACCCCAAATTTTGGATATAATTAAAACTTTTTATTAAGTAATGATAAAATGAGGAACAATGATTCCGACAACAAGGTCACCAGCTCTAATGAATGGTGGTTTCAAAGAACAATGATTGTAATGAATGGATATTACTTTGGACAATGATCCTGATGCATTGGTATATTGTCAGAATATAGTAATTCGATGGTTGAGGACCTAGATAAGAATAATCTACCATCCAGGAAGGAGCTAATGGATCCTTGAAGGGAAATGAGTACGTGCATAGTATTTCCCGTACGTGCATAGTGTTTCCCGTACGTGCATAGTGTTTCCTGTACGTGCATAGTAATTTGGTGGATGAATAGTGATTTTGTAAGTTGGAAAACTTTTCACGCCACCCTATGTACGGGACGTGATATGGATGTTTCGAAGTCATATTAGTAATACGCGGAGGAAATAAGTGAATGCAGAGACGATCGGAATTCAGAAATTCCAAATTCTTTTTCGGTATAATATTTGACCGGACAGTGGATTAAATATTATTATAATCCAAGAATTGAGATATTAACTTTAAGGATTTGATATTTTGGGATGTTATTATATTTGATTTAAGAATGAAGGTAGGAAACCACTGAGGCAGTGAAACAAGCGTTCTAGAAACCGCTAAAACGTTATAACGTGATTAATCAATAAAGCGAACGAATCCTAGATTACGGATTAAGTTCGTATCGAGATTAAATATCCTACATGGTCATCACGAGGATTATATTAAGGATTGGGGAAGGTATTATGAATATCGAGAAATTTCCCGGTAAACCCTAGAGGTGAAACTACTTAGTTATTCACCCGAACGATCAATCGAAACGAGCAATAACCGGACAAAAGAAACAAGTAGTGGAAGCAAGAGTCATGCATAAGCTACTAGATAAATATCTAGCAACCAAGTGGGCTAAGTAACTAGCATATTAAGGATTGAACTAGTAGTTAGCCAAATCAAACTCTAGTTAGCCATAAATCAATCCAAGTGCTACACATGCTTTCAAATCTCACCATTCATTCCAAAAGCACTTTAATAAAGTAAAAAGAGATGAGATATCATCCAAGGCTCATCACTTTATGAATTATTATCAAAACAACCAAGCAAACACAAAGAACTCTCCATTTTCCTTTCTTCCTTGAAAAATTCTGCCAAGGTGCTAGAAGTAAGGCTTCCAACCATCATTTGATCTTGAAATATTTATGGTGAGTACTTCATATCATAGCTTAGATCCCCTAAAAATTTCAGCTTCAAATTCATCTTTTTCCATTTTCAAATAAATCATCAAAGATGATGATGAATAGTGTTTTCAAGAACTAATCTTTGTTTTTCTTGTTTTCATGGTTGATCCTAGCTAACTTAAGGCTATCCAAGGACCATACCAAGATTTGTGAGGCTAGTACATACTCCAAGGAAGGTATAAGAATTGAAAACCCTAGATCTACTTTGAGTTTTAAGCATGTTCTTGATGGATCTAGCTTAGTTATGATTATGGTCATGTTATAAGCATGTTTAGTTAGTGATTTAGTGATTTGATTATCATGATGATTTTGATACTAAGATCAGTGGCTTCTGGACTTGTTGAGGTGCTTAATATGTTTATAAGTTGTTTAGATGCCCGGTGTGGCTTGGGTTGTTGATTGTGATTTTTGGAACGTCCGATTTATAGCCGTCGTAATGCCCGATTTTTGTTAACCTTAAGAAATCGTGTTTGACAGTAGCCATAAGTCACTGTCCAGTATCATGTTCTGCCATGGAAAGATAGATCATGTTATAAGCTTCGTTTTGATATAAAGATCATGTGAAACGGACTTACGGTTTAGGAATTATGGCCGATTCACTAAAAGACGTTCGAAACCGTAAGTACGAGTTCGTTATTAAAAGTGAACCCTCGTAAAATACGTAAGTCAGTGGCGAATCTTGGTAATTAAATACTAGAGGTAAAAATGAAGGTGTGAGAGAAAACCTCATGTGAAACGGATCGTTTTCCGATTTTATAAAAATGTTCGAATCAAAGTTAATCGCAAACGAACCCCTAAAAACCCGCTTGATTATAACTTCGGTAAAACACTTAGAAAACGGGCAATAAAACTCGGAGCATAATATTGATTTGTAACGATCGACCTTAGAACTCGTATGACTTAAGTATATCCCAAGTATAAGTACAGTGACATGTCGTATTAACGAACGAATGTCGGGTCGATCAGTGATAAAAAGGAATCCACTAAAAGGGATATAACGAGATAACTCGAGAACGTGTTTCGATTTAAGTACAACTTAACTTTTAATATGTTAAGTGATTAATCCCGAATGCCTTGGCTATTTATAGATCACCAAGCTGACCCGGGACCCGCTACCACTACCCCTTACCGTACTCGACTACCAGGCAAGTTTCAATTCCCTTCTTTTAGGCTGTTGTTGTGATTGAATATATATATATATATATATATATATATATATATATATATATATATATATATATGTTTTCTGTTGTACATATGCCATAGCATGCATGCCTACTTTCAAGTTATATCATTATGCTTGTTCCCTGATTGTTTATTGGCTTATAAATTAGACAGCTAACGTATCAATTATAAGCCGGTTATTGTAAGACCCTCAGAGAAGGGTGTATATATCTTATTCATCAACTATAGACCAGGAGTCAATATTTCTTGATATATCAAGGTTACCTCGAAGGAAAATATTTAAGTAAATATTTTCCCTTATTCGGGCGACGAATATTATTTGAATATTCGTTCGAGATTATTTATTTAACGATCCTTACTTCAAATAATTATTTGAACGTAACCATTCGACGAATAATATTTCTCAATATTCATTCAGAGTCGAATTGATTATCGATTATTATTTCGAATATTCTTCTAAAGATGAGACTTCTAAATGAATATTATTTGGATATTCATTTAGAATATTATTTTATTAAATAAATATTACTTTTGAAAATTCATTTAAGATATTAATTACTTGATGAATATTATTTTAAATATTCATCTGAAGCCTGATTTATTTATCGAATATTATCTCGAATATTCCTTTAGGGCTTGGATTACTAAATGAATATTACCTGATATTCATTTAGAATATTATTCATTAAATGAATATTACTATTTGAATATTCATTTAAATTCCTAATTAATTATGAATATTATCTTAAGTATTCCTTTCAGGCCCTATTAATTAATGAATATTATTTTGAATATTCATTTAAATATTTATTTATTCAATAAATATTCTCCTGATGTTTCACCAGGGATTATTTTGAGAAATACCCTGATTAAAGATATCCTTTAATATTCTTAAATATTCTTTAAATATTTTTAATTCAATAAATATTCTCTGAATATTTATTTCATACTTAGAATAACCTCAATAAGGTTTATCTTCTTCGATTATTACAGAAAATATCTCGGAGTCATATTATTATTAATCTTATATCAAGAAAGGTTCCCAGACATCATTCTTCATTGAGTCTACCTCCCTGATAATAAGGGAACCTTACTTGGAAAAATGTTATTTATCTTGTCGACTTCCCGGTCATAGAGTATGCTCTTCACTCGCAACTCGGGTGCTGTTGACTTATTAAGTCGTTGTTTACCTTCTCATCTTTCGAGAGGTAAGATTGTTGGAACAAGTTGATATTCGATACCAAGCCACAACTTGGAAGTTATTGGTGAATTTTCCTTTCCAACTAGATACGACTACCTTGTAGAGTCTTATCAACAAGTATTATACTTGGGGAAAGGGGGACGAACGTTACATTCAGAATCATGAATTCTATTTGAACTAGGAGTCGTGTAAGAGGCCGAGTAGCGCCGGTCCATCCCCTTTGGCCCAACCGTTGGCCGGGGAGAGCTAGTAAGGCGGTATACAAGTAAAGCCGTCAGTTCTTCCTTCTACCGGTAGTAAATCTAATTTGAGCTGTACGATCTCGACTGATCATCAAGATTGGAACAGCGGGCGCGGTGAATACTCCCTCATTGGTTCATCATCCAAACTTATTTATTTCCTGCAACATGATTGCTGTTGGCAGAGCTGGAAAAGTGTTCATAACTGGAATTGCAACCTTTTCATGCAAGTTCCTCTTCTTAATAACAATGAGAATATCTCGGTTACTTTTGATGTAGCAGATATTTCTACAAACAAATACTTTAAGTTACCTTGTAACTTCATCGTTCATATTATACTGGCATCATTTCCGTAAATGCATGGCATATGGTTTGAAAGATACTTTTGAACTGTTATACATTATCGTTCAGTTATATATTATTGTTGGTGGGCTATTGCTCACCCTTGCTTTATTATTATATCACAACAACAGCTAGACCAGATGACTCGCACAAGGCGCACTCGACGCGGGGGAGGACGATGAGACTACCAGAGCTGAAGAAGAAGCTATTGGTAGGATATATTTATTCTTTCAGTACCAAGAATATGGTCTAGTATGACTTATGTAAATGGATGGCAAAGAGTATGTATTTATATTGAAATTCTTTTGGATTGTATGAACTCATAATGTGATTAATAAAAATTTGATTGTTACTCTGATTTCATCTCTGGGACTATAACGGGTGTGTTTTATATTGTTGTGTTGGGTCATAGAGACGTAATTTATTTTATGTTAAAGAAAGTTCAATTGTTGTGGACAGAATTGGAAACCGTAACCACCGGATCCCGGACCCCGGATCTGGGGGTGTTACAAGGTAAAAGGAGCAGAATTGATAGAGCATTAGCTAATGTAGAATGGTCTCTTCCCTAGAATTGGGAATTATTAGCATTGCCTAGAAAAAATTAAGATCATAGGGGCATTCTTTTACAGATGGAGGCTGTTAATTGGGGTCCTAAGCCTTTCAGGGTGTTCAATATATGGCTGAAGGATGAATCTCTTAGAGGGTTGGTGTCTTCCAGGTTATCAGAAAAGGAGAATGATCATCTTCATATTCATCAAATTTCTAAGAAAATAAGGGAAACAATTAGACTGTGGAATAAAGAGTGCAATGTTAACATTTTTGAGAAAATCAAAGCACTGGAAGTCAAATTAGCTAAAGCTGAGGAGGACAATGTTCAATGTAATATTTTGGTGGGTTTGAAGCAGGAATTGGAAGAGAGCTGTTTAATTAGGGATAGTATGCTCAGACAGAAGTCAAGAATTATCTGGCTCAAGGATGGAGATAGGAACTCCAGGTTTTTTCACAATGTTATTTGTAGAAGACAGGCTAGGAATTCTATAAAAAGCATTGTTTGGCAAGGTGTAATTCATCGAAATCCTTCTGCTATAAAGGAGATATTCAAATCTCAGTTCCAAAATATTTTTCAAGCAAGTCATGACTCTCTGTTCAGCTCTTCTCCCTTGCTTTCGAAGATTCTATCTTCTAGGGATAAGGTATGGCTAGAAAGAATTTGCTCAAAAGAAGAAGTGGAAGTAGCTCTAGATCAATCATGGAAGGATAAAGCTCCAGGGCCTGATGGTTTAAATATGGGTGTCATAAAAAGTTTTTGGTCCTTTTTGAAGACTAAGATTTTGGACTTTATTTATAAATTTTTGAGCTGTGGTGTTTTTCCTAAAGGTTTGAATTCTTCTTTCATTGCACTGGTCCCTAAGATACCCAATCCCTCCAAGGTTTCAGATTATAAGCCAATTAGTTTGATAAATTATTCTTTGAAGTTGTTGTCCAAAGTTCTGGCCAATAGGTTTTCTGTTCTAATGGAGAAACTGATAAGTGAGTGTCAAAGTGCATTTTTAAAGGGAAGGTAGATTACTGAGGGAATACTCATTGTCAATGAGATAGTTCACTCCATTAAATCTGGTAAAGCTAATGGTATAATTATCAAGCTGGAGTTCGAAAAAGCTTTTGACTCTGTCAATTGGGAGTTTTTGCTTGATATTATGTCATCTGTTGGGTTCGGAGATAAGTGGTGCTTCTGGTTAAAAAATTACTTCTCAACTATGAGAGCAGGTGTTTTGGTGAATGGTTCTCCCTCATCTGAATTTGCATTGCATAGAGGAGTTAGGCAAGGGGATCCTTTGTCTCCATATTTGTTTAATCTAGTAGGTGAGGTCTTTAATCAAATGATGGTTAAAGCTCTGGAGTTGGGTTTAATAAATGGGATTAAAGTTTCAGCAGATTCTATGTGCTATACTAATTTGCAGTTTGCTGATGATACCATTGTTTTCTTGGATAATAGTGAGGTGAGCATGGGTAATTTTAAGAAAATTCTTCAATGTTTTCAGCTAGCTTCAGGTCTTAAGGTGAACTTTACCAAGAGTTTTTTATACTCTTGGAATGAACCTTCCGATTCATTGTTAAGGTGGAAAACCTTGTTGGGTTGTTCTATAGGAGATCTTCCATTTAACTATTTAAGAGTTCCTATTGGCGCAAATCCTAAATTTTTAAGTTTTTGGAAGCCTTTGGTTAATTCTGTGGATTCTAGTTTGTCCAAATGGAAGTGTTCCAGTTTAAATCAGGCTAGTAGGAGAGTTCTCATTCAGTCTACTATCAACAACTTTCCATCCTACTGGATGTCCTTTTTAAGATTCCTAAGGGAATTTTACTTCACTTGGAAAGAACTAGGAGGAGATTTTTCTGGAAAGAAATAGGAGACAAGAATGAGGTTAAAAGAAAGCTTCATCTGTGAGTTGGGATTCAATCTGTGCTCCTAAGAAACTAGGTGGGTTGGGTCTGCAAAAGTTGGAGTTTAAAAATAATGCCTTACTTAGGAAATGGTTCTGGAAATGGTGGGCAGAAAGGAACAAACCATGGAGGAAGCTCATTGTGGATAAATACAAACTCAAGTCTCATTAAGGCCTGGAACAATGTGGAAAAAATGCTAATATCTCTGACATTCTAAAAGGTATCACTTCAGTGATGCTTGATTCCCGGCTGAATCAGGTGTTAAAATCAATCAGTTTTATTTGGAAGGCTGGTAATGGTTTGGAGGTCTTTTTTGGGAGAATCAGTGGAGGGAGGGGGGTTCCTTGGCTTCTATTTATAACAGACTCTATAAAATTTGAAGATGGAAACAGGTTTCGGTAAAATTCTTTATTGATAATTGGAGGAATCCAAATATTGGAGGGAGATGGATAAGGAATCTATGGGAATGGGAGCTGATTCTGGTTAAGGAACTGGATGCCATTATACAAGAAGTGACTCTTACATTAAAAGATGACCAACTTTATTGGGGTTTTAATAAGGGTTTTTATTCTTCAAAAGCAGGGTATGACCATTATTTTGATATCTCAGGGTTTAATTCCACTAGATGGTCTAAGTTGTGGAGTATCAAAGCACCTCCTAAGGTGATGTTGTTTTTATGGAAGATTGAACATGGAGTGCTTCCTACTGCCAAGTTCCTATCTATAAGAATAGGAAATGGGATTAATTCAACCTGTAAATGATGCATTCATTTAGATTTGGAAGAGGACATATCTCACATTTTTTGGGATTGTTCTTTTGCTTTGGAAGTATGGGCAGCTGTTGTAGATTGGTGGGGATTTAGTAGAAACAAAATGTCATCTCTATAAGGAAATTCTTGGAAATTGATGGGGATCTTTAACAGTTCTCTTACTGCTAAAGCTTGGAAAATTGCAGTGGTATCTACATTGTGGTCATTATGGCTTTCTAGGAATGAACTCCAATTTAATCATAAAAAAGATTCGGTTAAGATTGTGATGGACCTTAATAAGTTCAGATCATTCAGTTGGTGTGTGTCCATAGATTTGATCAGGTCAGATATGCTAAACCTTTGGTCCGTTAATCCAGTGGGTAAAATTCTTACTTCTAGCAAGCACAGGAGATCTGAAATTTTCTGACATGGCATGCCAAGTTTTTAGGTTTTGTTGATGGTTCTTGGTCATCCAAGAAAAATGGGGAAATTCAAGCAGGAATAGGTGGTTTCTTATTAGGGGAAGATCAATTGTTAAGCTTCATTTTTTCAGGCCCCTCCAATGCTAAAAGTCCTCAGGAAACAGAAAGAGAGGCAATCTTGTTTCTGTTCTCAAAGATTAAGGAAGCTATTTCTCCTTTCAACAAGGTGGTGATCTGCACTGATTATTTATCTTTGGTTGAAAATTTTAATAAGGTTAGAGCTGGTTTTTTAATTAAAGATCAAAAGGCTTGGGGGAAAATGTTATGGATGGCAGAAATTCACTTACTGTTTGTATCAAGAAATGATCTTAGGGGAGGAGATGATTTAGCAAAAAGTGTCTCTCTTAGGGAGATGTTATTGTTTGCATGGTACCAAGCCTTATAGGGTGGTTGTGCTTAGAGAATCCATTGTCTACTTAGGTCTAAAGTCATTGGGACTTTAGTTGGAGCTGGTAACTTTAGGTTGGAGTTTGTTCATAGAGGGGGCTTTGGTAGTTCAGTTGATCAAAGTGTAGAGTCGATTGAGTCTGCATGGTATTAGTTTTGCATGGTTCTAGTTGGGTATGGGATTTATAAAGGAGGTTGTTGTGTTTTAGTAAGTATTTGGGCCTATTATAGTATTCTGTGTGGTCTCTATTATGTGGAGTTGATGGGCTTTCTACTAGGAATTGGTTGGGCTTATTGGAAACTAGCACATTGGGGGGATCTATATGCAGTTGTATGTGATATTTTGAAGGAAATTTGAACAGGCGCAGGGTTTTTTTTATAAAAAATAATTAAACAATAAAAGGGGTATTAGACGAGTATTGAAGGGGCTAATTTATATTTATTCTCCTCGAGCAATTAAAAAGGACAGTAATTACTTAGCGTGTTCTGGAGGCCCTTGGGGTTATATACACGCTACATCAGTCATTTGTTCTCACTCCAGTTGTTTTTTTCACAGAGCTTTTTAACTTTCATCGAGGCATTTGTATTTTGAGTGCCTTTACCTTTATTATAGCTCGTTGTTGGAAAATTACTCTTATAGTTAGCACTATAATTTTGAGAGTAATTAGGTCTTCCTTTAGAGTTAAAAACTCTTTGTCGATTGTTTGATTTAAGGAAGCCTTTTCCGTATCTTTGAGCTTTGCTTTGTAGCACATGACGAAGTTATCTCGTTAGTAAAGCAATTTCGCTTTCATCGAGATCTTGGAGTTTTCGTTCAACTCCTCGTCGTTTTCATTTTCATCGATTAATATATCTTTTAAGCCATATTTTTCTTTTTGTCTTCCACTTTAAGAATTACTTTATCCGGAATATTGTCTTCTTCGTATGCACGAAGATTTCCGAATAAACTATCGATGTCATAATCATTTAGATTATGCATTTCTTTTATAGTAGTAACTTTAACCTTTTAACTAAGAGGTAAAGATTTTAGAACTCTTCGATTCTTCTCATTTTGATTATAACTCTTTCCGAGTTGAGATAATTTATCGATTATACGAGTAAATCTTGTTTCCATATCGATGATATTTTCTCCCTCTTGGAGTTTAAAGTTCTCGTATTCTTGGATTAAAGTATCAATTCGAGAATCTTTTATATCGATGGTTCCTTCGTAGGTAACCACTAATTTGTTCCACATTTCTTGTGCGGACTTGCAATTGTTTACTCTTTTATATTCTTTTTCAGCAAGTGCACTTGTGAGAACCATTTCCGCTTCGGCAGCAATATTCATCATATTTTCTTCGGCGAGAGTGTATTCACTACCCTTCTTTTCAACAATGACACCGTCAACTATTTCGGTAGGAATAACAACTCCGTCTTCTATGGCCATCCAAACTTTGAATCCTTGAGATCTAGCATAGATGCAAAACCTCATTTTCCATGTTGCAAAGTTGGTGCCATCAAATAGAGGATGGCGAGAGCTAGATAGGCCTTCACCGCAATCGATGGTATTTAGATACGCCATGTAGGATCACTTTTTGTTGTGCCTGTAAATCTGCAAATCACTCAACAAACACGTTAAAAAGCACCGCTTTGATACTAATTGTTAGTTCCGTAAGAGGGCTATTTTAAGCTAGAATGGGGGGGTTGAATAGCTTAATATCCAATTTACAAATTATTATGGCGTTTTAAAATAATTTTCCCTTTTTAAAACTTTTACCGAGTCGTTATGCAGTTTATAAGTGCATAAATAAATGATACCGAGTCGTTATGCAGTTTATAAGTGCATAAATAAATGACAAGGGAAGAAAATACCACACAGGAGATTTTGTCCTGGTTCGCGATGGCGCAACCCCTAATGGATTCGCTCACCCCTACTCCAGTCCCCGAGCTCCTCTCCGGACTCGAGATTTTCCCTTAAAAATATCTCGCTCCTTCAGTAGGCGGAGAAGCCTTTACAACCCTATAAATATTGGTCTTGGTACGTATCTCCAAGATGCTACCTCACAATAATTATAAAAACCCACAAGACTCGTCTTTGGTCATAACTCCCCGTTACACCCTCAAAATCGTTGTGAAAAACATACACAAGTTATCTTAGACAGCAACTCCCCGCTACTTCTTCAAAGTTGATGTAGAACCCTTGGTGTAATCCTTGAATTCCTCACTTTTACCGGTCTTGGATCTTAGATGAAAGGTCTTGGGTCTTTCCTCTTCTTCACGGTGCAAAGGCCACCAACTCCCCGCTAGTGCCAAGGACTTGGGTCTTAGAACAAGAATCACCTCACTTCAACTTCACCTAACTGCAAAACTTAGAAAACAATATCTACGAAACAAACCATAATATAAAGAGGTTTTGGACTAATATGTCCTAGGGTGACTATAATATTCTTACACGAATATTAATTACGATAAGTTCAATAAGCTTTATTTGCCTACGACTTTATGTGTATTCTTTTATTCGATATGACTTTTAGATCGAAGAATACTTTTAATAGAATACTCCGTTTAAGTGAGATTTAAATATATCTCGGAGTTTGTAAAGATTGATTATGTCCTTGAAGCTCGTAGGCTTATAAGGTTTATAATCATATACTTTTGTTCGACTTTTTGTAAATGTCGAAGTATACTTAAAATTACTTCTTTATCGAAAATGCGTCTGTTTTCGGAGTAATGTATAAATCAAGTCCTTGTAAAAGCTTTATAGCTTAAGGATCTTTGATAAACAGCTTCTCGTTCGATATAGTCTTGTTTTAGACTATTCGTATATATTTAAACGAGAGTGTTACAATATTACTTTAACAATTTGCACTTTAATATAATTTGGCCAAATAAACACCACACACAAATATAACACACACGTACAGAAAAGTAACTCGTTTATCTATAAGATAAAACGAGGGCCGCTATTATGCGTTAAATTAGTGTGAAAAGTAAAATCACTCACAAGTGTGAAGACGAAGAAAAAAGTACGGAAAATAAAATCACTTACAAGTGTGAGGACGAGAATAAAAAGTGCGGAAAGTAAAATCACTCACAAGTGTGAGGACGAGAATAAAAAGTGCGGAAAATATATATAAAAGTCTTTCGCCACGCTATTATGCGTTTAAAGTAGTATCACTCACAAGTGTGAGGATGAGAAGAAAAAGTGCGGAAAATATATAAATAGAAGCATAACAAATTATTTCCCCCGGAACACTAGAGGTGATAGAAGGGAAACAAATCACGCTTTAGCACAGTTATATATATCACAATAATAAATATTAATGGCCAAAGTTAGTGTGTAAAGTTTTAATTAATTAAGGCTTTTAGATTCTTTTCCCCCGGAATACTAAAGTGATAGAAGGGAATCAAATAAAGCTCGATGTATTATTTGACCGTCGTCAAATATAACCTCTTTTTGAGGTTTTGCAATATTTCGAATCTTTGTTCGAAATTTAATCCTTGTACGGATTTTTACGGTCTCGGTTCGAGATCCGATATAAGAGCTTAAAGATGAAGAGAAGATGAAGATAGAGATCTCTTATATGTATAAAAATATGGTCGGATAAGACTCGGATATGAAGCTAATATATTACCACTTTTGAAGATCGCCGGAAAAGTTCACCGGAAACATTCGCCGGAGGTTTGACCGGATTTTGGCTTATGGCCGAACTTGGGCAGCCCTTCAGGAGGCTGGATAGTAGTGGCAGAGGAGCTTTCTAGGTGGGAGAGAGCTTGGTTGGATGAACTAAGCTTTATGGAACAAAAACCTTGTATATATTTGAGTGTATATAAGAAAGAAAAGGTTTTTGAGATGAAGTGGGTGTAGAGAGTATTTGGATATATTGAGAGAGCTCACACTTCTAAATTCCCAGCACTTATTTGGCTCCTTAGCTTATTTGAAATGGTTGGGGGAAGGGGTTTATTTATAGGAGGAGTTGGGTAGAAGGAGTGGTTGAGATTTAAAGTAAAAGGAGTGGTTGAGATTGATAGCACTTGAATTGATGAGGTGGAAAGTGGTATTGTATTTGTTGGGGGTGGTTTTGTGTTTCTTTGGAGTGGGTTTGGTAAAGTAATACCATCTGTGTTTGGGCTCTAATTAATTGTATTGTACTCGTATCAATTAACGAATAAATACGTAACATATATCATTAATTAAATACCCGAAAAATACGAAAATACCCAATAAATAATCCTAAAATTATGGAGCATTTAGGAATATTATAAAATGGAATTCTGGAAGTTTTGGTCAATAATGGTCAACATTGACTTAGTCAAACGTGGTCAAATGTGGACCCACTGTCTCGATTTTCGTGCCCGGACCAAAATTCTCAGAAAATTACGAAATTTTTACCATGCATAGAAACTAGTATTTAAGTGACCCATCTCAAGTTTCAAGTCATTCTAGCAAATGGAAGTATTTTATGTGGATTTAATTCGATTAAATCAGGTTTCGGTTCCGAATAAAATACAACTGGTCATTCCTTGAATTAGATACATCTTTTGACCAATGTTTTGACTTGAATAAATACTTAGAATATATTTCCTAATATATAAAATATATTGAGAGTGTAGGAAATATTTTTGAGTAATTAAAATAATTTTCTCCGAAAATGGAATAAATTTACGAAGTGGGAGAAAAATTACTTTAAATATTTCTGGCACGAGATAAAACGAGTATTAATATTCTACCATTGAATATTAATATTCTTGAGGATAAAAGTACTTTTAGTGCGAAGGCGGAATATTTTTCAATAAAAACGGATCGTTTTTAAATATAGCACGAGTTATCTAAAGAATATTAATCCTTAAATATTCTTTGTTCGAACAAAGAATATTTAAGGATTAATATTCTTTGTTCGAGCCTGTCGCCTTATCACTTTTGCAACGGAGATCTAAAAAATATCAAACCTCGATATTTCTTGTTTGATCTTATTGCCTTGGTGTAGAGTTATATTCCATAAAAATATAATTTGATTTTTTCCAATAATGGAATATCTCTTATAAGTAAAAAATAGATATTGCTAGAATTGAATTTTGACTTTTGACGGAATCAATTAAATTAAGGACCTAGTGGAGAGGATAACTAAGTGTAATTAAATTTTATGTTTAAATTGTACAAATACCAAAATAGTTAATATATCGAAGATATCCTTTCAATCTTCCCCTTTTTGGTATTTGCCAAAAAAAACATAAAATTTAAAAATTTACCCGTGTGTGCTTCCCCTTCGTGTATGCATGAGTTATAGAAAATATTTTAGACTCGATTCGAAGCACTCGGCAAATTTCATTAATTGATTCCTGCAAAACAACTTATGACATTAATAAACATTGTTAGACATAATTCATATAGAAAATTTGAAATTTTTTTAATTAGGGGTCTAATTTTCTCTTCCCCTTTTTGTTTGGTATAATACCAAAAAGATCTAATTTCTTCTTCCCTTATATCTCCTTTTTGATGCAATTTTTGATGTACTTATCAAAAATTTGTGCTTCCCCTCAAAATATGATTCGTTTTTGAATCAAAATCATTTTTACTTTCCTTATCTCTTCCCCTTTTTGGAATAATATAACTTGGTGTATTACCAAATTGTTAATTTCTTCTTTCCATCTTGTCATTTTCCTTTTTCTTCCCCTTTTTGAAAAATTCGATTAAGGCCAATTGATTTGGTGTAGTACCGAATTTTTTTCTTTTTGAACACGATTTTAATTGGTGTTTTTATCAATTAATTTTCTCTTCCCCATGTGGCTTCCCTTTGAATCATAATTCTTTTGGAAAACCTTTTTAGTAAAAGAAAATATTTGAACAAAATTTTCTTTTATCATAGTAATTGGTGTGTTACCAAAATGTATAATCGGTAATTTCGAGTTTGTTTGTTTTGATGTCGATCTGTGTTGCTTGTAATTTGCAATCTAGATTCGTACAACAATCATTTTGAAAAAAACTGATGATATAAAACATTCAATCTGATCACATAGCATTCTGTCTATTTAAAAAAATGTTTAGTACAGAATCTTTGTTCAGTATGTAATCGATACAATCATCATAAGCTACCCTGATTTAAATTTACAAGGATAATCTTAAAATGTAATCTGGATAATCTAAATAAAACTATCTGAATATTTAAGTACTATTTCACACAATCACAAATCATTCAGTCTTATAAATACATGAATATTTCCGTATGCAATCGGAATGGTCATAAAAAGCTGTTGAAGGCTGATCATTGAAAGTCAGCTCTCCATACAAGAACTGCTAATGTATAATACTAAGAAATCTGATAAGATAATCAAAGGTAAGTGCACAGTTTTATGATTATAAGCATTTGCTAATGTTATCCAGTTTTACAAGTACTCGATATATTTTTTTTTTACGTAAACTGGATACTTTTTTTTTCAACATATGCTCGTTCATATCAATCTTCTCATAGTAACAGAATTTTCAGTATAGATAAATTAGAAGTCTGATAAGGAAATCAAAACAACTGTTACTTATCTATCAGACTTACACATTATAGTTCGAGCTTTACTGAATCATCAAGAATGCAATATCATAATTTAGATAACTCACTTAGATAGAAAGGATTATAAATTGTAGACCAACCATCTAAGGCATTCGACTGGACCAGCAACTATAATTCAAAACTCTTTTGTTTATCTCATCTTCTAATTCATATCTATCATATAAGATTTGCAGGTATAGCCATGACAGTCAAGATTAAGGACATATAAATATGATAAGTGCAATAAGAAGATTCAGTCAATGTAGTCTTATCTACACAAAAGAGATCTCAACTAATCAGTGTGGTTCACTAATTATAGAGAAACAACTACATTGGTATTATTACAACAGAAAGCAACATAGCAGAAGCATTACCAAAAGCATTCTTAAACAACAACCCAGAAACATGTAGAGAGTTCAAAAACAGATTTGCAAGCATTATGGTAACCAAGAACAAGTAGTCAAGTTGCAGTTTTAACCACAACAGAATCAGAAGCAACAACACCAAGATCTTCACCTAGATCAGGCAAAGAAACATATACTTTCTCCATTTCATCATCATTACCAACAGCACAAAGTTCACCAACCAACTAAGTCTCAGTTTCTTTAGCAGATTCAACAATAACATCATTCTCAACCATTTTCTCTTTATCCTTATGAACTTTTCCCTCTCGATTCTTAACCCTAGTTAGAAGCTCTATGTTAGACTCTTTAAGAACCACAACTTCTAAACTTAGCTTATTGACTTCTTCCCTAATGATAGCATAAATGTCAGTTTTGGGAGCAAGAGAAGGAATCACAATTCTGTTTGGATGACTAGTTGACAATTTCTCAAGGAAATTCCAGGTTGAGTCAAACCATCAACATCACAGTATTCAATCTTGTTAAGATGCATCCTAGACATGTGCACATAGTGGGTTTCAAAGATAGAGGTTAGGAGCAAACCATATTGTAACACCCCCAGACCCGGGGTCAGGGATCTAGGATGGTCACGATCCATTTACTCCTTGCCTTACCTGTATTACTTGTAATGTACGCAATTCAGCTGCTTGTGACCCCACAATATATCTCACACACACACACACACACAGGTTAGAGTCTCAGAAACGACAAAATATAACAACTGCGGAATAAATAATTTTTATTACAATACCCAAATGTCTTTTGAATCTGTCACTGATACAACTTCTAAGTAATGTTATGATAAGTGGATTTTATATCCACTTGGATCGCTTAATTTCGGCTTAAATTGATTTTCTTGGGCTCAAGTTGTTGTAGTTTTGATGTGTTTTGCTTAGTGGTGCAGAATTACGAGAATGTTGACTAAGGTGGATGCTTCTATAATTTTTTGGGAATTAACTGATTAAAATTCGGATTTTCGAGAAGGGTTGCGCAGTTTACACTGTTTTGGCCATATCTTGAGTTCTAGAAGTCCGTTTGAGGCCCGTAAGCAGTCCACGCGAAGATAACGAGATTCTCTATCATTCTAAGGTGGTCCAGAGGTCCAATTAAGTTTGGAACGATCCAGAAAATCTGAAGAAAAGTCAGCCACGAATTTTCCTTAAAAAACAGAATCAATTTAGGAAACGTATCTTGCAGAAATTCTATTATAATTCTGTTTTTGTATTTTCTTGCTGGGCAAGACTTGGAGTGCCTATATAAACACATCTTACCATGTAATTTGTATCAGATTTTTATTATTGTAACATAGAACTGCAAAAGAGAAGAGTGGAGAAGGATTCAAGCTCGGTGACAAGAAAAGATCTAGATCTACTTCATCTTTTGTATACTTTAGATGATAGATTTGTTTTCTCAACTCTTGTTTTTATTAATATTATTGCTTCTTTCTTTTATATCTTGTTTAATATCATGTTTTCATCTAATCCCATGGTGACGGACGGTTCAATTATGAACTAATCGTTGTCATGGGATCCTAATGGATTTATCTATGTAGCTTAGTAGTTTATATGCTTTAAGGATTTATGTGTGGTGAATTCTTGATATCCTCGTATGGTTGTGTTTCATGTATTTAGATGCGTCGCGAACATCTAATTTGTTAATCTCTTGCTAAACGAGAGTGGATCTTGAGATTTAGAACTTGCCATGCTAGCATAGGATAGGTTGATGTTTCACATCATGATTTGTGCCGTAAATAGAGATATTATGCTACCCTATGTGATCTAGGTGGATAACTTGTACTTAAACCTTTATGTTTTCAAATTCTATAGAGATATAGGGTCTAAACATATTTGGTGTCTACCCATCTTCTATCTCTTTTGTGGATGCATACGTAGTTTGGTATTAGTATATCGAGAGATTGCTTTTACTTGTTTCGTGTTATCCGATCAGATATCAAAACCATCACATATATTGATTAAAGGCTGCGACTCTAAGTGAAGTAGATAATGAAATTAGGATTCCATGTTTTATCTCATATAAGTAATTCATATTAAATTCTCATTAGTTAATTATTCTTAGTTTAATAATTTGCATCCTAGTTAATTTAGATAATTAAAACCTCATTCTTGTTATTTGTCTTAGCAGTGGATTAAAACCAAACATTGTTGCATAGGCATATTTATTGATTTAAAATTAACCAGATCTCTGCGGAACGAACTTTAATTATATTACTTGTGACTACGTGCGCTTGCGTAATTTTGTGCTAACATGTTACATTACCAACTAAGCCTTCTGATGCTCACAATCCTCTCATACCCTCCATATCTATACATAAGATGAATACCAAATGCTGCAGCTTGATTCGACTGGTTCGTACTATTCTCGGGATCATCGCTAGAAACTGTTTATGGAAACGCCTTGCGGGATATGTGCCGTCCCATTGGAATCCTGCTTCGCTGCTATATAGTATATATAAAACAATAGCAAGAGTGAGCGATAGCTCAGCAAGGTAATAAAAGTATGGCATAATTCTGCCTTTAATATTTGTCAAAATATCTTTTTACCGAAAGTATTTCTTTTATCAGAATATATATTCAAAAACAGTACCATTATAGTACTTCAAATATCATTTACTATCTTTACACGAAAGATATGTGAAATTCGTACTTGCCGTAGCAAATTTATCAAGATAAGCATCTTTACTGAAAACTCGAATATTTTCCCTTATCGGGATATGATAGAAATTTGGATGTTGAAACCCTGCTCCAGTGATGTAGCACTCAGCAATTGTGGATACTATAACACTCAGCAGTTCTATATACTGCCAGATGAGAACACTGACTCTGTATGTAGGAGAAATTTCATTTGAACTCTGTATTGAGATTTCAATAATTCTAGACGTGGATCGACGATGATCAGTCGCCGCTTCCAGGTCCACCGCGGGTCTTTTCTACTAGTAGAAGGATAAAAACTCCATCCGTAATTACCCTCAGGTAAAAGCTCCATCCACAATTACCCTGGATGAAAGCTCCATCCGCAATCATCCTAAATGAAAGCTCCATCCGCAATCATTATGGCACAAGTTGGCCCAAATTCAAGTTCCTAGGGCAAATGCCCGTTCAAAGATCGCACTCGGATCCTTTGGTTACTCCCAGAATCAATTGGAAGCTAACCCATTAACACATATTGGCCTTTAGCCGGACTTTCACAATCCCTGGTTACTCCCGAACAATGGGAAGCTAACCCATAAGTACACTTTAGCCAGAAACTCAGGTTGAGCGACGAATAATCTAAATGAAATCAAGATTGAATCTTTTACTCTTTTTATGAAATGGGAACCCTTAGTAGTAGGGCTATAATCCCAGAATAATATATCTTATATAAACAAAGGAAGGAAACAGGATTTGCTCCCAACTCTAGATTTTCAATTCCCAATATGTACGAAAGCATTTAGATGGCTCAAGTGAGCTGATAATGATCAGGAATAATATTGGGGAATCCCTATAATTCTCGGAAATATTATTGAAGGTCAAGAATATTTAATATATAATTCTCAAAGACCTCTAATGCTTTTTAAACAAATAATATGATTTTTAAATCACTAAAAGATATTTAATAATTAATAAGGAAATATTTATTGAAGAAATTTCCTCAAATAAATGATTATTCAAAAATAATCCTGTCTGAATAAATAAATATTCAATAATGCTTCCCAAATGAAATAATATTCAAATAGTATTTCTCGACTGAGATAATATTTAAATAACATTCCTTGAATGATATAGTAAGCAAATACAATTCCTCATATGATATCATATTCAAATAACAATCCTCGAATGGTTTCCAAGTAATTAATATTTTATGGAGATATAATTAATGTTCATAAATAACATTCCTCAAAATAAATAATAATCTGCCGCTGGAATCCCTCCGGGTTTCCACGACTATCTCTATATCTCAAAATACTGACTCCCGGTTTAGAGTCGAAGACCATGAATATGCTCTTCTCTCTAGAGCTACAAGGTATACCGGTTTATATATACTTAACTCAGAAGATCATATATAATCCAAAGGTCAATTTTTTATTTCAACAGGAAATAAGATATATCGCAAAATTGTACAACTTTATACATGGCAAAAGCAGTATTATAATCAATACTTTAAAAGTACAAGTTTAGAAAACTTTCCTGATGTTCGAGAAGTGATAGGGGTTCACGACGATGTTGGACAATCTAGACAAAGTAAAAGAAAACGTACGATTAATCCCTTGGATAATCCACTTATAAATCAACGCTTAAAGACACAAGCAAAACACAACCAAGGCATTACTAGCTCGCTTTAGGCTCATAGTAAGTCCATGTTAGTCGACAATTACTTAAGTCATAAGTTTGGTTCGAAATCAATCACTACACCATAAACAGCCTAGTGTAACACAAAAAAAATGTTACAACAGGTACATTATATGTTACCTTAGGTCCATAAAATAGCTAAGGTAACATTTTTCTGGTGATAGTTCTCAGCATGTTGCCTTAGGTGTCTAAGGTAACATCTTTGATCCCTAAGGTAACATGCAATTTTATGTTACCGTAGCTTGTTATAGCAACAAAAGTGAGGTCTACAGCAACTTAATATATATGTTACCTTAGAGGTCTAGATTTTTTTTTAAAACAGTGGGGCTCACAATGGGTCCCCACTATGGACCCCACTATGAGCCCCACTGAGCAATTATAAATTGATAAAAATTGCACATACATATTATGCATCCCAATTAAACAACCTGTTCATTCCAAATCCAACACATTACATAATTCATAATCCAAAAAACAAGTACATCCACAAGCTCATTCATAATCCACCAATCACAACATAATCCACCAACTATATTACTACTAAAGTCTCCAACTCAACATCATAATTCACCATCAAAAAATTAACCAACTACTAGAAACATCATAAACATTATATCGGAATGAAACTAAGTCAATTGCTTCCTGTGCATGCACAAATGCATTTCTACATTCTCATCGTATCTAGTACTATGTGGACTATATACTGCTTCGGTCCGAAATAAGGTTTCCAGCCAACTGCTCAACATCCATGAAGAATGACAATGCTGCAACAATTATACCAGTCAATATAGTACTCTTGACAGGAACTTGTGTGCGTTTGTTAACCTTTGAAAAGAACGATGGCAATAATCCATCTATAGCCATTGCCATCAGAATTCGTGGCTGAGAAACACAAAAATAACGATTGTCAATGCTATTAGGTTCAAGCAAAACATATATTACATATTTAAAAGTATCAAAAGAGATGTCATTTTCATACTATAAAAAGCTAGATCTGATAACAATCCATTAAATAAAGGGTAGGATGATTCAATATACTGGACAATCTAAAAGCAACCTAAAACATCACCAACAATCCAAAGTATCTCCGCAATATATTGATTATAACATCTAAAGCTAATAAAACTATAAATCTCTTAATGAGATATATAATTGCTGATTATATAAAGGAATAGCCAAATATGATCCAAACATGAATGCTGAAGGAATAAATAAAAAAAATAAATGTACAAAAAAAACAGCTTCGTGTTCTTATGACAGAAGTTATATACCAATAAGAGAATAATCAGAATATGTAAGTGTCGTAACTTTTGGGTTTTTACCAGGCTATCAATAACTTCATCGGGTATTTCATGAAAACAGACCTGCAACATGGCAGACAGTTAGAGAACCTCAAATTAATATCAATTAGGCTTATAAATTACCTTAATATTCAATAAAGATACTATGAAGAATGCACCTACAAGTTTGAGATATACTTACCTCGGCCCTATCCCATCCTCTCGTTCTTTTCCCAGTAGTAAGGTTGCTTACTACAACAAATCTGACTACTGAGGCCTGACCACCAGAATATCCTGTAAAACAAGTTTCACCGCAAGTTTCAAAAACCAAGTAATATAAATAACTAAAGAAGTCAATGTAGTTTAACTTTGATAAAATGGCGAGCTTCTTTTTTGTCTGATGGTTTTCTCTAACTGTCCCTTCATACACCACCACCTCAATATCAATCAGTTGTAAGGTAAGAGTTGTAACGTAAGACTTAACATAATATTTTATCTTGGCCTGAGGAAAAATTACCAAGGCCATTTGCACCCAAATAAAGGGAAAAGAACATAAGGAACACTCAACTACGTCTTTGTGCTACATCTCTGATAATTACATTCATTATTAAGCAAACATTACTAAGAGTAGGCCATGCTAAAAGAGAACACTAAATGTCTGGTTCATGCTCCACTAATATCACTTTACAATACCTTTCTAAATCTTAAGTAGTACAACCAACACAACATGAAGAAGAGACATGGGCATTGATACAATAAGCATTGATTGGCTGGAATTATATGAATGAATACAGGTTTATGCAATATGAATAACAGAGAGAGCTCATGTATAGCCTTATTAGAGTAAATTGCATGATTAAATTGTGTACAGTAGAAACCTATATACTGTCTAGATAAAGATTTTTGTAACACATATAATAACAGAACAATTAAGCGATACTGATAGGCATGTCCCTTAATTAAAAATTGTAATGTTACCTAGCAAGAATGAATTATATGAATGAATTCATGTTTATCTCAACATAAATGCTGAAGAAAAAAATAAAAAAAATGTACCAAAAAAAAAAAAAACAACTTCGTGTTCTTATGAGAGAAGTTATATACCGTATGAGGTGTTGGATAGAGGTGGAGATAGTGATCGTAATTCCAGAAGACAGGTTTTATACTTAGGGAGAGAGGACACAAATGGCTTTCAAGAGTTATAGTAGCAACAAGCTGCAGGAAAGGAAAAAACACAGTGTACATTTATGAGATTCTATGAACCTGTGGCCGTCTATTCTAGTTAAAGATACATGACCATATCAAAAGACAGGTGTTACAATTGACAATGATATATATCAAAGTTTTTTTTCACAAAATAGAATATATATTTATAATGAACTCACATGCTCAAAAGGATCACTTGTTTCTTCTGATGAAGGCAGCATTAAACATGACCTACACATTCTGTATAGCAGATCCTTACGGAAAAATACAATCTCTTGGGTGTAAAACTTGATTCTGAGTAGGCAAAGAATACGGTTGAGGCCCCAACAAGCATTCCATTAACTCCAAAGGGGAAATACCTATAAATTAATTGGAGAAGATAAACAATATGATACTATGAATTAATCCTAACAGGAAATTTCAAACAAGGTGATTACCCAACAGTTCGTAACCAGGCCAATCACTCTTGAAACCCAGATTCCACCAGCTATGATGACAAAGATCATGGCACATATATTTGCTACTGTAACAACAGATTGTACAAATGTACTCTACAATGACAAGTTCAGTTATGAATAAGCGAAAACCACACAATTCAAAAACATAAACAGGTTGCCTTCGGAAAATTGTAAAGAGACAATAAGAACATGCTTACGTCTTTGATTCCAACACAAAAGCGCAGTGACAACAAAAACTAGAATTGCTGCACATGGGTCCACAACCAAATCAAGCCCAGGAATATGGTGGCGGGCTAGAAAAATTGGTAAATTGTCTGCATTTCCATAAAGCAAGGCCTAAACCAAAAAGAAAAGATGAGGAATTAACAGATTCATACAAGTACACAACACAACTAAAACAGATGCATACATTCCATATATATGCACATCCATTGAAAATTACCAATCGAAAGGAGAGAAAGGAGGTAATACTTACGAATCGAAGCCCAAATCCACTTACAAAGCCCCGAATCGAAAGCCCAAACTGGAGAAGGTCTGAAATCGAAAATAAACCGCAATTAGTTGAAGTTTAAGTGAAAAAATTGAATCAATTAAACTCAAAACAATGAACCCCTAATTTGATAGAAAATTAGAGAAGATTGAGTGAGAAAGAGAGGTTTACGAGAGCGAGAGAGAGAGAGAGAGAGAGAGAGAGAGAGAGAGAGAGAGAGAGAGAGAGAGAGAGAGAGAGTAGAAGTATTATTTTGTTGAAGTGTATGAGAGAGAGCGAGATAATTGAGAGAGTAGAATGAGAGAGAGGCGGGATAATTGGCCGCTAAAAAATTTCAGTGGGAATCGTGCATTATTTCTTAGTTTTTACAATTATTTCTCAATTTTTTATTTTGTTTTTTACATTTTAAATTTCCTATTTTACATTTAATAAATAAATAAATAGAATTTAAAAATAATAATAATTAAATACCTTGATATTTAAAAATAAAAAGTCATTCAATTGGTAAACTTTAATTTTTATAAAAATGAAATATTTTAAAGGTAAATGTGATTTTTAAATAATTAAACAATTTTATGGTTAAAAAATAAAAATTGAGTTTATTACTGATCTAAGATAACATATCATGTATGTTGCTAACATCCAACACTTTAAAACTAAAGTAACATCACGTTTGTGGCTAAGGTAACACAAAAAAAAAATGTTATATTTGGTCCAAAGTAACATTCTAAGGTAACATATTCTAGCAACATTCATGAAAAAGATGTTCCGATAGCCCATATATGGCGTAGTGAATCCTCAAATCCAAGTTATACTTAACCATTTTCAACATTGGTTTCTAAGGCGTATTCTTAGTGGTTTTCACTTGCGCAACCTCGGCTAACGCATTTTTATAAAATCGAAAAATAATCTTTTTAACTTGAAACCTTCGCACACACCTTACCAACTGTCTTTAACATTTTATCATCAAATTTCACATTCTAATTCGACTATTAAGGGTCTCGAACTTAGCGTCAAAGTAGTTACATTTCTGCGATAAAATCCCTTGAACCACTTTCACTAAAACGGTCATTACTCACAAACCGTAAATTCTTTTGACATGATTTTTGCGGCCACATAAACTAGACTCCAAAACCTACCCAATATGGTCAGTGGTTGCAGTTTAAACATGATTAAGGACTCGGGTAGCTACTGTCAACATGGTTCAAGAAATTTGGACATTACGACGGCTCTAAATCGAACATTACCGATTTGTCACAACATACCAAGCCACACCGGGCATACCATACATCTATAACATCAACCAACATTCATTTTACACTTCTAAGGGCAGTGGTAACATTCAAATCCAATACCCAACCCTTTTACACATCAAACAATCATAAAACTCCTTAACATGCATTTATCTCTACATATCATCAAAACTATACTAAAAACTCATATAAATTCAAAGGGTGGGTTAGGGTTTTACCTTCCTTGACACTCTAAGAACACTAGCAGAGCTTGTCACACCTTGATATGGTCTTAGATAGTTTCAACAAAGCCTAAAAGCTATGAACAAAACATAAAAAAAAATCTTAAAACACTATTCATCATCACTTTTGTAAAAATCATAGAAAATCGAAAAATAAGAGTTTGACTCTCAAATTTTTACCACATCTTGTCCTCTTCATAAGTTTTCTTTTGAGTCCTAGATCATCAAATTTGAAGCTTCCTAGCTAGGGGTTTGAGCCCAATCTTTCCGCTGGACAGAAACTGTGAAGGCAAGGCAGGTTCGGTTCTTCAACTTGGGGAGGAGATTTGACTAGGCTACACTTCTTTGTTTGCCACCAAACTTTAGGCGTGTGTTCTACATATTATGGGGGAGCTATGGTTAAAATTTGGTGATTTTTGAAGCTTTAGATCTTGAGATAAGAATTTTTCTTTGAGTTTGGTTCATGGTGGCAGTTTTGGAGAGATTGGTTGTTCTTGATCTTTTCTTTTGCTAAATGACCAAGTCCACTCACTTTTGATCTTTTATTTTGATAAGGGCCAGCTGGTGGGTTGCTTTGGGGCAAGAGCCTTGATGTTTGGATGAGTACAAAGCAAGCTTGATTGATTTTAGAAATGTTTTAAGTGATTTAAATCACTTAATTCACCATTTGTTTTTGATAATTCCTTTGTTTAAATCCTTAAATCCACTTGATATAATTCTCTTGATGATTATATAGGATATTTAATCTTGTCATAATCTCAATCCTTAATCCATAATTCGTTCGCTTGATCGCTTAATCTCGTTGTAAAGTTTTAGCGGTTTCTAGAACGTTCATTTCACTATCTTAGTGGTTTTCGTTACCAATCCTCAAATCAAATATAATAAATTTCCAAAACATCAAACCCTCAATTTCTCAAATTTAATATCTCATTTCTTGATAATACTGATATATAATTCACCGCTCGGTCAAATATTACGCCAGAATTAAAATTGGAATTTTTGAATTCCGATCGTCTTTACATACACTTATTTCCTCCGTGGATTCCTAATATGACTTCGAAACATCCAAACCAGGTCCCGTACATAGGGTGGCGTGAAAAGTTTTCCAACTTACAAAATCACTATTCATCCATACAAATTACTATTCACGTATGAAAAGTACTATTCATCAAAAAGTGAAAACTTCTCTCAAATCCAGAAATTAGGGTTGTCACACTAACTCATTTCTCATCTCCCCCCTAGGGTTCATTAGCTCATTTCCTGGATGATAGATTATTCTTATCTATGTCCTCAATCATTGAATTATCTATTCTGAAAATACACATATGTATCGGGATCATTCTCCAAAGAAATATCCATTTATCACAACTACGGTTCGTTGAAATCTTTATTCACTAATGCACTTAATCATAATAAGAAAAGTTTTAATTCTACCAAAAATCTGGGTTATTACATTCTCCCCTCCTTAAAAGGATTCCGTCCTCGGAATCAGTTTAGGAAAAGCTGGGGGGTACTCCTCCCTCTTGGTTCTCTTTAACTTCAAGTTGGATTCTTCCACTTCTTGATTTTCTTTTCCACAATTCCTAACTAGCTTCACAACCTTGTCCCTTAACACTTGCTCTTTTCTATCCATTATTTCCACAGGTTGTTCTTCGTAAGACATATCAGGTTGTACATCTATCTGCTCGCGCTCTATCATATGTCGGCATCTGCGTTATACTTCCTGAAGCGTCTTAGAATCTCAAATGGCCTAATGAATCTCGGGCTCAACTTCCCCTTCTTTCCAAATCTCATTAATTCTTTTCACAAGGATACTTTTAGCATCACGAATCCCCAGCCTCATATTTTCTATCTTGTTTGCGCATAAAGACGTCAAATAACTTGCTAGTCATTCATCAATATGCCATTTAGCTTATCAATAGCAGCACTATCTCTATCCTTGCGGGCTTGGTCCGCATACTTTCTCTCGCCCACCTCCTCCCAACACAAGGGAGAGCGGCAATTCCTTTCAAACCGGGCCTCGTAAGGTGGTAACCCTATACTGGCATGGTAACTACTGCTATAAGCAATCTCAATTTATGGTAAGTGGTCATCCCAACTTCCTTTTTCATGGTTGGCCACCGATAGCATTCTCTTGAATCTCTATACTTTTTTTGGTGCCGCCTAGTGCATACAATATCTCGACTATGGGTCTCGTGTAAAATCTCATCCTTTAATTCCCGAACATTCGGAATCCATCTCTTTCTCATTTTGACTATGGGCATCGGCCACCATATTGGCCTTCCCTGGATGGTAGTGTATCTCACAGTTATGATCAAGTATCACTTCTAGCCATTTTCTCTATCTCATGTTTAGCTCTTTCGGGTGAATATATATACCTCAACCTCTTTTGATCTGTTAGATCTCTCACTTTCCTTCATATAAATAATGTCTCGATATATTTAGGGCAAAAACTAGCACGGCTAAGTCTAAATCGATTTATTAAATCCATAAAAGTTGTGGGTGCATTAGTCAACCCCAATTGACATTACTGAAAACTCGGAGCGTCTATACCTAGTATGAATCGCAGTCTTGGGTATATCCTCGGGTTTAACTTCCAACTGGTGATATCCAGTTCTTAAATAAGTTTGGAAAAATACACAGCGTCCTTCAGCTGATCAAACAATCACCTATCATCTTCAAAGGGGTACCTATTCTCAATGGTGAACTCATTCAACTCTCGATGTTCGATGCACAATCTTGTGCTAACATCTTTCTCTTTCATAACAACACCGGGGCTCTCCACGGTGGTACACTGAGTTTTATCATACTCTTGCCCAACAATTCTTGTAACTGAGTTGCTAATTCTTTCATTCCTACTAGGGCTAACAGGAGATGTAGTACTATACTCTGAATACTCGGTATTCATTCTCATATCCTCAAATTCGATAGCTAGTAGCTCATTAAAACCTTGTGTAGCCTCCCAAAACCACTATAATTTCTGTTATACTTGATGTCTTTTTTTTCTCAGCGTCAACTATAAGAGCTAATTAAGCTTCATATCTCTGGCGTAATAATTTCTTAGTCTGAACTATATTCATGGATCTCCGAATCTGACTCTGTCCCTTAATTATTACTCTTTTCTCTTACAATCAATTGGGCTCCATTGGGTGTCAACCAATCCATCATTATTATAATATCAACTTCTCCCCACTTGAAAGAAATCAAACATATTAAAGGTGTCTATCCCATATTTCTAGTTCACAACCTGTATGTACCAGGATTATGGGAAGAAAATCTCTCAATTACCTATTTCTACTTGTAATTATTCCCTTAGCGGCTCGGCTTTAAGGTCTAATTATCATGTAAAATCTTGAGATGCAAGGTACTTAGCAGTTCTGGATCAAATAAAACGTTAATATTAACTGAGTTTAAGTAAGAGGGTACCCGCTATTCAAAGGTTCTGGCAGTGGGCTGCTTGTTGGAGGTAGCCCTATTAACACTTGGTATAGCCGTTCCAGCAGATTAACATTCCTTAGCCTTGTGTCCAAGCTTTCCACATTTGAAACAGGTAATGTCTTGGTTGGTCTTGGCACGGGGTTCCTGACAGGTATTAGCATAGTGCCCTAGCTGCCTACAATTAAAACACGTTACTCCTTGCGAGTTACACATGCCTAGATGTTTCCTCCGCATTCATTACAATCTGGCAGTGGGGTCGAGATAGGTTATGGTGAGACCCACCAGTTTGTCGATCACTCTGGCCTGCGCCCCTACTTCCAGGTCTCTTAGACCCACAGCTTTGACTGGATTGAGATGCCACCTTTCGGCTAAACTTACTCGAAAAATTCCCACCTGCTGAATTCCCTTTCTGATTACCCATTTTCCTCTTCTTTTCCTCTCTTTCTTTATGACTCTGAGCACTTCCTGCCTCTGCGATTGTTGCCTTCTGCACCAATGTAGCGTAGTTGGTCAATTCAAGTATTGCCACCTTATTCTGAATCCACTGTTTTAGCCCCAGTTGAAACCTACGGGCTCTTTTCTCTTCTGTGTCCATAAACTCCGAAACAAACCTTGACAACTCGGAAAACTTGGCCACATACTCTGCCACAGTCATGTTTCCTTGCTTCTGTTCTAGAAACTTTACTTCCATCCGGGTCTCTATATATTTCGGAAAATATTTCTCTAAAAACAACAAGCTGAATCTCTCCCAAGTCACAACACCAGTTCCCTCTAGGTTTTTCTTAGATTCACACCAGTGATTCGCCTCTCCCTTCAGGAGGTAGGCGGCGAATACCGTTTTCTGATTCTCTGCAATACTCAGTATCTCAAATGATTTCTCCATCTCTTTAACCCAAGATCTGGCCTCTACTGGGTCAGCGGTTCCATGAAACTCTGGGGGTTTTGGCGAATTAAAGGCTCTAAAGGCCTTAGCGCTTGAATTATCAGGTCGTTGAGGTTTAGGATGTTGATTCAAATTCTGTCTCAATAGGTGCATGAACTGATCCATGGGGTTCCCCTTTGGGTTTTCCCCTTCCTGGTCATGACTATGCCCTTCTGAATCGCCGGGGTTAGCTCTCGTTACCATCCTTCTCGGTGGCATTTTCTGATAATCAGAAAGACAAGGTTTATCAGGATTGTTGAATTTTCAGAATCAGGGAAATTTGATCAATCTATTTACCCACTGGTAATACTATGAAAATCGATTTCAAAACCTGAAGAACAATTCTATAAATATAAAAACAAATAGAATCGTAAATAGTTGCAATAATGGAATAATTGAAACAAAGCTAGAATTTTAACAACTGGAAAGGAAACAAATATAAACGTCCCATATGAGGGGAATCAAAAGTTTCAAACTGAAACATGCCACATCATCCTGATACATATACGTCCGAATAGTCAATACTACCTATCCACCAGTCTCAGAAGGAACATGACAGTCGAAGTTAGTCGTTCCACCAAATTAGCACTACTAAGGCCATTTGAATCTAGTGGACCATGTTGTCCATCATCTATCACGGGCTATCTGCGGGACGAGGTGGATCCAGCCTTCTTACCATAGACTATTTCGTTGTGAATCTAATTCCTATCACCGAATTTTGACTTATTCAACCTGGTTTGCCTCCCCTTGGGATTAAATAAAGATAACAAGAATCATGGAGCTTTGAAAAGATAGCTCCCATATCAAGGAAAACGTCACACATTGGTGATTATAAGGTTATAAGTTTTAAGGTAACCTTATTTGAGATGACAGAATTTACTGAGAGATCAATACGATCATAAAAACTCAATGTTGTGTGTCTCAATTAAGACATTACTAAAGGTAATTAGCCTTCTTGTATTTCACAACTCATAAGTGACGGTGTCCCGTCAGACTTCTATCACCCAGATAGATAGTCCTTGTGGCCCCTATAAGTATAGGGTTGTTCGTCTCAGTGAAAGTTGAGAAGTAGGAAAGAAATTCAAAGTCGAGTTAATAATTATCATCTTTTGACAAATAATTCTCAAATGGACACCTTGGATTAAAAGTGAACAGGCTCCAAAGGTGCAATTTTTTTAAAGAAAAGGATACCCAAAAAGATACTGGTATTCAACAAACAAGTGGTGCTGTATCACCATAGGATTATTCATTATTGAAAAGTGAAAGCTTGAATAACATCATTCACCAGGGCTTCGAAAACCTTAAAGTAGGCATTTTGGCAGCCTTTGGCACAATTGAAACTGAATATGGTATAACACAAGTGTTATAAAACAACTTCGAAGAAGTAGTATATCTTTTATCGAAGTTTTCTCTAAGAAGATGCCAATATAGATTACAGATTGGGGAGGTTTTGCCAAGGTCTTCACGGATGCCCTTTATGTCGGCTCCTCTAATGGATAATCGTTCAATTCTAAAGCTTTTTATTTCTTCTCCATACACACCCTAAGGTGCTCGATACTTACGTCATTGCCGACTCATAATAGTCGCTAAGGATTCAACCATCGACATTTGCCATCGCAGGGAGTTCTACTCTACTAGGCGCAAGCATCTCAAGCAAACGTTCCATTTTATAAGAAGACTTCGATACCGGTGTCGCCCATAGTAACGACAAATTCCACATGTCGAATGGGCGGTACTCCGGAAGATCGTTAAAAAAAAACTACATGCTTAAACCCAATTACTATTATAACCGTCTTCATACCAAACATTCCTTTTTCTCGTATCAATCCCGTGTGCTACATAAGCTCAACACTTGTGGCATAACAGCCTTCTTATTTAAGTCTTTCCCAGACTTTCTTAGTCCATCTTGGTTCTTCAAATATATCTCGTCTTAGCGCAGTCGTGTTATAATAATACTATGCGTAGTACGTACATATAAAATCTTGCTCGAGGAAATAAAATTCCTCAGTACCGTAGTAACACCGTCCTTGGTGGAATCGCTGATCGTGGGGATTTAAACCCCATCTATAAGGTAGTGCCTCTATTAGTTAAGGTGACTAAGTACCCTTAATCATACACGAAGTTCGAATGTCTTAGTTCTTACGCATGCTGCCTCCCTAGGCACTACAACAGACTACGAGTAACAGGTCTCGTTCAAGTTGAATCAATCCAGCGGTATTGGATATACTGCCTCTACCTCTTCTGCTTTGGAGACTCTACTCCATTTCTTCGTCATATCTCTTGATGAATCATAAACGATTCTAAACTCTCGTCTCGTCACTTATTTGACCTCTGAACATTCGTCCGGTCTTATTATAAGACTTCAAGTAACATACCACATTTTTGTCAATCGGCACGTTCTCTACAAGATTCTTTCCTTAACCCACCATGGTGTCCTCCTCTAGATCCTCCTATGGATCGACCTTTATCGAACGCATCGTCAAATGCTTACTCGAAGGCCTCGGGGTCTGGTATCTCAGAATCCCATCTATCTATAACTCGTACGAATCAAGGTGACTTACCATTAAGTCCTAAGTGTGGTTTCCCAGAAGAAGTCCCCTCTCGGGCTTCATCTCAAACAGTCAGGGTCATATCCTTTAACCCGACTACGAACTTGATTTGAACTCTAGTTATTGTCATCATTCTTAAGGGTATTGTAAGACTCGATCTCCTATAATTTCTGAGGACTGTAACCTAACGCTCTGATACCATTTCTGTAACACCCTCAGACCCGGGGTCAGGGATCTAGGATGGTCACGATCCATTTACTCCTTGCCTTACCTGTATTACTTGTAATGTACGCAATTCAGCTGCTTGTGACCCCACAATATATCACACACACACACACACACACAGGTTAGAGTCTCAGAAATGACAAAATATAACAACTGCGGAATAAATAATTTTTATTACAATACCCAAATGTCTTTTGAATCTGTCACTGATACAACTTCTAAGTAATGTTACATTACCAACTTAGCCTTCTGATGCTCACAATCCTCTCATACCCTCCATATCTATACATAAGATGAATACCAAATGCTGCAACTTGATTCGACTGGTTCGTACTATTCTCGGGATCATCTCTAGAAACCGTTTATGGAAACGCCTTGCGGGGTATGTACCGTCCCATTGGAATCCTGCTTCGATGCTATATAGTATATATAAAACAATAGCAAGAGTGAGCGATAGCGATAGCTCAGCAAGGTAATAAAAGTATGGCATAATTCTGCCTTTAATATTTGTCAAAATATCTTTTTACCGAAAGTATTTCTTTTATCGGAATATATATTCAAAAACAGTACCATTATAGTACTTCAAATATCATTTACTATCTTTATACGAAAGATATGTGAAATTCGTACTTGCCGTAGCAAATTTATCAAGATAAGCATCCTTTACTGAAAACTCGAATATTTTCCCTTATCGGGATATGATAGAAATTTGGATGTTGAAACCCTGCTCCAGTGATGTAGCACTCAGCAATTGTGGATACTATAACACTCAGCAGTTCTATATACTGCCAGATGAGAACACTGACTCCGTGTGTAGGAGAAATTTCATTTGAACTCTGTATTGAGATTTCAATAATTCTAGACGTGGATCGACGATGATCAGTCGCCGCTTCCAGGTCCACCGCGGGTCTTCTCTACTAGTAGAAGGATAAAAACTCCATCCGTAATTACCCTCAGGTAAAAGCTCCATCCGCAATTACCCTGGATGAAAGCTCCATCCGCAATCATCCTAAATGAAAGCTCCATCCATAATCATTCTGGCGCAAGTTGAGCCAAATTCAAGTTCCCCGGGCAAATGCCCGTTCAAAGATCGCACTCGGATTCTTTGGTTACTCCCAGAATCAATTGGAAGCTAACCCATTAACACATATTGGCCTTTAGCCGGACTTTCACAATCCCTGGTTACTCCCTAACAATGGGAAGCTAACCCATAAGTACATACCAGCCTTTAGCCAGAAACTCAGGTTGAGCGACGAATAGTCTTCATGAAATCAAGATTGAATCTTTTACTCTTTTTATGAAATGGGAACCCTTAGTAGTAGGGCTATAATCCCAGAATAATATTTCTTATATAAACAAAGGAAGGAAACAGGATTTGCTCCCAACTCTAGATTTTCAATTCTCAATATGTACGAAAGCATTTAGATGGCTCAAGTGAGCTGATAATGATCAGGAATAATATTGGGGAATCCCTATAATTCTCGGAAATATTATTGAAGGTCAAGAATATTTAACATATAATTCTCAAAGACCTCTAATGCTTTTTAAACAAATAATATGATTTTTAGATCACTAAAAGATATTTAATAATTAATAAGGAAATATTTATTGAAGAAATTTCCTCAAATAAATGATTATTCAAAAATAATCCTGTCTGAATAAATAAATATTCAATAATGCTTCCCAAATGAAATATTATTCAAATAGTATTTCTCGACTGAGTTAATATTTAAATAACATTCCTTGAATGATATAGTAAGCAAATACAATTCCTCAAATGATATCATATTCAAATAACAATCCTCGAATGGTTTCCAAGTAATTAATATTTTATGGAGATATAATTAATGTTCATACATAACATTCCTCAAAATAAATAATAATCTGCCGCTGGAATCCCTCCGGGTTTCCACGACTATCTCTGTATCTCAAAATACCGACTCCCGGTTTAGAGTCGAAGACCATGAATATGCTCTTCTCTCTAGAGCTACAAGGTATACCGGTTTATATATACTTAACTCAGAAGATCATATATAATCCAAAGGTCAATTTTTTATTTCAACAGGAAATAAGATATATCGCAAAATTGTACAACTTTATACATGGCAAAAGCAGTATTATAATCAATACTTTAAAAGTACAAGTTTAGAAAACTTGCCTGATGTTCGAGAAGTGATAGGGGTTCGCGACGATGTTGGACAATCTAGACAAAGTAAAAGAAAACGTACGATTAATCCCTTGGATAATCCACTTATAAATCAACGCTTAAAGACACAAGCAAAACACAACCAAGGCATTACTAGCTCGCTTTAGGCTCATAGTAAGTCCATGTTAGTCGACAATTACTTAAGTCATAAGTTTGGTTCGAAATCAATCCTCAAATCCAAGTTATACTTAACCATTTTCAACATTGGTTTCTATGGCGTATTCTTAGTGGTTTTCACTTACGCAACCTCGGCTAACGCATTTTTATAAAATCGAAAAATAATCTTTTTAACTTGAAACCTTCGCACACACCTTACCAACTGTCTTTAACATTTTATCACCAAATTTCACATTCTAATTCGACTATTAAGGGTCTCGAACTTAGCGTCAAAGTAGTTACATTTCTGCGATAAAATCCCTTGAACCACTTTCACTAAAACGGTCATTACTCACAAACCGTAAATTCTTTTGACATGATTCTTGCGGCCACATAAACTAGACTCTAAAACCTACCCAATATGGTCAGTGGTTGCAGTTTAAACATGATTAAGGACTCGGGTAGCTACTTTCAACATGGTTCAAGAAATTTGGACATTACGACGGCTCTAAATCGAACATTACTGATTTGTCACAACATAACCAAGCCACACCGGGCATACCATATATCCATAACATCAACCAACATTCATTTTACACTTCTAAGGGCAGTGGTAACATTCAAATCCAATACCAAACTCTTTTACACATCAAACAATCATAAAACTCCTTAACATGCATTTATCTCTACATATCATCAAAACTATACTAAAAACACATATAAATTCAAAGGGTGCGTTAGGGTTTTACCTTCCTTGACACTCAAGGAACACTAGCAGAGCTTGTCACACCTTGGTATGGTCTTGGATAATTTCAAAAAAGTCTAAAACCTATGAACAAAACATGAAACAATCTTAAAACACTATTCATCATCACTTTTGTAAAAATCATAGAAAATCGAAAAATAAGAGTTTGGCTCTCAAATTTTTACCACATCTTGTCCTCTTCGTAAGACTTCTTTTGAGTCCTAGATCATCAAATTTGAAGCTTCCTAGCTAGGGGTTTGAGCCCAATCTTTCCGCTGGACAGAAACTGTGAAGGCAAGGCATGTTCGGTTCTTCAACTTGGGGAGGAGATTTGACTAGGCTACACTTCTTTGTTTGCCACCAAACTTTAGGCGTGTGTTCTACATATTATGGGGGAGCTATGGTTAAAATTTGGTGATTCTTGAAGCTCTAGATCTTGAGATAAGAATTTTTCTTTGAGTTTGGTTCATGGTGGCAGTTTTGGAGATATTGGTTGTTCTTCATCTTTTCTTTTGCTAAATGACCAAGTCCACTCACTTTTGATCTTTTATTTTGATAAGGTCCAGCTGCTGGGTTGCTTTGGGGCAAGAGTCTTGATGTTTGGATGAGTACAAAGCAAGCTTGATTGATTTTAGAAATGTTTTAAGTGATTTAAATCACTTAATTCACCATTTGTTTTTGATAATTCCTTTGTTTAAATCCTCAAATCCACTTGATATAATTCTCTTGATGATTATATAGGATATTTAATCTTGTCATAATCTCAATCCTTAATCCATAATTCATTCGCTTGATCGCTTAATCTCGTTGTAAAGTTTCAGCGGTTTCTAGAACGTTCATTTCACTATCTCAGTGGTTTTCGTTCCCAATCCTCAAATCAAATATAATAAAATTCCAAAGCATTAAATCCTCAATTTCTCAAATTTAATATCTCATTTCTTGATAATACTGATATATAATTCACCGCTCGGTCAAATATTACGCCAGAGTTAAAATTGGAATTTCTGAATTCCGATCGTCTTTACATACACTTATTTCCTCCGTGGATTCCTAATATGACTTCGAAACATCCAAACCAGGTCCCATACATAGGGTGGCGTGAAAAGTTTTCCAACTTACAAAATCACTATTCATCCATACAAATTACTATTCACGTATGAAAAGTACTATTCATCAAAAAGTGAAAACTTCTCTCAAATCCAGAAATTAGGTTTGTCACACTAACTCATTTCTCATCTCCCCCCTAAGGTTCATTAGCTCATTTCCTGGATAATAGATTATTCTTATCTACGTCCTCAATCATTGAATTATCTATTCTAAAAATACACATATGTATCGGGATCATTCTCCAAAGAAATATCCTTCATCACAACCACGGTTCATTGAAATCTTTATTCACTAATGCACTTAGTCATAATAAGAAAAGTTTTAATTCTACCGAAAATCTGGGTTATTACACATATGGCATGTAATCAACATTATAGGCATTTATCATGTTTAGCATAATCACATAGTTAATGTTGAAATCTATAGAGTTGGACATAATCTTAAACATATATTTTAGGTCAACAAAGTCAAAGAATTTGTCATTTTGAGGCTTGGGCAGAATATTTGACCTTAGAGAAATTGCAAGTTGTTGAAATTTAGGCAGAAAGTGTCTATAGTTAATAGCAAATTCTCTTACACATAAACCATCAGGCACATCCTCTTCACAGAAAAGACCAAGAAATAACTCAAACTCACTTTGGCTCAAGATAAACTTATCAAATATGTTGACACAAGGAAGGTCAGAAAACTTATTTCCTAACCTAAGAGACTTGCTAACGACATTGTGATCAACATATATGTATTTACCATTAACAAATGAGCTCAAGTAGAAGACACCATCAACCCTTTGTTGTACCTCCATACTAGCATAGAATTCAGCAAGCAAATGAGTATAAAAATTTTGACCCCTATAGAACACAAGGTTTTCCCATTTGACACTAGTGAACATGCTGTGAACATCACCATTTTATGGGACATAAACCATCATTCCTGGCTGATTGTTTTTAAGCATCCTATTGAGTTTACCAGTATTGGCTAATCTCACTAGGGTAGGGCTTGGAGGTTTGATGTTTGTTCTAGCTTTGTGGGAGTTAACAGATTTTTCAGATATATGCATAGCTTGGAAAGCCATGTTAGGGTTAGGGTTTCTAAAAACAGGCAGCTTATTAGCATGAGAGAAATAAGCATATTCATTGAGGTTCGAGGGTTCATGTTTGATTTTCTTATGGTAATGCTCTTTGGAACTATCTGGGTGACAGTAAGGAGTGAAGGGAGCATAGAGATTGTGGTTAAAATCTCTTCTATTCATGGTTGGAAATAAAGGCTGAAGAGTGAGGTTTTTAGCTTTTGGGTTTGGGGTTAATGGTATGTAGTCCATGTAGTGGTAATGCAAGTGCAGGTGAGTGTGTGTGCTTGTAAATGTATACATATCTATATATAGGCAGTTACCGCATATAAGGATTAACTCAAGCATGAACAAGTTTTCATGTAATCCCACTAGAAATGATGCATTTTGAAAACTCTATATTGTTTTCATTAAATGGACTGCGCAGCATGCAAGGATGAAAATATAGGATTGTATGAAATTGGTAGGGATACTCTATGTCAGATGACAGCTGTTTTTGTGGCTCAATGCATGAGGTTTTTGAAATTCAATCCGGGTATGTGAAGTGAACCAAGTGACAGACTGATGAAGGTTCTATATGCTCAGACCATGACTTAAGTTTGTACCTTAAATAGTGTTGACAGTGGTGTGGGAATATATGGTGTCAGGCATGAGTGTATAAGTGTGTGGAGACAATATTCACATAATATCATAACTGGACATGTAATGCATAGTTTATGACATATTTGACTTTTCAAAGTTACATATAAGGGGACACATGGCTGACTCTACTAAAAGCTATCACCTAAAGACAAACTTTGTAACCCTTAAAGTCCAACTAAGGTCATCTTCATTTAATGCCAAGTTACTACTTTTAGTACTATAAGAATAAATTAAAGACTCAAGGTTATATATACTGCAAATGATTGATTGATAGAGACTCTGCACACCAGACAAACAGACTATCATGCATTTTTAGGAGCACAGATCATGTATTGACTAAGTCATACAAGATAAACAAGCATGCATTGCAAAACAAGGCACATACACCACTTCACAGAACATATTATCAGATTAAACAAATAGTATAAATGCAAAGTATGAATCCTATTTGTTCTAGGTGGCCGTTTCACTCCAGTGTCCAGATACTGGGCCTCTCTAAGGGATTCCCAGCCAAGTCTTTGAGTGAGGGCTAGTGTGTGAGTGTATGCATGACTTCATATAGTAACTGGAATTGTAAACTTGGTTGACACAGTTACAAAAGTGAACTAATCAGTTTATATGAATTAAGGTAAACAGTATGGCCAGAACATTATATTATAGAAGCTGATTCATCAGTATATATAGATCACAGTTAAACCAAGAATAGAACTAATATAAATCATTTCCCTTTCACAAATTATGACAAGCACATAACACTTTAGTAAGGTTCAATTACTGGATAATCCTCAAAGTTCATATTTAAATTAGATTGCATAGTGTAAGCAAAGATTTCAAGTACAGACATAGTCTGTTTAAGTAACCATTATCACAGTAAAATTTGACTTATCATACAAGTGAACAAATAGATACCCAAAGCACTTCTAGTATTCTAGATATTTTCAAGATCAACAAGTAACTGAACAGTTATATCATAAACTTCATAACTCAGTTTCCATACTGGTAAATAGTATAGAAGCACATAATTGACCAAGTCAAACTAAGCACAATCCATATTTTCACAAGGTAACTATTTATTAATAACATCTTTTAATATTTCAACGATTTACTCATTCACCCTTTTGAACTGAATATCCACATCAACAACCATTTTGAGCATGTAACTGACCAGGTCAAATAGATTCATTCCACAACTCCACAGAGTTCAAAATAAAGAACTTAAGTTTGTACTTATAGTAAAACATTTTCATCCAGCTAGTCATATCACAAATGTCCAAAATATATAAAGTTTTCTATACATTCAAAAATCCAGGTGAACCAACAACTAAATTCATATACGAATCAATGTAATTTTAACCACACATGAACTCACAGAGAGCTGTATCAATATATTCGAAAGTTTAAACAAGATAAGAACACAAAATCACACAGATTTTCACGAAGAGCACGCAATTTCTTAAGTTTAATCGGAATAATACCTTAGCTCGAGGCCTCACAGTCTTCTCGAGTACTTACCCATCCTAAACCTCTGAACTTGCATAATTTCCGAGTTGACTCGCGAGTTGACTCACTGAGTCGAAGTGATTCCATCGATTTAACAGCTTGCGAAGCTCGATCTGAAGCTAATTATCACATTGCAGCCATTATCTCGTGTTAACTTCATCATTCCTGCATAAAATCTTGAAAACCTAATTAGTGTTTTAAATAAAATTACAAATAGACTGAAATAGAGTGTTCGTGTGTAAATATATATTGTATATATGTATATAAATGTTGGTTTTGAACCATAAATCGATATCAATTGAGATGATAACGACTAATTTTTCAAAATCATTTCGATCTATCCTAACTCAGCTTTGATTTGTACAGATTATGAGGTTAATCGGTACACAAGATGAAAATAAACTCGATTTGGTGTATAAAATCATTGAATATGGTCGAGTATTTATGGTTTTTGATCGGAAAAGGATAGAAGCGGCGAGAGAACTCGAGAGGGAGAGATAAGAGATTAGGGTTTGAGAGAGACAACACGCGGCTTGAACAGTACACACACAAATGAATATTGTGTTTAGTTTTGTATATATATTTTGCTAGTAAACGATCAGGATTAATCCATCCTTAAAATGAATGGTCAAGATTGTAGGGTTTAGTGAATTGGACCGGGTCAAGCTGAGTTGGGTTGGGCTAGCTATATGGACTGGGTCGAATGACCAAAATAATCAGAAAATAATTATATGTATTTTTTCGAAAATAGTTTTGAAAAATAATATAATAATAATAATTATTATATATATATATATATATATATATATATATATATATGTGTGTGTGTGTGTGTGTGTGTGTGTGTATCGATATATAATGATTTATCACGAATATTAGAAATTATACTAATATTTTGATTCTTTTTAGATAAATATCATTTATTTAGTATCTCAAAAATATTCTGAAATTAATTCCGATAAATATTTGCTCGAATAGTTTTATCTTTATCCCTGGAAAAATTAAGTTCTCGATAAAACCCGATCGATAAAGTTTCATATGTTATCGTTATCGATGAATCTGAGTTTTAGAGTTTTAATCATCCGGAAAGATATCTTTTTCGTGAGATGACTATAAATAATGATAAATATTCTCACAAAATATATAAACCATTATTTTGGAATTTCCAACATTCCTAAATCCAAACGGAGTTTAGTGAATCTTTCGGAATTCAATGGTTTCATGAATATGTCTGCGAGATTGTACTCAGTTTCGATAAGAGTCATTTTTATATCGCCTTTATTGACATGATCACGTAAAAAATGATGTCTCACATCTATATGCTTAGATCTTGAATGTAACACAAGATTTTTGCTAAGATCAATAGCACTCGTGTTATCACATAAGATTGAGATCACATCAAATTTAATATTATAGTCGGCTAATGTTTGCTTCATCCACAATATTTGAGCAAAACATTTTGCGGCCGCTATATACTCAGCTTCCGTAGTGGAAATATATACCGAATTTTGTTTCTTGGAAAAACAAGATACTAGGCATCCTCCCAGAAACTGACATGTACCACTTGTACTTTTTCTGTCGACTAAATGCCCAGCATAGTCTGAATCAGAAAAACATATTAAGTCAAATGGTACTCCTTTTGGATACCGAAGACCTACGTCAGTGGTTCCTTTTAGATATCTCAATATCCTTTTTACCGCGGATAAGTGAGATTCTTTTGGTGCTACTTGAAATCTAGTACACTTACCAACACTATATTGAATATCGGGATGACTTGCGGTTATATATAGCAAACTACCAATCATGCCTCGATATTTCTTAGTGTCAACGGGTATTCCGTTGGGATCTTCTGTTAATTTATCAGAAGTAGACATAGGAGTAGATATGGGTTTTGAATTTTCCATTTCAAATTTCTTTAGCATTTCTTTACAATATTTCGATTGTGAAATATGTATGCCTTCATCAGATTGCTTAATTTGCAATCCTAAAAAGAAATTTAATTCACCCATCATACTCATTTCGAATTCTTTGCTCATATTATGAGAGAATTATTTACATAGTGCATCATTGGTTGAACCAAAAATGAGGTCATCTACGTATATTTGTACAAGCAAGATATCGTCTTTTTCTTGTCTTGTAAATAAGGTTTTATCGGCCGTTCCCATTTTAAAGTTGTTTTCTAATAGGAACTTGCTCAACCTTTCATACCAAGCTCTTGGAGCTTGTTTTAAGCCGTATAGAGCTTTGTATAATTTGTATACATACTCCGGATGCGTGGCGTCTTCAAAACCGGGAGGTTGTTTGACATAGACTTCTTCTTCTAATATCCCATTTAAGAAAGCCGATTTAACATCCATTTGATATACATTGAAATCTTTATGACACGCGTATGCTAATAGCATTCGAATTGATTCGATTCGTGCTACGGGTGCATAAGTTTCATCAAAGTCTATCCCTTCCATTTGGGTATTGCCTTGAGCGACTAATCTCGCTTTATTTCTAACAACCATTCCGTTTTCATCCAACTTGTTTCTAAATACCCACTTGGTTCCAATTATGGAAGTATCTTTGGGTTTTGGGACAAGTTCCCAAACTTTGCTATGAGTGAATTGTAGTAATTCCTCTTGCATAGCCGAGATCCAATCTTCGTCTAGCAAAGCTTCTTTAGCGGTCTTAGGTTCTATTTGTGATAGAAAACTAAGATGATTCACAACGTTTTGTACTTGTGACCGCATTTGAACTCCTTTATTTAAATCTCCAAGAACGTTATCTAGTGGATGACTTCTAATAATAGGAATGTCTTTTGGAAGTTCTACTTACGTTTCGCCTAATTCTAATGGATTTCTTGGGATAGGTGTTCCAAGATCCATATTTTCGAATTGTCGAATAATATTTTCCACATCGTTTTGTTCAACTTTATCATTTTCAACAAGATCTTTGTACTTTGATGGTGGTTTGCTTTCATCAAATGCAACATTCATAGATTCTTCCACCACAAGTGTTTTAAGATTGAATACTCGATAGGCTTTGCTATTTGTAGAGTATCCAAGAAATATACCTTCATTTGATTTAGGATCAAATTTGGTAAGATAGTCTTTCGTGTTTAATATGAAGCATTTGCATCCGAATACTCGAAAGTAACTTAGTTTCGGTGTTTTGCCAAAATAAAGCTCGTAAGGAGTCTTTTGAGTTATTGGTCGTAGCAAAACCCGATTAAGAATATGGTAAGAAGTAGACATCGCTTCGGCCCAAAAATATTTAGGTCGACGATATTCATTAAGCATAGTGCTTGCCATTTCTTGTAATGTTCTATTTTTCCTTTCTACAACTCCATTTGATTGTGGAGTGTATGGAGCGGAAAAATTGTGTGTGATTCCATTTTCATCACAAAAGTTCATAAAACTAGAATTCTCAAATTCTTTACCATGATCAGTCTGTATATAGACTATAGTACTATTTTGTTGATTTTGAATTCTTTTACACAGAGAAGAAAAAGATTCAAAAGCATCACTTTTAGATTTGAGAAATTCCGTCCACGTGAATCGTGAATAATCATCAACGATTACTAACGTGTATGAACAACCTCTGAGACTTTGTATTGGAATCGTACCAATAAATCCATATGTAAAAGCTTGAGAGGTCTAGAGGTTGACTATGAATTTAGCTTTGTGAGAGGCTCGAATTTGTTTTCCAATTTCGCAAGCTTTATGATCTTTTTGATAATTCAATTTTGGTATACCTCGAACATGATCTTTAGTTGATATGTTTTTAATCAACTTCATGTTTGCATGTCCTAATATTCGATGCCATAGCCAAGGGTCATCGATTGTTGTGATTAGGCATACATTCTCATTCTTGCTCATGTCACATGTGTAGACATTTTTGTTTCGAGGGCAAGTGAGAACTAATTTCCAATCTTTATCTAAAATAGAACAATGAGTAGTATAGAAAATTACCTTGTATTCATTGTCGCAAAGTTGACTTATGGAGAGAAGATTGTACTTTAGTCCCGTGACTAGTTGTACGTTTGAAATTTTGAAGCGACTATTCCCGATGTCTCCGATGCCGACAATGATGCCTTTACTACTATCTCCAAATGTGACACTTCCCGCAGTGACCTTTTTAATGTTGTTCAACATTGACTTGTTACCGGTCATATGTCTTGAACATCCACTATCAAGGTACCACATGTCTTGCTTAGCTTAGCGGCAAGACAAACCTACAAAATAGATCAATTAAATTTATAGGTACCCTTTTGTCTTGAGGGTCCTGGGGTTAGTCCATCATAAATAACATTTGAATTTGCATGATAGAATCTATGCATAGAATAACCATGGTTAGGCATGTAGATATTTCTAGGTGCATGATGTCTAACATAATATTGTGTATGTCTAGCATTATCATGAAATTTAGAGTTAACACGATGCATATCGTTTCTAACATTAGCAAAGTAGAGAGCATTATGAATAGGAACATGTTGAGTTCTAGATGCATTCCTACGAGCATTGTTATAATACATTGTGTTTGTATTTTGAGACATACTCTTTTGTTGAAACCTTTGTTATTTTTGACCATTATAAGCAACTTTGTTAGATGGTACTTATTTTTCAACCTTCTTGTATGGTTTTGATCCTTTACGAATCCATACATGCTTCCCCTTAAATTCACCACTCTTGAATTTGCAATATAAGACAGAATGTCCATCTTTGTTGCAATAAGTACATTGTGAGGATTGTGGTTTAGGAGGAGCTATTATAGGTTGCACTCTTGGTTGAACATCTCTTTTAGGAGGAGCGTTCTTATCATATCTTAGACCTTCACGGTTATAGGAAACTTTTGAGTATACCATTTTATCTAACATCTCATTGCCTTTAGTAAATCTTTGAACAACAGTTTCAAGATTTTCTTTTTCTTCTTTTAAGGCATCAATCTTGTTGTTAAATAATCTTGCTTGATCCATAACTTGAGATATGAGCTTGAAATTTTCTTCTTTCAATCTTTGAGTTTCTTTTTGTAATTCTTTTTCTTTTATATCAAAGATTTGTGATAGCTCATTCTCTTTTTCAAGATTGCTTTCATGAGATTGAGATATTGCACTGTTTCGAACAATAGATTCATTTTGATTCTTTAAGTTTAAAAGATCAACATTGAGTTTACTAATGTTATCATTGAGTTGTAACTTCTTATTTTCCATCTCTTCAACTTGAAGTACTAAAGCCACATTTTCTACTTCAAGACTGAGAGCATTTTCCTTGAATTGATTGACTTCACTTTTCAAGTGATGATTTTGGTCATTCAAGAACATGATTTCATTTTCATTTTGGATTTTTAAATCCATCATCCGAGTTAACTCTTTACTTTGCGTATGATGCATTTATTCGAGTTTCATTTTCTCGGACCATAATGAATGAAGTCGTTTATCAACATCTTTATATTTGTTGTTGATACCTACTACAAGCTCAATTAAATCATCCTTACTCATATCAACTAGATTCAAGTTAGATTCATCTAATTGCAATTTATTTGAAATGTAGTTGAGATTAGAACTTACCTCTTGATGAGAAGTGGAGGCTTTCGTTGAAGTAGCTTCATCCCCGATAGCCATTAAGCACAAGTTGACAATTTCTTCACTAGCTTCCGAAGCTTCTTCATCTTTACTTAAATCCCAACCGTTTTCCGCCACGAGAATTCTTCCTTTAGCAAGCTTACGACATTCTCCTTTGAAGTGACCCGTTTGCTTACACTCGAAACACACTTCATGTGTTTCCTCCGGATTTTGTTCCTTATATTTTGGAGGAGTGTAAGGAGGATTTCTATTGTTGTTGGCATTATTATAGGCATTTGTATTTTGAGTGCCTTTGCCTTTATTATAGCTCGTTGTTGGAAAATTACTCTTATAGTTAGCACTATAATTTTGAGAGTAATTAGGTCTTCCTTTAGAGTTAAAAACTCTTTGTTGATTGTTTGATTTAAGGAAGCCTTTTCCGTATCTTTGAGCTTTGCTTTGTAGCACACGACGAAATTGTCTCGTTAGTAAAGCAATTTCGCTTTCATCGAGATCTTGGAGTTCTTCGTTCAACTCCTCGTCGTTTTCATTTTCATCGATTAATATAGCTTTTAAAGCCATATTTTTCTTTTTGTCTTCCACTTTAGGAATGACTTTATCCGGAATATTGTCCTCTTCGTATGCACGAAGATTTCCGAATAAACTATCGATGTCATAATCATTTAGATTATGGATTTCTTTTATAGTAGTAACTTTAACCTTCCAACTAGGAGGTAAAGATTTTAGAACTCTTCGGTTTTTCTCATTTTGAGTATAACTCTTTCCGAGTTGAGATAATTCATTGATTATACGATTAAATCTTGTTTCCATATCGATGATATTTTCTCCCTCTTGGAGTTTAAAGTTCTTGTATTCTTGGATTAAAGTATCCATTCGAGAATCTTTTATATTGATGGTTCCTTCGTAGGTAACCGCTAATTTGTTCCACATTTCTTGTGCGGACTTGCAATTGTTTACTCTTTTATATTCTTTTTCAGCAAGTGCACTTGTGAGAACCATTTCCGCTTTGGCGGCAATATTCATCATATTTTCTTCGGCGAGAGTGTATTCACTAACCTTCTTTTCAACAATGACACCGTCAACTGTTTCGGTAGGAATAACAACTCCGTCTTCTATGGCCATCCAAACTTTGACTCCTTGAGATCTAGCATAGATGCGAAACCTCGTTTTCCATGTTTCAAAGTTGGTGCCATCAAATAGAGAAGGGCGAGAGCTAGATAGGCCTTCACTGCAACCGATGGTATTTAGATACGCCATGTAGGATCACTTTTTGTTGTACCTATAAATCTGCAAATCACTCAACAAACACGTTAAAAAGCACCGCTTTGATACCAATTGTTAGGTCCCGTAAGAGGGCTATTTTAAGCTAGAAGGGGGGGTTGAATAGCTTAATATCCAATTTACAAATTATTATGACGTTTTAAAATAATTTTCCCTTTTTAAAACTTTTACCGAGTCGTTATGCAGTTTATAAGTGCATAAATAAACGACAAGGGAAGAAAATACCACACAGGAGATTTTGTCCTGGTTCGCGATGGCGCAACCCCTAATGGATTCGCTCACCCCTACTCCAGTCCCCGAGCTCCTCTTCGGACTCGAGATTTTCCCTTAAAAATATCTCGCTCCTTTAGTAGGCGGAGAAGCCTTTACAACCCTATAAATATTGGTCTTGGTACGTATCTCCAAGATACTACCTCACAATAAATATAAAAACCCACAAGACTCATCGTTGTGAAAAACCCTCAAAGTCGTTGTGAAAAACCTACACAACTTATCTTAGACAGCAACTCCCCGCTACTTCTTCAAAGTTGATGTAGAACCCTTGGTGTAGTCTTTGAATTCCTCGCTTTTTCCGGTCTTGGATCTTAGATGAAAGGTCTTGGGTCTTTCCTCTTCTTCACGGTGCAAAGGCCACTAACTCCCCACTAGTGCCTAGGACTTGGGTCTTAGAACGAGAATCACCTCACTTCAACTTCACCTAACTGCAAAATTAGAAAACAATATCTACGAAACAAACCGTAATATAAAGAGGTTTTGGACTAATATGTCCTAGGGTGACTATAATATTCTTACACAAATATTAATTATGATAAGTTCAATAAGCTTTATTTGCTTACGATTTTATGTGTATTCTTTTATTCGATATGACTTTTAGATCGAAGAATACTTTTAATACAATACTCCGTTTAAGTGAGATTTAAATATATCTCGGAGTTTGTAAAGATTCATTATGTCCTTGAAGCTCGTAGGCTTATAAGGTTTATAATCATATACTTTTGTTCGACTTTTTGTAAATGTCGAAGTATACTTAAAATTACTTCTTTATCGAAAATACGTCTGTTTTCGGAGTAATGTATAAATCAAGTCCTTGTAAAAGCTTTATAGCTTAAGGATCTTTGATAAACAGCTTCTCGTTCGATATAGTCTTGTTTTAGACTATTCGTATATATTTAAACGAGAGTGTTACAATATTACTTTAACAATTTGCACTTTAATATAATTTGGCCAAATAAACACCACACACAAATATAACACACACGTACAGAAAAGTAACTCGTTTATCCATAGGATAAAACGAGGGCCGCTATTATGCGTTAAATTAGTGCGAAAAGTAAAATCACTCACAAGTGTGAGGACGAAGAAAAAAGTACGGAAAATAAAATCACTTACAAGTGTGAGGACGAAAATAAAAAGTGCGGAAAGTAAAATCACTCACAAGTGTGAGGACGAGAATAAAAAGTGCGGAAAATATATAAAAGGCTTTCGCCACGCTATTATGCGTTTAAAGTAGTATCACTCACAAGTGTTAGGACGAGAAGAAAAAGTGCGGAAAATATATAAATAGAAGCTTAACAACTTATATACCCCGGAACACTAGAGGTGATAGAAGTGAAACAAATCACGCTTTAGCACAGTTATATATATCACAATAATAAATATTAATGGCCAAAGTAAGTACGTTAAAGTTTTAATTAATTAAGGCTTTTAGATTCTTTTCCCCCGGAACACTAAGGTGATAGAAGGAATTCAAATCAATCTCGATGTATTATTTGACCGTCGTCAAATATAACCTCTTTTTGAGGTTTTGCAATATTTCGAATCTTTGTTCGAAATTTAATCCTTGTACGGATTTTAAGGTCTCGGTTCGAGATCCGATATAAGAGCTTAAAGAAGAGAAGATGAAGATAGAGAGCTCTTATATGTATAAAAATATGGTCGGTTAAGACTCTGATATGAAGCTAATATATTACCACTTTTGGAGATCGCCGGAAAAGTTCGCCGGAAAAATTCGCCGGAGGTTCGGCCGGATTTTGGCTTATGGCCGAACTTGGGAAGCCCTTCGGGAGGCCGGATAGTAGTGGTAAAGGAGCTTGCTAGGTGGAGAGATCTTGGTTGGATGAACTAAGCTTTATGGAACAAAAACCTTGTATATATTTGAGTGTATATAAGAAAGAGAAGGTTTTTGAGATGAAGTGGGTGTAGAGAGTATTTGGATATATTGAGAGAGCTCACAATTATAAATTCCCAGCACTTATTTGGCTCCTTAGCTTATTTGAAATGGTTGGGGGAAGGGGTTTATTTATAGGAGGAGTTGGGTGGAAGGAGTGGTTGAGATTTAAAGTAAAAGGAGTGGTTGAGATTGAAAGCACTTGGATTGAGGAGGTGGAAAGTGGTATTGTGTTTGTTGGGGGTGGTTTTGTGTCTCTTTGGAGTGGGTTTGGTAAAGTAATACCAGCTGTGTTTGGGATCTAAGTAATTGTATCGTACTCGTATCAATTAACGAATAAATACGTAACATATATCGTTAATTACATACCCGAAAAATACGAAAATACCCAATAAATAATCCTAAAATTATGGAGCATTTAGGAATATTATAAAATGGAATTCCGGAAGTTTTGGTCAATAATGGTCAACGTTGACTTAGTCAAACGTGGTCAAACGTGGACCCACTATCTCGATTTTCGTGCCCGGACCAAAATTCACAGAAAATTACGAAATTTTTACCAATATTATTTAAGTGATCCATCTCAAGTTTCAAGTCATTCTAGAAAGTGGAAGTATTTTATGTGGATTTAATTCGATTAAATCAGGGTTTTGTTCCGAATAAAATACGATTTGTCATTTCTTGAATTAGATACATCTTTTGACCAATGTTTTGACTTGAATAAATACTTAGAATATATTTCCTAATATATAAAATATATTGAGAGTGTATGAAATATTTTTGAGTATTTAAAATAATTTTCTTCGAAAATGGAATAAATTTACGAAGTGGGAGAAAAATTACTTTAAATATTTCTGGCACGTGATAAAACGAGTATTAATATTCTACCACTGAATATTAATATTCTTGAGGATAAAAGTATTTTGAGTGCGAAGTCGGAATATTTTTGAATAAAAACTGATCGTTTTTAAATATAGCACGAGTTATCTAAAGAATATTAATCCTTAAATATTCTTTGTTCGAGCCTGTCGCCTTATCACTTTTGCAACGGAGATCTAAAAAATATCAAACCTCGATATTTCTTGTTTGATCTTATTGCCTTGGTGTAGAGATATATTCCATAAAAATATAATTTGATTTTTCCCAATAATGGAATATCTCTTATAAGTAAAAATAGATATTGCTAGAATTGACTTTTGACTTTTGACGGAATCAATTAAATTAATGACCTAGTGGAGAGGATAACTAAGTGTAATTAAATTTTAGGTTTAAATTGTACAAATACCAAAATAATTAATATATCGAAGATATCCTTTCAGTTTGCATGCTGGCCTTCGTACTGCTTTCTTTGAAGGCTTAGATAAGATTGAGTTGGAAACTGATAATATTGAAGCTCTGAAGGATTGGGAAGACTGGAGATGGTTCCTTGATCCTAATCACTCAAGGGTCATTCAGCTGCTTGAACAGAGGAAAAAAGATAAGAAATTGAAGCTAGTTATCAAAGCTTGTAAAGAAAGTCAGAACAGATTGGCTCAGTATCTGGCGATAGATGGTGCTAGACATAGAAACAGGTTGGTTGTTTTTAGGAGATCTTTTGGCCGGGTTCGTGAGTTGTGGAGGATGGATATGGGTTTAGGCTCTGCATCTGGTTTTTTGATGAGTTTTCAGAGGAGGAATACAATAACATGCAGGAACATGAGATTCTAAATATTGATGGAGAAATGGGGGTTGGGTTTGCTGATCATTCTGAGGACGAAGAGGAGGCATGGCTTGTTCATGACATGCATTTGCCAGAAAACAATGATAATGTTCGTGTGGTGGTTGGTCTTCCAGCCCAAGGTGGTGCTAATGGGCAGCCGATTAATCAAGATGGTGGTCAGTTTAATCCTGGTTCAAGTGTTCAAGCAAGGGTCAGGGGTGAAGGCTCCGAGATACAGGAGGACTAATGGATTCAGCTTCGGATGGTCGTGGTCTTGATGCTCGTGCAGTATCAAGTTTTAAGTTTTATTATGTTTTTATTTATGTTATGTTTTAATTCTGTTGTTATCAGACTATGTTGTTGGTGGAATCTAGGCCCATGTTGGTGTAAGGGCTAGATTATTTGTTTGGATGATTTGGCCTTGGGCCTTTATTAATATATTTTGGATTATAAAAAAAACGGTTGTATTAGAATTGAATTTCGAAAAGAAAATTACACTATGAAAAGGATATATTTAAAAAATGATACAATTGAATTCTATTTATTTTTTATTAATATTAAAAAAAGTTTATATTTACTATTTGTGCTCTATCTCAATATCTACAAATCAGATTTGGATGATTTTACAGCCCGGCTATAAATTTATCTTTAATTTAGGGATGATTTAGAAATTATTATCGAAATGGAAACACAAAAAATCTAAATAGAAAATGTAATTACGAATTTTTACTTTAATCTTATTCAGTATAGAAGACATACATTGATAATCCTATTCAATGTAGAAAACCAAATTATATATGATTTAAATCATTGACATTCACTTTTTCGTCGTTTAGTATAATTACACTTTTAGTTTACATGTTAAAAAGTAAAATATTTTTTTGCTAGATCCAATGTATTTCATCTATTTATTTTATGTTCTAACGGTTCTTATTTATTTTGTTGTACTGAATACTAGATTACCGACAACCAAACAATTTGGACAAAATCACTCTTACACTATTATTAAAACGGTATTTGTTGCTAGTGTAACTATCTTTAAAAAATAAGAAGGGTATTTTGATAATCAAAAGGAAATATAAGTAGATTTGATAAAATCGAATAAAATTTTGGGCTTTTTTCATAAATAAATAGGGAAAAGTAAATTTTTGCACATTTACTTTTGTTAAAAATAGCTATTTGCAATTTTACTAAACTAAGTTTCTAAATTGCAAATATACTAGAAATTAGGGCACCACTTCCCCCCGCCCAGCCTGCCCAGTTCGACTCTTTTTTTTAAGGTGGGGTTCTATTTTGGTGGATTTGGGTTGCAAGGCCCCGCAGGGGCATATTCAACTGAATGCAACCACATGCAACTAAATTTCTGATTTCAAGTTCCATTTTTCAATTGTCATTTTCGACCTCTTTTTTGAACTATATATAATTATTATTCAAATGAAAATACTCAGAATCTCAAGAAAAAAAATATAATTACGAATTTTTAAATTAATCCTATTCAATGTAGAAATCCTCCATTGATAATGCTATTCAATGTAGAAAACCAAATTGTATATGATTTAAATCATTGACATATAAATTTTCGTATTTCAATATATATACACTTTTTAGTTTATAACGCATTAAAATATAAAATATTTTTTGTGCTAGATCCAACGGTTTCATCTATTTATTTTATGATCTTTGTCGTACGGAGGACCAGACTACAGATTATCAAAGTTTTGGACAAAATTCCTCTTACACTTATTATAAAAATTGTATTTGGTTATTATTAGAACTATCTTCAAATAATTATAAGGATATTTTGATAATCAAAATGAATTATAAGTAGAATTCGTAAATCAAATAGAATTTTTTTCAACGTAAAAAATTGTTAATTTCTTCTCTTTTTTGTTTCTGCATAGATTTAATTAGAAAAAAATTATTAAATCATCACTAAGTTAAAGATTATTTTGTTAATTTCACGTGGGTTGTAATCGTCCAAATCAAATTTTAAGTACAAATATTAAATCGAAAGTGTTAGATCTTATATATATATATCAAGTTTTAACAACAATTTGATATGTAAATTATTAACATATAAAATTTTAAAAAAAAATAATATAATTATAGATATTAAAAAAGGAGCCGTGCGTTGCACGGGTTATAAGCTAGTAATGGTAAATTATTTATATTTATATATCTTTTGTTATGAATTGTTTTTTAACATCCTTTATTATAATACCCGAATTTACAACGTATTAGTTAACCAATATGAATTATTTTAGCATCAATCAGAGTCTACTAAATTTTAGACCAATTAAACTTAATGTAACATGTTTATCTATAGATCTAGATTATACGTTTCAACCAAGATTAAACTCAACTCAAGTTAAACTCATTAATAATTGATTTTTACTTTTTATATCAATTAAATAAAAATAATAACTACTAATTTTTACTTTAACGATTAACTAATAATCAATTTACATAAAATAAAAATACCTCAAATATAAAATTCTTACAAACTAAAAAATAGAATTTTAATATTAATTTTATCATTACAGGAAATCTAAGCCGCTTATTCTCTATTCCACATTAGACTTAGCCAACTTTGATAAACTAAGTGTCTGCATTAATTCTTCTCCTGCTTAAATCATATCAATTTCGGTTAAGGTACTACTTTGTATCTCACAAAAAAATAATTGCAAACGATTTAGGTTTTTATCATCCCCAGTCCAAATCCTCCCAAGGTTACTTCCCGTTAGAATATTCAATAGCATGCTCCAATAATTCTACGAAATTGTAGGCATCAATCTTTACCATATTATACCGATTTGTTTACATTATTTGGCATGCCTATAGATAAATATTTGTTTTACAGTGTTGGGTTGTCAATGCTATCATTGATAACTTACATGCATGATCACTAAAACATATATTGTATCATTGTTAGCATTTTAAATATTTGTCCTTAAATTTTATTTATGGTTTACCATTAATTAAATGAAATCCAGGAATATAAAGACAATTACTTAGTAAGTTCGTAATAGATATAATATTAAATTAGATGTACAGTTAGTTAAATATATATAAATTTGATGAGATACATGTGTAAATAAAATATTGATTTTAAAAATATATTTAGTTATTTAATTATTTCAAAATTATAAATTTACATTTTTTTATGTCTCATGTTTTTCTCCGTTCTAACATTTTTCACCTCAATCTTTTACAAGTTAATCAAATTGATGTATATTAAATATATGCGTGAACTAGACAAATTAAAATAAGTTTAAACTATATCACTGTAAATTTTGTTTATGGTACGTTGTGAGACTAACAGATAAATCTACTACAAAAATCAGTCTCTCTAATTTTTTGAGATTATACCACATCTCGATGAGCATCCTTATTTCTTCCACAAACTAAGTATGACTACCGTAGTTGTATATGTGCGAAGTGTTTTTATTTGACAATTTAAATTATTAGATTGAGAAAAGTTAATGTTTGTAAATGATGCTCTCTTTTTTTGTAAGAGTTAATCACTTTATATATCAACTTTTGATTTTCTTACTAACAAAAATACCTAAACACTTATTCACACACACACACACGCATGTTCCAAACTAAAGCATATAACTTTTCTCAACTTAATAATGCTTAAATAAATATATATTTTCGTGTGTCGAATACATATTAATCCACAATTTTTTTTTGTCAGAGTAGTTATAAAAAATACCTAGCTAGATTCTAAAATCATTCTATATTTTGGTAGTCAAATTTAACATAGGTATTCTATAAGCTCATGTCATGAAATTACAAAACATAAGAGAATAAACTTTACCACTGATTACACCCTCAAAAGATGTTTAAATTTAGTCTTTTCTTATATTTTATGAATTTACATAATTGTTGGTGGATCCTAAATATGGATGAATTTCATGTCATAGTTAATGTTTGTCATTACCTATCCGACAATATAAGGTGAATTTTATTTTTAATTTTTTGGAAAATACATTTTCCACTTGGCTTTATTGGTAGGTCACCAGAATATACGCAAACAAAGCAAACAAGGATATGTTATTAAAGAGATGTGTACTCTCTAAAGTACTTTATGGTGTATGACTACAAAGTTTTGTTATCGCATTTGCATTCGAAAAAGTAAGAAAATATATGATAAGTATGGTCGTTTGACCTGTGTTGTTAACGATATTTGTAATATTTTTCTAACCTTTAAGGTCAAGCGCAATTTTTTCTTAGGAGTAGTTTGAAAATTATTGAATAATATATATAACTTTTTTATTTGATTAAAATTTATTATTTTAGTCTATATTAATGACATAACAAACATATTTATGAACTTGAAGGTTATATCTATGTTGATATCTGACATATTATGATAGAAAATTAACTAACTATATGTATGCCTTATAGGATCTTCATGGTCTTGCAGATACATTGAACCAAGAAGTTACACATATATATATAATAGGATTGATCGGTTAATAGTGTGTTAAGGTCGCTACTTCAATATAATGAAATTTCCATTTTACTTGACTTTATATGTAAATATTCATTTGTCATAGGTTTAAATGCTTCTAAACGACTTTTTACTTTTGAACTACAAGTAACTTTAAGTCCCCCCAAAACGCGAGTGTCCAAACACATCATATCTAACTTAAAGTTACATAATTGCGAAGAGAGTGTCTTGTCTATTGACATGAGTCGTTTCTGTTAATTCCGTCAAATATTGTTTTCCGTTGTATTAGTTTCAAGTTTTGGTCCATTGTTATTCCTATGGAGAATATTACACAGGCAATGAACAGTATCCTGCTAGAGGAAGAAGAATATGAAGAAATAGTCATAGAAGGAGCACATGAGATAGCAGATCCAGACTGGTTGGAAGATTTCTAACAAAAGGTGTATTTGATTTTGAAGCAATGAAACAGACCATGGCGGCATTATGGAAACTGGGAAAGGGGGTTTATATCAAGGAGTTGGGCGTTAACTTATTCATGTTCCAATTTTATCATGAGATAGATATAAGGAAGGTGATCGAAGGTAGTCCTTGGACCTTTAACAGAAAGGTGCTTATAATATCGCAAATGAAGGATGAAGTAAACCCAAGGTGTGTTGTGCTAAACCATATTGACCTCTGGGTACAAGTATACGATTTGAAACCTGGGTTCATGATGGAAAAGGTCTTAACAGAGGTGGGAAATTAGATGGGCACGTTTGTGAGTTCATGCACAAGTAATTTTAAGGGGATTTGGAGAGAATATATGAGAATAAAGGTGTCCATGGACGTATGAAGCTTCAAAAATCTGGGAATGATTGGTTTTGGATTAACTTTAAATACGAGAATGTACCAACATTTTGCTTTATATGTGGTATTTTGGGTCATGGTGAAAAGTTATGTAGTCAGTTATTCGAAAAATCAGAGGAAGAGATCTCAAGACCTTATGGCATATGGATGAAGGCCCCACTACGGAGACAGAATAAGCTAATCGGAGCCAAGTGGTTGAGAACGGGGGAGGAGGAATTTCCGATGAATTTTGAGGCTGAGAGGGGAGAACTGAAACAGAATTCTGGAGAATCAGGTTCTGGAGTCAATCAAGCCACGAAATCCTCAACAGATAAAGCAGCTGGAGAAAGTTTGGGTATTTCAAATTCAAACATATCCATAATAGGAAACAAAGTTGATATAGGCCGTAAAAATAAAATCATAACGGTGGAGAATAAAAAAAGGAGAACATGTTTGGGCCAGACTGTGGGCTTAGAGACCGAGATAGGAGTGGATTCAGAAGATGAAGTGGACAATAGAATGGATCAAGACAGTGATAATAATTCAAAAAACGTATATGGGGCGGGTTCGTAGGATCGGACCCGCCTAGCATTATGAGCGTTTTAAGCTAGAATTGCCACGGGATAGGGACCTCGTGGGCCTTTCAATTCCTAAAAGAAATAGTGTCCCAGAAAAAGCCCAATATAATATTTCTGTGTGAAACTCTTTGTAAGCAGGTCAAAATTGAAAAAGTTAGAAACGCATTAGGTTTTGAAGGTATGTTGGCTGTTGATTGTCAAGGTCAAGGTGGAGAAGTAGCTCTTTTGTGGAGGAATAAAATTGAAGTGTCCATCCAATCATATAGTTTGAGCCATATTGACGCAGAGGTATCGGTTCAAGGGTGGAATAAGTTTAGATTGACAGGGGTTTATGGTGAGCCCAATCGGGCAAGGAGGAGAGAGACTTGGGACCTTATTAGGCATTTAGCTAGGGACAACAATTTACCTTGGGTCCTCATTGGTGATATGAATAATGTTTTAGGACAGGTGGACAAAAGAGGAGGTAGACTGTATCCCAGGTGGTTAATTCAGGGTTTCCAAGATGTTCTTGAGGATTGCGAGTTGACAGATATGGAACTGCAAGGGTATCCTTACACGTTTGAAAGGGGTCATGGAACTGAAGCATGGATTGAGATAAGACTCGATAGAGCCTTAGTGTCATGTCAATGGATCCAACAATTCCAGGAAGCAAGGTTAACTAATCTAGAGGTTTTTACGTCGGATCATAGCCCTATCCTTTTAGAGCCAGTTATTGAGAAAGTAATAATACGCTCTAGCAGATTTCATTTTGAAAATGCATGGATGCGTGAACCAATATGTGAGAAGATAGTCAAGGACTCATGGGGGAGAAATCAGAATAACAATCTGCAAGACAAAATTCAGAAGTGCACAAGTTTATTAGCAGAATGGGGACAAGATATCACAGGGAGTTTTAAAAAAAGAATTACCAGATGTAAGAAAACCCTCAGAGTTACAAAAGGAATAAACGACGAAGAGTCTGTGCATCTTTATCAGGAGGCGAGTACGAACCTTAACAAGGTGTATATGCAGCAAGAAGTTTTCTGGAAACAACGATCGAAACAAATGTGGTTGAGAGAAGGGGACCGCAATAGTAAGTTCTTCCACCGTACAGCTAAAGCTCGTAGAAAAATGAATCAGATCAGATTTTTGAACGATGAAAATGGAAATAGTGTGGGTTGGGATGACGGCCTGCAAGATCTAATGGTCAGGTATTTCGATACTTTGTTCGAGGCATCGCAAACAGAATGGGAGCAGGTGGTACATTCTATATCAACAAAGGTGACGGAGGAGCATAATGTGAAAATATCAAAGCCAGTGTCTTCGTTAGAAGTGAAACAAGCATTGTTCCATATGCATCATGAAAAAATCAGCTGACCCAGATGGCATGAGCCCAGGTTTTTATCAAAAGTATTGGCATATAGTAAGAGACATGTGTATCAAATGGTCTAGAATTTTTTTGATACTGGTGTCTTTGAAGCTAATGTTACAGATACACATATTGCACTGGTGCCCAAGAAACAAACACCAATGACGATGGCAGATTTACGTCCTATATCTTTGTGTAATGTGGTGTATAAGGCAGCCTCAAAGGTTCTTTCAAATAGGCTGAAAATCAGAGTGCTTTTATCCCCGGGCGCTTAATTACTGATAACATTATGATTGCGTATGAGGTAATGCACTATATGAATAAGAAGACATCGGGAAATCAGGGATGGATGGCCTTAAAACTGGACATGAGCAAAGCATATGATAGGGTTGAATGGGAATACCTTCTAGCTGTTTTGCAAAAGATGGGTTTCAATGCTAGAGTTGCAAACTTATTCATGCAGTGTGTAACATCTGTGAAGTATAAAATCTGTCATTCGGGAAGAGAATTTAGTGAAATAGTACCTAAGAGGGGGCTTCGTCAAGGTGATCCATTATCGTCTTATCTTTTTCTCATTTGTACAGAGGGGTTTTCTTCTATGTTGAGGAATTTTGAAGCTCAAGGAATGCTCGAAGGAATAAGGGTGGCAAGAGGTGCACCAAGTATCACTCATATGATATTTGCGAACGACTCATATATTTTTTGTAGAGCTGATACGGCAGAGGCCACAAGGGTGGTGAATCTTTTACAGATGTTTAAGAAGGCTTCTGGACATAAAATTAATGAGCAAAAGTCGAGTGTGTACTTCAGTCGCAATGTTAGCAGGAGCTGTAGGAATGCAGTGTGTGAAACTCTGGAATTTCCCGAAGCAGATGGAAACAGTAATTATCTTGGACTTCCTCATTGCATAGGACGAAAGAAATCAGCTATGCTTGGTTTTTTAAAGGAGAAAGTAAGTGAAAGGGTCCAAACCTGGGATGGGAAGTTGTTAACCAAAGGAGGCAAAGAAATCCTATTGAAGAATGTAGCACAAATAATTCCTAATTATGCCATGTTTGTTTTCTTGTTACTGCTGGAAATGTGCAGAGATATGGAGAAAACTATGTGTAGGTTTTGGTGGCGAACAAACACTCAGAAGCGTAGAAGTATTCATTGGATGTCGTGGGAACGCATGTGTCGGCCGAAATCTCAAGGTGGGCTTGGTTTTAGACACTTACATGATTTTAATCTGTCCCTTTAAGGAAAACAGGGATGGAGACTATTGACACAGCCGGAGAGTCTGGTAGCAAGGGTATACAAAGCTAGATACTATCCTAGAGGTAATTTTTTGAATGCTCAATTGGGAGGTAATCCCAGTTTTATCTGGAGGAGTGTTCTGGAAACTCAAAGTATTATCAAAGAGGGTGTTGGTTACAGAGTGGGATCAGGGGAACTTATTAGTGTCAATCTCGATCCTTGGCTCCCAGATGATACCAATCCGTATGTCTCTACGGTGAACCCAAATCTAGCAGGTATGAAAGTGTCATCTCTTATAAATGCAGGGGAGAATAGATTGAATGTGAGTATGCTTCATAGTCTGTTTGATATGAGAGATGTGAATTTGATTTTATCAATTTCGTTAAATCAGAATGAGCGAGATGTCCTGTATTGGCGTAAGGATAAATTGGGGTGTTATTCAGTTAATACAGCATATGTGCAGATTCAGAAAAAGAAGGAGGTGTCCGTTAATGGACCAAGTTTGAGGTGCTGGAAAAGACTTTGTGCTTTGAAAATTCCCCAAAATGTTAAGCATTTTATGTGGCATGTAGTTTTAGGCGTTCTCCCAACAAAATCTCAACTGAGATTGAAGCATGTTGACATTTCGGAGGTGTGTCCTTTATGCAATCAAGAAGAGGAAACGATCTTGCACGCTATGTTAAATTGCTCTTATGCCAAGGAATGCTGGAAGCTAATGGATGTTCAGATCATTGATTCAGTCTCCTTCATTGACTGGTTCTCTCACACCTTCGAAGAGATGGACACAAATAGGAGACAACAATCAGCCATGCTTTGTTGGGCTATATGGAAGAGCAGAAACGATCTCGTTTGGAATCAGCGTAGCACAGAAGTCTTAGAAGTGGTAGTTTATGCAACAGTGGTCCTTAATCAGTGGAAGTACGCTCAAGATAAAACTTTTGATCCTACTCTCAGTTTCATAAACGGAGAGGATGGGGATGAGCGATGGATGTTACCTCAGGAGAATAAGATTAAGGTAAATTGCGATGCTGCAATCTTCGAAGAAACGAACACATACAGCTATGCGTTCATAGGTCGGGATCACACAGGTGCAGTAGTAGATGCTAGAGCAAAATGCCGAATGGGTAAGGTTGAACCAGAAAATGCAGAGGCAATGGGAGTGAAAGAGGCGCTCAGCTGGATTAAAGAACGGAATATCCACAATGCAATGGTGGAAACAGATTGCTTGGTAGTGGTACAAGCAATGCGAGGTTCTGTTGTTCCTCGTTCTTACTTTGGCAGATTAATTAATGAGTGCTTTTGGAGAGTAGGAATGTTAGTGTGAAGTTTGTTAAACGGTCTGTGAATTTGGTAGCACACTTCTTGGCAAGGTCTACCAATTCTGTTGCTGATCGTACTTGGAGGGTGACTGATAATCATCCCGAGTTCATTAATGTATTGATGAACGATATAAATCATGAATGAAATCATTCTCTTTCTTGGCAAAAAAAAAATGCTTCTAAACGTATGACTTAAGAATTACTATATCACTCACTCAATCAGTTTCTTATTCTTATTATTGTCCTCAATATAATTTATCCTTTTGCGGGGAAAAAATTCTAAACAAGTTTTTGAGGCTTTTGAGACTTTTCTTGAATTCCAACGAAACCTTTTTTTTATGAAATTAACAAAGTAAAAACTGAACAAAAAACCAAGTTAATAGAAGACTGGAAGAATCCAGTCTTTGGTCGGTCGGTGTCGATCCGATCCAGTCCAATTTTAGACAATCGTGAAACCCTATGTGCAACCTCCAAAAAGTTGACACTTCCTGTTTGCGTTTATAAAAGAAAACATGTGTACATGCTTATATTGATAAAAATAATTATGTTTTTTTTGTTTTTATGCCCGGTATAGGCTATATTGAATTGAACTTTCCGTAAAAGAGTTTATAATGTCGTAAAACTATTTGAAAAATAAAAAAAACATGAAAACTATTTTTTGATACTTATATATATTTTGGTGTTTATTTAATGTTCTTTAATATTATGTCTTTGGTGCGTAGCACTGGTAAAATGCTAGTTTATACTCAAATTTGTTATTTTTTCCTAAATCTTTCAATTTAAGAGTTCTTTATTTCCTTCTATATAAGATTAAAATTTAAATCAAATTTAAAATAAATAAATAAATATTAAAAAATATAAATATTAAAAAAATTATTTGATAATATAATTTATATAATTATAAATATTAAAAATGAACCGTGCATTACACGGGTTATAAATGTTAGGTACGATAAGATTGTAGAAGGGGGGGTTGAATACAATCTATACCAGTTTATCGAAATTTGTCCGTTAAATAATTTTTGGTTTAGACAAATTTGTGCGGAATAAATTGAAACAAATTTCAAGTTGAATATAACAATATATTAACTTGATGTGTGTTACAATTTTCAGTACAGAAAATTATCAAGTTGATAAAAACTAATTAGAAAATTCGACATGAACTTTTCAAATTTAGTTAATAAAAATCAAGATAAGAACTAGGAAACTTAATTCGCTAGTAGTACAAGAATCACAAGTAAACAAGTTCCACCGGATAAAATATTACAAAGGGGATGAACTTGATTTTCTAGGAATTTAATTGTTCTTGGTGTTCTTGAATAATTGAGAGAGAAAGATGGAGGCTGTTGTGTTTTGTAAGGATGTAATGTTGTGTCCGTGTATATTTCTTTGTCTCCTGCCTTCTGTTTCTTTTATAGCAAATGTAGTCGATAGTCATAATGCTTTGTTTTAACTGATATAACAATCAGTTAACAATAATATGACATTCAGTATGACTATCCACTGCAAGTAATATGACAGTCTCTTCCAATATAACTTTCGGTATAACTATCCTTAATACTTGATATGACAGTCTGTTGAACTAGATATGACAATCCATCCCAATATAACTTTCGGTATGACTATCCCAATTGATTGTAAATAAACTGATTTAACACTGCAGCAAACGAAGACCAGTCGTGGGAAGAGGGATTGCAGCACACGCGCGTTTTGTTAGCTTTGAATCTGGCGCGTGCGTCTCACGCGCGGTGTGGAGAGTCACGAGCTTGGCCGACAACATGTGCAGACAACTTGACAGCATTTTCTTTAGATTCTTTTGCTTACAATTCATTTGAATTGTTTTGATTTGGCTTTTGTACCAATTCTGTCGACATCATGTGCATTAATTAAACAAACAATTCTGTTTGTTTACTTATTTTATAAGTACGGGTTCCGTAGAAATGCTTTTAAATCCGCATAGCTTATAATCTTTAATTAATAAATAATTAATTTAATTTAGAAATTACAAAAATAAATATCTAATATTATTAGATATTTATAAATATAATTTTCTAATTAAATAAAATATTTATTAATATAAATAAATCATTAAGTCCCAAGCTGCGGTCTCTTGAGCGTCTGAAACCGGACTCCTTTTGCTTAACAAAAAATATATCAATTCCAACCGGAATTCCAGCTCCAAAAATATATCACTTTGCATTTCTTAAAGATAATTCTATTTTCTCATAACCCGTCCAGGTGTAAGCTACGATCTCTTGAGGATCTGAAACCGGACTCAACCGGGGTTTCACCATTAAGAATATATCACTTTGCATTTCTTTGTGATAAATCTTTTTCCTCACAGCCAGTCCACTTGATAGTAAAATCCTTGTGGTTAATTAATTTAGCACTTTTGTTGCTTGCACAATGATTTTCTCACATACCAGTCTTGATAGCTTGAACCACTGAAATGAATGACGAAAAACCACTGTTTAATGTTGACACTCGATGTACTGTCTAGTTCATGAGTGACTAACCGCAATGATTGTTCTTCATATATTGACTTTAAAATCTGGTTCCTTTTCTTTTATCATCTCTCTTTTTTATTCTTTCTGTACTGTCTCTGTCACTGTCGAAATCTCTGTCACTATAAATGAATCCACTTCTTTAACGAATACTTCACTGAGGCTTGATCAAATGTCTGAGCTTCTTTCAATGTAGTAATTCCTTAAGTCTGTAGATTGACCTTGATCTTTTTCTTCTGACAGATAATACAATCTGAGATTCCTTATGACAGTCTATATACTATTTACTACTACAATCTTCTTTAAGTTGAGTTGTATCCTCGAAATACAAATAGGCTACATCATATGCCTTTCAATAAACTAGTCTATACTATTATATAAAAGCCGAAACATTAAAAGTTTGGTTGGTAGGTACGGTACCTATTGATTTTACTTATTTACCCTTACTTAATTATTGATAAAACTTTTCTTTTATATTTTATTATCTAACTAAAAATTTTCTTTTACTAATTAATTTTTTTTTAAGTTAAACATATTACCTTTTTTATTTTGTTTTGTCAGGACATTTTCTATTTTTTAATAACTAAGCAGTTTCCTTTTTCAAGTAAAAAATAATATCTTTTATATTTTATCTAACTTAAAAGCATATTATAATTAATATTAACTAATCAATTAAATTTTTCAGCCCAAAGATGTTACCTTTTCTCTTTTCTCTAATCAAAATATCTCTTTTTCCAATTATATCACGGGTTAACTTTTTCAACTTATAAAAGCCGAAATATTAAAATTTTGGTTGGTCGATACCGTACCTATTGATTTTACTTATTTACCATTACTTAATTACAGATAAAAATCTTGTTTTATATTTTAATATCTAACTAAAATTTTACCTTTACTAATCAATTTCCTTTTTCAAGTTAAACATATTACCTTTTCTATTTTTTAATAACTAAGCAGTTTCCTTTTTCAAGTAAAATTTAATATTTTTTATATTTTATATGACTAAAAAGAATATTATAATTACTATTAACTAATCAATTAATTTTTTGAGCCAAAACACGTTAGCTTTTAACTTTTCTCTAACTAAAATATCTCTTTTTCCAATTATATCATGGGTTACCTTTTTCAACCAAAACAAGCTAACTTTTTTTTTCTAACTAAAACCTCTCTTTTTCAAATTATATCATGGGCGATTTTATTTAACAATAATAAAATGATAATATTATAATGTTAATAATTAACATATTACCTTTTCAGCTAAAAGCATATCATCTTTTTTTATTTTTTCTAATTAAATTTCTTTTTTCCTAGAAATATCACGGGTAACATTAATTTCTCAATTTCTAAAAACATTACGAGCAATTTTATTTAGTAAAATAACAATTAAATTATAATTACTGTAAACTAATCAATTTCCTTTTTCACCTAAAGTATGTCACCTTTTTTATTTTCACGTTATTTTTTATATTTTCTCAAAACAAAATCTCTCTTTTTCCAATTATATCTCGGATGGTCCTATCGAATAAAAAAAATAATAATATTACAATATTAATAATTAACCGATTACCTTTTTCAGCTCATATCATCTTTTCTACATTTTCTAACTAAAATCCCTCTCTAGAAATATTACGGGCAACATTAATTTCTCCTCTAAAACATTACGAACATTTTTATTTTGTAAAATAACATAATTAAATTATAATTACTATAAACTAATCAATTACCTTTTTCACCTAAAATATATTTTTAAAAAATTAATTCAAATTAATCCATACTATACTATTATAAGCGAAACAAGTTATAATTGGTTGGTTGTTCGATCGGTTAACAGCTTCCCAAAAGTTTGTTAACACCTTCCAAAATTGAAAATGTAAATTAAAATACATATAAAATTTTATTTTAAAACAAATAAACCACACATTTTACTTAATAACAAACTCTGTTAATTACACACCAATTAATATTTAATTACATGCTCTTTTAGTTATATTTATTTTAAAAATTTTCACCTACACCCAACTTTTTTAGACTCTTTCAATTATTTGGAAACCAAATATTTTCAAAATCAATTTAAATAATTTCAATATCACATATTTATTAACAAATTTACAACAAATTTGGTTGGTTAACGCTTTCCAAAAAAAATGTTAACACCTTTCTAAAAATAATAAATTAAAAAAATAATATTAAAATATATATTTATTCATTATAAATAACAAAATTTATCAATATATCTATACTGTATACTATTCTAAGCAAAATAAGGATATGAATTTTAAAATTTATATAAAAAACCGTGGTTGTAAGCTGAATAACTATATAAATTTGAAAAGTAAAGAATAAAAAATTGTATTAAGGATTGGTTGGTCGGTCGGTAACACCTTTCCAACAAGTTTGTTAACACCTTCCAAAATTGAAAATATAAATTAAAATATATATAAAATTTTGTTTTACAAAAAATAAACCACATATTTTACTTAATAACAAACTCTTTTAATTATACTCTAATTAGTATTCAGTTACATGCACTTTTGCAATTACTTGGAACCAAATATTTTCAAAATCAATTTAAATAATTTTAATATCACATATTTATTAACAAATTTATAAAAAAATTGGTTGGTTAATGCTTTCCAAAAAAATTGTTAACACATTTCCAAAAATAATAAGTTAAAAAAATTATATTAAAAATATTAGTTTATTTATTATAAACGTCAAAATTTTCAATCTATCTATACTATATAATATTCTAAGCACAACAATGTATATTTGGTTAGTTGGGTAACGGTTTCCAAAAAAATTGTTAATACCTTCCTAAAAATAACAAGGTAAAAAAATTATATTAAAAATATTAATTTATTTATTATAAACAACACAATTTATCAATAAGGCATAAAAATATTTTTTAAAAATTAAAAAAAAAACCTGTTAAACATTCCAAATTCAGTTAAATGATATATATTTTAGTAAAAATAAAAAACCACATGTTTTATAGAATTATAAACGTTTTCAATATATCCCGATTAGAATCATATCTCGCACACACTTCTTTCTACGATTTTAGGTTACACCAAATAATTCTTTAAAAGTATCTATTGAATTGTTAAGATAGTTAACAATAAATTTAAAAATAACGTTAAATTAATGATATTTATTCATGTCATGAAATTAAGTATGGAACATATATAAATTTTAAAAAATAATAAAATTTATTAAAATAAATTAAAATTTTATATTAAATCAAATAATTAATATATGAATTTATTATAATAATATATGATAGTTTGCACGGGTTATAAGCTAGTATAACATAAAACCTTAAAATATGTTTGTTACAAAGTTCATAATATATTAATAAAGTTTGAAATACTTATGTATAAATAAAAAAGGAATATAGGCAAATGATTAAAAAGATACCAATATTTTCATGTAGTACTAAAAAAAGGTTCCAATCAAGTTGCAATACGTGTGACCATGTATTCGTAAATAAAAATTCAAAAAAAAATGAGGAAGGGCGATATGGTAATTGAACTGGTACAATAGAGGGAGGGAAATAGAGTTTGTTAGAGGGGGGAAATGAGCACCCGCTCTTCATAACCAAATTACAAATTCTCTCTCTCTCTCTCTCTCTCTCTCTCTCTCTCTCTCTCTCTCTCTCTCTCTCTCTCTCTCTCTCTCTCTCTCTCTCTCTCTCACTCAAACATGCCGAACAAGCCCTATCATCATCCCACACTTCCGTTGAGGACTGACGGAAATGATTCCGGCAGCGGAAGCAATGATCATGTGGTCATAATGAGTCCAAGTATTTTTTAATTTCATCATTTTTCATTTTTCATTTTGTATTTCTTTTTCAATATATAACTTGTATTTTGTGTTCATTAATTTAACTCAGGCGACGAGGAGCTAGTGAAGAAGATATGTGCTAAAAAAGGCTTCAGATCTCATCTCGAATACTACGAAAGTATAATGTCAATTTCGAGTGGCTGGTGCACGGACTTGAAAAAGCAATTTACCAAGGTATGCATAATACTTACGATTCCTGTGATATTTATGATTCAACTGTCAAATCTGTTGGAGATTTCATGTGTAACTTACATGTTAGATTGTAGTTTTACATGAATGTCTGTGTTGCTGTTTGGCGTCCGATCATTCTCGCGGAAGCCTGTAGTTCATAATTCGTGCTTTACAGGTGTTTTCGTTCATTTTTCTTCGTTTTTTCTTCAATTTGATTGTTGATCTTCGTTAAAATAGTTGAAATTGTGTATTTCTACACATTTCTTGTGCAAATTTCATCATTTTTTTGTCTTACTCTTCGAGATGATTTGTGCGTTTGCTCCGTTTTTCTGTTTTCCGCAATCAGTTTCTTTCTCGATCTCCTTGCGTTAATCTATCTGTGTTGATCTCTCTGTTTTGATCTCTCTAGTTTGATCTCAATCTTTATTCGATCTTATTTTACTTCTTCAAGTGATCTATTTGTTTCTTTTACTACGAGTTTGTACGGTAACACAATGTCTGCTAGTCCTTCTAATGCTTGGACTAGACCTTTAGGTCAACGACAACAGATTATTCAACAGCCTACAAATCAAGATGCTTCGAGTGTGTATTATATTCATCCCTCTGATGTTAATACTACACAACTGGTTTCTGTGAAGTTTAATGGGACAGGTTATAGTAATTGGAAGAGGTCTATCATGCTTAGTTTGTCTGGTAAGAACAAATTAGGATTCGTGGATGGTTGTTGTGCAACTTAGATGATTCTATTGCTAGGAGTGTGCTGTTTTTTAAAACAGCCAGAGAAATTTGGCGTGATCTTTAGGTTTGGTTATGCCTCGATGACTCAGATTTTCTCGCTTGAACAACAGTTAGCAGACCTGACTTAAGGTTCTAAATCTGTCTCTGATTTATTTACTGAGATTAAAGCCTTATGGGATGCAATGAGTGACATTAGTCCTTTACCTTGCTGCACTTGTAACAAGTGTACCTGTAATGTGACACAAAAGGTCTTACAAATGCAACAAGATCATAGACTTAATTTTGCAGTTTATGATGAAGCTTAATGAGAAATTTTCCACGGTGAGGTGGCAACTTATCCAGCTGTATTGCAGTGTCAAGTAGTAGTAAGAGGTGGTGAATCAGCTTGTATTTCAATAGTTATAGTGTGATGCTTTCTTTAATTTGTTGTCGAAGGTTAGAGATATCTTTTGTTGTACTGATGAATTGTGTGTATCTAGTCTGAATGCCTGACTGACATAAACTGTTCCGGAGGCCGGTAAATTATCGTTATCGAACTGACATAATTTTGCATGAAATGTGACTTTATAACAATAATTAAATAACATAGCAGTTGTATTTTAACTAATTTAGGTGTTGTTTAACATATATTACTTTGTTGTATTGACCTTGAGTGATGGACTTGGACTTTTGAAGTGTCAAAACAAGTCCCCTCCCTCAGCACAGTGTGATCGAGTCAGGCGAAATTTCATGTCCGATTGTGGAGGAATTGCTAAAAATGTGGCAGAGGATAAGAACTATAGTAAGTAGTTACTACTTACTAGTGTTTTGCTGTGTGATATAGTTGAATTTTGTTTTTTATATTAATATAAAAAACACTGCAGGTGATATTAAGCTGCAAGCTGAAGCCAAGCTCAGGGGAATGAGCACTGCAGAGTTTCTGGAGTATGCCAAAGAGGAGAGGAAGTATTGCATAAAGTGCAAGGAAGCTCCTGGTGGAACTGGTTGTGAGCAGCTTAAAAAGTTTTGTAAGAAATAGATAGACTAATCTGACTTGCACAGTTGTATGTTTAATAGTTCAAAATTGTCATTGTCTACAACCAACGTTTCCATTTTCAGATGGCTATTGTGTAATAGAGATATGAATTGGTCTCCCACAGTCTACAGATATATTTGTAAATCCAAATATCCTTTTAGATCATATGAAGATTTTTTCCAAGCGAAAGTATCTATAACAACAGCGTCCATTTAATTTGTTTCCCTGTTTGAGATGCTTTAAAGTCACCTACTTGAAATACATATCGGTTGTTTTTTCTTGTTTGCCCTTCAGTATTCTGTCAAAAACAAGCAATGCATCAAAGCTTAACACAGAAATTTGTTGATTTTTTTAAAAACAAATGTATAACATATGTTGAGTTAGGAAGAATTTTTTAGGATTTTTTTTTTTTGAAGGAATTTTTTAGAATTATTAATTTAAATATTTTCAATTCAAATTTTGTAGAAAGGGGTCACCACCAAAATTTTGAAGAGTTTGTTTTGATTGTTATCCAATAAATAACCATTTTGTTTTCTAAAGTTTCTGAATGAATTATGAATTATAAAAAGATAGCAAAGATATTGGATTTTGTTCTTTGAAATCAAGATATTAGAAGTTATATATAGCATGCTTATAATTTTATTTTATTTTTTTATCAGAAGCATGCTTATAATTTGTATCAATTGAAATTGTAAATTTATATCTAAAAGAAAATCAATTGAATTATTTTAAACTATTCTTTTTTTATACTTTAGTTCCTGAACCAAAAATAACCGACAAATTACATCACTAAATTTAAATTGGTAATTTTTTTTATCATTTCTTTAAAATCCAACTAGCGTGCCTCCATTTTTAATAATATGATTGTTCACATATGAAATTGGTTATTTTAGTATTATTTTTGATTTACAAATAACTGAATCACAAAAAAGATTATTAATAAAATTATTAGCATTGTTGCTCTATGTAAAAAGTGGATAGGTTAGCCTAAACTTTAGTTAGGGAATTTAAATTAGTTTTTTAATTTAAATTAAAAATTGCACATAAATTGAAGATAATTTAAAGTTAGAAAAAGTAATAAATTCACTATATATGAATGTACATCTCTGTTCCCCTATTGCACGCTTTATGTGGCAGAACGATGTAGAAGAACATGTCGATCAGAATATTATTCTTTTAAGCTCTTGAAGGTAATCCATTTTGATATCAAAATATTATTCTTTTAAGCTCTTGAAGGTAATCCATTTTGTTACCCCACTAGTGACTTTACATGATTACAGCTATAGTGTGCTGTTTACTAGATCATTTCACATTTTTTTTTCAGGTTTCAATTCTACCAGGAGACTCTTCAACATTATCATGTCAAAACCAAGCATTTAGGCATAATAGTGGGCACTACATATTGAATGATAAGTTTGTTTTTTCCAGCTGATAAGCAATTTCCATTTTGTAACTAGCACTTCTTTGAAAAGTGAAATATCTTTCTAAACAACCGTTCAGTTATCCATTTTCTATTACTTCAGCACCAGAAGATGACTACCTCAGTATTCAAATTCGGACAATAGGAGATTGGACGAAAAAGCTAAACGAGTATTTACAGAAGACAACTGCTCGCCATGTGTCATTGGCCGGGCAGTGTTTGGACAACATCATGTGGATCAAACAGGATGAATACATTATATTTATTAAGATGTTTAAATCTTATAATTAACCAGTTGCCCATGAATCATGATCAATCATAACGTTCTCCATCTCACCAATTGCAGTATGTTTGACAGGATTCTGCTAGTCAACTGATTACTGTTTTATTTTCAGTCAGATACGTCGTCAGCACTTATAATTGGAAAGACACTATTCATATACTGGAAAATCTAATCAAACATATACCATACTGCAGTTTACCCAGATTGTTCGTGGATGGACCGGACCTTATGGTGCTCCAGCCCAAGACTATCAAAACTACGACACTTTACTTCTTGTTGGACTTGGAATTGGAGCAACTCCTTTCATAAGCATTCTCAGAGTTCTAATCAGCAACACAAGAACATTTGAAGCTCAAACGGTGAGTATGATCATTTCAGCTGTGACATTCTTTTTCCTAGTTGGTAGTAGTGTTAGTTCTCGATTCTCATCCAGTTGATGGTACTTGTTGTACTATGCTGGCTTAGGATTCAAACACTGAAAATAGCAAAGCAGAAGATAGCCTAACTAGATTTGCCTCTTCAAATATGACACCAGACCAAATGAAGAAAAGAAATCACAGAGGACTAGAAGTGTACATTTCTATTGGGTTACCAGAGAACCTGGCTCCTTTGAGTCGTTTGAAGGAGTATTGATAAAGTAGCAGAGATGTACCATAAGGTAAGAGAATTGGAACTTGAGCAGTTTAATTAGATTGCATTTCGATGCTCTAGTCCTTCTAGGGCCTGAAAACGGGTGCTAACCATACTGAGTGTATAACTAAACACTAGATAGCTCATATCACTAGTTTTTATAATGACTAATGAGAGTCTGATTCAGTCGACTAATAATAATTTCTAACAGGTCCATATTGAGATGCATAACTATCTTACTAGTGTTTATGAAGAGGGTGATGCAAGGTCCACCCTGACCCTAATAAAAATGGTTCAAGCTCTCAACCATGTCAAATATGGTTTGGATATCCTCTCTGGAAGCAGGGTAAGTTTCTAATATTACACTTATTGTTTTCTTACCCATTCAAATCACTTAATACCCTTTTCTATTTACAAATTATGCAAAGAATCTTGGTCCAAGGCAATTTTTAATGCTATTAAGTGATTAACACAAGCGTTTTATATGAGGTGAGGACACATTTCGCAAGGCCAAGTTGGAAAGAGGAGTTCACAAAAATAGCTCAGAAGCATCCTTTTGCCACAGTAGGCAAGGCATTACATTGATCATATTAAATAGACTCAATCGCCTCGAGTTTCCACGTTCTACTTTGAAGTGAAAACTGCATAAGAAGAAGGATGGAAAATGTTTTATATGAGTTGGGAGAAGTTCCACTTCCAGCTATTTTGATTCAACGTTATACTTGTATAGTAGTATTACTCTTCATGGTGTTATTAAATTTGAAGTCAAACACCTCAAGTGTAACTTTGATACAATGCAAAAATATTTAAGACAAAATTTACGAATAAAATCTGAAGTTATTTACAATTAATTCAAATTGAAAGGAATAAAAATATTAGATTTTAACACTTAAATCATAAAACTCGAAACATATGAATAGTTTTTTTATCAAATATATTTGAACTGCAATACAAAAGCTATGTTGTCTTAACAATACAGCCATATCAAATTCCGATATTTTTAAACATGTTGTACCTAAAGACTTGAACATACCAACTCATGGAAATTGACACACTCTGCATGTCAAAGGCTATTCCTTATTCTTAGTAGTGTTCATTTTATTATTAACTTCAATTTTATAATTTCAGTGTCACTAACTAATACTCCAATATTACTTTTCATGCTATTATTACTTTTCATACTATCTATAACTTCCAATATGCTGTAGCGGTTTCCAAAAAATAAATAAATGTATTTAAATTCATGGTATTATCAATTCGTAGAAAAACATTTTTGAAAAAAAAACCATTTTATGTTTTCCTTATTTTATGTTTTAATTTATATTTAATTTATAATTAAAAAAATAATATGGTAACTTCTAGAGAAAACTCAAAACAAATTCAGACTACAAATGTAGTAGTTAAAATTTTTTAATGCTAAAATTCGTTTGGCTTTGAAACCACGATGATATAAACCAAGAATTAATGGAGAATGATTTAGAATGAAGGCTACATTATGACTCTTTAGCGGATTAAGGTATTGGCCCTATCTATCATAATTTCAAAGGAAATGACCTCAAATATCACAGCTCAAAAACTTGACCCCAAATATCACTTCAAGACACAGTATAATATAGCGTTTTAATTTCTTAAGCATAAACGCTACTTCGTGTAGCGTTCTCCTTTGTTTTTCTTTTTTTTTTTTCTTCTGTTCAAACACTACTTCGTGTAGTGTTCTCTATTTTTTTTTGTTCAAAACGCTAATGCGTTTAACGTTTTTGTGCAGAGGAGATTTTTTTTCTTTACTAACGCTACATAGTCTTGTGTTTTGGACAAGAAACGGTGCGGTGCGGTGCGGTGCGGTGCGGTGCGGTGGGGTGGGGTGGGGTGGGGTGGGGTGGGGTGGAACGACAGACGCTTTAGCGTGTTACACAAAAAAAATGAAAAAAAACAAACGCTACACTATATATAGCGTTTTGGAGTGATATACAGGACCAACTTTTTTATTTGTGATATTTAGGACCTTTTGTCTTGAAATTATGATATTGGGACCTTTTTTTGCGGATTAAATGGTAGGTGCGAAAGTTTTAAGAAAAAAAGCAACAAATATGTTGCAAGGAAGATTTACACGAATGCTTATGCAGATTATCTATGGATTTTATCAAGGCGTTCCATCACACTGTCCCTACAATGGCCTCGAAACCTTCTATCCTTGTGTCACTCTAGTCCAATGGTTAAATATACAGTGACTTGTTATTATGCAAAAAAGCTTCGAGCATTTTTAAGCGATTACCTAAAATACTTTAGCCGTTGTACGAAGTGGGAAGCTCAAGGTGGCAAGAGCTACATATGTTTTGTCAGAACATCGGATGATAGGTTCAAGCAGGTCATTAAAACATGGTAGCAGACTAGCAGATACTAATCGTCTTCCAAAATTTAGTCTCTGTAAAGGAAATACCGCTCTTGCAAGGAGTGAAAGGGGGGATCAGAATTGTAATAACAGAGCTGGATTGCTTGAAGCGAAGAGGTTATATGTTTTCAAGAACAGAGATTTCATCAGCGTAAAATGGATTGAAGGTTAGTATTGTATAGGAGTATATGACTATGAGCAGGTGGTTTCATGTGCTGACTTCAATGTAGGGGAAAGGCATCTCAAACTAACTCGTCCCCTTTATAATCTTGAGAAGGAAGCTGTCTTTCCTTGTCAGTCTTAGCAATAATGTCTCAATGATGTTTAATATGATGGCAGAAGGAATGTCCAAAGTCAGCAACAAGAGCCAGAGTTCAACAACCATGTGAACAAATCTGTTTTTTAAGGAGGAAATCATGACAAAGGAAAAAAAATTGTCACCTTAACATTACACTTGAGCTGGAAATTCGAGCTAGAGTACAAGTATCAGTTCAGCAGAACACTGGTTTAACTATTAAAATATGGTGATAAACCAAAAATTTGAAAATTTTCAGTTTCATAGTGTTAATTTACCTTAATATCCGCAAATTCCAAGTAGTGTTAGTATTAGACGAGTCCATTGTGTGAGTCAAGAAATTAATAACTTCATAACTTCTAAATTTTGCCTCTGTTTCGCATCTCCCGGATCCTGTATAAAATATGTCCAAATGTTAGTAGGACAGAAAATACTTGACCAAAATAGAGGCCAAGGACCGCCTGTGCGTCTTTCCAAAGAATTGCCAAGGCTTTGGCTTTTTGGAGTTTTTGCACACTCACGAAATCAAATTATATGAAAACTAAACTTGATAGTCAAATATTCGTCAAGTTAAAAGCCCAATAAGATACATGTTAAATTTGATTTAGAATTATTTCTTTAGTTCAAAGCCAAAGAGATTAATAACTATTGCAAGTTCACTGGTACTTTGCAGGATTAATAACTATTGCTAGAGTGTTACCAATATGTAACTCATGAAGACAGAGAAGAGAAACAACTTTCAGAACGAAGCAACGAAGGAGGACGAACCCTTTGAACTGGGCTCGTTGGAGTTGATTGAAGACCGTTTGGAGAATCTAAACTTCTTCTGAGAATTCTTCCTATGGCGAATATTGGGTGCTCCAAGGTACTTGAAGGGGGGCTTGAAGATTGGAAGTTCAGGCAGAAAGTGTTGTGTCTTTCCAAAGCTTCTTCAGTGCTTATATTTCCATCTGATCTCAAAACTTCGTCTTTCACAGCCTCCACACACAAGCCACAAATCCATCTTCCATTGTACTTCTCGCGGATTTGCATTATGTACTCTGGAGTGCAGTCCTCTGTAAATCCACAAGAATCACATTTCACCATCTTCACTTCATCTTGAGCAGAATTGCCTGTTTTGACTGCTGGTGGTAAAGGTATTTGTGTTTCCAAATCTGACATGGGTATTTTCTCGAAACAGGTTTATCAAGAACTAGAGTTTATTGTGTAAACACTGACTTACCAAGAAAACACATGAAAGCTTAGGCTAGAGTGTACTAACCGCGTAAAAATCTACTGCCTCGTTTGATTTCTCGACCACAGAATATATACTCTTCATTTTTGGCACCCTTGATTGAAGACAAACAGTTATCTGAGTGTGTGAAAGAAAATGAAGAAACCTTAGCTACTGTTGTTTTTCAATATCTGTGTAGTTTTCAAGAAAAAGGCTGTTTTGGCTGTGTTAGAATAGAGAACAGAGAACGAGAATAATGTGTGCAGATGCTTCTGGTGTTGATTATCATTATTATCCAGGTCGCAGATTAATACTCAAAGAAGATAGATATTCTATGACTTAAATTCTTGTGCATGTCAACTTTTTTGGTGTGATTACTTTGAAATTTGATAATTATTCTTTTTAAAACTACGGGAGGCTAGAGGTCCAATAATTAGTGCCAAGAGGGGGCTGAGGGGTCTATGACTATGAGTATAGTAGTTGGGAGTTGTTGCATGTGAAAATCATTTTCTGTATCCTTAATAAGAGCTCAATCAACCTTTTTTTTTCTAAATAAAAGGCTCAATCAACCTTTCTTTCTCCCTTAATTATTTTTCATTGCACGTTAAATTCAAGAGTTATGCAAAACACAGACTATTTCGGTAATAAAATATTTCTTAAAATTTTAGAGGGCAAACACGATTTTATCAATCTAAACACACATATCTGCCCCACGAACTTGAACTCTCAACCTCGGCTCTCTAGTCAGAACTCGTAATCAAAGATTTCCTCTGGAGAGGATGCAATAGTTGTTGGATATTTTAATGTAATTGGATTGATTAGTTGATCAATGTAATCGTAATATTACATCGAACTAGTCGGGAGAGTGCGGAGTGCACGCTTTGTTCGAGTTTATTATGATTTCGGTATTATTGCTTATGAGGCATGTTCACTGACATTAGACGCACCCGTTGGGATGCTCATGAGGCATGTTCATTGGCATCGGACACACCTGTTGGGATATGATGTGTCTATAAGATGTGCCTATTGGTATTAGACAAAACTATTAGAATAAGATGTGTATGTTGGCAAAAGACACATTTTGAGATGTGTGTGTTGGCAAAAGACACGTCTGTTGACATCTATATATATGTGTTGCATTGATCATTTTCAATACATTGGTTCATTTGAAATTCACAACAAAAACACATTCTCTCTTCTTGCAGAATTTCTGACTTTATCTGATTGATTTATTTGGGTAAACAACAAATAACTTGAATCTGAAAGTGTTCACACGACTTCAGAAAAATCCAAGTTACTACCATATTTCCCCCACAAAGATTGAAGTTACTTTATTTCTGAAGATGACGAACGGAGAATCTGCAAAAGATATGACAAGCAAGTTTGCAAAACTAGACAAGTTTGAGGGTCAGGATTTTAGAAGATGGCAGAAGAAGATGCATTTTCTGTTGACCACGCTGAAGGTAGTGTATGTTCTGAGTACCCCCATGACTGAAGTGATCGAGAATGAAACTGTTGAACAAACAAGGAAGCGCTGCAAATGAGAAAACGATGACTACATCTGTCGCGGTCACATCTTAAACGGTATGTCATTCCCTTTTCGATGTATACCAAAATGTTGAGTTAGCAAAAGAATTGTGGGATTCTCTTGAATCCAAGTACATGGCAGAAGATGCTTCTAGTAAGAAGTTTCTGGTCAGTAATTTTATGAACTATAAAATGGTCGATTCTAGACCGGTGATGGAACAATACAATGAAAAGTTAAGGATTCTGGGACAGTTTGTTCAACACAATTTGAAGATGGATGAATCTATCTCTGTTTATGGTGTTATAGACAAACTGCCACCATCATGGAAGGATTTTAAACACACCTTGAAACATAATAAAGATGATATGACGTTGGTTGAACTTGGAAGTCACTTCAGAATTGAAGAGGCTTTGAGGCCTCAAGAATTTGAGAATAATCCTAAGGGCAAGAACCAAGTCGGTAACTCATCTATGAATATGGTTGAAGATGGTGGATCTTCTAAGAATTCTAAGAATGGCAAGGGTTATAAACGGAAGTTTAAAGTAAACAACAACAACAACTCTTCCAACAAAAGGCCTAAGATGGCATGTTGGAAGTGTGGCAAACCTGGTGTGACGCCCCTAGATTCGGGGTCAAGGATCCAGGTCATCACGGTCCAATTTCCGATCAATATCCATATCTCTTGAGTCTCTCTTCTTTTTTTTAAAAAAAAAATTAATACTTATGCAGTTGACCCCACACTAATACACACACACACCAGTCATATGCTCATAGAACAACATCCAAAATATTAAAAGTTTAAAGTTAACAGTTATTACAACCCAGAATTCTACTATGTACATTGTTGAATAATACTTCTACATGAAGCATTTCAACAACCAAAAGTTTATTACAAACTTACACACTTAATTTACATAAGTCTACTAAGCCCCTTTCGCTTGTCACTACCTCGGGGATGGTCGCCAGCACTCGCTCAAAAGGTCGCCTTTCCCTTACCCTCTTGCGGGGTGTAGTGCGTAGTATCGGCATGGGACCTAGCTGCTATATACATAAGTAGCAAGAGTGAGCTATAATAGCTCAACAAGATAATATTGTAAACTAGAATTTAGAATGTGAACAGGTATACATATATATATGCATATATAAGCAGAGACCAATTATAATCTTTAAGGAAGAATAAAGCTCTTATTTAATAATACATCATCCACTTACTATTATAAGAAAGAAATCTAAAATAATATAATATCAGTTTTTCTTCATCTGTAACCATAATCCCATCATCTCATATCATTATTCTGTTTTCAGTATAGAAATCTGAAAACCATTGTCAACACTTTCTTTTCAAAAATATTGGGGATATCTGCTGTCGCCTGATACGTTAGGACGATGATCAGTCGCCTAATCGTACCTGCTCTCTTTTTACTACCGGAAGAAGGAATGAAGATCATCCCTGGAGGAAGGCCACCTGCTAACATCCTCCCTTGGCATCTTCGTGCCGTAATAAAACTAATAAATGCTAGACTGTGTCGCACACAGCCCTGACACAGCCACTTACGCAAGTCTGTTGTAATCCCCCCTTTTTGTCAAATCATTATTCCATTTATAAAATATCATTCCACATTTCCATTTTCTCGCTTTCATTTCCACATATCATTCACTCCTATCATTTCTATTCTCGCACATTACTTCTATAAAATATATATATATATAGGTATAACATAATGCTTTGATTATGATCCAGACATCTCTTTCATATTCAAGAAATCAAATATACTTTTATATTCATAAAATATTCCGTCTATATTAAAAATAGTAAATAATAATCAAATAATATTTATTAAACTACTGATACTCAAAAAAAATATTTTTAATATAGTATTATAACCCATATAACCCTAGATAACAACTGATACCATTCCCTTTTCATATGTAAGAACCCCAAATTTTGGATATAATTAAAACTTTTTATTATGTACTGAGGTAATGGTGAATAGTGATTACGACTACGATGTAACGATTGAGATAATGAATGAAAGTAATAGATTTGGATTCAAATGTTTTTATGTCTTGAAGAATACTATTGGTTGACACTTTAGATAAGAATTATCTATATCCTAGGGAATTGAGATTTGATAATTCTAAAGGAGAAGATTATTCTTATGTCATCCAAATCGATATCTGTTATTGGTCCAGTGGGTCCGTAAAAAGGTTAAGGAACGATCGAAAAGAGATCAGGGACAATTGTACAACCCTAAGAGGATAAGTAAAGAAAAATGGATGAATAGTGATTTTGGTGGACAAAGGAATATTATTAGACGACGCGATATATAAGTATCCGGAACGAAATTCTGAGTTCGTATTAGTGATCCAGGGGGAAAAAGAGTGTAGTAAAAGCTGTCGGATTCTGAAAAATAGCACTTTTATTTTCTCCGAGAATTCCCTGGACACTGAAAGACTTAAAGAATTATTGAAGAGATTTAAGGAATATGGATTCGAGAATTATTATGAATGATGGAGAATATTATTATAAATGTTAAGACGGTCTCCGGTAAAACCCTAACTAAAAATGATTGAGATATTCGTTCGAACGATCAATTAATTGAGCAATAACCGGACAAAGAAACAAGCAGAGAGCCAAGAGACAAGCATGTGCAAGTGGATAGGATCAAGTAACTAAGTTGGTTACCAAAGCAACTTGGACAATTAGAAAGCAAACTAAGTACTTAGCTTAATCTTATCATCAAACCACTAAAACATGACATTTGTCCACTTGAATTACATCATGCATGAGCAAATCACTTTATTAAATTAACTTTAGCTAGATATTATCCAAGACTACACAATAATGCAAGGATGAGATCAAAAGCAAGCCAAACAACTCCATTTCTCTCTTTTTCTCTAACCTGCCCAGCAGAAACAAAAGCTAAATAAAAATTCATATCTCCCAATCTAGAGAGTCTAAAATCACCAAATTTTAACCAAAGCCTCTCCACTCCATGGGTAAGGTTCGTTCAAAATTTCATTGCAATCCAAGTATATAGCCTAGTCAAATCCATGCTCAAAGTTGGGAAACCAAATCTGACCAGTTTCTGTCCAGTAAGAAAAACGGGTTCAAAACCATAGCTTCCAAGCTTCAAATTTCATGATCTATAGCTCAAAACAAAGCTTATGAAGAACCCAAGATGTGGTAAAAATTTGAGAGCTAAACTCTTGTTTTTCGATTTTTTATGATTTTTACAAGTTGAGTTATGAATAGTGTTCTTCAAGAACTAATCTTGTTTTCTTTGATTCCTATGGTTGATTTAGCTAGCTTAAGGCCACTCAAGGATCATACAAAGCATAGTGAGGCTAGAACATACTCCAAGGAAGGTAGACCTCTTGAAACCCTAGCATTTGATTTGAGATTTATATATGTTTTTGATGGTTTTAGCTTTGTATGATTATAGTGGTGATTATAAGCATGATTATGTAGTTAGTTATGTGATTTAAGAAGCATGTTGATTTTGAGGTTAAGATCAGTGGTTATATGGTTTTTTTTTAGATGAGAATCATGTTTAGGAATTGTGTTGATACCCGGTGTGGCTTGGTTGTGTTGTTATGATTTTTAGAACGTCCGATTTATAGCCGTCGTAATGCTGAATTTTTGTTAACACTTAAAAAACCAAGCATGGCAGTTAATATAATTTCCTGACCTTGGTAATATTGTGACTGGTCCTTGTAGATCTCGAGTCATAGATCGTTTTGGCGCGAGAATCGAAACATTCTGACTTACGGTTTAGGAGTTATGGTCAAATTACTAAAATTGGTTCGGAACCGTAAGTAAAAGTTCGTAACTTCAATTGAACCCTCGTAAAGCATGTTACTCAGTGGCGAATCTTGGTAAATAAATACTAGAGGTCATAAGGAAGGTATGAAAGAAAACCACATGTCAAACGGATCGTTTTCCGATTTTATAAAAATGTTGGAATCGAAGTTAAACGCGAACGAACCCCTAAAAACCCGCTTGATTATAACTTCGGTAAAACACTTAGAAAACGGGCGATAAAACTCGGAGTATAATATTGATTCGTAACGATTGACTTTAGAACTTGTATGACTTAAGTATGTCCCAAGTGTAAGTACAGTGACATGTCGTATTAACGAACGAATGTCGGGTCGGATCGATGATAAAAGGAATCCACTAAAAGGGGTATAACGAGATAACTCGAGAACGTGTTTCGATTTAAGTATAACTTAACTTTTGAGATGTTAAGTGATTAATCCCGAATGCCTTGGCTATTTATAGATCACCAAGCTGACCCGGGACCCGCTACCACTACCCCTTACCGTACTCGACTACCAGGCAAGTTTTAATTCCCTTCCTTTTAGGCTGTTGTTGTGATTGAATATATATATATATGTGTGTGTGTGTGTGTGTGTGTGTGTGTTTTCTGTTATACATATGCCATAGCATGCATGCCTACTTTCCAGTCATATCGTTATGCTTGTTCCCTGATTGTTTACTGGCTTATAAATTAGATAGCTAACGTATCAATTATAAGCCGATTATTGTAAGACCCTCATAGAAGGGCGTATACATCTTATTCATCAAATATAGACCGGGAGTCAATATTTCTTGATATATCGAGATTACCTCGGAGGAAAATATTTAAGTAAATATTTTCCATTATTTGGGCGACGAATATTATTTGAATATTCGTTCGAGATTATTTATTTAACGGTCCTTACTTCAAATAATTATTTGAACGTAACCATTCGACGAATAATATTTTTCAATATTCATTCAGAGTTGAATAGATTAGCGATTATTATTCCGAATATTCTTCTAAAGATTTGACTACTAAATGAATATTATTTGAATATCCATTTAGAATATTATTTTATTAAATGAATATTACTTTTGAATAATCATTTAAGATATTAATTACTTGATGAATATTATTCTAATATTCATCTGAAGCTTGATTTATTTATCGAATATTATCTCGAATATTCCTTTAAAGCTTGGATTACTAAATGAATATTACTTGATATTCATTTAGAATATTATTCATTAAATGAATATTACTTTTTGAATATTCATTTAAATTCCTAATTAATTATGAATATTATCTTAAATATTCCTTTCAGGTCTTATTAATTAATGAATATTATTTTGAATATTTATTTAAATATTTATTTATTCAATAAATATTCTCCTGATATTTCTTCAAGGATTATTTTGAGAAATACTCTGATTAAAGATATTCTTTCATATTCCTAAATATTCTTTAAATGTTTTTAATTCAGTAAATATTCTCTGAATATTTATTCCCTACTTAGAATAAGCTCAATAAGGTTTATCTTCTTCGATTATTACGGAAAATATTTCGGAGTCATATTATTATTAATCTTATATCAAGAAAGGTTCTCAGACATCATTCTTCTTTGAGTCTATCTCCCTAATAATAAGGGAACCCTACTTGGAAAATGATATTTATCTTGTCGACTTCCCGGTCATAAAGTATTCTCTTCACTCGCAACTCGGGTGCTATTGACTTATTAAGTCGTTGTTTACCTTCTCATCTTTCGAGGGGTAAGATGGTTGGAACATGTTGATATTCGTTACCAAGCAATAGCTTGGAAGTTATTGGTGCATTTTCCTTTCCAACTAGATACGACTACTTTGTGGAGTCTTATCAACAAGTATTATACTTGGGGAAAGGGGGACGAACGTTACATTCAGAATCATGAATTCTATTTGAACTAGGAGTCGTGTAAGAGGCCGAGTAGCGCCGGTCCATCCCCTTTGGCCCAACCGTTGGCCGGGGAGAGCTAGTAAGGCGGTAGACACGTAAAGCCGTCAGTTCTTCCTTCTACCGGTAGTAAATCTAATTTGAGCTGTACGATCTCGACTGATCATCAAGATTGGAACAGCGGGCGCGGTGAATACTCCATCATTGGTTCATCATCCAAACTTATTTATTTCCTACAACATGATTACTGTTGGCAGAGCTGGAAAAGTGTTCATAACTGGAATTGCAATCTTTTCATGCAAGTTCCTCTTTTAATGGCAATGAGAATATCTCGCTTACTTTTGATGTAGCAGATATTTCTACAAACAAATACTTTGAGTTACCTGGTAACTTCATCCTTTATATTATACTGGCAATAACTTCATTAAGGCATGGCATTTGATTTCAAAGGATATTTTGAGCTACTGTATATATGTATCACTGTTAAGTTATATTATTGTTGGTGGGCTTTCGCTCACCCTTGCTTTGTTCATATTATGTCACAACAACAGCTAGGGCAGATGGCTCGCGTCAGGCGCACTCGGCGCAAGCGGGTTACCCGACCCACCGGACTCCCCGCTGAGATGCTAGTCGCCATTGCTGAGGTAGCATAGTTAGACAGCTTTTGTTTCCTGTTTAACTATATGTATAATTAATGTAATCAACGGCAAAACTTTTAAACTTATGATGATATCCTTTTGGGATTGTAATAACTTTCATTCGTAAACCCCTTTTATGTAAGACTTATTTCAATTTCATCTCTGGGACTATAACTGTGTGTGTGTGTGTGTGAGTGGATATTCTTGTGGGGTCATAGCATGCTACTTATTGATTTTGGACTCAAGTCAAGTATTGTGTATAAGTTATGAGACAGTAACGACCCGATCCCGGACCCCGGATCTGGGGGTGTTACATCATATCTCTTTTACCATAGAGCATATTCGCACCATTCGTAATCATCTCTATATCCATATTTCATAAATCATATCCATCTCTCTTTAATTTCCCAAAATCAATGAAATATATTCTTTGCAACATAGCAACAATAACATCACACACACACACACACACACACACATATATATATATATATATATATATATATATATATATATATATTCCATGATATCATTTTTATTCTGAAGATAAATAATTTTCAAAGTAGGGATAGAAAAATCTTGCCTCGATCTCTGAAAGTCGGAAGTATAGCTCGTGGCTCTCCCGGAGTCTCTATAAACACAAAAAGGATCATTATCAGAATATATTCCACTTAACCACCTACGCTCATATAATAACACTCTTACAATATCCCATTACTATCTCAAAAGGTCTTGAGGACTTAACCATTCTTATTCCCGATTAAAGTTCTTAACGATTTACATTCTTTCCTTAACAACCACTCTCGACTGTAAAAATTCTCAGAAAATATAGATTCCGAATTTTAATGCAAGGCTAACTGTCAAGGGTCCTCTGACCACCCTACTACAGTATCCCAAATTTTATAACTTTTAAAAATGTTTAAGTATGGTAATTATAGCCTCAAAGTTGATACAATTACGTTTTCTCGGTTCTCGAACGTCTTTCACTAAAACTGACTTTTCTCCTAAACTGTTCATCAGATTTTAACGTACTTTATATCAAAACGATCTATGAACCAAGCTCTACCCTCTCATGATTAGTGGGTGCTCTGGACAGAAACCTACCGTACGAATATGGGGACAAAAAACAGGGTATCTATTTGGTTTAACGAAAATCGGGCATTATAACAGCTATATTTCCATACTTTCCAAAATTCAACTCCTCCAAATCCATCATCCACCTTATACACCATCACCTACACCATGTGGTCATCTCACCAACCATGGTTATAAGCACATACTCCTTTCATATACCATAAAAACACTTTTAAAAACATATATAATCATGATTTCATCAATTATAACCACTTAACCACTAATACCATTAATATTCATCATAAAACTCAAGAGGGGTGAAGAGATTATACCTTCTTTGAAGCTTTAATACTCTTAATATATGCTTGTAGTCCTTGGTACACCTTTAAACAACCTTAACACACCTTAATCTTTCAAAACAAAACATAAAATCCTTATAAGTTACTATTCATTCACTATTCATCATCACCTTCATGATTTTATATCTCAAAGATGGAATGGATTTAGAAGCTAGGATTCATAGCATACCTTAATCTATACCCAATCAAGCTCCTTGAATTTTCCCTTGAATTTAGATGGCTTGGAGCTAGGGTTTCAAGTTTCCATTTTCTCTTTTTTTTCTACTTTGGCCGAATGGAAATGAAGAGGATGGGGGAGAGTTCTTTTGCTTTTTGTTTAATCTTATCTCATCTTGTCTTAATCTCTTGAGAATTCTAGAGTTTTGTAGAAAATCCCATGGTTAAAAGACTAATTTGCCCCTTAAATAAGTGTTAGTGGAGTGTGATATCACTAATGATGTCATTGGATGCATCCTTTAATCCTTTTCTTGATTTTCTAAGTAAAAGGTTAATAATTTTGGTAATTAATAATGTGGTATATGTCCTTGTTATATTATAATCTTGGTTGTTTGGTTTCCATACTCGTCTAATTGTGATTCGGTTCGAATATACCTCATTATCTCAGTGGTTCTGAAATCATTTAACAATCCAAATTCCTTTGATAATTCCTTAACTTAATAATCCTTTAGTTTACCCTAATACACTGATTCCTCAATATATAATTCCTTTAATATCTCCATGCTCCTTAATATCTAATAAAATAGAAGCTCATTCGAACTCAAAATCCTCAAAAATCCGTATTCAGGAATTTCTGAAATCTATCGTCATTTCGAGTCACTTATTTTCCTAGTACAATACTAATATGGTTTCTGTTTACTCGTTTTCCATTTCAAGTATAGAGTACTTACATACCATTTCCCTAAATCCTCAAAATTTACTATTCATGTGACCACTGTAGCATTACTAAAGTTAGGGTTATTACACCTGGACATTTCAAGAAAGATTATCGGGTTGGTAAAGGCAAGCAGGAAAAGCAAAATGCTGGTCCAAGTGGATCCAAGGATCCAGAAAAGCAACAAGGTCAGATTTTAGTACAAAATTGTAATTATGGTCAGAATTATTTATCATTAATATCTGAGGCATTTTATGTGCAGGATGATAATGTTGCTTGGTGGATTGATTCAGGAGCAACGAGTCATGTATGTAAAGATCTTCGTTGGTTCATAGACTTTCAACCAATTGAAGATGGATCTATCTTAAAGATGGGAAATGTTGCAACTGAACAGATCAAAGGACTAGGAAATGTCAAGCTTGTTTTTACTTCTGGAAAATGTATATTATTAAATAATGTGTTGTATGTTCCTGGGATTCGAAAGAATCTCTTGTCTGGTGTTGTATTAAATAATTGTGGATATAAACAAGTTTATGAAAGTGACAAGTATATCTTGTCAAAACATGGCACTTTTGTTGGCTTTGGCTATTTATGTAATGGTATGTTTATGTTGAATGTAAATACTCCATTTAATGATGAATCTGCTTGCATGGCTTCTACTAGTGCTAGCAATAATTTGAATAAACCCGAATTATGGCATGCTAGACTAGGACATGCACATTATAAAAGAATAAAGGATATGTCTAAAATGAGTCTCATACCTGCTATTGATTTAAACAATGAAAAATGTAAAACATGCATGTTAACAAAGATAACTAGAATGCCCTTTAAAGATGCTAATAGGGTGTCTGATGTATTAGAACTAATACATAGCGACTTATGTGATTTTCATTCTACACCGTCATTAGGAAATAAATGGTATGTAGTTACTTTTATTGATGATGCTTCTAGATATTGTTATGTATATTTGTTGCATGCAAAGGATGAAGCTCTTGACTTCTTTAAAATATATAAAGAAGAAGTAGAGCTACATCAGAGTACCATGATTAAAAATCTACGTACTGATAGAGGAGGTGAGTATTATGATCCGGTATACTTTCGATCTACTGGTATAATACATCAAACCACGGCTCCTTATACACCACAACAAAATGGTGTGGCAGAAAGAAAGAATAGGACTTTGAAAGAAATGGTTAATTCCTTGTTATCCTACTCGGGTTTGAGTGAGGGTTTTTGGGGTGAGGCTATGTTAACAGCCTGTTATTTATTGAATCGAATTCCTAGTAAGAGGAATAAGATTACCCCTTATGTACTTTGGTATAAAGAGTCACCAAAATTGAGTTTTCTGAGAGTTTGGGGATGTAGAGCAGTTGTAAGACTCACTGAACCCAAAAGAAGAAACTTGGGTGAACGAGGTATAGATTGTATCTTTGTTGGTTATGCTGAGCATTCCATCGCATATAGATTCTATGTGCTAGAATCTAATGACTATGTGTCTGTGAACTCGATTATCGAGTCAAGATGCTATCTTTGATGAAAACAGATTTACATCTACACCTAGACCAAGGGACATGCTTCAGAATTCTTCTAGTAGGAACTCAGTTTCTATTGAAGATGTTCATGGACCGTCTGAACCAAGGAGAAGCACTAGAGCTAAAAAAGCAAAGTCTTTTGGAGATGATTTTCATCTTTATCTAGTTGAAGGTTCTAGAGATGAAATTGAATATCAATACCAATATTGTTTTATTATTGAGGAAGATCCAAATACTTTTACCAAAGCTATGACATCAAGGGATGTTGCATTCTGGAAAGAAGCTATCCCGGATGAAATGGATTCTATCATGAATAATAATACATGGGAATTGAGTGATCTGCCCCCTGGCTGTAAAGCATTGGGAAACAGATGGATCTTCAAAAGGAAAATGAAGGTGGATGGTACAATAGATAAGTTTAAAACCAGATTGGTTATCCAAGGCTTTAGACAAAAAGAAGGGATTGATTATTTTAATACTTATGCTCATGTTGATAGGATTTCCACTATTAGGTTGCTAATAGCACTTGCTGCTATACACAACCTTGTCATTCATCAAATGGATGTGAAAACTGCATTCTTGAATGCTGAATTAGATGAAGAGATTTATATGAAACAACCCGAAGGGTTTGTTATGCCTGGTTGTGAGAACAAGGTGTTGATAAGTGGATTTTATATCCACTTATTTTCCGCTAATTGGACCTAGATTGGTTGTTTTTCCTTAAGTATGTTGTGTCTTTTAATTCATTTTTGTTAATCAAGTTTTTGTTGTGCAGAACTCACAACTTGAGGTATTGTGGCGATAAAAGGCTAAAAACGGTGGATTTCTATCTCAATTTTATCAAGTGGACGGGCTATGAGGAAAAAGAATTATCATAAAGAAATTCTTAGTGATATATTCTTAAAGAGAAAATCCCGGTTGGAATTGATATATTTTTTTCCAAGCAAAAAGAGTCTGGTTTCATATCCTCAAGAGACCGTAATTCACACCTGGACGAGCAATGAGAAAATAGAATTATCACAAAAAGATGGAAAGTGATATATTCTTAAAGAGAAAATCCCGGTTGGAATTGATATATTTTTTTCCAAGCAAAAAGAGTCTGGTTTCAGATCTTCAAGAGACCGTAATTTACACCTGGACGAGCAATGAGAAAATAGAATTATCACAAAAAGATGGAAAGTGATATATTCTTAAAGAGAAAACCCAGGTTTGAATTTATATATTTTTTGTTAAGAAAAAGGAGTCTGGTTCCAGGCCCTCAATAGACCGCATCTTAGGACTTAAAGATATATTTATATTAATAAATATTTTATTTAATTAGGAAATTATATTTTTAAATATCTAATAATATTAGATATTTATTTTTATAATTTCTGGATTAATTTAATTATTTATTAATATAAATAATACTCTATGCAGTTTAAAAGCAAATTCTTTTCGGAATCGTACATATAAATGAAGCCAGAGTTAATGCATTTGTTTGGAATTTGGAATGATGTGCATGTGCTGTCGACAAATAATAAAAAAAAAAGAAGAAGAAATCAAATGTCATACACGCGCAGAGTGGCCGAGCAGTAGTGGAAATGGTTAGTGTTATTTACTTTCGGCTAGCTTTTAATTATTTTGTGCTGTGTTATTTCTTTTGCTTTCTTTTGCTTTCTTTTTAATTCATTTTAGTTTTATTTTATTATTTGGTGTGCTAAAATTTTGCTATAAATAGCCTAGTTCTCAAGCTTGTAAATCACAACAATTTGGAGAGTAAAACATTCTCTCTTGTATTCTCTCTAAGTTCCTTGTAATTTTAGTTTCATTTTTATATACTTTATTTTTTTGCAAATTTAGTATAAGTGTTATTTCGGTTGAAGAAATTACGGGGATTATTCGGAGTGCTCTTTTCTTTCATTGGAAGCTATTTCGGTTCTACTTTCTAACTCTCGTAATTTTCATATTTAATTTATCGCAATTTTTAATTCAGTTATTATTATTATTATGATTATTATTATTATTATTATTATTATTATTATTATTATTATTATTATTATTATTATTATTATTATGTTTTCATTTAATCCCATGATGACGATTCGTTCGATTATGAACTAATCGCCGTCATGGGATTCTAATGGATTTATTTACGTAATTTAGTAATTCGATGCCTTAATAATTTGTATTATGATAAAAATTCAGATTGCCTAATGTGTTTGCGCTTAATTTATTAGATGCGTAGCTAACGTCTAAATTATTAATTCCTAATGAATGCGAAAGTGGATTTAGGAATTTAGAATTTGCCATGTTAGCATAGGTTCGTAATTGTCTTGTACATTTGTGATAAGTGGTAGGATTTTGGATCACATCACCCTATGTAGTCATAATAAAGGAATTTATTCGTAAACCAATTATGTTTTCAAATCTTATAGACATATAGGGTCTAAGCATAAATGGTGTCCACGCGACTTCTATCTTTTTAAGTGGATGTTCGTATGGTTTGATATAAGTTAAGGCTGAAAGGCGCTTATGTTAGTTTCGTGTTCCCGACTAGCTTTCGTAAATTATCAAAATTACTTTGAAATTAAGGCATTAATTCTAAATGAAATAAATAATGAAATTAGATTCCCATGTTTTTCTCACATATAAATTTTCATTTAATTAAATTAATTAGTTCGAATTATTTAATATTACTAATTTAATTAATCAATTAGAAAAATACAAAAATACCCCCTTGATATGGGCTAAAAATAAGCCCTAAAGACACATTTAGTGTTGCATTAATTAGACCCGGTATGGTCCAAACGTGGGGCCCACCAACAGGATCCAAAATCCTATTTTAAATATTAATTTCGTAATTAATATTGGAGGAAATAAACAGCTCAGCAATAAGAGTTGGATAAGGATATTATTTCCACCAGACTTATCCACCAAGGCATCCAATTCAATATGGAAACTGATTCCTACAAGGAATAGATCTAGAACTTTCCTCAAAGACTTTTCTACCAAGTCTCTGACTCCTACCATAATTCTAAAGGCTTCTCAGCCTATATAAAGGGCCAGACCCCTCATCCTAGAACTACGTTTTCTTGGCTTGATTCTCTAATACAGAGATACGTAGGCATTCTGTGAGGACCATTTAGTCTCGAACGCAGAAGCAGCCATCAAAGCTCGAAGCTCAACCACCCTAGCATTAATTATAAATCGTAAACTAGTTTTTATTCCACAACATTTGGCGCCGTCTGTGGGAAGACAACATCAACCATGGTTCAAACACGAAGAACAACATCAACTGAGGCCATACCCCTTAGCTCTGCTCCACCTGCTATCTCTGATCCGCTCATCACCGCTGAAGGAGGGCAATTACCCCCACCAACAGGGACGGTCATTCAACCTCTAACCTCTCAACCCTCAGGGACGATTCCCCATGATGAGGGAACTGTGGCTATTCCTCAAAGCCAAGAAACTAACCCTCTTCAGATGGTGGTTTCTCCTCTTGATAGCGCTGGTCGTACGCTACCTCCGGGGGTACAGATCCACACTACGGATCTCCCTTTGAATACCAACCCGATGTATGGGCTACCTAATTATCCCCCTCAACACAGGGAACCTGGACCGAGCGGTCATGCCTTACAGATCCGAGATCGGGAGTACGATGATTACTCTGGTCCCTATTCTGATGATTCAACGTCTGAGGATGACAATGATGATCGTGATGAAGCCCCGAGGAGGCGACGTGCTAGTAAAGAACCTCAAATGAGGTCCCAAAGAATCCATGATAGACCTCCACAAACGGCTGAGGAAAGGATTAAGGCTCATGAGGCAGAGATCCAAAGGCTGAAGGATGATATTGCTAGAGAGCTAGCAAGGCGAAGTTTGATTCAACCTCCTCCAGTTACAGGGAGGATTCCCATTATAAATCTGGAGAGGCCCTCAAGGAGACAACGAAGGGCCGATGCCCCGATTGAAAAATCAACAAGGGTGGAGACCCCAAAAGTAACCCTAGGGATCTGATGCCCCTTGGGGATCCTGATGATCATACACCTCCGTTCACTGAGGAGGTAATGAATGCTCGCATCTCAAGGAAGTTCAAGATGCCGACAATTAAGGCCTATGATGGAACGGGTGATCTCGCAAATCATGTAAGAACGTTTTCAAACGCACTGCTGCTGCAGCCTGCAAGTGATGCCCTGAAGTGTAGGGCGTTCCCTCAAACCCTGTTGGGCATGGCACAAAGGTGGTATAGTCGTTTGCCTGCAAACTTGATTGGATCTTTTAAGGAGTTAAGCGCTGCTTTCATCAGCCAATTCATTGGTGGGAGAGTTCATGAAAAGAGCTCCGCATCCCTTATGTACGTGGTACAAGGGAAGAACGAAAATTTGAGAGATTATTTCAAGCGATTCACAAAGGAGACGCTGAATATTACCGACCTGGAGAACAAGGTAGCCATAGTGGCCCTGGAACACGGAACCACTGATCCATTCTTTAAAAGATCATTGGCAAAGCACCCCCCTGAGAATATGGTCGAACTTCAACGAAGAGCTGACAGGTATATTAAAGCTGAGGACAGCATGAAAAAGGAGATTGTAGTGGGTAATGGCAAGGGCGCCAATGACTCAAAGAAACGGAAGCAAGAACAAGAGTATGATGCTTGGGACAAGTATCCCCGGACTGGCAAGGATTCTGATTCACCCCCGAAGAAGAATTTGGGACCAAGATTCAACGACCATGCGAGACTGAATGCTCCTAGGAGTCAGATCTTGTTACATATCGAGAAAGACAAAGATTTTCGATGGCCAAAGCCACTTAGGGGTGATCCCGCAAAGAGAAACAACGATCAGAACTGTAGATTCCACCGCGATGTGTGGCATGATACAGATGATTGTAGGCAGTTGAAGGATGAGATTGAATTCTTGATCCGAAAAGGAAAGCTGAACAAGTTCACTAAGGGTGATGATCGTGGAACTCAAAAAAGGGATTATGATAGAAGAGACAATGATAGAAGGGATGATGATCGAGATCGAGATCGTAACCCACAGCCCCGAGGGCCAGTTATTAACATGATTTGGGGAGGCCCGACAGCGGCCGGTATAACTCGAAACTCTCGGAAGGCGTATGCTAGAGAAGTGATGCACATCGTGGGAGAAGCCCCGAAGCGTGCCAGGACTGAGATATCTATTGGTTTTGATGACTCAGATCTCGAAGGGGTGAAGTTTCCCCATGACGACCCGTTGGTCATAACCCCTGTGATTGGGAACTTGGAAGTGAAGCGGGTCTTGATAGACAATGGAGCTTCTGTTGATATTTTGTTTCATGTTGCATTTATAAAGATGGGGTACACTGACTCTCAGTTGACCCCAACCAACATGCCAATTTATGGATTTAATGGAGTAGAATCCAAAGTTGAAGGGACTATTCAGTTGCCTATAACTATTGGACAGGAGCCCAAGGAGGCCATTCAGATGTTGAACTTCTTGGTAATCAAGGCGGTTTCAACGTACAACGCTATTCTCGGAAGGACTGAACTTCATGCATTCAAGGTTGTTGCCTCAACGTATCATATGAAGATCAAGTTCCCAACCAGGAATGGCGTTAGAGAACATAAAGGTGATCAAAAGATGGCACAAAGCTGTTATGTAGCCTCGTTAAGGCCTAATAGAAGTCGGGGGGCAGGAGGTAGTACCCCAAGCAGGAAGTGAACTTCAGAATAAGAATGATGATACCAGAAAGAATGGTGGACGCTCTATTTTGATGGAGCATCAAAAACAAAATCAAGTGATGCATGCCTAGTCTTGCAATGCCCCGATGGGCTCGAGTTATCCTAGTAGGACTTAGCTTCATCTAGTAGAAGCAGAAATAAGGTTCATTGAAACCATTGCAGATCATGTTGCTCCGAGTAGGACAATAGTACTCTATCACCCGATTAGTGCAAGTCAAGGATGAACGAGTACCGAAAATAAAAGAATAACGAATGGAAAACAAACAAATGCATAGGTGAAGATCCCGAAGGGTAAAAACCATGAAAGGCCGAGGATGTTAAGGACTAGCTACTCTTCAATACTTATTAAGGACCTGGATTAAGGATCCAAGGATGAAGGCCAATAGATAACCTTAAGCAAGAATTAAGAAGTTCAAGCAAGCTCTCATCTCAGAAGTTTAAAAGGCAAGAAGCCAACAAGATTGCATTTATCGAAATCTATATCGAGGAATCAACCCCGAATCCTAGGTTGAAGAACAGAAGCTGTTAGCCATGAAGGCCAAGGTTAGTTATGAAGGCCAAACTTGAAGGGGGGGTCATGAACCTCCAATTAAGATCCAAAGGTTGAAACTTCATGTTGACTTAAAAACCAATATGTAATTTTGAAAACCTCCTAGGGAAGGTTCAAGACCTCGTGGGGCAAACCAGAAACCCCCTAGCCTTGGACCAGCAGCTCTGATAGATATTTCGGTGATTGAAAACACCATTGAAAACCCTTGATTTCAAACTTTGGCGACTAAGACAAACATTGAAGCCATGACGGCCAAGCGAGCTGAGAAGTTACTTATATGGGAGCATCTTTGAAAGAACCCCTGAAGGGCAAGTTGATAGCATTCTTGTAAGAAAATAGTGATGCGTTTGCTTGGACTGCAGCTGACATGCCAGGGATTGATCCCCAACTCATAACTCACAAGTTGAATGTTGATCCTAGGCGGAAGACAATAAAGTAGAAGAAGAGAAATTTTGCTCCTGAAAGGCAGGAGGCCATTAAACAAGAAGTGGAAAAGCTCTTAGAAGCTGGGTTTATTGAAGAAATTCAGTTTCCAGAATGGTTGGCTAACCCTGTGATGGTCAAGAAAGCCAACGGTAAGTGGAGGATGTGTATAGACTTCACCGACTTGAATGATGCATGCCCTAAGGATTGCTTCCCTTTACCTAGGATAGACATGTTAATAGATGCCACAGCTGGACATGAGATGCTGAGCTTAATGGATGGTTTCAGCGGCTATAATTAGATTAAGATGCACAAGGATGACGTCCCTAAGGTATCTTTCATAACTGACTTCGGTGTTTTCCGCTATCTTGTTATGGCTTTCGGTCTAAAAAATGCAGGAGCTACTTACCAACGACTGGTGAATAAGATATTTGCCCATCTAATTGGAAAAACCATGGAGGTCTATGTTGATGACATGCTAGTCAAGAGCCTGTTCAAGGCAGACCACATTAAGCACCTCAGAGAGGCATTTGAAGTGCTGAGGCACCACAAAATGATGTTGAATCCAGCCAAGTGTGCCTTTGGCATTGTATCAGGCAAATTTTTGGGTCTGATGGTTTCAAAGAGAGGCATAGAGGCCAACCCTGACAAGATAAAGGCGATCTTAGACATGAAGCCACCACGCTCTATAAGAGATGTGCAGAAGTTGACAGGCCGGGTAGCGGCTTTAGGAAGATTCATCTCCAAGTCTGGTGAAAAATGCTTGCCTTTCTTTCAAGCATTGAAGAAGGTGAAAAATTTTGAGTGGACCCCTGAGAGCCAAGAGGCCTTTGAACAACTGAAGAAGTACATGGTTGAAGCCCCGTTGTTGGCCACGCCAAGTCTCGGAGAGACTCTTTATCTGTATCTAACAGTGTCTGAACAAGCATTGAGTGCCGTCCTCATTAAGGAAGAGAACAAGGTTCAGAGGCCTATCTACTATGTAAGCAAGGTGCTCTACGGAGCCGAGTTAAATTAATCATCCATCGAGAAATTTGCTTTGGCATTGATAATAGCTTCAAGGAAACTACGGCCGTACTTCCAGGCACATTAGATTGAAGTCCTGACGGACCAACAGCTGAGAAACATATTGCATAGCCCGAAGGCTAGAGGAAGGCTAATCAAGTGGGCGATCGAACTTGGAGAATTTGACATCACGTATAAGCCTCGAACAGCCATTAAGGCTCAGGCATTGGCTGACTTCGTGGTTGAATGCACCATTAGCAACCAAGAAGTCGGGGGGCAGGAGATAATAACAACCCCTGAGAAGCAAGATAAAGATGGAGAACTTGAACCTGATCAGAAGGAATATTGGGTGCTCTATTTTGATGGAGCATCAAAAACAAAATCTAGTGGCGCAGGCTTAGTGTTGCAAAGCCTCGATGGGTTCACAGTTGAATATGCTTTAAAGTTGGATTTCCAGACAACCAACAATGAAGCTGAGTATGAGGCCTTGATAGCTGGTTTAGGCTTGGCCAGAATCATGAGAGTCAAGAATCTCAAAGTTTGTGGAGATTCAAGATTAGTAGTCTCTCAAGTAAATGGTGAATTTGAGGCCAAGGATGAAACTATGGCAAAGTATCTGCGAGTTGTGAAAGCTGTCATGACTCAGTTTGATGAGTGTTATGTAGAACACATTCTGAGAGAAGAGAACGTTAAGGCCGATGCCCTATCTAAGTTCGCTTCTTCCGAAATAGAAAACTATGCAGGGAGTGTTTACTTCCAGGTCTTGAAGGCCCCGACTATCAACTCGAAATTAGTGGCACCAATTGATGTGGGAAGCTGTTGGATAGATCCTATCAAAGCTCACCTAGAAACCGGATGGCTCCCCGACAATGCCTCGGAGGCACGAAAGCTGTCAGTGAGAGCATTGAGATATGCCTTGATCGAGGGCGTTCTTTACAAAAGGTCTTTCGTTATCCCGTACTTGAAATGTTTGAGGCCCCAAGAGGCAAGGGAAGCTTTGGAAGAAGTTCATGGAGAGATCTGTGGACAACACTTGGGGGGCAGAGCCCTAGCTCACAAGATCACTCGTCTAGGATTCTATTAGCCAGAGATGTTGGCCGATGCAAAAGATTATGTTAAGAGGTGTGAGAGGTGCCAAAAGCACGCTCCGATTGTAATGCAGCCGCCTGAGATGTTGACCTCGATCAGCTCCCCTATTCCGTTTGCAATGTGGGGAATGGATATACTTGTTCCCTTTCCCGTAGCATCTGCACAAAGAAAGTTTTTGATAGTAGCTATCGACTACTTCACTAGGTGAATTGGGGCTAAACCCCTAGCCAAGATAACCACCAAGAAAGTTGCCCAGTTCTTTTGGGAGAACGTGATCTGTAGATATGGAATCCCGTGAATCCTTGTGACGGATAATGGGACGCAATTCAACAATGAAGAATTCAAGAAGTACTGTGAGGAAAATGCTATTGATCTTCATTTTACTTCAGTAGCACACCTGCAAGCTAATGGACAGGCAGAGATAGCCAATCGGATAATCCTTGATGGACTGGAGAAAAGGGTCGAACGCTCAAGAAACACTTGGGTGGATGAGTTACTGCCTATACTTTGGGCATATCGAACCACTTGCAAAGTGACAACTGGAGCGACCCCGTTTTTTGTTGGCTTATAGAGCCGAGGCAGTTGTGCCCCTAGAGATCATGCATGCATCACCTCGAGTTGAGGCATATGAGCAAGAGACTAATGAAGAAGGCATGAGGCTTGCGCTAGACCTAATTGATGATGTTAGGGACGAAGCAAATGCCCGGAATGCAGAGCATCAGAAGAGAGCATCCTTCCACCACAACTGAAGGGTTAAGGAGAGGTTCTTTCGGCAAGGCGAACTGGTTCTAAGGAAGATAGAAGCTTCTGGAATTGGTCAGAAGGGAAAGATAGCCCCTAATTGGGAAGGGCCGTATCGAGTCAAGAAGACGCTAGGATCGAGATCCAGCTTCTGGATCCTCGAAAGTCACGGGTGACCAAAAAACCAAACTAGGATCGAGATTCAGCTTCTGAATCCCTAGGATCGAGATTCAGCTTGTGGATCCTCGAAAGTCACGGGTGACCAAAAAACCAAATTAGAGATCGAGATTCAGCTTCTGAATCCCTAGGATCGAGATTCAGCTTCTGGATCCTCGAAAGTCACGGGTGACCAAAAAACCAAACTAGGATCGAGATTCAGCTTCTGAATCCCTAGGATCGAGATTCAGCTTCTGGATCCTCGAAAGTCACGGGTGACCAAAAAACCAAATTAGAGATCGAGATTCAGCTTCTGAATCCCTAGGATCGAGATTCAGCTTCTGGATCCTCGAAAGTCACGGGTGACCAAAAAACCAAACTAGGATCGAGATTCAGCTTCTGAATCCCTAGGATTAAGATTCAGCTTCTGGATCCTTGAAAGTCACGGGTGACCAAAAAACCAAACTAGGATCGAGATTCAGCTTCTGAATCCCTAGGATCGAGATCCAGCTTCTGGATCCTCGAAAGTCACGGGTGACCAAAAAATCAACCTAGGTTCGAGATTCAGCTTCTGAATCCCTAGGATCGAGATTCAACTTCTGAATCCTTGAAAGTCACGGATGACCAAAAATCAACCTAGGATCGAGATTCAGCTTCTGAATCCCTAGGATCGAGATTCAGCTTCTGAATCCTTGAAAGTCACGGATGACCAAAAATCAACCTAGGATCGAGATTCAGCTTCTGAATCCCTAGGATCGAGATTCAGCTTCTGAATCCTTGAAAGTCACGGATGACCAAAAATCAACCTAGGATCGAGATTCAGCTTCTGAATCCCTAGGATCGAGATTCAGCTTCTGAATCCTTGAAAGTCACGGGTGACCAAAAAACCAACCTAGGATCGAGATTCAGCTTCTGAATCCCTAGGATCGAGATTCAGCTTCTGAATCCCTAGGATCGAGATTCAGCTTCTGAATCCTTCAAAATGGTCGACCACGACACCTGAAGGAGCCATGGCCGACCACCTCGCAGCCGACCACGACGTTTTGGGATGCCCCGGCCGACCACGAGCTAGCCGACCAAGGCACATTCAGGAGCCCCGGCCGACCAGCCCGCAGCCGACCAGGTGCCGGCCGACCACCTGGGGTCAAGGCCCTCCAGCCGACCAGGTGTCAGCCGACCACCTTGGTTGGAGGCCCTTCGGCCGACCAGGAGCTAGCCGACCACAAGCTAGCCCTCGATCCGGCCGATCGCGGGTTAGCTTGTGGTCCTGAATCTTGGTTTTTTAGCAATTCTCGGGCAGCTTCTGAACCTGAATCTTGATTTTTTCGTATGATTTCAGGTGCACCGTTTAGTGCCGTTTAGCACCGTTTACCGCCGTTTAGCGTCGTTTAACATCGTTTAAACGTCGTTTAAGGCTGTCTAGCACCGTTTAGCGCCGTTTATCGCCGTTTAGCGTCGTTTAACATCGTTTAAATATCGTTTAAGGCTGTCTAGCACCGTTTAGTGTCGTTTATCGCCGTTTAGCGTCGTTTAACATCGTTTAAACGTCGTTTAAGGCTGTCTAGCACCGTTTAGTGTCGTTTATCGCCGTTTAGCGTCGTTTAACATCGTTTAAACGTCGTTTAAGGATGTCTAGCACCGTTTAGTGTCGTTTATCGCCGTTTAGCGTCGTTTAACATCGTTTAAACGTCGTTTAAGGCTGTTTAGCACCGTTTAGTGTCGTTTAGTGCCGTTTAGCACCGTTTATCGCCGTTTAGCGTCGTTTAACATCGTTTAAACATCGTTTAAGGCTGTCTAGCACCGTTTAGTGTCGTTTATCGCCGTTTAGCGTCGTTTAACATCGTTTAAACGTCGTTTAAGGCTGTTTAGCACCGTTTAGTGTCGTTTAGTGCCGTTTATCGCCGTTTAGCGTCGTTTAACATCGTTTAAACGTCGTTTAAGGCTGTTTAGCACCGTTTAGTGTCGTTTAGTGTCGTTTAGCGCCGTTTATCGCGGTTTAGCGTCGTTTAACATCGTTTAAACGTCGTTTAAGGCTGTTTAGCACCGTTTAGTGTCGTTTAGTGTCGTTTAGCGCCGTTTATCGCCGTTTAGCGTCGTTTAACATCGTTTAAACATCGTTTAAGGCTGTCTAGCACCGTTTAGTGTCGTTTATCGCCGTTTAGCATCGTTTAACATCGTTTAAACGTCGTTTAAGGCTGTTTAGCACCGTTTAGTGTCGTTTAGTGTCGTTTAGCGCCGTTTATCGCCGTTTAGCGTCGTTTAACATCGTTTAAACGTCGTTTAAGGCTGTTTAGCACCGTTTAGTGTCGTTTAGTGCCGTTTAGCACCGTTTATCGCCGTTTAGCATCGTTTAACATCGTTTAAACGTCGTTTAAGGCTGTTTAGCACCGTTTAGTGTCGTTTAGTGTCGTTTAGCACCGTTCAATGCTAATGGCACAATCTAGCGTCATTGTAAACGCGTCGGTCGCTCCACGCTTTACGTCAAAACGATATCAAAGATAAACCCTGACCCGAGTCTCGAATTAGACAAGTAGAACTTCAAGGAAAACCTGATCAATTTTCCTAGAAGTTGGGGGGCAAATGATATGGGCTAAAAATAAGCCCTAAAGACACATTTAGTGTTGCATTAATTAGACCCGGTATGGTCCAAACGTGGGGCCCACCAACAGGATCCAAAATCCTATTTTAAATATTAATTTCGTAATTAATATTGGAGGAAATAAACAGCTCAGCAATAAGAGTTGGATAAGGATATTATTTCCACCAGACTTATCCACCAAGGCATCCAATTCAATATGGAAACTGATTCCTACAAGGAATAGATCTAGAACTTTCCTCAAAGACTTTTCTACCAAGTCTCTGACTCCTACCATAATTCTAAAGGCTTCTCAGCCTATATAAAGGGCCAGACCCCTCATCCTAGAACTACGTTTTCTTGGCTTGATTCTCTAATACAGAGATACGTAGGCATTCTGTGAGGACCATTTAGTCTCGAACGCAGAAGCAGCCATCAAAGCTCGAAGCTCAACCACCCTAGCATTAATTATAAATCGTAAACTAGTTTTTATTCCACAACACCCCTTTTGATATTTATTCAAGCAGTTTGTTGTTTAATCATACGTCGTTGTTTAAATATTATTTCTGAACAAAAACCAAGTCTCTGTGGGAACGAATTTATTATATTACTTGAGACCGCGTACACTTGCGCAGTTAGTTTTCGAACCAACAAGTTTTTGGCGCCGCTGCCGGGGACTTCGGTGTTATTTTCAGAAAATTGTGTTTACATCAACGGAGGTTAAACTTAACTGACTTGAATTTTTTGTTTATTTTTTCTAAACGTCGTGTTTTCTCGCTCTGCCAGTATAAGGATCTTGAGTTGTTTATGCTAACACGTGCCCAAGCCCTTAAATCAAGAACCGTAATAAAGCTGGAAGAAGAGTTAGACATGGCGGAAGATGTGCCCAAGACGTTGATGGATTATTCTCAACCAAAAATCAATGACATTCAGTCAAGCATAGTCAGGCCAGCCATTGCAGCCAACACATTTGAAATCAAACCTGGCACAATCCAGATGGTACAAAACTCTGTCCAGTTCGGGGGAACGCCAACGGAAGATCCAAATATGCATATCCGAAACTTCATAGAGATTTGTGACACATTCAAATTCAACAACGTGTCAGATGATGCTGTAAGGTTGAGGCTCTTTCCATTTTCTCTACGGGACAAAGCTAAGGGATGGTTGCACTCTCTCCCAGCTGGCTCGATAACAACATGGGAGGAACTCGCTCAAAAATTCCTCACTAAATTCTATCCCATGGCAAAAACAGCTGCCATAAGGAATGCTATTGCTCAGTTCACACAACAGGCGGGGGAATCTTTATGTGAAGCATGGGAACGCTACAAGGAGATGCTAAGAAAATGCCCTCATCATGGCATGCCCAACTGGATGGTCATAAATTGTTTCTATAATGGATTGGGATGGCAATCAAGACCTATTGTGGATGCAGCTTCAGGAGGAGCATTATGGGCTAAAAGTTATGAAGCTGCCTACGAGCTAATTGAAATGATGGCGGCTAATGAGTATCAGAATCCGACACAGAGGATGCCTCAACACAAGGTGGCAGGAATCCTCGAGGTTGATGCAGTCACATCCCTATCAGCTCAGCTTGAAGCGCTAAACATGAAGGTGGATTCTTTGACAAACTGTGGGGTACAACAAGTAGCAAGTGTTTGTGAGCTATGTGCCGGTAGACATGAAACAAATCAATGTGCAATTTCCAATGAATCAGTGCACTTTGTGAGCAATTTTCAAAAGCAACAGCATCCGGTCCCAAACACTTACCAACCCAACAACAGAAACCATCCTAACTTCAGCTGGAGCAGCAATAACAATGGATTGCAACCACCACCACAACCACATCAAGCCCAACCACCATATCAACCACACCCATATCAACAACAACCATACCATCAAACCCAAAATCAGCAATATGGGGCCAGACCATACAATCCCTCAGGACTATATCAACAGCAGGGGCATCAACTTCAGAATCAGTACGCCCCGAAACAATCTCAACCTCCGGGATTTAATCAGCAATATTTTACAGGTCCAGGCTAACAGTCTGTTGAGAAATCAGAATTGGAAGAACTAAGATTGATGTGTAAGAGCCAGGCTGTATCTCTTAAAACTCTGGAAAACCAAATTGGCCAAATAGCAAACGCCTTACTCAACAGGCCGCAAGGAGTTCTACCTAGCGACACAGAAACAAACCCTGGAAAAAGGGACGGAAAAGAGCAAGTCAAAGCTATCACCTTAAGATCTGGAAAAATCACAAAGGACACAGAAGTTAAAGAGGTAGAGGCACAAGGCAACCACTCCGCGACTGAGGAGAAAACGAAGACCTTGAAGCCGGACATCAGCATCAGCGAACCGGAGAAGGTCAACAGGCCATCTGAGAAAGCATCCCAGGAGCATAAAACTGCAAACACAGAAATCTACCCACCGCCACCATATCCGCAGAGATTCCAGAAGCAGAAATTGGATAAGCAGTTTGCTAAATTCTTAGAGGTATTCAAGAAGCTACATATTAATATACCTTTTGCAGAAGCATTGGAGCAGATGCCGAGTTATGCTAAGTTTATGAAGGGTATTCTATCAAGGATGCTGAAACTTGAGGAATTAGAAACTGTTGCCTTAACAGAAGAATGCATCGCCATCCTCCAACAGAAACTGCCTCCGAAGCTCAAAGATCCTGGAAGCTTCACCATACCATGTACTATTGGTAATCTGTCTTTTGAAAAGTGCTTGTGTGACTTGGGAGCTAGCATCAATCTGATGCCATTGTCGGTTTTCATGCAACTTGGTCTACCTGATCCAAAACCCACAAATATCTCCTTACAGCTAGCAGACCGGTCAGTTACGTATCCAAGAGGAATAGTGGAAGATGTCTTGGTAAAAGTGGATAAGCTCATCTTCCCAGCTGACTTTGTTATTCTAGATTTCGAGCAAGATAAGAAGATTCCCATTATCTTAGGGAGACCATTCTTAGCTACAGGTCGGACGTTGATTGATGTCCAGAAAGGTGAACTCACAATGAGGGTGCAAGACCAAAACATCACTTTTAATGTGTTCAAAGCAATGAAACTTCCATCTGAAGAGGAGTGTTTCAAAGTTGACTTGGTAGATTCTACAGTTAGAACGGAGCTTGAGCAGATGTTATTAACAGACCCCTTGGAGAGAGCCTTGATAGGGGATTCTGAGGTGGAAGATGAAGAAGGAGCAGAACAACTTCAGCAATTAAATTCAGCTCCTTGGAAGAGAAGATTTGATATGCCATTTGAGTCTCTTGGATTAGCAGAACTAAAAAATTCCCAGGAGCGTCTAAAGCCATCTATTGAAGAAGCTCCTATACTTGAACTCAAACCATTGCCGAACCACTTGCGGTATGCGTTTCTGGGTGATGCATCTACATTACCTGTTATTATTGCTTCTAATCTATCAGGGAGTGAGGAAGATAAGCTTCTGCGAATTCTGAGAGAATTCAAATCAGCCATTGGATGGACCATAGCAGATATCAAGGGAATCAGCCCTGCGTATTGCATGCACAAAATTCTGCTAGAGGAAGGAAGTAAACTTACTGTTGAGCATCAGCGAAGACTTAATCCTATTATGAAGGAGGTGGTGAAGAAAGAGTTTCTTAAGTGGTTGGATGCTGGTATCATCTACCCTATTTCAGACAGTTCTTGGGTGAGTCCAGTTCAGTGTGTGCCCAAGAAAGGAGGCATGACAGTTGTAACCAATGAGAAGAATGAGCTCATTCCTACTCGGACAGTCACAGGATGGAGAATATGCATGGACTATCGCAAGTTGAACAAGGCCACCAGAAAAGATCATTTTCCTCTTCCATTCATCGATCAAATGCTGGATAGGTTGGCTGGCCATGAATATTACTGCATTCTCGATGGTTATTCAGGCTATAATCAGATTTGTATCGCCCCAGAAGATCAGGAGAAGACCACATTCACTTGTCCTTTTGGCACTTTTGCTTTTCGTCGAGTTTCTTTCGGGCTCTGTGGTGCTCCTGCGACCTTTCAGAGATGCATGATGGCCATATTCTCTGACATGATTGGAATAAATGTGGAGGTTTTCATGGATGACTTTTCAGTTTTTGGAACTTCGTACGATGAGTGCTTGCACAACCTGAGCCTAGTGCTGAAAAGATGTGTTGAGACTAATCTGGTGCTCAATTGGGAGAAATGTCATTTCATGGTGCAAGAAGGAATCATTCTTGGGCACAAGGTATCTAGTAAAGGGCTCGAGGTAGATAAGGCAAAAGTAGAGACTATTGAACGACTACCTCCTCCAATCTCAGTTAAAGGAATCCGTAGCTTTCTTGGACATGCAGGTTTCTATCGACGATTCATACAAGACTTCTCCAAAATTTCTAAGCCATTGTGCAATTTGCTGGAGAAAGACAAACCTTTCAAGTTTGATGATGATTGCTTGGCTGCTTTCGAGCTATTGAAGAAGAAGTTGACATCAGCCCCGATTATTACAGCACCTAATTGGGAAGAGCCTTTCGAGCTAATGTGCGACGCTAGCGATTTTGCCGTCGGAGCTATGCTTGGTCAGCGAAAGAAAAATGTTTTTCATGTGGTTTACTATGCTAGTAAAATCCTTAACGATGCACAGCTAAATTACACCACTACGGAGAAAGAGCTTTTGGCAGTTGTCTATGGTTTTGAGAAATTCAGGTCCTATTTGCTTGGGACGAAGGTGACAGTCTACACTGATCATGCAGCCATTAGGTATCTATTTTCAAAAAAAGAGTCTAAATCGCGATTGATTCGTTGGGTTCTTCTGCTGCAAGAATTTGAGCTTGAAATAAAAGACAGGAAGGGGACAGAAAATTAGGTAGCCGATCATCTATCACGGTTGGAGGAGCATGGTAAGGATTAGACGCTAATCAATGAATCATTCCCAGATGAGCAGTTGTTCGTAGTGCACGGAGAAGTGCCATGGTTTGCAGATATTGTGAATTATCTGGTGAGCAACGTCATTCCGTCAGAATTCTCTTATGCCCAAAAGAAGAAGTTTTTGCATGATGTGAAGTGGTATCGATGGGATGAGCCATTCTTGTTCAGGCAGGGAGCAGATCAGATTATCAGGAGATGCATTCCTTACAATGAAATGGAGGAGATTTTGCGAGATTGCCACTCTACCACATACGGTGGTCATTATGGTGGAGAGAAGACCGCGACTCGAGTACTTCAGGCAGGATTCTTCTGGCCAACCTTGTTTAAAGATTCTCATCAATTTGTATTGGGATGTGACCGCTGTCAACGGGTTGGAAATATCTCCAAGAGGAATGAGATGCCTCTCAACATGCTTCTTGAAGTTGAGATTTTCGATGTCTGGGGGATCGATTTCATGGGACCATTTGTCTCATCGTGCAACAACCAGTACATCCTGTTAGCGGTAGACTATGTGTCCAAATGGGTAGAAGTCAAAGCTCTGCCTACAAACGATGCTAAAGTGGTGATAAACTTTCTGCACAAGAACATATTTACCCGTTTCGGAACTCCACGAGCAATAATCAGTGATGAGGGGACACATTTTTGCAATCAGAAATTCACTGCATTAATGGCAAGGTACCGTGTGACGCATCGCGTTGCAACAGCGTATCATCCTCAAACTAATGGTCAGGCAGAAGTCTCCAACAGGGAAATCAAGCGGATTTTGGAAAAGGTGGTGAATCCTTCAAGGAAAGATTGGTCCTTGAAGCTAGACGAAGCTGTTTGGGCATACAGAACCGCGTATAAAACACCTCTGGGTATGTCTCCTTTTCAGTTGGTGTATGGTAAGGCTTGTCATTTGCCTGCCGAGCTTGAGCACAAGGCATACTGGGCTTTGAAGAAATTGAACTTCGACATGAAAGTTGCTGGTGAAAAGAGGATGCTTCAACTGAATGAGCTTGATGAGCTTCGTCTACAGGCTTATGAGAATAACAAGATGTACAAGGAAAAGGTCAAGAGATGGCATGATAGAAGGTTGGTACATAAGACATTTGTACCGGGTCAAATGGTTCTGCTTTTCAACTCTCGGCTAAGACTTTTTCCTGGAAAGCTCAAGTCAAGGTGGTCAGGTCCGTTCACGGTTAAAACAATGTTTTCGCATGGGGCAGTGGAAATTTTTTATAAGTCACCTGATCAGACTTTTAAGGTGAATGGGCAGAGGCTTAAGCATTATCTTGGGGGTACGGTGAACCGTGATAAATTCACCGCTTTTCTTGCCCCAGCATGATCGAGTTACAGAAGGAACGTCCGGCTAAATGACGTTAACGACAGCGCTTCATGGGAGGCAACCCATAGGTTTGGTGTTTTTATGTGTGGTTTGATTTTGCGTGATTTTGTTCAGTTTGCAGGCCATTGGCGAGTTGCAGGATTAGCCTCAGGTTGGAGCTCATTTCCACCTCCTTATTCACTGCCTGAGGAGGGCAGCGATGCCGATAGTTAGGGGAGTTCTCTTTTATCCTTTATCTATACCTTCAATGAGGACATTGAATATTTCAAGTTTGGGGGTGATTTAGGATATTTCATTAATCGAGTCATAATATTGCATATAGTTTCATGTAGTTCATAATATACCATGCTAGTTTTATTTAATTTAATTCATATTGTGCAAAAAAAAAAATTGCATATTCATGATTAGTTGCATATCATATTTTCCTTGATCCCGTAGCGCTTGGCGGTTCCGTTTAGTAGTCAATGATGAATTTGAGTGTGATAATGATGGATAGAAGGCTGATTTAAATACTCATGAATTAACGTGCATGTTGCAGAAACACAATCTTACACAACTCATCATTTTCTTTTGGGGCTAGGTTAAGATCATGCTTGTTTGGTTGTTGAAATTTAATCACCTGATTATATTTGGAATTTTCTTTATTCCCTTGACAGCGTAGAATCACTAAATTTAAGTTTGGGGGAAACCAGGGTTCATGCTAGTTTGTGTGAAATTGTTAATAATGGATATGTGTCAATTGGCTAGTAGCCAGCTCATATTTATATGAGTAGTCTAGGGTTGGAATTGAGAATTCTCATTCCAGATTGCATAAAAAAATGAAAAAAAAAAATGAAAAAAAAATTAAGAAAAAAAGAAAAGAATGAAAAAATGAAAAAAAAATTAAAAAAAATAAAAAAAGAGTGTTTGTGAGTATGTGTGTGTATGCAAAGTTGATCAGGGTGAGCTCTTTAATACTCGAGCAATTAAGTTCTAGGGGACTCAAGCCTAGTGACCTAAGACTTTTCAGGTCTGGGATCCACTAACCTAACGCTCGCTACATGGGTATTATTGTATAAGCCTTTTGGGGTCTCATCCATTGCACGATCAAATAAGCATGTGTGTTGTGTATAGTATTATGCGTCATAGTTGTTAATAAAGCATGAATTCCTGTCTAACTCAAATGATGATAGAGGTGTTTCTAGGTTATGAAGTGTCTAGCGTTCATTCTATTTATAAACTTGTGATTGTCTTGGCGAAGAATAGGTATGGTTTTGATCTAGTGCTAAGAGTATTTCTGATGAGCATTGCACACACGCACGTTTCTGTACTTGTAAATGTTAATATGCTGATATTTAGTCGATCTCTATTTGGAGTTATCACATTCTCTGAGACACTATGCTAAATTGGTTATTGCTTTGCTTATGGGATCCTTGCATCAGTTGCATTCATGCATTAGAGGTAGTTGGGTCTGTTTTCGCTTGAGGACAAGCATCAGTTTAAGTTTGGGGGTGTGATAAGTGGATTTTATATCCACTTATTTTCCGTTAATTGGACCTAGATTGGTTGTTTTTCCTTAAGTATGTTGTGTCTTTTAATTCATTTTTGTTAATCAAGTTTTTGTTGTGCAGAACTCGCAACTTGAGGTATTGTGGCGATAAAAGGCTAAAAACGGTGGATTTCTATCTCAATTTTATCAAGTGGACGGGCTATGAGGAAAAAGAATTATCATAAAGAAATTCTTAGTGATATATTCTTAAAGAGAAAATCCCGGTTGGAATTGATATATTTTTTTCCAAGCAAAAATAGTCTGGTTTCAGATCCTCAAGAGACCGTAATTCACACCTAGACGAGCAATGAGAAAATAGAATTATCACAAAAAGATGGAAAGTGATATATTCTTAAAGAGAAAATCCCGGTTGGAATTGATATATTTTTTTCCAAGCAAAAAGAGTCTGGTTTCAGATCTTCAAGAGACCGTAATTTACACCTGGACGAGCAATGAGAAAATAGAATTATCACAAAAAGATGGAAAGTGATATATTCTTAAAGAGAAAACCCAGGTTTGAATTTATATATTTTTTGTTAAGCAAAAGGAGTCCGGTTCCAGGCCCTCAATAGACCGCATCTTAGGACTTAAAGATATATTTATATTAATAAATATTTTATTTAATTAGGAAATTATATTTTTAAATATCTAATAATATTAGATATTTATTTTTATAATTTCTGGATTAATTTAGTTATTTATTAATATAAATAATACGCTATGCAGTTTAAAAGCAAATTCTTTTCGGAATCGTACATATAAATGAAGCCAGAGTTAATGCATTTGTTTGGAATTTGGAATGATGTGCATGTGCTGTCGGCAAATAATAAAAAAAAAAGAAGAAGAAATCAAATGTCATACACGCGCAGAGTGGCCGAGCAGTAGTGGAAATGGTTGGTGTTATTTACTTTCGGCTAGCTTTTAATTATTTTGTGCTGTGTTATTTCTTTTGCTTTCTTTTGCTTTCTTTTTAATTCTTTTTAGTTTTATTTTATTATTTGGTGTGCTAAAATTTTGCTATAAATAGCCTAGTTCTCAAGCTTGTAAATCACAACAATTTGGAGAGTAAAACATTCTCTCTTGTATTCTCTCTAAGTTCCTTGTAATTTTAGTTTCATTTTTATATACTTTATTTTTTTGCAAATTTAGTATAAGTGTTATTTCGGTTGAAGAAATTACGGGAATTATTCGGAGTGCTCTTTTCTTTCATTGGAAGCTATTTCGGTTCTACTTTCTAACTCTCGTAATTTTCATATTTAATTTATCGCAATTTTTAATTCAGTTATTATTATTATTATTATTATTATTATTATTATTATTATTATTATTATTATTATTATTATTATTATTATTATTATTATTATTATTATTATTATTATGTTTTCATTTAATCCCATGATGACGATTCGTTCGATTATGAACTAATCTCCGTCATGGGATTCTAATGGATTTATTTACGTAATTTAGTAATTCGATGCCTTAATAATTTGTATTATGATAAAAATTCAGATTGCCTAATGTGGTTGCGCTTAATTTATTAGATGCGTAGCTAACGTCTAAATTATTAATTCCTAATGAATGCGAAAGTGGATTTAGGAATTTAGAATTTGTCATGTTAGCATAGGTTCGTAATTGTCTTGTACATTTGCGATAAGTGGTAGGATTTTGGATCACATCATCCTATGTAGTCATAATAAAGGAATTTATTCGTAAACCAATTATGTTTTCAAATCTTATAGACATATAGGGTCTAAGCATAAAAGGTGTCCACGCGACTTCTATCTTTTTAAGTGGATGTTCGTATGGTTTGATATAAGTTAAGGCTGAAAGGCGCTTATGTTAGTTTCGTGTTCCCGACTAGCTTTCGTAAATTATCAAAATTACTTTGAAATTAAGGCATCAATTCTAAATGAAATAAATAATGAAATTAGAATCCCATGTTTTTCTCACATATAAATTTTTATTTAATTAAATTAATTAGTTCGAATTATTTAATATTACTAATTTAATTAATCAATTAGAAAAATACAAAAATACCCCCTTTTGATATTTATTCAAGCAGTTTGTTGTTTAATCATACGTCGTTGCTTAAATATTATTTCTGAACAAACACCAAGTCTCTGTGGGAACGAATTTATTATATTACTTGAGACCGCGTACACTTGCGCAGTTAGTTTTCGAACCAACAGGTGTGTAAATTGAAGAAATCAATTTATGGTCTAAAACAAGCACCGAAGGATTGGCATGATAAATTTGATAATGTGGTCTTGTCTAATGGTTATTTTCTTAACCAAGCAGACAAGTGTGTATATAACAAATTTGATGCTTCTGGTAAAGGAGTTATAATTTGTTTATATGTGGATGACATGTTAATTTTTGGTACTGACCAAAATCAAGTGGATAAAACCAAGAAGTTCTTGTCATCTAATTTTGATATGAAAGACAAGGGGGAGGTTGAGGTGATTCTTGCTATAAGGATCAAGCGTGAGAACAGTGGTATTTCAATTTCTCAATCTCATTATATTGAGAAGATTTTGAAAAGATTTAACTTTAAGGATTGTTCTCCTGTTAGCACTCCTCTTAATCCTAGTATTAAACTCCTACCTAATACAGGTGTTGCAGTATCTCAACTTGAATACTCAAGGGCTATTGGTAGTCTTATGTATGCTATGATAAGCACTAGGCCAGATATTGCCTATGCTGTTGGAAAGCTTAGTAGGTATACTAGCAAACCAAATTCACATCATTGGCAAGCCTAAGCCGAGTGTTCAAGTACTTGAAAGGAACCATGGATTATGGTTTGACATACACTAGATTTCCTTCGGTTATTGAAGGTCATTCAGATGCAAGTTGGATTTCCAATAAGGAAGATCATTCTTCCACAAGTGGATGGGTATTCCTTCTTGGGGGAGGTTCTTTCTCTTGGGAATCAAAGAAACAGAGTTGCATTACTGATTCAACGATGCAATCTGAATTTGTGGCATTATCAACGGCTGGTAAAGAAGCTGAATGGCTAAGAAATCTGATTTATGTGATTCCATTGTGGCCTAAACCGATATCACCCATATCTATCAGATGTGATAGTGAGTCTGCCTTGGCTAATGCTTATAGACAAGTGTTCAAAGACAAGTCTAGACACTTAGGTGTTAGACGTAGCATGATTCGTGAGCTTATCACGCACGGTGTTATATCAGTGGAGTTTATAAGAACTCAACATAATTTAGCCGATCATCTAACCAAAGGGTTGAGTAGAGATCTTGTGCACAAGTCAGCTGTGGGGATGAGATTAAAGTCCATCTAAAAGTCTCTCATGTTGAGATACCCAATTCCCACCTAATATGACATTAGGTGCTGAATTCAATGTGGAAAGCTTAACATCTAGAGATTGGAACACATTAGTATTGTCATCTCAATGTATGTGTTCAGACCTGCATGTTGAGGAGGTTGAAGTTTATCTTCTTAATAGTTCTTTTGAAAAATTGCATATGCAAGTGCGAGAGTAAAAGAACTACCTATTTGAGCATGAAGTTTAGCCGCTTCAAGAAGCTTGGACTTGGCTTTGATATGCTTAAGAAGGATTAGGACACTAGGCTAGTAAAATATAGTGTCAAGTAAGAACATTTGAGAATGTAAATTTATGTGTATATTATCTTCATGTATTCGCTATGAATAACAAAGGTTCAATCTATAGTGACACCTTGGTATTCGAATATTTGGAATGTGTAATATACTAATGTGAAATTCAATCGTCACGATATTTCATTTATGCATAAGTTTGTTGTGATTTTGTTTAGTTAATCGTGGATTACGCTAAAATGGGGGAGGATTGTTGGATATTTTAGTGTAATTGGATTGATTAGTTGATCAATGTAATCGTAATATTACATCCAACTAGTAGGGAGAGTGCGGAGTGCATGCTTTGTTCGAGTTATTATGATTTTGGTATTATTGCTTATGAGGCATGTTCATTGACATTAGACGCACCTGTTGGGATGCTTATGAGGCATGTTCATTGGCATCGGACACACCTGTTGGGATATGATGTGTCTATTGGTATTAGACAAAACTATTAGAATAAGATGTGTACGTTGGCAAAAGACACATCTTGAGATGTGTGTGTTGGCAAAAGACACATCTTGAGATGTGTGTATTGGCAAAAGACACGTCTGTTGACATCTATATATAGGTGTTGCATTGATCATTTTCAATACATTGATTCATTTGAAATTCACAACAAACATACATTCTCTTCTTGCAGAATTTCTGACTTTATCCGATTGATTTATTTGGGTAAACCACAAATAACTTCAATCTGAAAGTGTTCACATGACTTCAGAAAAATCCAAGTTACTACCATATTTCCCCTACAATAGTCGTGGACCATCGTCCTTTGGTGATTTGAACTCTTCTCGTAGAACAGAACACATGACAATGGAGTAACGAAAGGAACTTACAATGAACACACAAGTCCCACAACGGTTTAAGGTATTTTGGCAAAAGTTTTACCATCCAGCGATGCGTCTCAAAATGTGAAGGAAACAAGATGTAAATCACTATATCAAAATAAAACTAACCATCTTAAGCATTAAGGTCCTTCTAAATGTTTCATTCTTGTATATAAACAAATAAACATGACTTACATGAGAGTGATGTACCGATCAATGGTATGGAATTGTCGTCTCTAAATGTGTCTACATAGGTGGACCTTACACTAATGTTGATTTCTTGTAGCTTGATTACAAAACAGCAACAATTAGTGAAGTTGGTATCCTAATTATTTTTATAAGCAAATCGGAGAGAGCCACCTAGTTTATTTTCCTTTCTTTAAATGCATTGTATTAGAGAGATGTCATGCATGCGAGACTCTGTGATCATCATATAAAGGAGAGTGTGAGAACCATGTGCAAGACGTGAAATATAACATGGATATGTATATAGAAATAGAAGAACATATAGGGCATGACCAGACAGGGAAATGCAGCAGCTACCTCCATTCCCAGAAAATGGAGGACTCGTGTCACATGATATATGGTAACAAAAATCCTTGTCCTTTGTGTTGGGACCATTATTTTGTTATGATTGAGTCTACTTTGGTGATACATGGGCATATTGGGATGGCCACAATATGTCTAACTCTTTCAAGTATATGTGATTTGGCCTAAATGCATCATGAAAGCAAGGCTAGAGCTACAAAACAATTTAGAAGTGGCTCCAAAAAGTAATCTCAGAACTCCAAAAAAAAAAAAAAAAAACATTACAGGGTTACTGGCATATGTCTATCCGTCTGTAACAAAACTTAATTGCTACAATCAGACACCTGAAAAGAATCAAACCCGTGGATAGAGTGAAAAAAGATTTAGTACCGCTAGAACAATAATAGTTCTTTTATAATAAGGCCTACTATCCGCTATAAGTTAAAAAGATTAAATTTTGGTGGTTTAAAAAAAAAACAATTCAGAATCACACTGCACAGTCTGACTACAACATCAATGCATAAGCATTTCGACTATGATGCTGTAAACTTTGATATAAAGTAAATCATTGTGTTGGATGCTGATAAAGAACAAGCAGACTAGGCATATTATCTTTGCCACCTGCTAATGCTTGCAGATGATCTTATTACCATTACTGCAACAATTTGTTCAAGCCAGCAGTATAACGATGCACGAGTTAGTTTGCCAATCGCATCAACTTTGTGAATCAAAAACAAAATTTCTTCTGAAATCACTGGATTTTAAACAGGACTGAAAATCAATACAAAATCACCCGTCTTTGAAAAGCACACCTTCATTTTCAGGGGACACCAGATATCTTCTCTACGAAACCCTTGATATCAAAAGCATCTGGCTTTGTCTTTGTTATGACACCCTGTGGAAAAAAGAGCTAACAAGCTTATAATCCTTGCAATGCATGGATTTTCTAAGGTAAGTAAACATACTCACTTCTCCCGCTTGAACAGCAGGAGTGAGGATACGCAGCCTTACCCCTACCCAAATGAGTAGAGAGACTGTTTACATTCAATGACCCCCGGCATGTTGTATAAGAGAGTTGAACCCATGACCATTTGGCGGCGAGTTGAGAACCTAACTACTGAGCCAACTCGATTTCTTAATGCATGAAATTTTATAAATATATTAACTTGAAATTTATTTAAACATAAATGCGCTAAAATTTAATTTCTTTGGGTATTTTTATTAAAACATACGTCGTTATCAATTTATCAAACATAAATGGTAAAAATTATGTAGCCGTCAAGTATTAAACAGTTGATCTTTCACTAAGATTTAAAAGATATGTTAATTTTTGTAGTTTCCATGGTTCACATTCTAAACAATTAGAGTGCATAAATAAGTATTATAATATATTATGTTGCTGTTAGGACTTAAAACCCTGGATGTCTAGTGGTACTTTGGAAAATATCTCTTCTATGCTTATAACATACTAGATATAATGAACAGTCTGCTGTGACACACTGATATGGTATGTTCACCGACCTAACTGTATTTGGAAAAAAGATGCAGAGAATTGGAGAGAGGACCTTTTCTGTAATGACACCACTTATCAGGTTGGCCGGGGTGACATCAAAAGCAGGGTTCCACACAGAGATTCCAGATGCAGCAACTTGCTCACCAAGTCCACCACGCGAGTTAAGTAATTCTTTGGAAGATCTTTCTTCTATAACAATATCTTGTCCAGAAGCAAGTGAAAGATCAATAGAAGTCAAGGGTGCTGCGACATAAAATGGAATATTATGGTACTTAGCACCTAGGGCAAGGCTATATGTCCCAATCTTATTTGCAGTGTCACCTGAAAATTAAGTTAACTTTTAGGTCACAATGGGTAGCTAACTTTATTAAATTAAGCATCAATCATCCAAATAATTAATAATAGAAAATTAACTATCAATATCTGCAACTTGATTACCATTGGCAGCCACGCGATCAGCTCCAACTATGACAGCATTTACTCGTCCAGCATTCATTAAAGCAGCTGCAGCAGAATCTGCTATAAGAGTAGCAGGAATATTATCATGCACCAATTCGAACGCTGTCAATCTGGATCCCTGCAAAATTAAGAAAAAAAATCAAGTCTGAACGCATATTCAAAAATATATTAATAAGATTGTGTTGGTAATATGGTCATAGCAATTTTGTTCTTGAATTTTCATCACAGAGATGCTGACTATAATACTAACCAAGTATTGTTGTGCAATGACGCAACTTATAGACACCATATAGAGTAACAATAGTTAAAATTTGTAAGTCTTCATTACTCCTATAATGTGCATGATGGATGATCTTTGAATGTAAAACACTTCGTAAACCAGTAGATCCAACAAACAGATGAGATATTATAATATTATACTTTCCATCAGAACTTCCAGGTATTTCCCATATGATAAATATTCAATGGAAGGGAAGGGTTAATGTGGAAGGTCATATACACTGTACGGTGTATAAATCATTAATGTAAAAAAAAATTTCCAGGATGTGCATATCATTAGAATGCAATATAAGTATGCAAGTGTATACAAATTAATTTCCATATATTCTACAAAAGTACATTGTTGCATATGTTCTGTATCTGTGAGCACTAAAGGTCTATACCTTTCTTTATATCATATTAGAATATAACTAGAAGCTATCAGAATGTTATCATCAATAACAACCACATCAGTACATGAATTGGTCCTCTCGGTAATAGTTGTCAATTGTGCAGGGGAGGCACTTAACATATATTTACTAAATAAATACAGCTGCTAAGAATGTGATAATGAGACAACAGCTTATGGAGATCTTGAACTTAATGCGGAAGGGAATTATAAAAATATAATTGTTAAACAAACAAGTGTCTTATAGAAAGTCTTATAATTTCAGTTGCACTGTCAATCTGAAAAATAAGTGATCACTGGTAGATTATTGCTACCATCACTCAATCAGATAACTAGCAGGCCAGAGATAAATTATGTCCTTACCTAAATAATGCAGCTACACAGGAAAAAAGAAGTTGAACATGCATGTATACCAACTTGATTTAGGGATAAGTTCTTGAATAGTAACACTCAAACAACAGAATTATTCATAGATTACTATTTTAATCGTTCAAGTAGAGGAGAGTATTTCAACATTCTTCCTCCACAACGTAGAAGCTCAAGTTTATACGTGTTACAGACTCACTTGATTGAAGGGGCGTGTTTCGGTACAATATGCACTTTCTAATGATCCATCTGCATGAAGTGATCGAATCACACCTAGGGCAGTCCCGTAGCCAGCTGTTGCAAGACTGCAAGCGTGATTAGAAATTAGAATAGATGTATACTAGTTGCTTAATCCCTGAAAATTCCCCTACGCATTTGCTATCTAACAAATTTCATGATACAGAGGATTGAGATAGACATGATGAAGAGAGATAGAGGGAGGCTACCTTCCGGTGTTGCAATGAGTCAGAATAGAGACCTTCTTAGACTCTTTGAGGTTTTGAACAAGAAAACTAGCTCCATATGACCCAATTGCTTTATTGGAAGCAACATCATCCTCCAGCATAATTTCAGCAGCTTCAATATATGCCTATGCGGATAAAATTTGGTTACTGAGAGGGACAGAAAATGATAATTGATTGAAACACTACACATGTCAATGAATCTAACCATCGGGTGAAGTTGGACTAGGACTATTAAAAGGTAATCTTATACTTTCTCTCAATAGGCCTTAAAACTATATTTATAACAGATAAAGTAAAATATTAGTATTTCATAATCATTAACACAAAAATAAGAACTACCTGAAAGACAGCATTGGTTTCTGAAGCAGAGGAAACAGCCTTCATTATGATTTCTTTAAGTTTAGTCGCTGCATCTGAAAGATTCACTGCTGTTGGTCGGCTAAAAAAAGACATATTAGGTATCAGCTCTAGTTTAGGAAACTCTATCCCTGCAACGCCATTTTCTACAATACTTCATTACAGCTACACCTTGCTACCTATTGTGCTTGGTGACAATTAGCGTACATGTTCATTACCTTGAGACTAAATATTCCAACTTCTTTGACAGAAAAGATGCTGCATCAGCAGGAGATCCATTGAAAGCATCTAAATTAGATACTTCTACTGCTAATGATAGGGCAGCAGCTATAGCAATTGCAGGTGCCCCACGAACCACCATATCTCTGATTGCTTCCCTGATTCAATATGGGATCTTAAGTGGATATGACATGACAAAAAATACATACAGAACGGGAAAAAATTGTAAGAAATAATTCACCAAATTACTAACATAATATTAAAAATTGGTACAAACTTCTCAAGGAAATCACTTGTCAGCCAGGATTCCAACAATATACAAGTATATAAATTAATCTTAACAGTGACAGCTGGGCATAAGCTAGATCAACAATATAAAATTTGTTGCTTTTTAGTTATAGGTATCTCCAAAAAGCATATTATTTTCCTTTAGTGTTCCCCTCACTCATACTACACAGCAAGTAGATAGTAAAACCTAATTCATAAAACAGAAAAACACTCACCCCGATGTTATTATCATTCTGAAGCATCTCACTGATTAAGTGTATGCAATAATTTGTAATAAGACTCCAAGAACAAAAGCACATTTGGTTATTTTGAATGCAAGAAAAATTATATCAAAGAAGATAAAACAAATTTAAGCATAACTCAAAAATAAAATAAAGTGAATCTAAGATCAGATTCTTGAACCATCCAACCCATTGGACACATTAATTTGGATCAAAATAATCCACCCCCCCCCCCCCTTAATAGTTAATACTCAGAAAGTATATATTAAAATCAATGTAAAGAACAATCGGCATGTCCAAATCCCAAATGTAGTACAAAGATCAAAACTATCAGTTGTCGAAAACACGGAACACAACATAATGCAAAAGAATAATAAGTAACTTAATCCATTCTACATGTAAATGTGCAAGGGAAAACGCAAGAAAACATGTTATTTAGCAAAAACGTTGCGAAAAAGGAGGAGAGGAGAAAGAATACCATCCATCAGTAGCACCATGAATATCCAAATAGACAGTTTCAAGTGGAAGTCTTCTCTGGTAAACAAACATATAATATAAACACTTCAAGTTAGATAGAGCAAGAGCAGGATACATACATACAAACACAAAAACAACAAAGAAACAAACATGTTTAAGGATAATGGAAGAAAGGGATACCTGGTCAAGTAACTGAAGTGAACCACGTTTGTAACGAATAGACTGGAGAGAGTTGGTTTCTGCTGCCATTTCCTAAATTTTTGTAACAACTGAAATTTAGATAGCACGGCAATATATTTGAGATTAATTAGTTGGCTGTAACTAAAATCAAGTGAACCAAGGTGCTTACGCCGACTTACTATTGGGGGAAATTATTGGCGACAAGACGGTGTAATTGTTACGCGCCGCCTAGTCATTTTCCACCTCTCAGCTATTCCCTACTTTAGTTGCGGTGCCTTTTTCTTTATTCCCATTCTTATTATATTAACTTATAACCTGTGCACCGCTCCTTTTTTAATATTTATAATTATATAATTTTTTTAATTTTATATGTTATTAATTGACGTATCAAATTGTTCTTAAAAATTTGATATATATGTAAGATTTTACACGTTCCATTTTATATTTATATTCTATCTTTTTAAAATTTGATTTGAACGATTTTACTGCTCAGGTGAAATAACAAAATAATCTTTAATTTAGTGAAGGCTTAACAGTTATTTTTCAATTAATTCTATGCAGAAACAAAAGAGAGAAGAAGTTGACTACTCCTTCCATCCCGATTTAATTATCCACTTTATTTTTTGCACGCATTTAAAGTTGTAAATAAAATATAGTTCCATAATTTTGTTTAAATTTTCTTTTTTCTAAATAAAAATTTAGATACTAAACTTTTATACAAAAAAAAAAAGAGAAAATTTGAATACGATTTGTGGAACTATATTTTATTTACACCTTAAAATGCGTGCAAAAAGTAAGGTGGACAATTAAATTGAGATGGAGCAAATATTTTTTACGTTGAAATTCTATTCGATTTATGAATTCTACTTATAATTTGTTTTGATTATCAAAATATCCTTGTTATTATTTGAAGACAATTCTACTAACAACCAAATACAATTTATTTATTTATTTTTTTTGACAAGACTAACTTTCACGTTCATAAATTGTACCAAGATACAATGATCGGAATAAAGGAGTATCCTTCGTTCCAGAAAGTCCATTATCTAACCGAAAGGCACGCATGTTGCCTCCGGACATTTAGACAATAATACCTTCAAGTCTGAAAGAATGCACCCACAAAAAAGAGCCTCGTTAAAACCCCACATGAGCAAAACCCTATGGAAAAAAAACTCAAGGGGGAAAAAGAGTGCCCTCAAAAACAAGAATACATCTTATACAAAGTGATTACTAAAAAAAAGACTAGAACTTCTTTTTGCTTTTGTGAGTCCCCATTGCTATCAGTTCAATCTCATTCCCGACTTCAACTATTTCCTTTTCCTTTCTTCAACTATCTCCTTTTCCATCCAAGTAAATCTGAAAGGTCACCAAAACCATATACAAATCGAGAAAACTAAGTTAATACAAATACATAAGTTTGAGCTAAAACAAAAAATATATAATATTATAATATTTAATAATAAATCCTATACGATGATAAGATATTAATAGAAAAAATAAGTATAAATATAATCTAACCAAAGGGGTCCCTTTGGTTAGACCTCTATTAAAATACAAATTAAAAATTTGTAAAATTAGAAAAGATTCGTTATTATTACATTTAGATAAAATAATAAAATAACTAAAATTGAATAGATTGTAATACTTTTTTGAAAACAAAAATTAATAAATAAGATATATTTAAACTGCAACCAAATATAAAATAAAACTACGATATATTAAAAAGATAATGTATAAATTATAAAAATTCGTCAAACGGACGACCGATAATATTCGTCAAACGGACGACCGATAAAATTATTCGTCAAACGGACGACCGATAACAAGTCATTCAAGAAGCCTACTCCGTAATTAGCACAAAACCTCCATATAAAATGGAACAATAGAATCCATGACTCCTTTACTTCTAAAAGCTAGTCAAATCCTTAAATATTTGAATACAATTTAACAATAAATAAATTAATACTACCAGACTTGCCAATAAACAATTTTCAAACCAATAAACTGTTTATTATAATTATGACAATTAAAGGGTCATCACAAAAAATAAATATTTAATATTGACAGTTACAAAAAAATCTATATGAATATAAGACCCAATAAATGCCACTAATTAAGCAATTAAATTTAAATAAAGCACATTTAAAATTTAGGCAATTATGCAAAACGAGTCACTAAAATTATGCGCAAAAATAACTCTCATTTATATGCATTAAAAACCAACCATCACCACCATCACCCACGGTGGCCACCAGCCGGCAATGGCGGCGACTTCATCACCCACTATAACGAAGCCCAAATCAACAAGAGAACATACTAGCTACTAATAATCACAAAAATCCAATTGCAAAATTAAACCCTACATCTAAATCAAACACCTTTAAGAACACTGATCTATATAAATCAGTACACACAACTATAATCTATATAAGACAATACTAAAAACCCAAATACGCTAAACCCACAAAATTAATCAAAACCCACAAATTAAAAAAGGATAATTGATAATATAACGTATGAACATATGATAATGAAGATAGTATGAAGTGAGGAGAGATCGCAGGCAGATAAAACGCAAGAGAGATAGATACAATTGTATAAGAGTAAAGTTAAAAAAGAAGAAAAGATACTGATTCATTAGTTGATCCATTTAGACGACGGCGGCGACATCGACGGAACGGTGGCGGCGGAGAATAGCCTCAAACCTAAACTGCTTGAATAGTGAACAAGAACCCGCTTGTTGGATAGTTAATTGTTAACCAAATACAATTTTAATAATAAATGTAAGAGTGATTTTTTGCAAAACTTTGATAATCTGTAGTGATATGGGTGAAAAATAATCCCTAAAGACATAAATAATATAATATTTATTGGCTCATAAATAAGGCCAGAAATCCTAGTTGGGCATTAAATTCGTAATTAATGATTAAGCCCAAAAGAACAGCCCAAACCGGGGACGCCCGGTATAAGCTTGTTTCTAACATGGGCCTGATCCACAAACCGGGAACGTTCTAGAAACAAGGAACGTTCTAGAATATCCCTGGGATAAGATGTAGCCTCCAAGGCACCTAATTCGACATGGAAACTAACTCCCACAAGGAAGGAGTCCAGAACCTTCCTCAATGACGCTGACTTGTCCACCAAGTCTCCGAATCCTACTGTTAGGTCCCAAAGTATCGTAGAAGGGGGGGTTGAATACGATACTATAAAAATTAAAAATAATTTTGAGAATATATCATTATTGATAATAAACTCGAAGGGGTGTTACAACTTCTAATCCAATGGATTAGCTTCAAAATTAGAACACTCCTAAGGATAGTTTAGGCACGAGGACCTTCTACCCGACACTGCCTGAAAGTGGGCTAAGCCGACTTTCCTACTAGACGGACTATCTAGCAGCTTACACAGAAAATATATGAGAGAGAATAGAGAGTTGTGTGTTGAGGTGTGTTTTGAAATGAAATACAACAGGCCTATTTATAGATTTTTAGAAAGTTACTATGCAGCTAATATAAGTAACTGATTACGTATATTTCTGCTGACTGCTGCCTGCCTAACACGCCTTTTCAACAAACCTGCTGAATTCAATTCTTCTGCTTCTTTTTCAATTTCAAAGTTTGATTTTTAATTCATGTGGGCCCCACATGTTTCTTACTTTATGAATAGTACTTTGGGTACTATTCACATGAATAGTAACTTCGGTTACTATTCACCCTATTTGAATAGTGATTCCGGTGAATAGTAATTCTGGTGTGAATAGTGATTTCGGTTACTATTCATTTTTCCTCTTATTTTTGACATCCTTAAATATTCAGCTTCTGAAATGGAGGATATCAACACTGCTCTCAATCCTACCTCTTTAACAGTTTTTCTGAGTTAGATACTTCGATTCCTTTGTGAAAATGTTGACGCCTAGTGCAACTGGTCTGGTTCACAGACGACTAACATTCACTCGTGGTCTTCGTATCATGTCTTTAAGAATACTGCCAAGAATTGTGCAACCATAAAAACTTTAACACTGGAATCTTTTGGTCCTTCAACTGAATCATCTGTACATCTTATTTTGTCACTGAGGCTTGATCATTTTAATGAACTTCTTTCAGCGACTTGATCCTTGTTGGTGCCTGTTCTTCAAATTTCACGATCCCTGTATAGAGTTTATTATTTATATTTTATCCTAGTTGAGTTATATATGTCCTCTATTACATATTACATTTTTATGCTTTACAATCTCCCCCTATTTGATTGTCAGGGTTTGACAAACAAATTCCTAGAGGATAACTCAACTGATACAACAAAAAATAAAATACAAAGATAAATAATATAAACGTACATTCTGGATCATATATATATTTTCCAGATTTCCAAGTGCAAGACAATTGTTCCTCTAGACTGAACATATCTTCAAGTTTTGCCTTGCTTTATTTTCACATAGCACGAATACTTCCATTTAGCTTTTCCTTTCCCAAGATAAAGTTAATTCCGTGTCAACAACCTTTTCCTTGCCTTTATTACGCCTAGTAGCTTCTTGGTCATCCACCTTCTCCCCCTCAGTTGGGTTATCCTCCAAGATAGTAGGATGTGGAGTTGGTAATTTAGACGAAGCTGTCTTCACCAAGGAATTAATTGCATCTGGGCTGCCATGGAACTTAATTGAACCTGGAATGCATTATGTTGAATAAGTTGCAAATTTTTGATTTCTGCAATGGACTTACAGATATTTGGCAACTCTTTCTCCAATTTTTGGACCCGTGTAAGGAGTCTGCTGTATTCCTTTCTGGTTATAGGTGCATGTGGTTGAGTAGGTTGCTCACTCGTATGTTCTGCAGGTGTTTCACTCAACACTCTATATTCACTCGGTTTAGTGGTTTGGGTGACACTTATATGTTCTGTTCGTGTTTCCCTCAACTCTCCTCCAGAGCTTCCACCGATATGTGTACCTGCAAATGAAATCATCCTAGCCCCTTTTTCAGAGGTCACGGATGGTGCAATGAAAGTTCGTGAGCTTCCATCCTCGCGTGAAGCGAATTGCCGACCACTGGTAAATAGTGGTAAATCTCGAAAGAGATCCAGAGATTTTTCCTCTGGGAGGTTAAACTTGAATCGATTAAATGGCACAAAACCCAAGTTTCCCTCGTATGTCTGTGAAGACACTTGGTTCATAAAAGAACCACCTACCGATGGATCTTTCCGTAAAATGGAAGATTCACCAGCAGTTATTGAGGTAGGTAATTCCACCTCGGATGCTTGTGAAGGCATTTGATCTTTAGAAATATCATCAACCACTCTTATGTTCCGTGAAATGGAACTCAAGATAGTTGCTCCCGTCAATTCATCCTCATTTACATTTTCACTCATTTGACAAGGAAGAATTGTTTCCCTAACAGTTAGAGTTACCTCAGGTTCATTTGGTTTACTTCGTTTAGAATGATGTAGAGCTGCTGATGTAACTAACTCCTTATGTGGTGCTGCTGAGGCACTATCTCCCTCAAAAGTGTTGATAGTTGGTCGTTTAAGTGACAATTGAGGTGTAGGAGTTTGTTGTGTTTGTGTTTACATTTGTAAAATGGGCTCTTCGACCTGTGTTAGAGTCGGTGGGATTTCCTGCTCTTGGTCGGGTAAGATGGCCACTGGGGGCTGTAGAAACTGTATTTCCTGTGACACAACAAGGAATACAAAGGTTGGAATAGCAGGGATTGAAATATTACCTTGTCGTATACCTGCTCTCACTGGTCTTGGTAACAACGGAAGTGGGACAGTCTTTAGATATTCAGTTAGGACTATAGGCACATCCGTATAGTTCTTCTTGCTTATGTAATAAATTACATTCGTCTTCATGTAAGAACATTCCACCTTTCGACCATTTTCTGAGTGTACCCTGTCTTCATCATTCAAAAAATCATTTAATATTAGCTGTAGAAACCTTGGATATAGACATTTGACGTTTTGAGTCTGAACATCTCTTGTTCCCAAGTGTTTCATCTTTAAAATGATTTGACCAAGCACTATTTTTCCAAAATTAATCCTCAAATTATTGGCAACCGCATACCCTATTTTTTGAATAAATTCAGGTATCCGATCTAGATTTGTTTTATCTGAGGAAAAAACATGGCCAAGAATGTGAAAGAAGAAATTCCAGTACTAGGTTAGAAATGTTCTAGAGATATTACCAGTATTGAAATTGCCATCTTGGTACCTTATAAAACAAAAGAACATTTCAATCTGTTCAGGTGTAGGATCAGAAATGAGATTTTCCATAGGAAAATGGAGAATTCGATTAACATCTCGTTCAGTGACCCTAATCGACCTACCAAACAGTCGATATGTGAATGCACACCCGTCCTGTCCAGAAGTGTTAACCGCACTGCAATATAGTTCACGTAATGCATCATGGTTAAGCTGCACTGGTGTAACTAAAGCATAGCGAATTAATGAATGTTCATTCAGAAATTGTGCCCAAGCCCGAAATTGCTCATCATAGATGGTTTCGATTTACTGAATGGAAGTAGGATTAGCTTTAGCAATAACAAAACTTCCCTGCAATGCCATTTTCAAAACTTTGAGGAAAAACAAGGGTTAGTTTTTATAAAGGATGATGTATAAAGAAAGAATATAAAATCTGATATAAAAACCACCAGCTAGATTGACAGATCTTTCCGATCAAAGCTCGAAATATTCAGCAATTGTGTGTATATGCTCTGTGTATCTGAAAAATGATGATGTTAAACACAAACAAAAACTCATCATTTATAAGGTTTCAAGGTTCAGTGGGTTAGGTGAAATAGTGACAGGTTTTGTTTAAAGAATTCAAACTCTCTACAACAAGTGGTAAATTGTCAACCATGTTAGGTAGCCACCTTTCATGAATTCAACAATGGAGGCTAACATCTTATCACCGAAACCTGTCAGCCGACCTATCAGCCTATACACATATACATATATTTAATACTTCTAATTATTATGGATTTAAATATAATCACGCAGTAAATTAAGAATTAATCCACAATAATAAACCTACAATTAAATAGACATAAAATTAACAAAATATCATTAATTGATATATGTCAATAAAATATTTATTTAATTATGCTACAGTGATATCTCCAGAATAATCCTGCAGATAATCAAATAAAACAAACAAAATCCAGAGAATGAAATTCACTGGCTGCAACAAATTGAACAGACATTTTAAAAGATCATGTGAAATTTAACATACCAAGCTCACTTACCAACCTTGAAAAGGTTGCTTCATCCAAAGCTTTAGTAAAAATGTTTGCCAACTATTTTTCACTAGGAACAAAATGCAGTTCCACAGTGCCTTCCATCACATGCTCCCTGATGAAATGGTATCTGATGTCTATGTGTTTGGTTCTAGAATGCTGCACTGGATTCTGTGATATTGCAATTGCACTCGTGTTGTCACAGAAAATTGGGATCTTTTTAACTTTAACTCCATAGTCAAGTAGTTGATTTCTCATCCATAGAATCTGTGAACAACAACTCCCAGCTGCTATGTATTCAGCCTCTGCAGTTGAGGTAGATACTGAGTTCTGCTTCTTACTGAACCATGGGACCAGCTTGTTTCCCAAGAATTGACAGGTTCCTGTGGTACTTTTTCTATCCATTTTGCAACCTGCATAATCTGCATCTGAGTAACCAATTAGATCAAAACCAGAATCTCTAGGGTACCAAATGCCAAGGTTTGGTGTTCCCTTGAGATATCTGAAAATCCTCTTAATAGCTACCAAGTGAGATTCCCTAGGATCAGCTTGAAATCTAGCACATAAACATGTAGCAAACATAATATCAGGTCTACTAGCTGTTAAGTATAAAAGAGATCCAACCATGCCCCTATAGCTTGTCATGTCCACCTTCTTTTCTTTAGTATTCAGTTCAAGCTTAGTGGCAGTGGCCATGGGTGTTTTTGCAGAAGAACAATATGCTAAATCAAACCTTTTTAAAAGATCATGATTCCGAGAATATATCTTTATTGATAATAAACTCGAAGGGGTGTTACAACTTCTAATCCAATGGATTAGGTTCAAAATTAGAACACTCCTAAGGATAGTTTAGGCACGAGGACCTTCTACCCGACACTGCCTGAAAGTGGGCTAAGCCGACTTTCCTACTAGACGGACTATCTAGCAGCTTACACAGAAAATATATGAGAGAGAATAGAGAGTTGTGTGTTGAGGTGTATTTTGAAATGAAATACAACAGGTCTATTTATAGATTTTTAGAAAGTTATTATGCAGCTAATATACGTAACTGATTACGTATATTTCTGCTGACTGCTGCCTGCCTAACACGCCTTTTCAACAAACCTGCTGAATTCAATTCTTCTGCTTCTTTTTTAATTTCAAAGTTTGATTTTTAATTCATGTGGGCCCCACATGTTTCTTACTTTATGAATAGTACTTTTGGGTACTATTCACATGAATAGTAACTTTGGTTACTATTCACCCGGTGTGAATAGTGATTCCGGTGAATAGTAATTCCGGTGTGAATAGTGATTCCAGTTACTATTCATTTTTCCTCTTATTTTTGACATCCTTAAATATTCAGCTTCTGAAATGGAGGATATCAACACTGCTCTCAATCATACCTCTTTAACAGTTTTTCTGAGTTAGATACTTCGATTCCTTTGTGAAAATGTTGACGCCTAATGCAACTGGTCTGGTTCACAGACGACTAACATTCACTTGTGGTCTTCGTATCATGTCTTTAAGAATACTGCCAAGAATTGTGCAACCATAAAAACTTTATCACTGGAATCTTTTGGCCCTTCAACTGAATCATCTGTACATCTTATTTTGTCACTGAGGCTTGATCATTTTAATGAACTTCTTTCAGCGACTTGATCCTTGTTGGTGCCTGTTCTTCAAATTTCACGATCCCTGTATAGAGTTTATTATTTATCTTTTATCCTAGTTGAGTTATATATGTCCTCTATTACATATTACATTTTTATGCTTTACACCTACCATAATTCTAAGGCTCCCGCAGCCTATATAAGGGCCTGACCCCTCATTCTCAGAACTACGTCTTGGCTTGATTCTCAACTCTGAGATACGTTGGCATCTTGTGAGGACCCGAATTAGGTCACGAAAACGCAAGCGCAACCATTAAAGCACGAAGCTCACGAACCCTAGCCGCAATTTGATAACCTTACTTTTTATTCCACAACACGTAGTCTGGTCCTCCGTACGACAAAATAAATAAAAACCGTTAGATTTAAAATTAGTAGATGAAAATCGTTGGATCAAGCATAAAAAAAATTAAAATTTTTATATGTTATAAAATAAAAAGTGTATTTATATTGAAATACGTAAAGGCTTATATCAATGATTTAAATCATATATAATTAGTTTTTCAACATTGAATAGCATTATCAATGTAGGACTTCTACATTGAATATGATTAATGTAAAATTCGTAATTATATTTGCTCTTGAGATTCTGAGTGCTTCCATTTGAATAATAATTATTACTCATCACTAAATTAAAGATAATTTTATGAGTTTCGCGTGGATTGTAAAATCAGCCAAATCTGATTTCTAGATCCCAAGATAGAGCCAAAATAGTAAATATGAATTTTTTTAATACTAATAAAAACATAAATAAAATTCAATTCTAATACAACTTTTTTCAATAATATATACTTTCAGATTATAATTCTTTTTAAAATTCAGTTATAATACAACCTTTTTTTAATTATATCCTTTTTAGATTATAATTTTCTTTTTAAAATTTACTTCAAATGCAATATTTTCTAATTATATCCTTTTTAGATTATAATTTACTTTTTAATATGATATAATCTTGATCGTCCTATTTTGAAAAATATTAGATTCGACGGTTGCGATTATTTTGGCAGTACAATGACCAAAATTATGGATAAGATCCCTCTTACGCTTATTATGTATAAAGATATAAAGGATATAATTATTAGTTAACATGTATTTTTATATTATAAATTATTTTGTAAAAAATGTATATATGTAACTAATAATAAGTTATTTATTGACTTTTTTGTTACATTTTATTATTACCTGATTTTTTTCAAAATTAACGTAAATTATATGAACATATGAAATACAGAAGACAAACATGATTTTTTATTTTTGAACCGGAACTATTTAGTAGTTAAATGTAGGTTTGATCTATTTAGTAGTTAAAGATAGGTTTGATTTAGATAGTTTCACGAAATCCAGGGCATAGTAGTTTTCTGTAGAAGATATGAGGGCTGCATCGTGCTTAGCAATTTTTTAATGCTATCTTGTAAACTAAATTTTCGGCATGTACTAATATCAAATTTAATACATGGTTAATGAGTTTCTAATATTAAATTAATAGATGATCAATGAGTTTTGAAAAGTGAATTTTATCATATGTTTTATTAATATATTTAAAGTTATAAATATTAAATTTAATTAGTATGTTGTTAGTGAGAGTCAAACCCTTGACCTATGGTAGTACTCGCTTATTATCTCTCTTACTTTTATTATATAATAGGATATAATTCTTCATAATCCAAGTAAAAAAAAAAGTACTGTTTTTCTATTTATTTATTCATTAATAATAATTATAATATCGTAAATTTTATACGAGTAAAAACAATAGTATAGATGGGAATGGGTGAGCATAAAAAGGATATATTATATTTATTACAATTTATTATAATTTATTATAATATTATTAATAAATACATATTATTATTTATTATTTATAATTATATATTATATTTTATAAATTTTAAAATGCATAAGTTGTAATGATAAATCATGAATGATATTGTGGGCTTTATATTTGATTACATGGGACTCTGCTCCATAGATGAATACCTGGGGCTTTGTTTGGGATTGCTGTTAAAAATTGGTGTGCTGTTAGAAAAAGTGCTGGTAAAAAAAGTGCTTGTAAAAAGCTGAAGACAGTTTGGTAATATTTTGATATGTGCATGTTTTGATGTAAAAATATATTAAAAATAATGTTTTTGATGAGGTTTGATGTTACCGCAAAAGCTGAAAAGCAGCTTTTTTTCAAAATCATGGGGGGACCTGCTTTTTCTAGAAGCAGCTTTTAGGCCAAAAGCACTTTTCAAAAAAACAGCTTTTAAATTTTACCAAACACCTTTTCTGCCGCTTTTCAGAAATAAGTTGTTGTTGCTCTCTGTAACAGCAATCCCAAACACACCCATAACAGTCTGTGTACTTTGTTGCTTCCTTTATTTTTCTTGAAACTGCGTGTAAGTGCTTGTATGTGTATTATTGTGTTCATAATTCAATTCTTTCTAACTTAGCTCTTTTCCCAGCCTTAAAAAATGATTATGGAAAACAAATTTAAAGTTGTTTTGTTTTTTCGGTTTTATAACCAAAACCGAACCGAAAGCAACCGAACCGAGATTTTTGAAACTGAAACTGAACCGTGCGATTCGGTTGCGGTTGCGATTTTCGATTTTTAAAACCAAAGATATGCGATTTCGGTTTCGATTTTACCCAAAAACTGAGCCGAACCGAACCGTGCTCTCTCCTAGGAGTTGGCATCCGAGGGAAGCTAAAGCCATTAGCCTTAAGGAAGTGCTTTCCTGGGCTAAGTTACTAGGGCTTAACTGTTGCATATTCGAGACAAATTCAAAAATGTTAGCTATGGCTTGTAATGGTCGAGGAGGAGAGTCTTATTTTTATACCATTGTTTTTGAATGTATCCAGGAATTGAAGCACTTTGATAATGTGCTAGTAGATTTTGTGTATTCATTTGCGAATTATGTGGCTCATTTGTTAGCAATTGTTGTGCATTTTATATCAGGTCTAGGAGAGTGTTACCGCTTATTTTATTAATCATGTACTCGAAAGTGATAATTTTTAAGTAATGCAAGCACCATTTGCTTAAAAAAAACAGTAGTATAAAAGTAAGCTTGAGAGTTCGATAGTCTTCAACAATTTTATTTCATTACTATGATTAATGTCATCATTATTGTTGTTTGCGTGCTCCTTTGCTTTATTGGTATAACCCAACACAGTTGTTGCAAAAATAGTACAGCTGCAGTCATTCTTTCAAAAATGGTATAGGGCGCCACTTGAAGTGGTGACCAGGGGAAGCTCGCCACTTGAAGTGGCGTCCAACCCTGCTTCGCCACTTGAAGTGACGACCAGCCAATTATATTTTTTTCTGAGAAAAACTTTTCTCTATGTTTTACACACTAAAAATGATTTATAAAAATAAATGTGAATAGTATACTTTTAAAATTTAGGAGTATCACATACGATTTAATAATTAATAATAAATTATGTTTGAATAGGTAATAATTTTTTTTTCATTTCTTATATGCGTTTGTTATTACTTTACAATTGTATGCATTTTGAAAAATATATATGAAGTGGTTTCAAGGATAGGGGTTTCGAGTCAACATTTCAAGGTTACGGAGGGGGTTCGAGTCAACAATTTCATGGAGTGGGTTCGAGTCAACTATTTCGAGGGTATAGTGGGGGGTCGAGTCAACCATTTAAAGATTATACAGGGGGTCTAATGAAAAATACCAAGGGTTTAGAGGGGGGTCTAGTAATAAATTTCATGAATATTCTGGGGATAACGAGGGTATGCACTTTTCTCCACCAAGGAATGTTGCAAGTAGGAGCTCGGGTAAATAGTTAGCGGAGTTTGAAGTGGGTTTGGGGGATGAAGCTAGGCATTCTGAAAGCGAATCCTCGTTTGACTTTGACGATGAAGATGAAGATGATTCAGAGAGCGATGATGATGATGGATCTAGGACTTCACGAAGGACGGAGGAAGTCCCCATGAGTTTGGTAGTTGTGAATGAACATCATGTTCCTATGGTTCCTTGGTATGAGACGGAGGCATATACACCGATTAAAATTGATAATCGTAATGACATGTACCTTGATTTTGAGTCAGATGATAAGGGATTATTTGTTGGGCCTTTATTTACGAAAAACAAAGTCTTCGTGCTGTAGTGAAGAAACCTCATATTTCAACTAATCGTGACTACATTGTGACAAGAAGTAATAAAACCCAATTCATTGCAGAATGCACTGTGTCGGACTGCAAGTAGAGGCTTAGAGCTGCGAAAAAAAAGATACATGGATACTCTGAGATAACCATGAACAAGTAAGAACACACTTGCTTTGTTTACATGGGCGTTGCAAGAGCATAGGAAAATATCAGCAAGAATGATATCCAAGATTGTCAAGCCACTTGTAAGTTCAATATTTTAACAATTTATTTGTCAATTTAGTTATTTACTTATAACTTCAGGCAATGTTGTTTTAATAATTTTACGTACATTTATAATCCATGAAATAGGTGATAGAGACACCCGAAATACCAATCAAAACAATTATACCGCTTGTTGTGAAGGAATACAACCATCAAGCCAAATACTTAAAAGCATGGAGAGGCAAACAAATAGCCATTGAGGAGGTATATGGCAGTTGCGCTATAACCTATCAAACACTTCCAATATTTCTAACAGCCCTTCTACATGCAAATAAAGGAAGTTACGCTGAGATTGATGATGTTCCTTATGTGGACGCAAGTGGTACATCCGTTTGCAAGCGTATTTTTTGGTGCTTGAAAGCAATTTCGGATGGTTAGCAACATGCCCATCCCGTAATTTCAATAGACGACACCTTCCTGAAGGGAATATATAGAGGGAAGCTACTTATTGCTATGGTGTTGATTCCAACAATCACCATTTTCCTCTACGTTATGCTTTGGTGGATGAGGAGTCATATGAGAATTGGTCTTGGTTTTGAGACTTCTGCGTAAGCATGTGTGTCAGAAAAGGAAGGGTGTATGCATAATTTCTAACCATGCTTGAGGTATTCTTGCTGCAATGAGAAACCACGATAATGGTTGTCGTATGCCATGGGTAGGGCTGTCAATTGGATAAAACGGATACGGATACAGCTATATCCGAATCCGAATCCGGGAATTCGAAACCGTATCCGAATCCGTATCCGAATCCGGAAATATCCAGGAAAAAGAATCCGTATCCGAATCCGTCGGATATTATCCGGATACGAATTATATCCGGATCCGAATCCGACTCTCAAAAAATTATAAAATTTTCTGAAATTTGCAAATTACCAAAAAAAAACAAATTAAAATGATAAATTCAGAATAATCAAATCAAACAGTCTCAAAATCAATTACAAAAAACAACGAATAGTTTTTTATGCAATTCATCAAATTCAATAAACAACCTAATTTATAATCTATCTACTCTTCTTTTTATACTGATGCAGGTGCAGGTGCAGCCTGAACTGGTACAGCTTGAGTAGTAACAGCTTGAACTGCAAAATCTTCACCTCTAGTCCTCTACACCAAAGCAAAAAAAGAGAGCTGCAAAATCATTATGAACATATGATATCCCTGCAAAAAAAATACAAATGAGAAATAGTCAGCTAACAAATTTAATAGCATAAAGTAACACCACATGACACACTAACTGCAACTGGATCTAACACCAAATATGATAAAAATCCAAACTTTAACTAGATCTAACCAATTAACCAGAAAAAGATCAAATCTTTAAACTAATTAAAAGTAGATTTGAAACAAAACTAAACCCTACAAAAAAATTACTAAAAAATCTAGGGCTTGATTCTCCACTAGTCTAATTCAACACCATCACAAATCTGTAAAAAAGCAAATATATACAATTAATTAATTTGCGAGAAAAATCAAGCAAAAAAATATTTAAAAAAAGAGAAGAAAGAATTGAAGATAAGAAATGATTGGATTACCTGTGTTGACTAGATATAAAAAAGAGAGATCTGTGGAGAGAAAAATAAAATCTTTATCATATTGTATCTCTCTCTACATCACTCTTTTACTATCTCTATCTATACATACTTGTTTTATATGTGAAAGTACTGGAGGTACTTATGGATTCATCATGTGTAAATTGGAAACAGTTGTTGTTCTGCAACTAGACTTGAACTAAAAAACACATTTTTTTTTCTGTGGAGAAGATAAACTCTGATTGAGGTAGCTTAACTTTATGAGAGAGAGAGAGAGAGAGAGAGAGAGAGAGATTCTTTTATTAAAATATAGATAAAAATAAAATAGGGTGAAAATGATATAAAAAGTAGAGTTAAAATGAACGGTCGAGATTTGTTGACGGAATCCGACGGCTTTAATCCATTTAAAGAAGCACAATCCATGTGCTCATCTCTCACCCAATAATAATGTGACACATGGCCCAATAATAATATTTGATCATATTAATTTTTTAGAATAGTATTTGTTAGAATAGTAGTTATATACTAAGATCTAATACCAAATTAATTTTTTATTTTTTGAAAATTTGGGAATATCACTAAATTGGATATTTCTTGACATCCGTACGGTTGGATCGCCGAAAAATATTTTTCAAAATATAGAAACAACAATCCGTGACAAAACATTAGTTACAAGTACTAGTTAGAATAGTAGTGATATACTAAGATCTCCAACCAAATTAATTTTTTATTTTTTGAAAATTTGGGAATATCACTAAATTAAATATTTCTTGACATCCGTACGGTTGGATCGTCGAAAAATATTTTTTAAAATATAGAAACAACAATCCGTGACAAAACACTAGTTACAAGTACTAGTTAGAATAGTAGTGATATACTAAGATCTCCAACCAAATTAATTTTTTATTTTTTGAAAATTTGGGAATATCACTAAATTAGATATTTCTTGACATCTGTACGGTTGGATCGTCGAGAAATATTTTTCAAAATATAGAGACAACAATCCGTGACAAAACACTAGTTACAATTACTAGTTAGAATAGTAGTGATATACTAGTCACTACTATTCTCACTAGTACTACTAACTACTGCTTTGTCCAATATTATTGTTTATATTTTTTTTAATTGGTCATGTTATCGAATCTTGTCTGTTGCAATTCTTTTATATATATTTTTTCTATCAATATAAAAAAGATATATAATAAAAATAGTAAAAACATTCTAAAAATAATAAAATATGCCAAAAAAAATTATCTTAAATTTATTTTTTCTGAAATTTTGGCAATAACATTAAAAATGATGGATCTTGACATTCGTACGGTTGGATCGTCAATAAATATTTTGAAAAAAATCGAAACATTAAAATAAGTATATCTTAATAAATATAAATTAAAAAATTGTTTGATAATTTAACCTATGTAATTGTAAATATTAAAAAAGAATCGTGCATTGCAAGGGATTATATTATATATATGCTAGTACATTTAAAATTGAATAAAATATATAATTGTATATTTTTATATCATATATACTTAATTCGGATTCGGATATTTTCGGATACGAATACGGATAATATCTGTCGGATATTAAAAGATTCGGATCCGGATACGGATAATATCCGCTTTAAATCGAATACGGATAATATCCGCTTGTTTCCGGATACAGATATTTCGAACGGATATCGAATTTTTCAAATTTTTTTGACAGCCCTAGCCATGGGGCATTCATAGGTTTTGTTTATCCCATGTGAGAAGCAACTTCAGCAATATTCATCCAAGAGGTAAACCACGAGGCTTGATGTGAAAAGCTGGAATTACACCGTAAGTGGGAAAACAAAAAGCCCACATGAAGCACATTGCTGAAATTTTCCCGATTGCGTTTGAGCATTTTGATAGAATTCCAAAAGAAAAATGGACCTTATGTCATAACACCAATGGTACTCGTTATGGTCAGGCTACGACAAACATGATGGAAGGTTTCAATGGCAACATATGGAGGGCTCACTTTCTTCTCATAATAGCAATGATGGAGTATTTGTTTTACAAGGTTGTCAAAATTATGAATACACATTGGAACAATGTTGAAGAAAGCTTACAGAATGGAGAAGAATAGTGCTCACAGATGGAGGCTATGTTATCCAAAATTCAGACCAAGGCCACTGCACATACGGTCAGTACTTTCAGTCATCCCGATGGAATTTTTACAGTACTTACGCAGTAGTATGTAGTCAAAGGTGTCGTGAAGGGTGGTGACACCCAAGTTGTGAACATATCTGAGCGTAGTTATACATGCGGGAAATGAGCCACCCATTATTTACGGTGTTCTCATGTAGTGGCGGGTTCCATGAAAAATAAACTTAACTAGCACCAGTTTATTGAGCCTTACCATTACAACCAACAACTACAAAAGGTGTGGAGATCGGTGATATATCCACTTCAACCTACTCAGCTTTGGAACTATGAATTACCACTCAACTTTGGAACTATGAATTACCAAGGGATTGACAACGGCTTGGGAAATTTGTACCTGATGAGGGCTTGAATAAGGTAAAGAAGAAATGCAGGGATAAGAGGCAATCGGTCAAAATCTAAACAGATATGGATGCTTCTCGCATCTGGAAAAAATGCAGCGTCTGCAAACAAGAGGGTCATACAAAAAGGAATAAGAAATGTTTAGGACCCGCGGGACCACAAGCATGATGCTTTTTCAATATCATTGTTTGAACTTGGTAATTTGTTTGATGTCATTTGTGTGATATTTTTAAAGAATTTCTAATGAACTTTGTAATTTTTAATTCGTTATTTTAGATTCAGTATTTAACTTTTTCATATTTATTTTTGTTGTTTAAAAAATTGCATTGTACCAAGTTAGACCTCGGTACGCTTCCTTAAATATATATAATTTAAAAAGGATGCCATAAAACCTCACGTTTACAACGATATTGAAAGTAAACAACTTAAAAACTACTTTCAAAACTACATGAAAAATTACACTACCATTATCTTTGTAAATTCATGTAACTAATATATAAAACCACTTTCCACAATGATATTGATGCAACTACATGGAAAATTACATTGGCATAAACTTTATTCATCATTGGACATAAAGCTAACAGAGTTATAATCAGAACTCATGATGAAGTGTCGAAATATCCTTGCTTGTCGTAAGTCCCCCTCTTCAAAATACGGATCACCGTCATCTAGTAGAATCTTTACGCTTAACCGTAATCTTATTCGATTCTCTTCCTCTCGTGCACGAAATAACGCTAATTCCAGTTGTTTAGGAGTGTCACGCGGCATGAGTGTGGCGCATTGTTTTGGTATTCTTACTCTATTCAACCGACATTGTTTTATACAATAAGAGAGGCAATTTGTTCACCAGTCTTAGCCCTGATGCATTATGCTTATTGACATAGTTGAGTAATGTAAATTTGGATTGAGCGGGTAGTATAAATCATCATGACACCACCATTTTCTACCCATTGCTATGAAAATATCACCCGGAGTATAACTCATATTGAATTGTATGAGAGAAGTGCTAAAATATTTTGTAGTGGTTGGGTGAACAAGCCTCAACACATACTTATTTTTATAGGGACTTCAGGGATGAATTATTACATGGTCTTTAACTAGCCCGTGAAAGCACGGGAACAAATAAATAAATCACAAGAATGCACCGGAAAATACATTGAAACTCTTCCATAATACATGTTGTGTCAATATTCATTATTTAACCTTCTGACTATCAACTTGTATAGTCTAGTCAACAGTAAAATAAAGCTTCAAATGTGTAAAGTTGTGCCTTTTAGTATTCATGCAAGTTATTAAATTTGAGTGGTCACATCATCGTAAATGTGTGCTCAGGGGGTAATAATTCACCTGCTTGTAAAGTGGAGTGGTCTGTTCTAATTTAAATTTCGTTGAAAACATCAACTTTAGTTTAAATTATCTTAAAACATCAATTTCGTTCAAATTTAACTGTGTGCTTCCTTCATATTGTTTTCCAGTTTGTATTTCCTTTTCTTAATATATGGATTATCTTGTATTGTATTGTTTTCCATTTTCTGTAACTGTGGTGTTTGAAGTTTGAATACCTGTATGCATTCAAAGTTGTTGAAATATGATTTTATTTAAAGAAAAATTAAGTACTCATTTCATGTTTTACTTAAGCAGTACACAAAATAACCACTGAAAGCACATCTAAAGATACATAGTTAAATCCATAACTGAGCTTGAATAATTAATCTTAATTGGGGTAATCATCGAAATTGTCAACCCGTTCATCCTCCTCCTCGAAGTCCTCGTACTCATTCTTATTCTCATAAGTTGATTCATCGAGACCAGCAAAGGGATTTTCAGGCTCAATCTCATCTTCATCGTCAGTTATTTGGTGGATGTTGAAACTCTCCATCAGTTGATTCATTTCATAGTGATGGCGATTTCTTTCTCTTTTCAGTTACATTTCCAATTCTTCAACGACATGCGCTACACGCTCCTCAAGTGGTTCATCAAGCTAACGAATGTAACCACATCTGTTGCCTCCATTCGGACAATTGTGATAACTCCTTCAGCATCTCTTCTAGACAACCAAGTGCGTTCAACGCACAGCTTATCACAGAAGTAAAGATTAAAATTGGGACTGTTAGACATATTGAATTGTATAAGAGAAGTGCTAAAATATTTGTAGTGGTTGGGACAAGCCTCAACACATACTTGTTTTTGTAGGGACTTCAGGGATGAATTATTACATGGTCTTCAACTAGACCGTGAAAGCACAAGAACAAATAAATAAAATTTCTGTGCACTTCTGAAAGGGAAATTTGAATAGCTTAACGTTAACTTCATGTTAATGACTTGAGTTCACACATGTAATTAGCTTAACGAAGTACCTAGCAGTATATATTTTAATTCAAACGGAAAAAATCACAAAATATGTCACAAGAATGCACACGAAAATACATCGAAACTCTTCCATAATACATGTTGTGTCAGTATTCATTATTTAACCTTCTGAGCAGTGTTGCAGATTTCAGAAATCGGAACTATTCGGTTGAGGTACCGATTTACGATTTATCGGGTGATTCGGTTGAAAAATCGGCGATTTATAGGCGAGTTTTGTAAAATCGGCCGAATCGGTTCCAAAATTTTGACCAATTTTTGGCCGATTTATCGGTGATTTTTCAGAAATCGACCGATTTCAATAATAGAGCTTCTGAGTATCAACTTGTATAGTCTAGTCAACGGTAAAATAAATCTTCAAATGTTTAAAGCTGTGCCTTTCAGTGTTCATGCAAGTTATTGAATTTGAGTGGTCACATCATCGTAACTGTGTGCTCAAAGGGGGGGAGTAATAATTCACATGCCTATAAAGTGGAGTGGTCAGTTCAAATTTAAATTTCGTTGAAAACAACAGCTTTAGATATGAGATCATAAAGTTGTGTAGTCTCTTCAACTTGTTGTAGCTGTGCCTATCAGTAATGCGTGGTCTCCTCAACAACAGTATGAAGATAACAGTGTCAGCACTTTACTTAAAGTTATTGAAAATGAGTTATCACATCTTCGTATGACTGTGCTCACAGTAATAATTCACATGTATGTAAAGCTCAATTATTTTTGAATGCATGTTATTGTAAAGCTCAATAATTCACGTCCTACTTTGTTTGTGTGCTTCATTTCATGTACTTTGTTTGCTTCATTTCAATAAAAAAAATTACGGAGAAATTTGGGAATTTTTTGTCATTTTTGGCCCTAAAAAACATAGTTGCATATTATATTTGTTCATCTTTTTGGGCTTACACCAAAGTAGGATGTTAATACTTTAATGTGAAATATAAATAATGACAAAAAATCTTGTAAACCTATGTTTTTTAGGGCCCTCAACATGTCTCTACAAAGTTTTTGTTAATAATTTTTTTAGTGTACATGTCATATTCGGACCAAAAATTACCATACTTATGCATATTATTTTTTCAATTTTTTTGGCTTATAGCAAAGTAAGACGTTCATACTTTCCTATGAAGCAAAAAATGGGAAAAAATCTTTAAAAACACATTTTTTCTATCCATGGAAATTACTCTTGGTTAACTTATATAAATTGATTATTTACTTTCATTTTCAAAAAACCATATCTTTTATATTACAAATTTTCAAATTTTTTTCACTGCAAATTTATAATTAATCCATACTCATGTATTAAGAAACAAATCAAGCCAAAAATGTCAAAATACTTTGAGATCCGAATTATATTTTATTTATTTGTTTGTACAGCAGGAAGAACAAAAGTGAAAAAGGGGAAAAAATAAGAGGGTCGCCACTTCAAGTTGCGAACGAGGAGGAGACGCCACTTGCTCCACTTCAAGTGGCGATTTTTCCTGGGTCGCCACTTGAAGTGGCACCCTATATCATTTTTGAAAGTGTGAATGTAGATGTACCAGATTTGCAATTCTTGAGTTCATCTATACCAAAAAAGCGAAGGAGCCATTGTTTGCGCTCATTGTGCTAGTACAAACTAATCTATGTAAGTAAATACAAATCCTTATTTATTCTGATCCTTATTCTTTGAGTACATAAAAATTTGAGTTTGATAAGCTTTGTCGTTGATTGAATTGAAAATTTGTTGAAAACATTAAAGTCCTAAATTACTAATACTGCTTTTATATAGATATATCGTGTTGATACTCCAAGATTTCTAGAATTTCACATGCTTGTGATGTGACGTATTCATTGAACTTTACTATATTTGCGGCGAATCAAAATGATACGTTTGACAATTAGACGTAGATTGTACAGTATTATCCATTATCGATATCATAAGTTCTCGTGACATATGTGTCTTGTTGATACATTTCTATTCCTGGCGTATCTGTCCAACATCCCTTATCAATAGAAATATACAGTAGTGTTCTTCCTTGTTTCATCTTTGTTGGCGTGAGAGCATGATATGCCTATAATGGATGTGTATCCTGCGGATATTTACGATGGTGTTTCTACTTCCCATCCATGGGTTTTTCAGATGATTGTTGCTCAAAATTGAGTAAAAATGTTTTCCACCTTTGTTTTAAAACATATTTTAATGGTTTTAATTAGTTTAAAAAGTTATGTTCCAATTTTTACATGTATAATTTTAACAAATATCTATTTTAATTAAAACACATTTCTCGACCAACCTATTTTTCAAACATATCGAACTAATAAGACGATCGATACTTGAATTGAGTAATGGACCCACTTATCTTAAATCTATTTTAATGGCCTATTTATTTTAAAATTTTATACTAATTAAAATTAAATTAATTATTTTATTTAAAGTTTATTAAGAGTTTTTTGCAAAATATTTTTTATCTAAAAACTATTTTTTAGAGAAAGTAATTTTTCGAAAAAACTAGTTTTTACCATTTTACAAAGATCATTATACAATTAGTGCTTGTCTAGTTTGCAACCAAAGTTATTTTCCATACTATCTTATAACATGTGCAATGTACGACTCTTTTTTAATATTTATAATTATATAAATGATATTATCATACAAAAATTTTAATATTTATATTTATTAAGATTTATGTATATGAAATTTAATTTTATCAGATAAATTTTAATCTTTTATTGAATGAAATAAAGAACTCTTAAATTTGAAAGACTTAGAGGAAAAACTACCAAATTTGAGTGTAAATATGTGATAAAAAAATATTATTTATTAGACTTCACACGATAAATTTACTATTTTTGCTCTATCTTGATTTCTAAAAATCAGATTTAGACGATTTTACATACCAAGCAAAGCTCAAGAAATTATCTTTAATTTAGTGATGGTTTGACAATCATTATCCAACTGAAACTACTCGAAAAATTGAAAAGAAACAAAAGTTACAATTTTACATTCAGAATTCTATTCATATTGGAAAACCTACTTATATTTGGTTTAGATTGTTAAAATTTATTTTTTCGTATTTGATTATAATCCTACTATCAATCAAATAAACTTAATTTCTTATATTAGATCTAATCATTTATTATAATACCCGAGTCTACCTATGTGTAGTTAACCAATCAGAAAATGTTGAATTATTTTAGAACCAATCAGAGCTGACTCCTAAATTTTAGACCAATCATGTTATATCAATAGTTTTTCTTATTTACATTCTCACCACAGCTCATTAACCATGGTTAGTTAACACTTCAATTTTAAATACAATAATGATTTTATTTAACAGATCCATCAATACATATTTTTTAAATCAAAAAAATATTACTAAAAAATCACTATTTTCATTTAAAATCAATCACAATATACTATTATATATTTCAAATTAAATTTCATAACTACTCATTCATTAATCAACCACTCTTTTAATATAAAGTCAATCACAATCATATTATCATACATTATAAATTGATTTTCATAATATATATTGTACAATTATAATCGATTTTAAATAATAATAATTTAACTCACTAAAAATCTTTAAAAAAATCGGTATGTATCGTCCTTTCCCTGTTTTTAGGAAGGTGTTGGTATGTATCTTTAGGTAATTTGCTTGCTTCAAGCTCTCTGATTGTACTCCCTCCGATTATTAATAAAGTCTGGATTTTCAAAAAAAAAAACTTTTGTTTTTTTTTATCAATTAACTAAATATAATAACTACTAATTTTTATTTTAAAGATTAACTAATAATCATTTACATAAAATAAAAAACCTTAAATATAAAATTCTTACAAACTAAAATATAGAAATTTTATATCAATTTAATCATTACAGGAAATCTAAGTTGCTATTCCCTATTCCCCATCAGACCTAGCTAACTTTGATGAACTAAGTGTCTGCATCAATTCTCCTCCTACTTAAATCATATCAATTTCAGTTAAGGTACTACTTTGTATCTTTTTATTAAATGACAAACTATATTTGGATAGATTATTTTTATTTTGATTATATATATGTATCGAGTGTTTTGTGTTTTAATTGTCCAATAAAATCAAAAGAAAAACGATTCTGAAAAAAAAAATTGAATAGGTTTTCATCATCCCTATTCCAAGTTCTTCAAAGATTACTTCCCATTAGACTATTCAGTGGCCAGCTTCAATAAATATGTGACTTACAGAATTGTAGGCATCAATCCTTACCACATTACACCAATTTGTTTACATTATTACGCGTGCCTATAGATAAAATTTTTTTTTTACAATGTTGGGTTGTCAATGTTATCATTCATAACTTACCTACATGATCACTAAAATACATATTGTATCATTCTCCATACATTTAAAAGTACGATATAGTTTTCCTCATATGGCCTTTTTGGAAGGGGTCAATGCCCATATAAGATCAGTTTCTCGATTCCTCTGAAGTAGAATTTTTATAGACCCCTGGAAGTTGATTCTTCAGAAAAATACACAAGTCACATTCAATGAAAATGTATTTAATAGTTTTTTTCTTTAATACATCAATAAAAAATCTATTTCCTTCATCAACTTAATTGCTAATAAATTTAGTATTGTATATATTGCTATTTTACCAACCTAGTATTCAAAGGTACATCATGAATGGCCATAACCACTGAGAATGCATCTTAAATTCACAACATGAATCAATGGCAAAAGGTAAGGAAACAATCTTGAAACCATTAATTGTCATTTATTTTGAACCATTTTTTTAATATAATTATCATTAAAATCAAACCTATTTATTTTTCTATAATTATCATTTTGATTATTTGTCCTTAAATTTGTTTAGTGGTTTCCTATTAATTTAAAAAATCCAAGAATGTAAAGTCAATTAATTAGTAAGTCCACGTTGAAATTAATATTAAATTAAATTTACTAATAGTTAAATAAACGGCCTATATTTATCTTTAAAAATCATAACCATCCATTTTTTTTCATTATTATCATTTTATATATCCATCCTTAAATTTAATTTGTGGTTTACCATTAATTAAATGAAATCCTTGAATTTGAAGATAATTACTTAGTAAGTTCGCAATAGATATAATATTAAATTAGATGTACAATTAGTTAAATATATATAAATTTGATGTGATACACGTGTAAATAAAATATTGATTATAAAGATATATTTAATTATTCTATTATTTCAAAATTTATAAATTTTATATTTTTTTATGTTTCATATGTTTCTCCGCTTCTAACCTTTTTCACCTCCATCTTTTGCAAGCAAATCAAATTGATGTATATGAAATATATGCATGAACTCGACAAATTAAAATAAGTTGAAACTATATTAATTGTAAATTTTGTTTATGGTTTGTTGTGAGACTAACAGACAAATTTACTGCAAAAATTCAGTCTCTCTACTTTTTTGAAAATATTCCACACCCCGGCGAGTATCCTTATTCCTTACTCAAACTAAGTATGACTACCGTAGTTGTATATCTACAAAGTGTTAGTATTTGGTAATTAAAATTATTAGATTCAGAAAAGTTAATGTTTGTGAATGATGTTTTTTTTTGTGAGAGTTAATCACTTTATGTATCTACTTTAGATTTCTTACTAACAAAAATACCTACATTCTTATTCACGCACACTTCTGAATTAAAGCATATAACTTTTCTCAACTTAATAATACTTATATTAATATATTTGTTCGTGTATCGAATACATATTATGCCATAATTTTTTTGTTGTCAGAGTAGTTATAAAAATCACCTATCTTTATTCTCCAAAATCATTTTTGTACTTTGGTAGTCAACTTTAACATAGGTACTCTATAAGCTCAAGTCACGAAATTATGTAACCTAAGAGAATAAACTTTACCACTGCTTGCTCCCTCAAAAGATATTATTTTATCCTTTTCTTATATGTTATGAATTTACATAATTGTTGGTGGATCCTAAATATAAATGAATTTCATGTCTTAGTTAATGATTGTCATTGTCTATCCGAGAATATTAGGTGAATTTTACTTTTAATTTTTTGGAAAATAAATTCTCCACTTTGCTTTATTGGCAGGTCACCAGAACATACGCAAACAAGGCAAACAACCATGTGTTATTAATGGGATATGTACTCTCTATAAAGTACTTTATGATGTATGGCTACAAACTTTTGTTGCCGCATTTGATTCGAAAAAGTAAGAAAATATATGATAAGTATGGTCGTTTGACCTGCGTCTTTAACAGTATTTGTAATATATTTCTGACCTTTAAGTTCGAGCGCAATTTTTTCTTAGGAATAGTTTGAAAATTAATGAATAATATATATATAACTTTTTTATTTGATTAAAATTTATTAGTTTAGTCTCTATTAGTGACAGAACAAACATATTTATGAGCTTGAAAGTTATATCCATGTTGATATTTGATATATTATGATAGAAAATTAACTAATTACTAGCATTATACCCGTGCAATGCACAGGTTGTTTTGTCATTATATTATTAAAAAAAATTAGTATAATTTTTTGAAATTTTTTTTAATGTTATTCTAAATTGTACTTTTCATATTAAATAATAATAAAATAATTATTAAAATTCATTTACTTATAATAATAATTGATGAATTTGTTGATATGTATTTCATATGTTTGAATTGTACAAATTTAGTTTTAATTTAATTGTTGATGAAATTCTACATTTTTGTAATTTTCAATTTTTGAATTTTTGTTATGTTATAATATTTTAATTTTATATTATGTTTCTTTGTTGGGTTCTTAAATCTTTTTACAACAATAGTATTGCGTCAACATTTTTCGTAAAATAATAATATGATGAAATAAGAATATTATTTTTCAATAGAATTGCAATTTTTTTGTTTATTTGTGTTTGTTTTTTAATGTAAACTAGCTTATAACCCGTGTGTTGCACGACTCCTTTTTTAAAAATTATATTTATATTAATTTTTTTCATTTTATATGTTATTAATTTACATATTAAATTGTTGGTAAAAAATTGATATATATAAGATTTTACACATTCGATTTAATATTTGTACTTTATCTTAAATTCTTAAAAATTTATTTGGAGGATTTTACAATCCACGTGAAATTAACAAAATAATCTTTAATTTAGTGATGATTTAACAATTATTTTTCAATTAAACCTACGGAAAAATTGACGATTTTTACATTGAAAATTCTATTTGATTTATGAATTTTATTTATAATTCATTTTGATTACCAAAATACCCTTGTAAATATTTGAACATAGTTCTACTAACAACCAAATACAATTTTAATAATAAGTGTAAGAGAGATTTTATCCAAAATTTTGATAATCGGTAGTCTGGTCCCCCGTACAGCAAAGATCTTAAAATAAATAGATGAAAACTAATTTATCAAGCATAAAAAAATGTTTTATATTTTAATATGTTATAAAATAAAAAGTGTTTTTACATTGAAATACGAAAATGTATATGTCAATGATTTAAATTATATATAATTATGTTTTCTACATTGAATAGCATTATCAATGTAGGACTTTTACATTGAATAGGATTAATGTAAAAATTCGAAAATATATTTTCTCTTGAGATTCTGAGTGTTTCCATTTGAATAATAATTGTTAAAGCATCACTAAATTAAAGATAATTTTATGACGTTCGCGTGTATTGTAAAATCATCTAAATCAGATTTCTAGATCACAAAATAGAGTCCAAATAGTAAATATGAATTTCTTTTTAATACTAAAAAAAATTCAATTCTAATACAACCTTTTTTAATTTTATATTTTCAGATTGTAATTTTTTTTAAATTCAATTGTAATACAAACTTTTATAATTATATCCTTTTTAGATTATAATTTTCTTTTTTTTTTTTGAATAACAAGTGTTTTAAATTCAATAAACAAAGCCATACGGCATCTACAAATCATATCGAGTAGAACAAACATATAACAAATTGTATCGCTGGACATCCATAAGAGACCAAAAGCGAAATTTTGAAGAAGATATATACATCTGTATCCCCAACATCCGTTTGAGCTTATCGACCATGAGTGCAGAACCAAAACAGCTTGAATCACTAAATCCAAATCCACGCTCCCACAAACCGGAGAGAAAAACAAACTCCCACAAAACGGAGAGAAAACCAAACACTTAAGCATTACAAGCTAAAGATCTTAAAGATTTAAAACTGAAAAAAAAAAAACATAAACTGAAGAAACAAGAAGAAAAAAACTACAAGAACTCCAAACTTAGATCTGAAAAATCGAAACCCCAATAATACCCTCTTCTAATTATATCCTTTTTAGATAATAATTTTCCTTTGAATGTGATCTAATCTTGATCATCTATTTTTAATCCAACGGATCATATGATTTTGGTAGTACAGTGACCAGACCAAAGTTTGGATAAGATTGCTCTTATGCTTATTATATATAAGGATATAATATAGTATAGATTTAAGTAAGGATAATTAAGTAAAAAATTAAGTTTGAAAATGAGATATTTCAGTTAGAAATACAAAAAAGATATTACCTTTTAGTTGAAAAAGATAATTAACTACTTAAAGTAAATAATTATTAGTTTATTTCATTAATTAGAATGACTATATTTTTGGAAAGAAAAAATTTTAGTTAGAAAAGTTAATAGCTGAAAAAGGTAATTGGTTAGTTATTATTTAGGAGAAAATGAGATATTTTAGTTAGAAAAGATAGAAAATAAATTACCTTTTAGTTGGAAAAGATAATAAGTTAGTTATTAGTAATTATAATATTATTAGTTTATTTCAATAATTAAAATGATAATATTTTTGGAAAGAAGAGATTATAGTTATAAAAGTTAGAAAAGGTAAAGGTAGAAAAGGTAATAGCTGAAAAAGATAACTGGTTAGTTTTTATTTAGAAGAAAATGGGATATTTTAGTTAAAAAAATACAGAAAAGATAATATCTTTTAGCTGGAAAAGTTAATCAGTTAGTTATTAGTAATTATATATTAGTTATTTCATTAATTAGAACGATCATGTTTTTGGAAAAAATAGATTTTAGTTAGAAAAGTTATAAAAGGTAATTGTTGAAAAAGGTAGTTGGTTAATTACTCCCTCCGTCCCAAATCTTTTGTCTTATTTGACTTTTAATGGTCAAATTGACCAAACTTTAACCATATATTACATATTTTAAATATATGAAAATTATGATAAAAATTATATCATTAGAAAGTACATCTAATCTACTTTAATATGTATTTTCAGATTTTGTAAACTATAAATGAATGATACGTAAATATTGGTCAAAGTTTGATCAATTTGACCATAAAAAGTCAAACAAGATAAAAGATTTGGGACAGAGGGAGTATTATTTAGGGGAAGTGTTGGGAGAGTTTCGTGTGATATTTTAAAAAAATTGTGTGTTTTTTATAATAACTAAGTAAAATAATTAATAGTAATAAAGTAAAACAATTAAATAAGGTAAAAACTGTGAAAAGATAATTGGTTAGTTATTATTTAGAAGAAAATGAGATATTTTAGTTACAAAATATAAAAAAGATATTACCTTTTAGCTTGAAAAGATAATCAGTTAGTTATAAGTAATTAAAATATATTAGTTATTTCGTTAATTACAACGATCATGTTTTTGGAAAGAATAGATTTTAATTAGAAAAGATAATAGCTGGGTTAGTTATTATTTAGGGGAAGTGTCGTGTGATATTTTGAGAAAATATTGTATTTTGTTTTGTAATAATAAGCAAGTAAAATAATTAATGGTAATAAAGTAAAACAATTAAATAAGGTAAGTACTGTACCGTACCAAAATTTTTAATGTTTCGTCTTTTATTTCAATTATTAAAACGATCATATTTTTGGAAAGAAGAGATTATAGTTATAAAAGTTAGAAAAGGTAAATGTAGAAAAGGTAATAGCTGAAAAAGATAACAGGTTAGTTATTATTTAGAAGAAAATGAGATATTTTAGTTAAAAAATACAGAAAAGATAATATCTTTTAGCTGGAAAAGTTAATCAGTTAGTTATTAATAATTATAATATACTCCCTCTGTCTCTCTAATTTCTTTACATTTTTTTTTCACTGCTTGACACGCATTTTAAGGCTTCTAAAAAGTATAGTTCCATAACTTATTTTTAAAATATTATTTTTTTGTATAAAAATAGAACAATTCTATTTTTATACAAAAAAAGAAAATTTTAAAAATAAGTTATGAAACTATCCGCAAAATGCACCTTAAAATCCGTGCCAGAATTACGTCCCCCAAGGTAAAGAACCAAGGGGGACAAAGGGAGTATTAGTTATTTCATTAATTAGAACGATCATGTTTTTGCAAAAAATAGATTTTAGTTAGAAAAGTTAGAAAAGGTAATTGTTGAAAAAGGTAGTTGGTTAGTTAATATTTAGGGAAAGTGTTGGGAGAGTTGCGTGTGATATTTTGAGAAAAAATTGTGTGTTTTTTTAATAAGTAAGTAAAATAATTAGTATTAATAAAGTAAAACAATTAAATAAGGTAAGAACTGTGAAAAGATAATTGGTTAGTTATTATTTAGAAGAAAATGACATATTTTAGTTACAAAATATAGAAAAGATATTACCTTTTAGATTGAAAAGATAATCAGTTAGTTATAAGTAATTATATTATATTACTTATTTCATTAATTACAACGATCATGTTTTTGGAAAGAATAGATTTTAGTTAGAAAAGGTAATAGCTGAAAAATGTGGTTGGTTAGTTATTATTTAGGAGAAGTGTCCTGTGATATTTTGAGAAAATATTGTGTTTTGTTTTGTAATAATAAGTAAGTAAAATATTTAATGTTAATAAAGTAAAAAAATTAAATAAGGTAAGTACTGTACCTTACCGTACCAAAACTTTTAATGTTTCGTCTTTTATAATAATTGTTAGTGTAGGTACCCTAGAGGCAATACATTGTTTCTTTTAATAAACCCTTATGTCATTTGATTATTAATTAAACGTATTTATTATGACTTTAATTACTGCGATATATTTGTTAGCATAAAAAATGTCCTTAGAATCATGATACACATTGTATAGTTTAAGTACATGACTTGAACTTGAGATTATATAATATATCATATTCTTAAAGGTCCCTAGTCGAGTATTATTATTACAGGGCAATAATAATACGTAAATAGACTAGTATGTTGTTTGACAGATAACCACATCTCATTGGTTTTAAGTATGGAGATACTAAAGTCAAAAACATAGGTACATGTAGGGGTACATGGTACTGGACAGACCCACAGTGAGATTCTTCATGTTTAATAAAGTCATAAGAAAGACTCATAGTGATAATGGTGTAATGGTCCTTTGACTTGAGTCATTATATTTCTATACGAGGATTAATATACTTTGACTACATTAAAAGTTACCTTTGACCGAGTGATGATAAAAGTGGACATCGGGTATATCATGAGTAGTATGAGAAATATGAATGATAGATAAAGGATTTAACCCTCCTAGAATTAGGAGAGATATTATTGGCCTCTTGATTGAGTGAGACTATAAAATGCATGGCCGTGCTCAAATAATGATTTGTTTTAATAGTCTACTCATGGATCAAGTAAACCCGGATTAAATTTTGAAGAGGATGACTAAACACATGCCTCGAGTTTAATCTATAATATTTGGTTAAAGGGATTATATTACACAGAAACATTAATCACAAAAGGTTTAAATTGGATCACCGATTATTATTATTACTTGGGTAGCAATGATGTATTACTAGATACCGCTCATTGTTTATAATTTTATTAGATATTAAAATTATTGCCAACGTAATAATAACCTATAGGGTCACACACTTAGAACGTCTTAAAAGGAGTTTTAGTTTAAATTAAGAATTTAAATTAAATCATTATTAAATTGAGAATTGGCTATTTAATTAATTGGACTGGTCCTAATTAATTATCTAAGCAAATTCGAATTTAATAAAGTAAGAACAGAATTGGATTTAAGGAAGTCCAATAATAAAATCAGAATAGAAATAGAATTGGGTTTAAGGAAGCCCAATTCGGTTTTTTGATTTTAGCCCATTATTTCTCTCGTATAAATACATAATGATGTATTACTTTAGGATTAAGAGTCATTAAATCGTTTTTGACAAAACCTTAGCAGCTCCATTGTGACGCCCCTAGATCCGGGCTCAAGGATCCAGGTCATCACGGTCCAATTTCCATTCAATATCAATATCTCTTGAGTTTTTTTATATTTAATAATTAAGCAATTGACCCCACACTAATACACACACACACCAGTCATATGCTCATAGAACAACATCCACAATATTTAAAAGTTTAAAATTAACAGTTATTACAAGCCCAGAATTTTACTAAGTACATTGCTGAACAAAGCTTCTACAGGAAGCATTTCAACAACCAAAGTTTATTACAACTTACACACTTAATTTACATAAGTATACTAAGCCCCTTCGCTTGTCACTACCTCGGGGATGGTTGCCATCACTCGCTCAAAAGGTCGCCTTTCCCTTACCCTCTTGCGGGGTGTGGTGCGTAGTATCGGCATGGGACCTAGCTGCTATATACATAAGTAGCAAGAGTGAGCTATAATAGCTCAGCAAGATAATATTGTAACCTAGAATTTAGAATGTGAACAGGTATACATATATGTATATGCATATATAATAGCAGAAAAACAATTAAAATCCTTAAGGAAGAATAAAGCTCTTATTTAATAATACATCATCCACTTACTATTATAAGAAAGAAATCTAAATTAATATAATATCAGTTTTTCTTCACCTGTAACCATAATTCCATCATCTCATATCATTATTCTGTTTTCAGTATAGAAATCTGAAATAATATAATGTCAGTTTTTCTTCATCTGTAACCATAATTCCATCATCTCATATCATTATTCTGTTTTCAGTATAGAAATCTGAAAACCATTGTCTACACTTTCTTGTCAAAAACATTTGGGGATATCTGCTGTCGCCTGATACGTTAGGACGATGATCAGTCGCTTAATCGTACCTGCTCTTTTTTTACTACCGGTAGAAGGAATGAAGATCATCCCTGGAGGAAGGCCCCCTGCTAACATCCTCCCTTGGCATCTTCGTGCCATAATAAAAATAATAAATGCTGGACTGTGTCGCACACAGCCCTGACACAGCCACTTACGCAAGTCTGTTGCAATTCCCCTTTTTATCACATCATTATTCCCTTTTTAAAATATCATTCCACATTTCCATTTTCTCGCTTTCATTTCCACATATCATTCTCTCATATCATCTCCATTCTCGCACATTACTTCTATAAAATATATACATATATCATAATGCTTTGATTATGATCCAGACATCTCTTTCATATTCAGAAATCAAATATACTTTTATATTCATGAAATATTCCATCTATTTTAAGAGTAGTAAATAATAATCAAATATTATTTATTAAACCACTGATATTTAAAAAGAATATCTTTAGCAAAATATTATAAATCATATAACCCTAGATAACAACTGATACCATTCTTTTATTTACTTTTAATCATAAGGCATGTTCACTTCATGCATAATCATCTCTATACATATCCATCTCATACTCATAGTCATATTCATATACATCTTCGTATACCCTTCTTTTCAATATCAATACTCAAGGAAGACAATTTCTTCACCATATAGTAATAATAGCATCACATATATATTCCATGAAATCATTTTACTTTGAAGATAAATAGTTTTCCAAAGTAAAGGTAGAAGAAATCTTGCCTCGGTTTCGGTATCCTGACGGTATGGCTCGTCCCTCTTCCGGAGTTTCTATAAACACAAAAGGACCGTCGTTAGAATACCACTTCTCTTACTCACTACACTCTTGTATAACATTACCTTTGAAACTTTAATATATGTTTAACGTATTCCTATTACCCCAAAGGTTCAAGAACTTAGCCATTTAAAACCTTAATCGAAGTTTCAGGGGTTTTCACCATTTCCCTTAACGATCACACTTAACTGTAAAAATTCTCAGAAAATATGGATTTCGAATTTTACCATAGGGCCAACTGGTAATGACTCTTTGACTACCCTACTACCATATCCCAAAATTTTATAATTTTTAAGAATGTCTAAGTATGGTAGTTATATCCTCAAAGTTGGTACAACTACGTTTTCTCGGCTTTCGAACGTCTTTCACTAAAATTGATTTTTCTCCTAAACCGTTCATCAGATTTTAACGCACCTTATATCAAAACGATCTATGAACCAAGCTCTATCTCATCATGGTTACTTAGGGGTCTGGACAGTAAGGTACCGTATGCGTATAGGGTCCAAAAACAGGGCAGTTTCTTGGTCTAACGACAATCGGACATTATAACGGCTATATTTCGGACATTCCAAAAACCATTCCATCACAACCAAGCCATATAATCATCCACCACTCCATACACATAAATATTACATCCTCATAATCCATATAATCAATGGTGAGGCCTCAATACCATCACCCAACAATCAATCAAAATTTATGCTAGCTAACATCACAATAATCACCTTTAACCACACATCATCCATTAACATCACTAAAACTCACATAATAAAAAGGGGTTAGGGTTTATACCTGCCTTGAAGCTTTAACAACACTTAACAAAGGCTTGTAGTCCTTGAGAAGCCTTGATATAACCTTATAACACCTTAAACTAACAAGAAACATCAAGAACATACTTAGAGATTTTCGGAGTTCTAAAACCCAGCTGAAAGAACATGAAAAACGAGGCCCTTACCTTGCTTTTCTGGACAAACCTTGTGAAATAAGAGTTATAGATTATCTCATGGGCTTTACAAAAAGCTATAGAACGCAAAATTTGGCTGAGAAACGAAGGAGATATGCCTGTTCTAAGTAGGCTGTTACTGTTTGGCCGAATTGATGAAATGAGGTGGGGGAGAGAGTTTTGCTCTTGGTTTTGATCTTATCTAGCTAATCACTTATTAATTCTAGAGTATGGTGGAAGATTGGAAGATATTTAGTGTATAAAACCATGCTAAATGACTAATTTGCCCATTAAAACAAGTTAGTGGATGGTGATGTCACTTGATGATCCAATAAATCCCATTTTCATTTTCTAAGTATAATGCTAATGATCTTGGTAAGTAAAAATGTGGTATGTATCCTTGTTATATTACTAATCTTGGTTGCTTGGTTTCCATACTCGTCTAATTGTAGTTCGTCTCGAATATACCTCATTATCTCAGTGGTTCTGAAATCATTTAACATTCCAAATTCCTTTGGTATTCTCTTAACTTAATAATCCCCTGGTTTAATCTAAATTCCCTAATCCCTCAATATATAATTCTTATAATATTTCCATGCCCCTTAAGATCCAATAGAAGCTCTTTGGAAGTCAAAATCCTCAAAAATCCATATTTAGGAATTTCTGAAATCCATCGTCATTTCGAGTCACTTAATTTCATTGTACATTACTAGTATGGTTTCTGTTTATTCATTTTCTGTTTCCATTGCAGAGTACCTACATACCATTTCTCTAAATCCTCAAAATTACTATTCATGTGATCATTGTAGTTTTTCTAAAGTTAGGGTTATTACATCCTTCCCCCCTTAAAAGGATTCCGTCCCGGAATCACGTTGAAAATGTCCATAAATACCTTTTTCATCTACACCATATAACTTCTATACCACTTTCTCCATCCTTTTTCCTTCATAATATCTCTATCTTGTTTGCACAGAATACACCAACCTAAACTTGCTTGTCATTCATCAACATGCCATTTAACTTATCTGTAGCAGTGCTTTCACTATCTTTATCTTGCAATTTCCTCCTGTTTTAGTCGTTTTATGTTATCTCGTCTCTCCTTCCACTTTCGACGAATATATCCGCCACCACATTGACCTTTCCTGAATGGTAGTGTATCTCACTTATGGTTTGACCATCTTCTGTTCTCTATCATGACATAAATATTGACTCCTCAATATTCCTATAGCTCCTCTCTGTAAAATTTTCCAGAAAATTAACTCTAATAATATTCTTTAAAACAATTGTAAGAAAATACTACCTATAATATATATTTCCTGTTCATCTCAACGAGCTTGTGTTTTCCCAAAACACTCCTATTTTTCTTTTCATAACGTTTCCTAGCCCTTAACAGATACTGATTTTCCTTATCTATATTATTAACTTATTTATTACATTAATTGATTAAGTCGATCCTTAACCAAAGACTTACACACAAAATTTAAATCGAAAAACAAGTACCTGTATCCGCATCTGGCTTCGTCAACGCTTCCCCTAAGGTCATGTTGTACACTCTAGCAGTAGGCCTATTTGAAGCAGCCCCACTCTGTCCTGACGCGTATGACCCACCTGAACGGCAATCTCTAGCAATGTGTCATAATTTCCCACACTGGTAACACTTAACATCTCTTTTAGGGTTTGTATCAGTTGATGGGCACTGGTTAAGGTAGTGTCCTTTTTGTCCACACTTAAAACAAGTTACTCCCAGCACTCTACAGACTCCTATATGCTTCTTACCACACGTGTCACAATCTGGTAATGGTGGTCGTGATTGATTGGACTGAAATGTCCCTGAAGATTTACCACCCTGATTCACCGTCTCACTAGTAGTCTTGTTACCCCCCGACTTTCCCACAAATTGAGATTTTTGTCCTCTACCTCCTTTGTTAAAGTAGCTTCCCTCACTTGAACCTCCTTTTGGGCCCTCAAATCTTCTTTTCTTATTCTCTCGACCTATTTGAGTCTGCTCACTCTCGGCCTCTATAATTGATGCCTTTTGAACCACTGCAGCATAATCAGTCAACTCAAATGGGGCCACTCTCGTTCGTAACCAGGGTTTCAATCCTTGTTGAAACCTTTTCGCTCGTTGTTCTTCAGTACGCACAAACTCGGGAACAAACCTCGACAGTTCTGTAAATTTAGTTTCATACTCTGCTACTGTTAGGTTATCCTGTTTTAACTCCAGAAACTTTAATTCCATTTGGTTTTCTAAATACCTAGGAGAATACTTTTCTAGGAACACCCTAGTGAAACGCTCCCAGGTTATCACTCTCACTTCTTCTAGGTTCTTCTTAGCTTCCCACCAGTAATTTGCCTCTCCCTTTAAGAGATAGGCTGCAAAAACTGTTTTCTGATCTTCCTCTATCCTCAGTATTTCGAAAGCTTTCTCCATTTCTTTTAGCCACGCCATAGCTACTACTGGGTTAGTGGTTCCCTCAAATTCTGGGGGCTTTAATGACTTAAAGGCACGAAAGGAATTAGCTGCCTGATTGGGGAGAACAGATGGTTGTTGGGGATTCTGTGGATTAGCCAAATTCTGTCTTAATAAGTCCATGAATTGGGTAAAGGGATCACCTCCCGGATTCCTTTGTTGACCAGTTGATTCCTCTTCTCATTCTTCATGATTTTCTTCATTATGAGCATTTTCGTTCAGTCTAGTACCTTCTATATTTCGACTTCTTTCGTCTCTCTCATTTCCCCTTGCATTCGCTCTACTATCACGTCTAGGCGGCATAGTTCTGTACATAACAATAGTCCTTATTAATTACCCGAATTTGGGTTACAATATACATCATTTCTATATACACAATTATATCATTAATTAACTCATTTGCACATCACAATATCTTTATCACGCGATTTGCATCTAGTTATACCATAACTTTAGTAGGTAAGTGTATCGCCCTTAACACGATAGCCTTTTCATTAAGTCAATCACCTTTTATACATCAATATTTTTGAATCTCAACATTTAATATCAAAATACGATAGAATTTAGACAGAATACACAAACTTCATTAATTATCCCCACTTCCTTTGTTTATCCTTATTCTAACTTTTCCTCAAAATACACCTTACTCTCAATAGTAAATCTCAATTATACCTTAAAATTCCTCATATTCTTTTATCTCACTAGTCCTCAAATATGCCCATTTCTTCTCACGAAATTCCTTTATCTTTTATATCGAAACGCTTCTAGCTCTAATTATCTCTTATTGAAATTTCTCTTGAAATCTCAAGTTTCCTCGTATAATCACGTATACTCTAAACCTTGCTTCCATTATCCCATCCATTACTGAAATCTTCTATATTCGAAACAATTTATAAAATTTAAGAAACTTTGATTTGAAATGGACCCAGAAACAAGCAAGGATCCCGCAACAATTTATAAGATTAAGAGTTTTAAATAGCTCTTATTCGAAACAAAAGAATATTTTGGGAAATCAATATGATGGAAGAACCCGTACGTAACACAAGTGAGGGCGTCCCCTCCGACTTTCAATCACACAGACAGATCGTCCTTGTGTATACATATAGGATTGTTCCTCTTAGTTGGAATGAGAAGTATAAAGAAAACATTTAATCACAATGATAAATACCCTCTTCCAAAAATAATCTTAGAGAGATATTTTGACTAAAATAGATAAAATACAATTTTGAAACACATTCCAAAGGTACCAGAAAGTTTTGAAAAGATACAGGCCCTTTTTTTTTTTGAATAAGAGATGATAGATCACCCTGGGATTACTCACGAGGTTATCTAACGTACACTTCCCGATACATCAAGTATTCCCTTTCTCATATCGATCTCATGTGCTACATAAACTTAACACTTTTGGCATAATAACCTTTGTTAGCAATAATCTATAAAATTATAATCGCGACTCAGAATAAACGCTTCGTTTGATAAACCCCCTTGAACTCGATATGAGTTCATATTTTATATCATTACCTATATATCTATATGCGTATATTACTATCACTCTTATTCCTGAGCAATATGACTCTAAGCTCTGATACCATCTGTGATGCCCCTAGATCCGAGCTCAAGGATCCAGGTCATCACGGTCCAATTTCCATTCAATATCAATATCTCTTGAGTTTTTTTTATATTTAATAATTAAGCAATTGACCCCACACTAATACACACACACACACACACCAGTCATATGCTCATAGAACAACATCCACAATATTTAAAAGTTTAAAATTAACAGTTATTACAAGCCCAGAATTTTACTAAGTACATTGCTGAACAAAGCTTCTACAGGAAGCATTTCAACAACCAAAGTTTATTACAGCTTACACACTTAATTTACATAAGTATACTAAGCCCCTTCGCTTGTCACTACCTCGGGGATGGTTGCCATCACTCGCTCAAAAGGTCGCCTTTCCCTTACCCTCTTGCGGGGTGTGGTGCGTAGTATCGGCATGGGACCTAGCTGCTATATACATAAGTAGCAAGAGTGAGCTATAATAGCTCAGCAAGATAATATTGTAACCTAGAATTTAGAATGTGAACAGGTATACATATATGTATATGCATATATAATAGCAGAAAAACAATTAAAATCCTTAAGGAAGAATAAAGCTCTTATTTAATAATACATCATCCACTTACTATTATAAGAAAGAAATCTAAATTAATATAATATCAGTTTTTCTTCACCTGTAACCATAATTCCATCATCTCATATCATTATTCTGTTTTCAGTATAGAAATCTGAAATAATATAATATCAGTTTTTCTTCATCTGTAACCATAATTCCATCATCTCATATCATTATTCTGTTTTCAGTATAGAAATCTGAAAACCATTGTCTACACTTTCTTGTCAAAAACATTTAGGGATATCTGCTGTCGCCTGATACGTTAGGACGATGATCAGTCGCCTAATCATACCTGCTCTTTTTTTACTACCGGTAGAAGGAATGAAGATCATCCCTGGAGGAAGGCCCCCTGCTAACATCCTCCCTTGGCATCTTCGTGCCATAATAAAAATAATAAATGCTGGACTGTGTCGCACACAGCCCTGACACAGCCACTTACGCAAGTCTGTTGCAATTCCCCTTTTTATCACATCATTATTCCCTTTTTAAAATATCATTCCACATTTCCATTTTCTCGCTTTCATTTCCACATATCATTCTCTCATATCATCTCCATTCTCGCACATTACTTCTATAAAATATATACATATATCATAATGCTTTGATTATGATCCAGACATCTCTTTCATATTCAGAAATCAAATATACTTTTATATTCATGAAATATTCCATCTATTTTAAGAGTAGTAAATAATAATCAAATATTATTTATTAAACCACTGATATTTAAAAAGAATATCTTTAGCAAAATATTATAAATCATATAACCCTAGATAACAACTGATACCATTCTTTTATTTACTTTTAATCATAAGGCATGTTCACTTCATGCATAATCATCTCTATACATATCCATCTCATACTCATAGTCATATTCATATACATCTTCGTATACCCTTCTTTTCAATATCAATACTCAAGGAAGACAATTTCTTCACCATATAGTAATAATAGCATCACATATATATTCCATGAAATCATTTTACTTTGAAGATAAATAGTTTTCCAAAGTAAAGGTAGAAGAAATCTTGCCTCGGTTTCGGTATCCTGACGGTATGGCTCGTCCCTCTTCCGGAGTTTCTATAAACACAAAAGGACCGTCGTTAGAATACCACTTCTCTTACTCACTACACTCTTGTATAACATTACCTTTGAAACTTTAATATATGTTTAACGTATTCCTATTACCCCAAAGGTTCAAGAACTTAGCCATTTAAAACCTTAATCGAAGTTTCAGGGGTTTTCACCATTTCCCTTAACGATCACACTTAACTGTAAAAATTCTCAGAAAATATGGATTTCGAATTTTACCATAGGGCCAACTGGTAATGACTCTTTGACTACCCGACTACAATATCCCAAAATTTTATAATTTTTAAGAATGTCTAAGTATGGTAGTTATATCCTCAAAGTTGGTACAACTACGTTTTCTCGGCTTTCGAACGTCTTTCACTAAAATTGATTTTTCTCCTAAACCGTTCATCAGATTTTAACGCACCTTATATCAAAACGATCTATAAACCAAGCTCTATCTCATCATGGTCACTTAGGGGTCTGGACAGTAAGGTACCGTATGGGTATAGGGTCCAAAAACAAGGCAGTTTCTTGGTCTAATGACAATCGGACATTATAACGGCTATATTTCGGACATTTCAAAAACCATTCCATCACAACCAAGCCATATAATCATCCACCACTCCATACACATAAATATTACATCCTCATAATCCATATAATCAATGGTGAGGCCTCAATACCATCACCCAACAATCAATCAAAATTTATGCTAGCTAACATCACAATAATCACTTTTAACCACACATCATCCATTAACATCAATAAAACTCACATAATAAAAAGGGGTTAGGGTTTATACCTGCCTTGAAGCTTTAACAACACTTAACAAAGGCTTGTAGTCCTTGAGAAGCCTTGATATAACCTTATAACACCTTAAACTAACAAGAAACATCAAGAACATACTTAGAGATTTTCGGAGTTCTAAAACCCAGCTGAAAGAACATGAAAAACGAGGCCCTTACCTTGCTTTTCTGGACAAACCTTGTGAAATAAGAGTTATAGATTATCTCATGGGCTTTACAAAAAGCTATAGAACGCAAAATTTGGCTGAGAAAAGAAGGAGATATGCCTGTTCTAAGTAGGCTGTTACTGTTTGGCCGAATTGATGAAATGAGGTGGGGGGGAGAGTTTTGCTCTTGGTTTTGATCTTATCTAGCTAATCACTTATTAATTCTAGAGTATGGTGGAAGATTGGAAGATATTTAGTGTATAAAACCATGCTAAATGACTAATTTGCCCATTAAAACAAGTTAGTGGATGGTGATGTCACTTGATGATCCAATAAATCCCATTTTCATTTTCTAAGTATAATGCTAATGATCTTGGTAAGTAAAAATGTGGTATGTATCCTTGTTATATTACTAATCTTGGTTGCTTGGTTTCCATACTCGTCTAATTGTGGTTCGTCTCGAATATACCTCATTATCTCAGTGGTTCTGAAATCATTTAACATTCCAAATTCCTTTGGTATTCTCTTAACTTAATAATCCCCTGGTTTAATCTAAATTCTCTAATCCCTCAATATATAATTCTTATAATATTTCCATGCCCCTTAAGATCCAATATAAGCTCTTTGGAAGTCAAAATCCTCAAAAATCCATATTTAGGAATTTCTGTAATCCATCGTCATTTCGAGTCACTTAATTTCAGTGTACATTACTAGTATGGTTTCTGTTTATTCATTTTCTGTTTCCATTGCAGAGTACCTACATACCATTTCTCTAAATCCTCAAAATTACTATTCATGTGATCATTGTAGTTTTGCTAAAGTTAGGGTTATTACATCCATCTTCGAGAGGCTAGAGAGAGAGAGAGAGAGGCTGTTCTTCGCGGGCTAGTACCTGGCTCCTCGGATCGTTGGACGGTCGGACGTTCGTGTGGATTACCTTAGAGACACGGATCTTGACGCAAGGACTGTGTGTGGTGATTACAAGCAAGGATCTCCGTTGAGTTCGTGAAACAAGATCTTAATAGGTATGATTCGTTATCTCCATAATCTGCCCGGAATTATACATGGATCCTGGTTTGGGTTTCGAAAATTTTGTTTTATTTAGGTTTATCCGCTGCGTTTTATGCCTCGGAACCCAACAATGGCATCAGAGCTACGTGTATAAGGGGTTGATTTGGTTACGTGTTAACTGTATATGATGCGAATATGCATGTTTTGCGAATCTGCCATGTTTATGTTCTTATATATGCTGTTTATAATATGTTATGATGCATATATATGGTTCTGTTATGATTTAAGATGATTGAGATGATCATATGATTATATAATCTGTATATATACTGATATATATATATATGATTAATGTTTGTTCTTGATATGGGGATTGTATACGATACGATTTCTGTATACGCTGTGCAAATCTGGTGAAATCTGTCCAGTGTCCGATTTTTGCAAACGATATGTGTTTTCTGACTGGAAACGAGCGTCTGAACAAAACTGATAGCATAGCTATCACCGACTCGTCTGTAAGGCGTTTGACGCCGTTTATTGCATGAAAAAGACGATTTATTGTTTTCAGAATTTGATTCTGAGTTTCTGATTTTTGCGGTATATGATTTCTTTGATTGGATCATCTGAAATATGATTGGTATAACATGATTATATAATATGACATATTATTTAATTATTACTTGAGCATGGTGATGGTTATGGCCTTAAGACCCTTAGATTAATGGTTTTGGTTTTATAAATACGACTTGCATGTCGTTTTCTTCATTCTTGTAATTGTTGAACCTCGAATGTAACTCGAGTTTTATCATGTAAGTACTTTAGTGTAGATTGTATTCAATTATTCAATGTAATGTAATTGAAGATTGAAGGATGGTCCAAGAGAAGGAGCAACCAAGAAGACAAGAAGAATGAAGACATGTAATTTGTATTTATGTTTATTCCACCATAGATTGACCTTGATCCTTTCATTAGCTTGAGAGGATCATATAGGATAAAGGCCGTAACCAATCACGTTTACATACTGCACTTACTTTACATATGATGTATGAATGTATGTGTAGGATACATAGAGATGCATGCTTTAATTAGATTAATCATGTATGAATGAATGTATTAGATACATCACCCATGCCATGCCTGCTTAAACAAGATAAAATCTGTAACGATTCAAGATTTTAAAATTAACAAACGATCATGAGATTCTTGTGTTTATAAAATATTGATTTTAAAACATGGAATTAAATATGGATTTTTGATATTTAAAATTGGGATTTTCTGTCAAAAGAGGATATGCGTATTCGTAAGGTTAATGGGTATTAAATGTGACAATTAAGATTCTCCATCTACCTGGGAAATGAACAATCTAAGATGTCAATTTGAAGTATTTGGTTCAAGGAAAATTGAGGATCTCTTTATGATGTGATCATGATCGTCATAAATTCTTTAAACCCCTTAACAAAATATTAAGTTTTAATCAGATGCTTTCCAATGAATGAACACTCATCGAATCCTAGATCGACAAGGGGAATGACTGTCAGTGGCAGGGGACTCCTGTCTATCGTGGTGAGATGCGACGAATATAAACGGTTATATTCGGCCGTTGTATCATTGGGTCTAACTTAACTGAGTCGTCATAATGAGGTGGAAATAAACGGTTATATTCAACTATTATGAACTTAGAAGCATAGAGTTTGGTTAAAAATCTATTAGATAGATAAGATCAATCGTTGTTCACCAAACTATCCAAGAATTTTATATGATATAATTGACAATTGTTGTCTACCTAAATAATCATGTTTTAAGGACTACCAGTGGTTGACTTAGGACATGACGAAATATGGATCTTGGCTCACTAGAAAGATTTATGGGATATGCTTTCCGAATTAATAGTAAGGGATATTAATTTGATAAAAATAGTGGGAGATATATTATGAATATATCATAATCATTTGAACATAATTTATAACCAAGACAATCTAATGTTTATTTTGTGCATTTATCATTGTAGATACTAATGGCAAACAACACAAACACACTATCCGTACAATCAGTCCTTGAAAAGGACAAACTGACAGGAGGAAACAACTTCCTAGACTGGTAGAGGAATTTGAGGATTGTCCTCAGGCAGGAGCGCAAGCTTCATGTCATTGATATCCCTCCGACAGGTCCCCTTCCTGATAACGCTACTGTTGAGGAACGAGCGGCCCGCACAAGGGATGAGAATGATGCAAATGATGTTGCATGTCTCATGTTGGCAACTATGAGTGCTGAGCTTCAAAGACAGCATGTGCATATGGATGCATATACTATCAATGAGCACTTGCAAAGCATGTTTGCAAGCCAAACTCGTCAAGAAAGGTTCAACACGAGTAAGTCACTCTTTAATTGCAAACAAGGGGCAAGTGAACCAGTTGGCCCACATGTTTTGAAGATGATTGGTTACATTGAGTACCTTGCTACTTTGGGTTTCCCGATTGGTCCGGAAACTGGTATTGACCTAATCATGAATTCTTTGAATAGCAAATTTACTCAGTTTGTTGTGAACTACAATATGAATGAATTTGACAAAACACCTACTGAATTGTTGGCTATGTTGAGGACATATGAAACCAACATGAAGACAGCTGAACCTGCTCCCATACTGATGGTGGGCAATAAAGGTAAGGCCAAGGGGAAAGGCAAGTAGAAGGGTAAGAAGAAGATTGGATCTGATTCTACACCCAAGCCAAAGTTAGGTCCCAAACAGGCTTTAAAGCCTAAAGGTGGTGTTGCTAAGGGTGAATGTCACTACTGTAAGAAAACTGGTCACTGGAAGAGAAACTGTCCTGTTTATTTGGAGGATATGAAGAAAATGAAGGGTGTTCAGATTTCTGGATCAGGTATTTATGTTATAGAAGTCAATTTGTCTATTACTACACCTTGGGTATTGGATACCGGATGTGCTTCTCACATTTGTATAAATGTGGAGGAACTGTAGAGAAGTAGGACTTTGGCTAAGGGAGAAGTGGACCTACGAGTTGGCAATGGAGCAAAAGTTGATGCTTTAGCTGTAGGCACTTATTATTTATCTTTACCCTCTGGGCTTGTTCTAGAACTAGAAGACTGTTTTTACGTGCCTGCGATTCGCAGAAACATTATTTCTGTTTCTTGTTTGGACAAGAAAGGTTTTTCGTTTACAATAAAGAACAACAGTTGCTCTTTTGCTTTGAATGATTTAACCTATGGTGTTGCGCGTTTGTTTAATGGTTTATATTTTCTTGATTTAGATAATCCTGTCTATAATATAGAAAACAAACGACTTAAAGTCAATGACTCAAATCAAACATACCTCTGGCATTGTCGTCTAGGCCATATAAATGAGAAACGCATATCCAAATTACATAAGGATAGATACTTGGATAAGTTTGATTTTGAATCATACAAAGAATGCGAATCTTGTTTGCTTGGTAAGATGACTAAAGCCCCTTTCACTGGTAAGGGTCAAAGGGCCACTGAACGTCTGGAGCTAATACATAGTGATGTATGTGGCCCAATGCGTGTGATGGCTAGAGGAGGCTACTACTACTTCATAACATTAATGATGACTTCAGTAGATATGGATATGTATATCTTATGAAGAATAAATCCGATTCTTTTGAAAAATTCAAAGAATACAAGGCTAAAGTAGAGAATCAAATTGGCGGAGGTGTAAGTATTAAGATCTTACGATCCGATCGTGGGGGTGAATACTTAAGCACCGATTTTAAAGAGTATTTAAAAGAGTGTGGTATTGTATCACAACTTACTCCGCCAGGTACACCTCAATGGAATGGAGTTTCAGAGAGGAGAAATCGCACCTTGTTGGACATGGTGCGATCGATGATGAGTCATGCAGATCTTCCAATAAGTTTCCGGGGTTATGCTCTAGAAACAGCGGCTTTCACACTTAACCGTGTTCCTACTAAGAAGGTTCAAAAGACTCCATATGAAATATGGAAGGAGAAACGGTCAGGCATGAACTTTATGAAAGTTTGGGGATGCAAGGCGTTTGTGAAACGTCAAGTATCTGACAAGCTTGGACCTAAATCCGAAGAGTGCAATTTTGTGGGATACCCTAATGAAACAAAGGCGTATTATTTTTATAGTCCTTCTGAGCAGAAAGTGTTTATTGCTCGAGATGCTGTCTTCATGGAAAGAGATTTTGTTTCCAAAAGAAACAGTGGGAGAACTATAGATCTCGATGAAGATCGAGAACCACAAAATAGCATTGAACCTGAAGTGGAACAAGAGCAGGATAATGATAATGCTCAACAAACACAGGTTGTTCGTAGAACTGGTAGAATTCGCCATGAGCCAGAGAGATATGGATTTCTCTTGACTCAATGTACGTGGTGATTTGATGCTTATAGATGAAGATGAGCCTCTCACATACCAAGATGCTACGAACAGTCCAGACTCTAAGAGATGGCTTGAAGCCATGAAATCCGAGATGGATTCCATGTACGAAAACCAAGTATGGACTTTGGTTGATCAACCTGAAGGGGTAAAACCCGTAAGGTGCAAATGGGTTTTCAAGAAGAAAACTGACATGGATGGAAATGTTCAGACCTATAAAGCAAGGCTGGTTGCAAAAGGTTTCAAACAAATTCATGGTATTGACTATGATGAAACTTTCTCACCAGTGGCTATGGTCAAGTCCATAAGGATTTTGCTTGCCATTGCAGCATTCCGTGATTATGAAATCTGGAAAATGGATGTCAAAACAGCCTTCCTTAATGGAAGCCTTGAAGAGGATGTGTACATGACACAACCTAAAGGTTTTGTCGATCCAAGGAATGTTGGCAAGATATGTAAATTACGTCGATCCATTTATGGATTGAAGCAAGCCACTAGAAGATGGAATATTCATTTTGATGAAATAGTCAAAGAGTATGGCTTTGTTCAAAATGAAGATGAACCGTGTGTTTACAAGAAGGTTAGTGGGAGCCATGTGGCATTCATAGTACTATATGTTGATAATATACTACTAATGAGGAATGACATACCTTCTCTAAAGGCTGTTAAGACTTGGTTAGGGAGCAACTTCTCCATGAAAGACTTAGGAGAGGCAACCTACATTCTAGGAATGAGGATCTATAGAGATAGATCTAGAAGGATGATCGGTCTAAGTCAGAGCACATACATTGATAAGGTTTTGCATCGTTTTGGTATGCAAAATGCAAAAAGGGGATATGACCCCGTGTCTCAAGGGATAACGATCTCTAAAGACCAGTGTCCGAAATCATTGGATGAGAAGGACCACATGAGTAAGGTTCCATATGCCTCAGCAATTGGATCTATCATGTATGCAATGGTATGTACTCGCCCAAATGTTTCGTATGCTTTGAGCATGACGAGCAGATACCAGTCTAATCCAGGTGAAGGTCACTAGACGACAGTCAAGAATGTTCTAAAGTACCTGAACAGGACTAAAGATTCATTCTTGGTGTATGGAGGAGAGGAGAAACTGGTTGTAAAAGGTTACACCGATGCAAGTTTCCAAACAGACAGGGATGATACTGTATCACAGTCTGGTTTTGTGTTTTGTCTAAACGGAGGTAACATACACATATGTAAAGTGCACACAAATGATAACATTGCAGACCTACTGACCAAAGGCTTGTCGCAGCAGAAGCACGATGGTCACACTAGTTCCATGGGTATTAGATACATGGGTGATTGGCTCTAGTGCAAGTGGGAGATTGTTAGTGTAGGTGCCCTAGAGGCAATACATTGTTTCTTTTAATAAACCCTTATGTCATTTGATTATTCATTAAACGTATTTATTATGACTTTAATTATTGCGATATATTTGTTAGCATAATAAATGTCCTTAGAATCATGATACACATTGTGTAGTTTAAGTACATGACTTGAACTTGAGATTATATAATATATCATATTCTTAAAGGTCCCTAGTCGAGTATTATTATTACATGGCAATAATAATACGTAAATAGACTAGTATGTTGTTTGACAGATAACCACATCTCATTGGTTATAAGTATGAAGATACTAAAGTCAAAAACATAGGTACATGTAGGGGTACATGGTACTGGACAGACCTACAGTGAGATTCTTCATGTTTAATAAAGTCATAAGAAAGACTCACAGTGATAATGGTGTAATGGTCCTTTGACTTGAGTCATTATATTTCTATACGAGGATTAATATACTTTGACTACATTAAAAGTTACCTTTGACCGGGTGATGATAAAAGTGGACATCGGGTATATCATGAGTAGTATGAGAAATATGAATGATAGATAAAGGATTTAACCCTCCTAGAATTAGGAGAGATATTATTGGCCTCTTGATTGAGTGAGACTATAAAATGCATGGCCGTGCTCAAATAATGATTTGTTTTAATAGTCTACTCATGGATCAAGTAAACCTGGATTAAATGTTGAAGAGGATGACTAAACACATGCCTCGAATTTAATCTATAATATTTGGTTAAAGGGATTATATTAATCAGAAACATTAATCACAAAAGGTTTAAATTGGATCACCGATTATTATTATTACTTGGGTAGCAATGATGTATTACTAGATACCGCTCATTGTTTATAATTTTATTAGATATTAAAATTATTGCCAACGTAATAATAACCTATAGGGTCACACACTTAGAACGTCTTAAAAGGAGTTTTAGTTTAAATTAAGAATTTAAATTAAATCATTATTAAATTGAGAATTGGCTATTTAATTAATTGGACTGGTCCTAATTAATTATCTAAGCAAATTCGAATTTAATAAAGTAAGAACAGAATTGGATTTAAGGAAGTCCAATAATAAAATCAGAATAGAAATAGAATTGGGTTTAAGGAAGCCCAATTTGGTTTTTTGATTTTAGCCCATTATTTCTCTCGTATAAATACATAATGATGTATTACTTTAGGGTTAAGAGTCATTAAATCATTTTTGACAAAACCTTAGCAGCTCCATCTTCGAGAGGCTAGAGAGAGAGAGAGGCTGTTCTTCGCGGGCTAGTACCTGTCTCCTCGGATCGTTGGACGGTCGGACGTTCGTGTGGATTACCTTAGAGACACGGATCTTGACGCAAGGACTGTGTGTGGTGATTACAAGCAAAGATCTCTGTTGAGTTCGTGAAACAAGATCTTAATAGGTATGATTCGTTATCTCCATAATCTGCCCGGAATTATACATGGATCCTGGTTTGGGTTTCGAAAATTTTGTTTTATTTACGTTTATCCGCTGCGTTTTATGCCTCGGAACCCAACAATATAGTATAGATATGTATGTCTTATAGGATCTTGACGGTCTTGCCGATTCATTGAACCAGGAAGTTACATCTATATATAACAGGATTGATCGGTTAATAGAGCTACTTTACTACGATGAAATTTCCATTTTACTTGACTTTATACGTAAATATTCATTTATCATGGGTTTAAATGCTTCTAAACTTATGACTTATGATTTATTATATCACTCACTCAATTAGTTTCTTATTTCTTATTATTATTCTTAATATAATTTATCTATTACGCGGGGGAAAAATCATAAACAAGCTTTTGAGTCTTTTGAGACTTTTCTTGAATTCCAACGAGACTTTTTTATGAAATTAACAAAGTAAAAACTGAACAAGAAACCAAGTTACTGGAAGTAATTTATGTGCAGTGCAGTTAGAGTTACACAACATTTCTGTTGAGACATGCATGCATATGGATGATGATAACAAATACCACAAGATAGATAATTAATCAAGGAATCGAAGCTGATGAACAAATCAGGAAGTTAACTAAAATGCAGATCAACTATAGCAATATCTTAAGGATGAAACTCTGCATACATTTAGGATTTATTTCAGTAACAAGCCTGGAGATGCTAAAGTCAAATATCAGTAATCAAAAGAGAGTTTGTTAATACCATGCAAATAAGTTCGAGAAATCAAGGAAAGAAGAGTTTGAGAAGTCATTCGAGAACTCTACACAAAGGGTTTATTCGAGAAGTCATAATTCGAGAATTCAGATTGCTCTATTCGAGAAGTTTGTAAAATGAACTATTCGAGAAGTCCTAATTCGTAGAATTCAGATTGCTCTATTCGAGAAGTCTGCAACATGCACTAATCGAGAAGTCCTCTCAGAAGGGTATTCGAGAAGTCATTCGAGAACTCGCTTTAAGGAACTATTCGAAAAATCATCATTCGAGAACTCAAGATTTATCTGTTTGAGAACTCAACCTGTTTCCACAATATTACAGAGTTCTCTAATGGAACATATCGAATGAAGATTGAACCCAGAATTACTTTGCAACCTTTGACTTATAGACAGTGATCAATTACACAGAGGATGTTACGAGTAGGGACTCAAATTGTAAATATTTGAAGGCTCAAACTCTTCCAAATGAAAGGTGCAATCAGTCACTGTTTATCCGACTTCAAGGGCAACAATAAGAGTGGAAGCAACCTCCAACATGATTACATTTCTACTGAAAGATTCAAAGGATATCTTGATGAATGCATAAGGATCAGTCGTTATATCTGTGAAGTTCGAGCATAGCTCAATAAGCAGAAAAGCTTATTGACTTTCAAAAGGATTATCTTTTTTATTAAAGTTATTTTCAGAGACAGAAATCCAAAGCAAAAAGATCTTGTGCATAAAGCATCACGTGGGCTTAGAAGCTAAGTCATTTTAAGAACTTAGTTACTTTTGAAGAAAGAAACATACACTGACTTGAAGCATGCTGGGATTGTCCAAATCAAGTAAAGAAGACTTTTAAGATAATTCCAGAAATGGTTACTACTTCGAGCATGTGTGTGTGACAAGTTATACCAGAAACGTATCATCACATTTCATGTAACTTTTACTTGTCTTCATATAGTTTAAATAAGTTGTATGAGCAACATAGTTTTGGTAGAGAAGAAAATACCGATCACAAGGCTGATAGCTTTAGGTTTTCTTGTAAACACTAAAACTTTGTAATCCACAGCTGTGTATTTTTACACAGAGAATTATCTTCAAATACAACCATCAGGTGGATTAAGCTTTCAAGCCAACCCACCTGAGATTTTTTATATCTCGTGTTGTATGTATGATTAGATAATTTGTTTATCTTGTTTTCTTTCTATTTTTATAACAGTTTGATCTAAGCCTCATCATTTCGAAAGAATTAGTTGAGATTGTATTCAACCCCCCCTTCTACAATCTCGTGGTGCATAACTGGGAAATAACAATTGGTATCAAAGCAAGCTTCTAGCATACAAGAAGTCTAAAGATCACCACCATGGGAAAGAAGGATACAAGCGTGAAAATACCAATCCTCGACAAAGATAATTACTTTCACTGGAAAGTAAAGATGCATTTACATCTCTTATCCATCGATGAAGGTTATGTCAATTGCATAGAGAAAGGTCCTCATATTCCTATGAAGGTTAACACTGCAGTTGGAGAAGCAGCTGGAACTGGAGTTGCTGGAAGGCCTATTCCCAAACTGCAAGCAGAATTCACAGACGGGGACAAAGAGGAAGTCCAGAAAGATAAGAAAACCATGAATATTTTGTTCAATGGTATTGATCAAGACATGTTCGATAATGTCATCAACTGCACCACTGCTAAGCAAGTGTGGGACACCATTCGAACACTCTGTGAAGGGACTGAGCAAGTCAGAGAGAATAAGAAATAACTCCTCATACAACAATATGAACACTTTCACTTTAATACAGGTGAAAACTTAATTGATATATTTAGCAGGTTTTAAAAACTGTTAAATGGGTTAAAGTTGTATGGAAGAGTTTATGAAACCAAAGACTCCAACCTAAAATTTCTAAGGCCTTTTCCTAAAGAATGGAAGCCAGTGACAGTCTCATTGAGAAACTCTCAAGACTACAAAGATTATACACTTGAGAGACTGTATGGAATTCTAAAGACCTATGAGCTCGAGTTACAACAAGATGAAGAAGTTGTGAAGAGCCAGAAGAAAGGTGGAAATGTAGCTTTGGTGGCCAATATTCCAAACAATCAAGATGGAGAGAAGATGAAGAATGTGGAAGCCACACCGAGTCAAAGAACCTGTGAAGGTGGAGCTGGAACTAGCAAAGGCAAAAGCAAGATGACAGAGGAACTTGATGCACTGAGTGGAGATGAATCAGAAGATCTAGATGAATACTTGGCATTTTTGTCAAAGAGATTTTCTAAGTTGAAGTTCAAGAAGAATTCAGCAGGAGCCGGGCAATTCAAGAAAAGATATCAACCTAATAAGGGCATGGTTGAGAGATCAAAGATCAAGTGCTATAACTGTGGAATTGCTGGTCACTTTGCCAATGAATGCAGAAAATCCAAAGCTGAGAATGAAAAGAAGCAGTTTGAGTCTACTGACTACAAGAAGAAGTACTTTGATCTTCTCAAGCAAAAGGAGAGAGCATTCGTATCAAGAGATGATGATTGGGCAGCTGAAGGAAGCTTAGATGCAGAGGAAGAATTTGTCAACCTTGCACTCATGGCAAATGGGAATGATGAGGAAGCTAGTTCATCAAGCAATCAGGTATACTCTACGAATCTAACTGAGCTTTCCAAAGATGAATGTGATAATGTTGTTAATGAAATGTCAAATTAATTGTACAACATGAATGTTACACTGAAATCACTTAAGAAAGAGAATATCAAGATTAAGGAGCTGAATGTTAGGTTAGGTAATAGGAATACTCTGTTAGAGACTCAATTAATTGATTTTGAGACAATGAGAAGAGATTACCAAGATGCAAAAGATAAACTACTTAAGGCTTTAGATAGAGAAGATTGTTTAAAAGAACAGTTGAAAAAAGGAACAGGATTTAATTGCTAAGTGGAGAGGATCAAAGGCTAAAACTGAAGAAATTGGCAGTAAGCAAGGAATTGATTCTTTTTTCAAATTAACAAAAGCAAAGTTTGAAGTTGATGGGGAAGTTGCATCGGACAGTGACTCATTGGATGATGATTGTCCAAAGGAGTTGAAACCTGTTAGTAATGCAACCTTGATTAAATTGCATAAGAAGTATGGTCCTGTCAGCAAAAACTTTGTGTTGGGAGAATGTAGCAAAACCAAGTCAGTTGAACAAGAAAACACAGGTCACTTATCCACCAAGAAATTGAAGGATAGGTTAGAGAAGGCTGAACCTAAGTCTAAGGTTAACAGGAAGAATAGGAATGTCAAGGTAGGAATTAACAAACACAGTAACTACACACCTGATAAATATGCTCCCAGAAAGGAATGTGTGAACTGTGGTAGTGCTAATCATTTATCTGCCAATTTTAAATCTGTTAAGAATACTTCCGTGCCTAATATGCCTAAGTTAGTACTTGTGCCTACCATGAATGCTATGCCAAATGTGTCTTTCCAGCATGCTCATGCATTTAGTCATTATGCCAACATGCCATTCATGCATAATCCATATCATGATGCTTATAACATGACTCAGTTGCCATGGATGATGAATAACATGTTTGCACAGACTATGCCTAATTGCACATCTAGTTTTAATGCATATGAGCAAGTGGAACAACCTGTCTTTCAGAGATCCACACCAAGAGTTAAGATTGATTTAACTCAGTCAGAATCCTTGGGTGGTAAGGGCTTGAAAAACAGGAAAAAGGCTAACAAGGCAGGACCCAAGGAAACTTGGGTACCAAAATCAACTTGATTTGATTTTGATGTGTGCAGGGAGACAGAAAGAATCTTTGGTACCTGGATAGTGGTTGTTCTAGGCACATGACTGGAGATTCTACCCTGCTCACTAAGTTTGAGGAGAGAGCTGGCCCTAGCATTACCTTTGGAGACAACAGCAAAGGATATACTAGAGGATATGGCTTGATTTCACAAGGAAATGTTGTCATTGAAGAAGTAGCACTGGTTGATGGACTCAAGCAAAACTTGTTGAGTATCAGTCAACTATGTGATAAAATCAAAATATGTGGTTCACCTCTGAAGCTTGTGTTGTTTTCAAGAAAAACGACAACAAGGTAGTGATGACAGGAAATAGAAAAGGAAATGTGTACATTGTTGACTTCAACTCAACAAGTGCCAACTCTACTACATGCCTCTTCAGCAAGGCAAGCATGGATGAAGGATGGCTTTGGCACAAGAGACTATCATACTTGAACTTTAGAGCCATGAATGAATTGGTCAAGAAGGATTTGGTCAGAGGCATCCTAAAATTGGATTCCTCCAAGGATGGACTATGTGATGCTTGCCAGAAAGGGAAGCAAAGGAAGACCTCTTTCAAATCTAAGTCAATGTCTTCAATTGATCAACCTTTACAGCTTCTGCACATGGATCTATTTGGACCAGTCAATGTATTGTTGATAGCCAACAAGAAATACTGTCTTGTGATTGTTGATGATTTCTCCAAGTTCACTTGGACCTTCTTTCTTCATTCGAAAGATGAGGTAGGTGAAATCATTATCAAACATGTCAAGGCAATCAACAACAATCCAATCTTCAGAGTAAGAAGGATAAGAAGCGACAATGGAACTGAGTTCAAGAATTCTGTGCTAAGAAAGTTCTATGAGGGAGAAGGAGTTACTCAAGAATTCTCTACATCAAGAACACCTCAACAAAATGGTGTGGTGGAGAGAAAGAACAGAACACTTATTGAAGCTACAAGAACTATGCTTGAAGAATCAAAGTTGCCAACATATTTCTGGGCTGAAGCTATTAATACTGCATGCTACACTCAGAACATATCTTTGATCAACTAAGCAAAAGGCATGAATCCTTATCAATTATTCAAAGGCAAGAAGCCAACAATTAACTTTCTGCATGTCTTTGGATGCAAATGTTTTGTATTGAAGAATTATGGTGAGAACCTCAGGAAATTTGATTCAAAGGCAGATGAAGCTATATTTGTTGGGTACTCAGCTGGAAAATCTTACAGAATCTACAATCTAAGACTCAACATTGTTATGGAGTCCATACATGTTGTCTTTGACGACAAGAAAATATCCGGTCTTGTAGATGAAGGTTTTCATGAGTCACTCTCATTCGAGAATGAGACATGTAGTGAGGCAAGTGAAGATGATGATGAAGAAAGAATAACAATGGGTGTAGAGAACAAACATGGACCATCAAGAGAAGTGTAGAATGGACCATCTGTAGAAGAGCAACACACTCCATCTGGTGAAGATCATGTTGAAGCATCTGTTGGGAATCAAAGAGAAGTATCTGTTGACAACTCCGTTAGAACTCCACTCAACATGAGGTCCATACACTCAGGGGGAGTTTCTCACAGTCAACACTCAACAACGAATCGAAATGATCAACATCAAGAGATTGAAGTAACTTCATCAAGGTCAAGCCTGCCACCACAAAGAAAATGGACTAAGGATCACCCTTTTGATAGGAAGAGTACCACAGGCACCTGTCAATTTCTAGGAAATAAGTTGGTCTCTTGGTTCAGTAAGAAGCAGAATTCAGTTTCAACCTCAACAGCAGAAGCTGAGTATATTGCAGCAGGAAGTTGCTGTGCACAGATTCTATGGATGAGAAATCAACTGCTTGACTATGGAGTTAAGGTTGAGAAAATTCCAATTTTCTGTGACAACACAAGTGCAATTGAAATTTCTGAGAATCCAGTGCAACAATCAAGAGCCAAGCACATAGACATCAGATACCATTTCATCAGAGAGCATGTGATGGAAGGTACTGTGGAACTTCATTTTGTTCCAAGTGAGAAACAATTAGCAGATATATTTACTAAAGCTCTGGATGAAGCAACCTTTTCAAGATTAGTAAGTGAGCTTGGTATGTTGAATTTTTCATAATTTTTAATATCTGTTCAAATTGTTGCAGCCAGTGAATTTTATTCTCTGGATTTTATTTATTATTTGCTTGATTATTCTGGAGATATCGAACACCTAATTTGCTAGAGATATCGAATGAATATGTGTACTAACTTGAGTTGTCGAATGGATATTATGCTTGAGATATCGATCAGCTAATTTTCTAGAGATATCGAACTAGTCTTTTAACTAGAGATATTGACTAGTCATATGTTGAGAGATATCGAATAAGTATATGTTCAGACAAATCGAATGGTCAAATATTTGAGATGTCGAATAGTTTAATTAATTGTTGATATTACTTAAATGCTTTATCTTGTGTCCAGAATTTTCAAATGCTTTTTGTGCTCTGTTCTCTAAGATTATTTGTCTCGATTTGATTAGACATAAGCTGTCAGACTTAAATGATTTTAGAACAAATAGCACACATAATATTTTCACTTTTTATCTTTTCTAAATGGACTGTCATGATTAGTATAGGACACCGTGTATCTCTTTTACATGCGTAAGTGTGTATTAAAGAGGAGTGACCTTTGATTAACCGTGCACCCGTTTATTTCCTAGATATTAAGTCGTGTCTTTAGGACTTCTGGGCTTATAAATAGGAAGGGGTAGACACCATTTAGACTTACACTTAACAAAAACAAATCATTTTCAAGCCCTTTCATCTAAAAGATAACTAAGAGCATCCTGAAGGTTTCTATGGAGGAGTTTGAGGCCATGCCCTTCTATGCGAAGGTAATGGCCCTCCAGGAGAAGATAGACGAGCTTCTCGCCGAGGAGGAGAAGAACCTCGCTGCCACGCGTGCAGCATTGGAGGTTCTCCGGGCTCGCAACCGGGAGGATGGCGTTGAAGACCCAGCCAAGGCCGCCTAGTTGGAGTCATAAATAGGGGAAGATTGTTGAGAAATGTATGCATATGGATGATGATAACAAATACCACAAGATAGATAATGAATCAAGGAATCGAAGCTGATGAACAAATCAGGAAGCTAACTAAAATGCAGATCAACTATAGCAATATCTTAAGGATGAAACTCTGCATACAGTTAGGATTTATTTCAGTAACAAGCCTGGAGATGCTAAAGTCAGATATCAGTAATCAAAATAGAGTTTGTTAATACCATGCAAGTTAGTTCGAGAAATCAAGGAAAGAAGAGTTCGAGAAGTCATTCGAGAACTCTACACAAAGGGTTTATTCGAGAAGTCCTAATTCGAGAATTCAGATTGCTTTATTCGAGAAGTCTGTAAAATGAACTATTCGAGAAGTCCTAATTCGTAGAATTCAGATTGCTCTATTTGAGAAGTCTGCAACATGCACTAATCGAGAAGTCCTCTCGGAAGGGTATTCGAGAAGTCATTCGAGAACTCGCTTTAAGGAACTATTCGAAAAATCATCATTCGAGAACTCAAGATTTATCTGTTCGAGAACTCAACCTGTTTCCACAATATTACAGAGTTCACTAATGGAACATATCGAATGAAGATTGAACCCAGAATTACTTTACAACCCGTGACTTATAGAAAGTGATCAATTACACTGAGGATGTTACGAGTAGGGAGTCAAATTGTAAATATTTGAAGGCTCAAACTCTTCCAAATGAAAGGTGCAATCAGTCACTGTTTATCCGACTTCACGGGTAACAATAAGAGTGGAAGCAACCTCCAACATGATTACATTTCTACTGAAAGATTCAAAGGATATCTTGATGAATGCATAAGGATCAGTCGTTATATCTGTGAAGTCCGAGCACAGCTCAATAAGCAGAAAAGCTTATTGACTTTCAAAAGGATTATCTTTTTGATTAAAGTTATTTTCAGAGACAGAAATCCAAAGAAAAAAGATCTTGTGCATAAAGCATCACGTGGGCTTAGAAGCTATGTCATTTCAAGAACTTAGTTACATTTGAAGAAAGAAACATGCACTGACTTGAAGCATGCTGGGATTGTCCAAATCAAGTAAAGAAGACTTTCAAGATAATTCCAGAAATGGTTACCACTTCGAGCATGTGTGTGTGACAAGTTATACCAGAAATGTATCATCACATTTCATGTAACTTTTACTTGTCTTCATATAGTTTAAATAAGCTGTATGAGCAGCATAGTTTTGGTAGAGAAGAAAACACCGATCACAAGGCTGATAGCTTTAGGTTTTCTTGTAAACACTAAAACTTTGTAATCCACATCTGTGTATTTTTACACAGAGAATTATCTTCAAATACAACCATCAGGTGGATTAAGCTTTCAAGCCAACCCACCTGGGATTTTTTATATCTCGTGTTGTATGTATGATTAGATAATTTGTTTATCTTGTTTTCTTTCTGTTTTTATAACAGTTTGATCTAAGCCTTATCATTTCGAAAGAATTTAGTTGAGATTGTATTCAACCCCCCCTTCTACAATCTCGTGCTGCATAACTGGGAAATAACAATTTCGATCTAGACCGCTAAATTAGACATGATCGGGCCTATCAGTCCAAGACCCGGACCGGATCATATATAAGCGGTCCGGTATCTGGTCCTTCAAATCAAAAAATCTGATTTTCCGTCATGTCCGGTCTAAACCCTAAAAAAATCCGGATCGGACTAAAGTTTGAGTATATAATTATTTTTCTATTACTTTACTTCTTAAATTATATAATATAAATATTAAATTAATATTAAATATTTAAATACATCATAATTTGACAAACTAAATTAGTAGATAATAAATTGATGAAGTAATAGATACCAACATTACAATCTAATTAATTAAATGTCATAATTCATACGATAAATAATTGACATTCACATGTTTAGAAATTGCGATTACTTTATAAAAAATAAGATATGGACTTCAATTTTAAACATATATTAACTTGCAAAACAATATATCTATTTTATATATTTTAACTTTTAAAAAAACAAATATCATATTATAAAAATTATTTTTTTATGTAGAAATTAACTAACCGGTCCGGTCCCAAAGCCAAATACAATAGGTCTGGTCTTTGGTCCAAGAAACTAGGAAAATTCGGCCTTCGGTTGGTCCGCGTCGATCTGGTCCGGTCCAATTTTGGACATTTGTGAAATCCTATGTGCAGCATAACATGACCATTTGACAGCTCCGAAGGTCGAATTAGAGGTCCAATTAGCAGTATAACATGTTTATTCAACAACTTCCGAAAAATTGACACTTCCTGTTCTGTTTGCGTTTATAGAAGAAAAAATGTGTACATGCTTTTATATATATATATATATATATATATATATATATATATATTAATAATTATGTGTTTTTGTTTTTTATGCCCGGTCCTCAATACAAGGTTATATTGAACTGAACTTTCCGTAAAAAGAGTATAAAATGTCGTAAAACTATTTAAAAAAATTATAATACGACAAAATAATTTATTTTTGATAATTATATATTTTTGTAATTATTTAATCTTTTTGGAATTGTGCCTTCGGTGCGTAGCACGGGTAAAATTCTAGTTCTATTCAATATAAAAGGCCTACTTATATTTAGTTTAAATTATTAAATTTACTTTTTGGTATTTGAATATAATTCTACTAGTAATCAAATAAACTTTTTAATATTATATCTAACGGATCACATCTATTCATTTAAGATCCATCGGTTCATACTCTTTTGATCGACGACCATACTGCTATACTTTAAAAAAACTGGTAAGATCCCATTTACGCTTATTATATACTAGCTTATAACCCGTGTAATGCTTGACTCCTTTTCTAATATCTATGATTATATTATTTTTAATATTTATTTTTTATAAGTTTACATATCAAATTGTTGTTAAAAATTTAATACATATAAGATTTTACATCTTCAATTTACTATATGTTTTATCTTGAATTCTTAAAACTTGATTTGGACGATTTTACAACTCACGTGAAATTAAAAAAAATCTTTAATTCAGTGATGGTGTAACAATTATTTTCCAATTAAAACTACCAAGAAACAAAAGAAAAGAAATTGACGAATTTTTACGTTGAAAATTCTATTAGATATAGGAAATCTACTTATATTTCGTTTTGATTATCAAAATAACCTTCTTATTATTTGAAGATATAATACAATTTTAATAATAATTGTAAGAGGGATTTTGTACAAAACTTTGGTAGTCGGTAGGCTGGTCCTCAGAACGATAAAATAAATAAGAACCGTTCGATCTTAAAATAAATAGATGAAAGACGTTGGATCTATCATAAAAAATACCCACCAATCCTGTACTCTTATCAGATACTCCCTCCGTCCCATTTTATGTGAACCACTTTCCTTTTTGGGACATCCCAAAAAGAATGAACATAATATACTTATTATTTTTGAACACTACTTTTCACTATTACACCCAATACTTCTCCATTTTTTTATTAAATAAACACTATTACACCCACTATTTTTCTCCACTATCTCAAATCTATTATTAAATATTGATAGATCCCACCACTTTACCCACTTTCAACTAACTTTAATCTTCTTTACTACATTTTCTTAATCTCCGTGAACTTAAACAGGTTCATATAATTTGGGACGGAGGGATCACTTTCCTATTCACCACCGCACCTGTTCTCCTAAACAAATCCTGTACTCCACGCCAAGTTTGGAAAAATTTATTATGTTATAAGCTTTGTTTAGTACGTTAATTTGCACCATCAACTTACTCATACATATCTAACCTCGATATTATCACTTCTAACCAGATCAGACTAGATTAGACTAGAGACATCAATTCTGAATATCATGACATTTTTAGTTCATAACTATATGTCGTGAAACACAAAAACTCACTGAATCACAGAAAATCACATCAAATTTTATAGAACTAACAATCGTACCAGCTTTGTTACATTTTGATGATAACTTACTTTTCAAGTTAAAAGTAAAAAGCTAGCTAACTGCACAAATTAACAAATTAATAGCCGAATCGATCAAATACAAAAGCTATATCGGTGATAACTCTACTGAATTTGTAGAGATCTAACACACACACACACACATGCGTGCACACACACACACACACACACCTGGTCAAGTGTGCGTTGCAAGTAAGGACACTAAGCACGAGTGGGTGAAAAGAGACTCTCGCGAAGATCAAAGGGACTCGTAAAACCTTTCTCGGAAGCTATTTTTTTCATAAGAGCTAGGTCACCTGATGGAAAACACGAACATAAATCAATCATGAATGATAAAATTGTTATATAAATGAAAAATACAAAAGTTACATGCTCAGACTTAACCCGATCTAAAAGTTGTCATTGTTATCTGTAGCTTCCGAAGTATCGCCAATCCTGAGCGGGTGAGTAGGGTGATGATAGGGCATTTTTACAGGTCTCTTAGAGATAATTGAAAAAGAGATAGAGAATGGAGGAACAGAGTATCAACTGAACTTCATTTGTAGATTACAAATTTATCTTTATAACGGGTTCAAAATTTTTAACACTACACAATTGGATTGGATCAATATTACGTTTTTAACCTGATAAATCTCGTGTATGAATACCCCTAATATAAATTTTTTCTTGTCATTACGTATACTATACACCAAAATCAACTTAGCAATTACATCAATAATACTTTCTCTAAAATGATTGATAAATTACTGTACATACTAACAACAGCATCGAGAATCTATAATGTTGTACAAGATTTTTAAAAAAACTAACATCACAGATAATATAATACCAATAAAAACAAAGATGCAACGGTATTTATACAACATAAAACCTTATACTTTCGTTACAAAGTTCATAATATATTGAATAAAATTTAAATATTTATGTATAAAAGAAATGAGAAAAAAACAGAATTTATTAAATAAACTTTTTAATATTAAATCTAACGAATCACTTCTATTCATTTAAGATCCAACGGTTCATACTCTTTTGATCGACGACCATACATACTACAAAAAATTAGATAAGATCTCATTACGCTAAATATATACTAGCTTATAATCCGTGCAACGCAAGACTCCTTTCCTAATATCTATAATTATATTTATTTTTTTAATATTTATTTGTTATTAGTTTACATATCAAATTGTTGTTATATTTTGTTTTGAGAATAACGAACCCGATATGCATCTCAAATAACTTTCCTCAAATTATTTGTAATTGTATGGACACGTAATAAAAGATTTTGAATAATTGTGTATTTAAAATAAAGATTAATATCAAAATACATTCATTTGATATATGATAAATTTACCTGAGATACATATCTATCTTCTTATTCCCTTTTGTTTTTTCCCCAAATAATTTAACGACATTTTATGCTATTTTTACAGAAAATTCAATTCAATATAATCATGTTTTGAGGATCAGACGTAGAGAATAATAAAAACATAATTATTAATAGAAAAATAAATCAAATACATAATTTTCATTCTATAAATGCAAATAAAATAAAAATGAGCTATTTTTGGGAGTAATTCTAGAGGTCCCAAAAAAATTTCCAAAAGTGAGTTTTCATGTTTTGACTGGTTAGCGTTCTACCCGTGCTACATACTGAATGATAAAATTTATTAATAATTAATAAAAACTTATTATTTTAGTCATCATTTATATATAAAAAAAAGATAATTTCATTAAAATTTGAGCACAAAATTAACGTCAATTTATACCAATTGCATTAATATCAATATTATCAAACAATTATCATAACATTCACATCCCCGCTCAAACATTCTAAGGCCCCCTTTATTTTTTTTCTTAATTTTATTTTTCATTTGATTTTACTCATATTTGAGAATCTTTCAACCAAATTCATAAGTTTTTTATCCATATTTTAAGTTTATTTATTTTGAAAATTTGGTATATTTAATTGTGCAGTACAATGGGTTTCTATAATTTTTATTATATTAATATTTAGAATATGTGCATGGTTCGCGATCAATTTTTCGAATAGATATTAAAAATTCATTAGATTGTCTCTCAAAAAAAGGTTGCATGTTTTAGCGATATGAGAAAGGATCACTACTATGTAAGATCCATTAAACGAACGTAATTATGATAAAGGAAAACTTTCATCTAATCTAGTTTCCTATGCGTTTGTTCCATATCATTTTTACAAATTTTATGTTGTTTTATTAGTGAAATGATAATATATAGAAAAATAAACATTATCAATTAACCATACAAATCCAATATATTCGTTTTTTGAGTAAAGTTTGAATGTTAGAGTTTATGGTGATTACCATCAGCCTATTTTTAATGACAATTTAAAATGTGTATATTCAGTTTGAAAATTTGTATGTTGAATTTTTTTTTTCTTTTCTATCAGAATATGATATATTAAATTTTAGTTTTCTTTTACCCATAAATAGGGACAAAAAATTAATTCAATTTGATGGTATCCGATCCAAATCCTAAACTTTTGGATATACCGAACCTGAATTTTTGGATTTAGGTTATAAATTTTAAACCCGAAATAGTTTCGATTTGCATTTGGATTTAGGTTGTACCGAACCGATATCCCATCCGAAATCCGAAACTCGGTCTACTATCCAAACCCGATACATAAATAATATATTATTATAATTTGAAATTAATTTATGTAATATTTTAGATGTAAGACATATTATTTTATTTATTTATTCAAATATTTCATTAGAAATAGTCAATACTAATTTAGTAATTAGAACTTCTATTTCTCAATCTCAAATTTTATTGATATATATATATATATATATTTAAGACGTAATTTTCTTTACTTTACATAAATTTATTTTCTTTACTTTACATAAATTTTCATTTCTGTGTATAAAAAGAATTTTTTTTAAACATATTTTGAGTTTTACTTAGTATGTTAATTCGTATAATATGTTATATTTGACAACTTAAGTTTATCATTTTAATTTTTAATTTTTGTATAAATATAATTAATATTGTTTGCGTGTAGCAATTATTTTATTTTTGACTACATTATTACTAATTTTGGATACCCAAAAAAACCAAATCTAATCCGAAATCCGACGAATTTGATTTTAGATATTTAGTTTTGGATTTGGACTTATATTTAAAACCCAAAAATATTTTGATGTGTGTTTGGATTTTACAAAATTTGGATCAACCCGTCATCCAAACACGTAAAATAAGACACTGAAAATGAGTATCACCTATCTTTTTCTATTTGACTAACATGTTAAAATAGAAAACTGTACATGAAACTAAAATCAAATGTGTAATATATAAACACGTAATCACATTATTATATATGTGTCCTTGTAATTTAATAATCAGGTTAAATAACATGAAATTCATTTTCATTTAATAGTGAGTATATTTTTCCGACATATATTAAAAGTGTAATGACCGCAAAATTTTAATAATTATTTCGAGCTTTCTCTGAATAAACTTCGTAAAAATTTAGAGTTTTGAGATTTTCCAGAGAATTGGATGTGATTATTAAGAGATCGATTTTTATTTAATTATATATATTAGTTAGTACCCTACTTATTATCGTCTAATTGTCATTTCAACTATCTTTAGCAATTTTAGTGCGACGATCATTAGTGTTGAGAAATATTATTTTTATAATATGTAGTGATTAGTTAGGTATTTCAAAATTTAGATTTTCTTAAATTTTAGTATATTTTTCCTCGTAATTGAAATTTTAGGATATTTTATCGAATGATATTTTAGCTATTATTGTGTGTGGTATAATAATATTGGTCAAAATGTCTTTATTAGCAATTGTTCTAGTGTTGGGTTGTATTTATCAATCCAAATAATTGTCTAACCCATTAAAAACCCAAATTATTAGTATCTAGTAACTAGGGCTTGTTATTCCTAGCTATTGGGTCAATTAGGAGAGGCCCAACTAGTAAAATATGCTAAGGCCCTAATAATTATGACCATATGTATTTATACTAGAAAATCAATATAGGGAATGATATCTCTTTTATTTTCTCTACCCGTACAAAACAAAAACACAAAACATCATCTCTCCTATATTTTCTTCCACCATTAAAACACTTTCTTTAAGAGCTTATATCTTCTATAATCCTAGCTTGATCATACATGCAATTCCATATTTGTGTAGCTTGTTAAAAACTCTTTATTCTGATATCCATATTTAAGAGGTTTTCAAGAAAGTGATCTTGTAAAGATCAAAGTTCTAAAGTGATTTTCAAAGAGGGTATGAGTTACACCTTCAAAACCACTTTTATTTTTGTTATAATTGATTTATTATTGAATTTGTGAGATAGAAATTTTATTTTTAAATATGGGTTATATAACGACCTAGAATTATTTTTTTTCACGATTATATAAATATTTATTTAATTATTAAATGTGGAAGTTATGTGAATTATATGGTGGATAAATTTTATGAAGTCAATTTATATGTGAAATCATGTTTATGTGATTATGTGATGATTGGTATGTGTCGTATATGTTCGTGGAATTTTATTTATATTTTTAGAACATTAAAAGTATTTTTAAAATGTATTTTTAATCTTTTTAAAATCATATAAAATCATTGGAGTTGTTTTAAATCATGAAATCTTTTACATTATCATCTTTGTGATATTATGGAGTTATGAAAATTAGTGTGGATATTTAATTATGTGATTTGGTATTTTAAAATGATTTAAAAAGCATTATTTCTTTTAAAGAGCCTTTATTTCAAAAATTCATATAAAATTCATTTTTGAGCCTAGAATTAATTTAAAAATATGGAGAGCCTTGTAGTTTCATAAAATTTATTTTAAAATTTTAAAATTTATTTTTATCTTATTTTTCCAATTTATTTTGATTTAAAAGGATTAAAATCAATTTTTCAAATAATAAATAGATTTCAGCTTTTGCCAGATTACTGTTTTGCCCCTGAGTGTATATAACACCACCGCCCACTTCATTTTTTCTCTTGTACACGAGTTGCAACTGCTGGGTACTCTCTTCCACCTCCTCTTCATTTCTTTTTCGATTTTCAAGCCCAAATCATGTTAATATCTCCATATTAATTATCTAAATTGTGCTCTTTAATCTATTTGACAGTTGGTTCGAGTTTTATAGAATTGTTGATGTATATACGAATTGGTTGTGTGTATATATACATGATCCTTGCATGCAAGCCTTGAGATGGTGTTTAAGAGTCTCTATGTTGTTAAAAATAGTGAATAACAACGGTTTGATGAAGTTTGGATCTTGTATTCGAGTTTTTGGTGAAACCCTCCGGCGACTGGTCGGCCGGAGAGGGTTGTTTATGATCCCTGCAGTCTCTATTAGTGATTTAAAGTTGATATATGTGGGTAAAACCAATTGCATGTCAAGATCTTTGTATCTTTGTAATTTTTCGAAATATATGTGTAATTATTTCGAATTTTTTCGAATCTATTGGTTGATAATCTATGAAGTTAGATGATGTTCTTGTTTGATGATGTTAATTACAGATTTAATTATGTGTAATATGGATATATGGAGATGCATGTGTAATTTTTGTGAATTAATTGTAATTATTGGAATTATTTGATTTAAATAAATATATATAATTATTTTCTTCAAATTATTATTTGATAATCCATAGATCTAAAAGCTGACTTTGATGATTAGTTGTTAATTATAATTTAGATATATGATACATGAATTTCTGGAGATGCATGTTTCAATTTATAATTTAATTGTAATTAATTCGAATTATTCGAGTTAATTGATGATAAAATAATTTAAATAAATAATTATAAGTATGATCCTTGTAATTCGAAATGTCCTTAATATTTGTTGATTAATTTCAAATTTAATAAGTGCTAAGATTCGAATTTTAGATTAAAGATTTGAATTATTCGAATTGTTATGCATTAATGTGTATATTTGAATTTTAAGGATTCTTAATAGTATATAAAGGTTAATTTCGATGATTATCTGCTGAATGTCATTTAGTGTTGAGATTAGAAGTTGTTTGGATATATATAATCCATTGGAAAGTGTAGGTGGATCATAAATCCATCGTAGGAATTTGGTTTTGATTTGAGTCGGATATTTTCCGACGGAATAGTCCTATAAACAGAGGAAACTCTGCCCGATTTTCGTTTGAATTTAAGTGTAAAGTTTATAGTGTAAATGTGAGTCGATTGCAAGTTAAGCTGATGCTACGTGTTAAGTGCCTAAGTGACTTATGTGCTCTCATGCTATAGATGCTATTTGGCTACGTGTTTATCTGATCTTATTAAATTACGTAATAAGAATGTAATATACATGTTAAGTGGTAATGCGTTATAAGAATCGTCTGGGTTAGACGATTTAGAAGTATAGTATTCTAAAGTAGTGATATGGTTTATGTAGATAAGAAGGACGTATGACCTAACGATAAAGGAAAGGGTAAGGTCGAGTACGAGTGACTGAGCTGTTAGCTGTTGCATTCTACCGGAGGCAAGTAACTTTGTCTTTACTCTGAAAGTTTATATTATTGAAACTGCTATATCTTGTTAATTCAAGCATGCCTATCTTATACCATGTTGATCATACTCCTGTTATAAACTTACCTTTGCATGTATCCAAAATCCTTATTGATAAACCCTCGTTCAACACATGTAAACCCTAGACCAGCATAATTCTTTTAATTGCTTCTTGACCATACTGTCACCCAGAGTTAAACAATACTAATTCTTTTTAATTGCTTCTCGACCATATATGTCCTACAGCTTAGTATAATCATGTCATATTGACTGACCGATAAACCAGTGTTCCACTTGACTTATGTCCGTGTCCAGTTTAACCTATGTTGACCCTAAAACACATAAACTTCTTCTTGAGCTAAACACTGATCCAAGAACTTAATTGCCTTTAATATTATACCTTAAACTTGAATCTGATCAATTACCTTGATGCATTTGAGTCTACATCTTCTTGATTCAGACTTGTATCCCTATTTCATTGATGTCAGAAAACTTAGTCAAACCCTTTGACTTTTATCATTGCAAATCAAAATGAGTTGTTTTCTTAAAATACTTTAAGGTTACTTAGACTGGGCTGATTTGTTATCAAAGAGTCGAATGTACTTCGAAGTAAAGGTTTTCGAAAAGATTAAGTATTAAAATGTTTTATAAAGTTAAAAAAAGTTTTGCAAAGCCTAATGTTTTAAAATAAAATTTTTTTTATTTAAAAATGTTAGGAACTCCGTCTAAATGGTTTCCAAGGATTCCTGGCGATTGGAGATACGGGGCAAACGGGTAATGCTGGTTCCGTCGGTTTGAGTATGTATTAGTGTAGTTCTGGTCTCTCCATTTCGACACCTTTATAGGCCAATGTGTTGCCTGTTGGGAACCCAAGCTATCCAAATGAAAGGAAATGATGGCCAGAGGGACTTTGTGTCCGGTATAAAGACTTTGTGTCCGGTATGGGGACTTTATGGACTGATCACCCGTATTGTCTGTTATGAAATAAAAACCTCCAATCAGTTTTCTTAAAGTGATGATTACTTTTTATTTACCATAAAATGAAATTGGTTTACCGATTGAAATGTCAATTACTTTACACAGTTTTGAAATATCTATTGCTATCCTGATTATCAGTTAATATCCTGTCATTTTTAAATACCAGTATTTCTTATACTGCTTCCAGCATATTTATGTCATATTTTGAATTACTGTCATCTTTTGCGATACCCTGTTATATTGTTTTCAATTGAGATCTTTACTTACTTGCTTAGCGTTGGTTCATTATTATTTTGTCTAAACCTTTTGACAGTAATCTAAGAATCATGGTTCGTACAATCCAAACCATAAGGAAGCGCACTTACCGTGGCCCTGAGTTGGTTCGTTTTGAGATAGCTCCCGAGGTAGATGCAATAACAGCTCAGTGAGGAGATCTTTAGTTAGTTGTGAGAACTGGTAGTAGAACTTTTGAGGACTTTGGTTTGTAATAATATATTTTGAATTCAGGTTTTTAATAATAATTAGTTAGACGATGGCTTGCTTGTTTCATACCTTTACCTGTGAAAGATCTGGGATAGTAGTGTCGGGGCCGGTCAGCATGTTATATTTATATTATATTTTAGGTTGTTTGCATATAGATGTGTATCAGTGACTCTCCGATCTAGGCCCCGGATCGGGAGGGCGTCACATGTTATGTGATAAATAGGAATTTTGTTTGATTATTCATGTATTGTTTATTATATGATTAATTTTGTGATTGGGGTTCAAAATTGTAATTGGTCTTTGAGGTTTAAGGAGGGGGATGTTGGTGCATGTCGGGGAGAGGGGCGGTGGTGCCCGGCGGCGGCAACGGGGAAGGCCGGAGGTGGAGGTCGAAGGGGAGATTGAGGGATAGAAAGAAGAGGGGGAGGAGAGAGAGATATATATACGAGCGGAGGGAGAGATAGAGAAAGGGAGAGAGAGGGAGATTGAGAGAGAGGGACGGCGGAGAAAGAGAAAGAGAGGCGAGGGGGACGACGGAGAGAAAGGGAGGGAGGGGGAGAAAGGGAGGGAGGGGGAGAGAGAGAGAGAGAGAGAGAGAGAGAGAGAGAGAGCGGGGGGGGGGGGGAGAGAGAAGAGAGACGGAGGTGGAGGGGAGCCACCGGCGCCGCCATGGCGTTCGGCCAGCGACCCGAAGAAGATGATAATGGTGGTGTTGATTAATTGTTAGCAATAATTAATTAATTGTTGATTGTGTATTAGTTGATTAATTGAGAATTTGATTGATAAATATGATTAATTATAATAAAATTAGAATCAAGATTTGGTTTTAAAAGAGATTGTTTTTATTAAACATAGGGATTTGATTAAAATTTATAATAGATGTAATTAGTGAATAAAGATTGGATATTATCAAATTGTCTTAAGTTGATTAAAAATAAAAGTTTTGTAATTATTGTAATAAAACAAATTGGAATAAATAAGTTGGCTGTTAAAAATAGAGAAAAGAATGAGTTAGTTCGTTAAATTATATTGATGACCTTGTACATTTTATAAAGACTTTGTTAGTTAGTGGTGTGTAATAAAACGGTTCTTGAATAATTTTGAGATCTAATAAGGATTCCTTTGGATAAATCTCTATGAAAAATATCACCTTTGCTCGGGCTAATTTTATAAAGTCCAAATTATTGCTAATTTATTAGGAAACGATTAGAGCCTCCACTTATAAATATTTTATTCGTTATAAACGATTTATTCTTTGACTGGAATGCAATAAAATGAAAATTAGAGATAAGAGTAAAAAGTGAGATTTCCTATTAAATGGATTTTCTTTAAAATTCGAATAAAAAGGATTTTAGAATAAAAATATAGCTTTCGTTTAATTGGATTAAATAGGAATTGTGAATAACCTTATTCTTGATAATTTTCGAATGAATACTAAAATGATGTGGAGCTTAAAATCGTTAAGTGTTTAACTGATATGACTAATTTAGTTTTATTTTGAGAAATTACTAGGGAAAAACAAATATAGCCTCCATTGAAAAATAGTATTCTTTTCGATCGATGCATAGCACGATATTGAGAATTCGAGCGTGTATACGAATATACCTTTCAATAATTGTATATATATAGCTGATAGCAGTATACTAAAATTATTTTGGATATTTATTTTAGAAATTCTTTTTGAGAACTGAGACTCTCGCTTGCGGGTAACACTTTTATTATTTGGTAACGTTTAGCGTCGAGACAGAGGCAAGTTCATTCTTACCCGTACTCTCGGAAATTCTGTATTTTATTCATATTATTTTATTCCATATTTAATGTCGAATTATCAGTTATGAGAATCATTTTATTGCTCCTTATGTTACAAGAATTACGTATTGAAGATTATTTTTCTACTAAAATATTTTATTTATAAATCGTATCTCCTATGAGCATAGAAGTGGCTTCGTTGTTATCGGGTCGAATTCATTAATTCGAGACGACTCTTTATTTTATTCAATTGAACTAATCTCATTGTTCGGGATAGTTAAATTCATTCTTTCCTGTCGAATTTATCTTACGGATTCGACAACCTTTACGGAATATTTTTTATTTGATTCATTGCTCCGATCAAACAAATAGATAGTGTAAATAGTAGGTTTGTTGGAATGGTTAATCGATAGTCAAAGGAAAATCTTCCATTTAACGTACATTGGTTATGTGTATTTAATTATAAACATTCGAGTTGTACTCCTTATTCGGTACGACTCATCATATCTAATTTATCTAAACTATTCTCATTATTTCGAGATGGTTGTCTTTCTTGTTAGTGGTTGGCACTTCATTCGTGACAACCAATAAAATATATTTATTGAACTTTTACATCAGTCCATTGTTCGGAATGGTGGCACATTTATGTAAGACTGGCAGTCAGCCAGGTCAAATAAATATTTTTCCTGAAAGGTTTATGCCAATTTATCTGTTCACCAAATGTTCAAGAATTCTGTATTCTTACTGGTCAACATGGGAAAGAGGCCCATGGTAGAGAAAGAGAGACACTTGTGTACTGTTATACGGACACGGGCATATTTTAGGCACTATAGTTGTCAGGGTTGATTTTATAACCCATTATGATGCTAGCATATATATATATATAATATATTTCGTTGATATCATATTGTAGCCGTGATCGGGCGAAGTTTGATGTCATAGGAGGATGGTATTCTCGGTCGGATAGTTGATCGCCCCACCGAGATACCGAAAGGTTGGAAGACCAGTGTATTCACTTCTCATGAGTCATCAGACATACACCAAATGAGTTCTTTCGAGTATAATTCTATTGAGATGAGTCTTGTGTCGATATCAGAATGTTGATTTCAAACTGTTCATTTAAAATTCGAGTTTTATATTTTGGTAAATCTGATTATATCTATATACCGAGCAAGGAGAGAACTTGCTGAGCACCATAGTTGCTCATTCTTGCTTTATCACATTTACTCAGCTGTGAAGAAGGAAAGAGGCGAGTCGTCCAGCCAGAGATCCAAAGGGAAGAAGGAAGTTCAGAGCTATGCTGACAAGGATTATAGTATCCAGCCGGAACTTTTATTCTACTATGTTTTAGAACCTATGCAAGATATTATTCTGAGATGTAATAATTCATGTTGTAATAATGTGTGAGACCGATCCTTGGATCTGCAGAGTGGGACTATTATGCTCCGTTGTAATAATTATCTTGTATTATTATGAGCTAATGTGGGTTGCAGGATATCGAGTTTGTGTGACGACCCGGGTCCCCGGTCAGGGTGGATTTAGGGGCGTCACAAAAAGAATAAGCTTGCGTAGATCTGGAAAATCGTATGTGTTGTGTACATTCATGCCATGTGTCTTTGGGGTCTTGCATGAAAATGACATGAAATTATTTTGTGTACCCAAAATTCGAACACAAATTTTTACTAAACTACACAATTTTTTTTGTACACGAAACGAAAATAATATGCGAAAAGAAAAAATATGACAATTACATGTAATGTTGCTCTCTGCCCAAGTTATCTAAGTATGTTACTATATAATTGAAAACAACATTGAAATGTTACAAAATAAAAATAAGAGTAGAGTACATAAAAATGAAGCCCTATTTTTTTTAATTTTGTTTATTGTTAATAAATATCTCTATTTGATTAGAATCTATCTACCAAGATATTAAAATTTGACCTTTATTTAAGGTTTTGTTGATATTAAAAATAAAAACAACTAAGCAAATTCGATATGTCTGCTCTTAGATTAGGATATGAGAATTGAATACTATTACTTGAATTCAAGAATACAAAATTAAAATGGGCACCTTTTATTAGAAATAATATATAATTTTATATGTAACTACCTATCTAGAAACAATTTCGAAGGATCTTATCTTACCTCCTGGTGACCTGCTTTGCGGGACCGCCTGAAATATTGGGCCGGGTATGTAAACCATGAATCTGGGATTTAAGATATATATTTTACATCCCATAGGGGCTATGTGCAGTCCGTGCTAGTAGTGATATCCTAATTGTGCCTACTATCACCAACCACAGAGAAAATATATCCATCTGCTTTTATTGATATTTATTTTGTATCTTTTCTATTTCTTTTTCTTTGTTGGGTCAAAATAGAATTAACTCCTGATTTAATTCTGTCGAGTAAATAAAATCAAATCAAATAAAAAACTAGACCAAGTATTTAATGAATTCAATGGTTCCATCAGAAATGAAATAAAAAAGATATTGATTTTTAAACAATTGTTATAGCCGTTTCTCGCTCTCTCTCTCCTCCTCTCCTAAAAAATACTAAAATAAAGTTTAGGGATTGACATCTGCGTTTTGGTTGATGATAAGTCCTTTTCTATTGTTTTCCTTGATTTTGCTTTGTTTTTCAATAAATATCTCTCTTTATTGAGAGTCTAGTACCAAGTTGGTGTTAGTGTATACTGAAAATATTTATTTGAAGTATATACATTAATTTCTGGCCCAGTTTTATTGAGAATCATTTGAATGTTTTCATGTCGTCTGATATTATATATTGTGAACAATCTAGTATCAAATGGGATATAGAATATTAGATTGTTAAATACGGTTTATATAATATAATAAGGTTCACAGCACAGGTGGTGTTGGACAATCCACTGGAATGGTTGTAGTATTATTTAGATTAGTTTATATTGACTAATAAATAATACTAGTATACTTTGTGTATATTGAACATGATCAAATTTAGAATTGTTCCCTTATACTGATTAAGAAGGAGAACTAAGATTCTATGTTATTATTAATGCTTAGGTTCTTAATCCCGATATAGTAATTGACACGTGTATATTATTTACATGCTTTGATTTATATATGAAATAATTCTTTTGAATTATATCAATATATTTTGGGTGATGGAATTATATACATGGTGAATATTATTTATAAAAGGAATCCATGTCTTGATAATATTCGGGTTAATGATGTCCCCTTGAAAGCTCAAAAAGATTTAATTATGTGAAACCCTGCAGGTGGATTTATTCCGGTAAATTAAATAAAGGTTGAGTGGATGATCAAGGATAAAAGATATTAATTAAATGAATTATCAGTAATTTATTTAATTAATGGACATGCGATATTTTAAACATGGGGAATTTAATAAGCAAATAATATTGGAACCGAATTAATTAATTAAATTACGGTATTAGGAAAGGTAGTGCAAATATTAATTCTTTAGTGGAGTGAATTAATATTTAATGACATTGGACTAGGCCCAGAATGTCATTGGGAGACCTAACCTAATTATCCATGATCTCTGCTGTAGCCTATATATATATATTCCTATTCTCTTCTTGCTGAGGTTGGTCGAAAAAACACTAGGGTTTTTGGAGGCAGCCACCTTGAAGCAAGAAGAGAGGCAAACTTGGGAGCACGAAGGCCACACTTCGCTCCAGGGGAATCAAGGAATACAGCAGAAGACGTGGACTTGAATCGCTTGCGCCGTAGCGATTAAGGTTAATTTTCTGTTCGTACTCGTTAATTTATTGTATCATAAATCGCAGGGCTACGATCTGATTGTCCCAATAGTTGGTGGGTTTTATCTACTGATATATTGGATTTTGCGCTTTCTCCTTGTGAATAATAACTCTCGTTTCTTTTCCTTGATTAATTTACTTTGTTTTCAATAAATATATCTATTTATTGAGAGTCTAATATCCCGTTAGTGAATTTTATCTATCCATATATTGGATTTTGTTCTTTCTCTTTTAAGAGTAGGTCCTTTATTTTGGCATCCGGGATCTTAGATTTACAGGATTTTATTATAAGCTAACACTACAAAATCGGATTTGAATCAGATTTTAAATAAATTGGAAAAAATCCATTACTTCAAAGTCTCAATTTTTTTAAAGGCTCAAAAATATTATTCAAATTTTGTCAATAAAATTATTTAATAAAAGCATGACAATTTAGTAAATCTGAAAGCAATCCAAATTAACTAATTGTAACTTAATTATTTCAACCCAAATCCACCAAAGCAACCCAAATCAACTGAAATAAACCGAACGCAACTTCATCCAAAATCAAATTATAATAGCATTAGCCAAAAAGATGGAGAAGAAAAGACCGATTATAATTGCGAAATACACATTAAAATCAGGCGAAACCCCAATCAAAGAAAAGAAGCTACTGACCGTAACAAGAAACACAAGCAACAACGTGAGGGAACTGACCATCACAGTACAAGCCCAAAAATACGTAGAAACAATTCTCTTCCAAATCTTGGTCATAATAACATAACACTTGTTCGCATCAAACATTTTCCTTGCATACGTACAATCAACCGAATAAACAACAACAGCTTTCGACATCAACAACAATGTAATAAACAACGGAAAACACACAGTAGACGAAATAGCCATTTCCGAGAACTTCTGACAAGACTGCCTAACAAAAGGCTTTAACGAAATGGCCATCAGAGATTGCTCCCCTGCGGGGCCTAGGAGAAGAAGCTCACCGGAGAAGATGGTGCTATGGCAAGGTCATCGGAGGTGGATGACGAAATTGGAGATGGAGGCTACGATGGAGAACAAATTGGAGCTCGTTGGAGAAGAAGGAGGTGGAGATCGGAATCGGAGGAGGTGATCGTGGTGGGTGGGGGAAGGGGAAGGGGAAGGGCGGGGGTAGATAAAAAAGAAAGAAGAATGCAGTGAGAGTAAAAAGAGATAAGGAAAGTTAATAGATCGTATATTTGCAATTAACAGAGAAAGATAGTAACGCTGTAAATGAAACCATAAATTAACGTATTCTTGGTAATTTCTCAAATTTTTATTATTTACCATGTTTATTCTAATTTACTAATCGCGGTTAAATTATATTTAAATATAATAATATCTTGAGTTAATAAATTCATATATTACACGATTTTTATTTTTAAAAATTACTACTAACCGTAAGTAAAATTTTCTATAAATCCACGTAATGGTATATTACGTATGTTTGTATATCTTTTAGTTATTAATTGTTTTTTAACATCCTTAATTATAATACCCGAATCTACCACGTTTTAGTTAACCAATCAAAAGATTGTGAATTATTTTAACATCAGTTAGAGTCAACCAAATTTTAGACCAATTAAACTTAATGTAACATGTTTCTGTATTGGATCTAAATTCTACATTTCAGCCAAGATTAAACTCAACTCAATTTAAATTTAACAACAATTTATCTTTATTTTTTATATCAATTAATTAAACATAATGACTACTAATTTTTATTTTAACGATCAACTAATAAACAATCTATATAAAATAAAATTGCCTCAAGTGTAAAATTCTTGCAAACTAAAAACTGCAATTGTTATATCAATTTAAACTACAGGAAATCTAAGCCGTTTATTCCTTATTCCCCATCAGACCTAGCCAACTTTGATGAACTAAGTGTTTGCTTCAATTCTCTTCATTCCTAAATATATTAGTTTTGGTTAAAATACTACTTTGTATCTCTTTATTATATGAAATACTATACTTGGATAGATTATCTTTTTATTTTGATTATATATGTATTGTATGTTTCGTGTTTTAATTGTCCAATAAAATCGACCGAGAAATGATTCTAACAAAAAAAATAATAGAAAACGATTTTTCGTCATCCCCGATCCAAATTCTCCCACAGTTACTTCTCATTAGAATATTCAGTGGTCAGCTCTAATAATTCTGCGACTTACTGAATTGTAGGCATCAATTCTTACCGCATTACACCGATTTGTTTAAATTATTAGTGTGCCTATTGATAAACGTTTTTTTTACAATTTTGGATTGCCAATGTTATCATTCATAACTTACTTCCATTATATCTAAAATATTTATTGTATTATTGTCCATACATTTAAAAGTACGATGCCATATAAGATCAGTTTCTCAATTTATGTGAAGAAAATTTTTTGTAGACCCTTGAAGTTGATTCTTGAGAAAAACACATAAGTCATATTCAACGAAAATGCATTTAGTAATTTCTTTCTTCAATACATCAATCAAAAATCTCTTCATTTATCAACTTAATTGTTCATTAATTTAACGTTGTATATATTACCATTTCACCCAACTTAATATTCAAAAGTGTGCATAACTAAAAAATACGATAAGTAAAATGTTAATGATAATTGGTTTAAAATTCATTTTTTTAATATTTTAATTGGTTGAATTTAGATTTTTTTTATAACTGATTAATTTAAATGTTTATATAACTTAAATTTTGAAGATGTATTTAGAATAGTGTAGTATTTTTTATTTTTTAAAATATTTAATTGAATAAAAGTAGATTTATTCAAATTTGTTTGCACATTATGATTGTAGATCGAGTGTTTGAAATATTAAAATATTATATTTTATAATATAGATAGAATAACCCATGCATTAAAATAATATATTTGTATTAAAAATAATTAATAAATACACAATTTTGGAAAATGGCTCTATACATAGAGAGTGACGCAATGAACAGATGTGCTGGTATATAATAATATAATTGTGATTGATTTTTATAATTAATTTAATTTTAGTGGTAAATTCTAATTGGCACTTATATATTTTTATGAAAATTAATTCGTAATATATAGTAATGCAATTATGATTAATTGTAAATCAAAAGAGTGGAAAGTTCATATTGCGAAAATCGCTTAATATTATATATTTTATAATCCTAATTGATTTTAATTTAATATATTAATTTATTATAAATATTTTTTGACATTAAAAGCAAAGTAATATATGGATATGTTAAATTAAGTCATTACTATATTAAAATTAGAATTGTTATCTAACCATGATTAGCATAATAGGATGAGAATGGTAAATAAGAAAAACTTTTAATATAACATGATTGGTCTAAAATTTACGAATGACTTGTGATTGGTCCTAAAATAATTCATAATTTTCTGATTGACTAACTGCATCTAACTATATACATGGTAGACTTAGGTATTATAATAAAGGATAGTATAGAAGTATAGATATGAATCTCACTTTTGTGTTTCTTCCATTTCGAAAGCATGAGTTGGATAGTATCCATATCAACATTTTAGCTAACACAATTTAAAATGTTCTAATGACCACTTATTTTCTCATTATATTATATATGAATTTGATTTTTGCTTTTATTATAAGGAAATTTATTAATTTTCAATTTATTTTTATTTTTAACTACGTTTTAGATTTTATTAAATGCTATTGATGTTTGGAGATTAAAATTTTCTTTTTTTTACTTGATTTTGTACTATGTAGTTATTCGACGAGTTTATATTCTAACTAGGGATCCCCTTTGGTTAAATTTTTACTTTGTATTTATTATTAACTAGTCTTTTTTGCCCGCGCTCTGCGAGCGGGCGTCGATTAATTTTGTTTGTTATAAAATTTTAATGATAGAATAATATAAATATTGAATTTGTAATTAACCGAGGAAATCAATCAGGTCGAAAGTAGGGATTGGCAAATTTGGAATTAGAAAGTTGATGAAAGCTATAGAATTCTAATTACTAACATCAAAATAGGTCAAGTAGGTTGTAAAATTATCAAGTATCTTTATATGAGATTTAAGGCTTTGTTGACTAGAACGTTTTTAAAATGCATATAACACATAAGACTAAATAATTTATGGATAATATAGAAAAACATCATAAGTAACAACACAAAAATGTTGATGAAAGGCCATTTAAGCATCTTAGAAATTAATAAAAGCAAAAATCCACGTACTACTAATAATATCGCCAAAATATGAAGTAAACTCTGTTTAAAAATCCGACACATAGCTCAAATCATAAACGACGGACAACAAATGAAAGCACATTGTCCTCCTCCCGCATTACAAAATGTAGTTTGTCATTGATAACAAACTTGTTCTCCTTTGCAAACTTATCCCAGCCTTTTGAGAATCACTTGCATACCAACAAACTTTTTCTTAGTAGCTGAAAATGTGATCTGAAATTTATCTCCATTCTTCAAAGTTAGATAATTTTTCTGTTTCGGCATGTGTCGAAACCGATCAACAAACACTGGAGGAATATCCTAATCAATTCATAAGAAAGTTACAATTTATAAGATACATTCTTCTGGATAATTTACTAATTCACTTTTCAATCATGTCGGACTAATCCATTAAGAGTAGGAGTATTATAAATCTTCTACATTGGCAACTTAAGTACTTACGATCTCAGCTGATTCTCCATGCCTTTCGACAGTATGAACAATAAATTTCTTCCCAATTCCATTAATATTGTCTGTGATAACATAAATATATGTTAACATTAGTTATCCATTTTTCTGTTTTCCTAAATATAAGGTAATGTAATATGAACAGTTGGCTATGGTGTGTTACATACCTTCCGCATAAACAGGAGCTAGGCAAAACCTGTTGGCTGCTGGATAATCTATTTCCATACCAGTATCATCAAGTATGAATACAGTAAATATCCCAACACCATTGTAGTAGAACAATGCATGGAAACCGGAATCAGTTCGAAAATCATTATAAAACATAGCCAAGTTGTTAAGCTTATTTCTATCCTTATGGAATTGAACATTGTATTGGTATTCATTTCTATGAATAATCAGAGTGACATGTTGTGGCACATGTTCTGCACATTTTCTACCAAAGCTGGAAGGCAATTTCTACATAAACCAAAGAGTGTTATATCAATTAGAAGGTATGTACATTAATTGCGCGCTATTTTATTATTCTAGACATTTGTTTTATATACAAATCATGAATAACATTTAGGTTATTACCATCGAAGTCTTTGCGAGATCTCTGGGAAACAGGCAAACCATAAATGCTGGGTGTTTGTGGTCCTGATAATGATTCATGCCAAAAAATCCTCAGAATACGACTTATACAAATGAGGGTCTTGAAAAATATGGAAGCATGATAATGACCAAGACATTAAAGTCAGTTATTAATATCTTATACATCAAATACAAAATCAGATGTTAAAACACAATATAGAGTATAATTCACAATAAACTGGTACTAAAATTCATCTCATGTATGATATTTGCCATCAACACTGCCATTCATATTACGGATACAATTTAATACTTTTCGACGAATAAGATCGTTAACATAATTAATAATAGTTACAATTTAATAATTTATCTACCATCAACACTGCCATCTATTCTTTGAAGAATAAGATCGTTAACATGATCAACAATTTTATTTGTTGGTGTCAAAATAGCTCGCTCACGTAAATAGCTGACTTCATTGAATCGATGTTGCAATTGAGGAAAGATAGCATCAATGGGCTGGTTTAGGTCAGATGTATCAGATTGTATGCAATATTGGTTGGGTATACTGATAGATTTGGAAAATTCATCCACACAACTACTATCCAAATGTGGTATTTTTCCATCACCAACATCAAGAACCCACTTACTAAAATCTTTAATCCATCGTATATCATCCTCTGAATTACCTCGACGTAATCTCATGTTATCTTTAAGAACAAATAGATGACATTGAGACCATAAATGAGACCTTAAAATGGAGGCAGATACTATATCCGCTCGAGAACCTTTACTAATAACTGGCAAAATTTGTCTAAAATCCCCACCAAGTAATACGGTAATTCCACCAAAAAGTTTGTCATATCGTTCGGCACTCACAGATTTCATGATATCACGAAGAGTACGATCCAAACATTCAAATGCAAGTTTGTTCTGCATTGGCGCCTCGTCCCAGATAATAAGACTTGTTTTCTTAATAAGCTCTGCTATATCTGAATTATGGGGAATGGAACATGATGATTCGTCATCCAATTTCAAAGGTATTTTAAATCTTGAATGTGCTGTTCGACCTCCAGGTACATAGAGTATTCATATATGTATAACAAACAACTTGACAACATACCAGTAATTGTATTTATACAAAAGAAACTCATTGATTTATTTCGATTGCTCTTATTCGAATCACCAGAAGAACAACATGGAATGGTTTGATGAGACACGTTACTGCCTAGTAAAGTAACATCCGGTGATGATTCAAGCTTTTTAGGTCTCCCTCTTTTCCTCGGAATGAAATCAAAATTCGACGAAACACGGAACTCATCATCAGCATAAGATTTTGATTTCTTCGATTGTTCATCCATGATAGGTATCAAATTCTTAACATGTTTCCAGTTTTGATGTATTGTGCAATTGTCGATCTTCAAGAATGAAGATAGAGGAGTTGTTCAAGTTTTGATTTTTGAAATAATGATGATGACAGATAATTAGGATCGTGGTTTGTTTTTAATAAATGAAAGAGAATAGGGCTAGCATGTATCAAGGACAGTCAGTTTTGATTGATTTCTGACGTGGCTTTTTTTATTTGCAAGTGAATTTACATGTATATCCATGGTAGATTGATCTTGTAATGTGGGAATAAGGACAAAACAGGAAGGATGTGACAAAAAGTAAGGATAAAACAGGAAGATTAAGGCAAAAAGGATTCAGGATTTATATTATACATAGATATTAGGACTTTTTAGTCTATGTTTATTATAATTTTTTTACGTTTATTTAAAGAATTTTAATTTTTGGGTTTTGTTGCTGTATTTTCTCTCAGATGCGCTTGAAGTTCAGTTACAGGTTTTGTATTTTTGAACATTAAAATCTTATTATCTATGGATCCGGGAATGCTTGCATATCTTTCGGTTAAATGATATATTTTTTTGAATGAAAAAAATTACTTTTCATGAAATATATTTATTTAAATTTAGGTATTTTTGACGATAAAGAAAGCATCAATTGAAATTCTAATACCTTTTTTTTATAAATTCTTCTAACAAATTTAGTCTTGAATGACATAAGAATTGAAGGCCGTCCTTATATTTTACTAGATCCGGCAATTTACCACACGACACGAAAATACGACACGAAAATTTAGTGCTTCTATTTATATTTTAGGTACACGATACGAAAGTACATGATCGAGATTAGTGTCGGTTTTGTGTTTATCCTTTGTATGCACAACACGACACATACGAAATACATAAATGTACATATAAATATTAATATTTATATAAGATATATTTATATTTATATTAAATAAATTAATATTAGTATTATAAATAATTTTATAATGTAGTTTGTAAATATGATGTAAATATGGTTAAATCTCAAAGTGGTCACTGAACTGAAGGGCATTTCTCAAAAAACTCACTCTAGTTATCGGGGACTCATTTGTATCATTTTAGTTGCGAGTAATGATAAGTCCGTTAATCTGACTTGTTGACTTTTTTATGGGAGAAACATGTATTTCATAGGTGGAAATAAGCCTGTCAACGGGTCGGATTCGGATCGGATCACCCTAAATCCATATCCGAATCCGTTAAGATTTTTCGGATTCGGATCGAATCCGATTAGGAGTCGGATATTTTTTAGGTCGATCCATATCCGATCCATTCGGATTTCGGGTTATCGGATCGGACCTCCAATCCATTTAATAAATTTTAAAAAATATTTTTTTTAATTTTTTAATTAAAAAAATTGTATTTTAAAATTTTTTGACGAAATAAAAATAAAAATTATGACATATGCATTGACAAATCCAAATTTATATTTCAAAATAATATTATTTATATAAATTTTATATTATATATATATATATATATTTATTATATATTATATATTACATAAATATATAAAATATATAATAAATATAATATATTCGGATCGGATCGGATCGGATCGTTATCGGATCGGATCATACAAAATCCATATCCGCTCGTTATCGGATCGGACCCTTATCGGATCGGATTTTTTTTGGAAGGATCCATACCCGCTAATTTAGCTACGAATCGGATCAAATCGGGTCGAATATTCAATCCATTCACAGGCTTAGGTGGAAAGACGTGGAAGGTGACATGGAAACACATAAGTCCCTCTATTGTTGTATAAAATTTATGTATATATCAAAAAGAAGCAAACTTATTAATGCAGTGGAATTAATTTATAATTAACACATAAAATCAATTAGCTAAACACCAACTAAGAACCATCATTCATCTTAACCGAATAAAATCTCTCAACTACATAATCATAAAATTTTGGAAATTCTTAGTACACAAACGTATATAAACAGGCAGATAATCATTAGATACTAGTAATCTATTAAAGTATTTAACAAGTTTTAGGCTCAGGAATCCACCATAGCCTCTTCCGCCGGCTCATCGGAGCTCACGACCGATAGTGGCAAAGTTCGGAGGTCCCCATGGCTGGATCTCCTTCACAAGCTTCACCTCTTTTGTTTTTAACATCATACACATCTAATACAACACGAATTAGACCACACAACTCGAAATCAAGGTAAAACCCGAAGTGGGTTTCATAATTTTTCCTCATAAAAATGACATGCAAGCATAGCAGCGGGTGGAGAGAAGAAAATCGATCAAGATTTCGGTTTTTAACTTTCAAATTTGTCAAGAATCGATAGGAAATAGAGGAGAGAGAGTGTACCGAGAGGAAGAGAGAGAGAGAGAGAGAGAGATATCTGTTCACAGACAAGAAAACGAAGAGTGAAGAAGAAGAAGGAAGGAGGGGGTAACCGGTGGCGGTGGGGGAATAAAAAGTTAGGGGCAAAACAGTTTTTTCATAATTACTGAAAAACAACAATTAATCAATTAAATCACTTATAAAATCGTAATTCAATGGAAAATGATTGAAAAATAAAATTCTAAAATCAAGAATATGAATTTACAAACTAAAATTTGAAAAATCAAGAATTTATATAACTTTTTTTGAAGTTTGTATAAATTTGAAAAAAACAAAAAATTTATAATAAAACAAAAAAGTATTTTTTTAGTTTAATATTTATCAAGTTAAAAATATTTTTTAAATTTTATATATTATTATAATTTGTTAAGCAAAAGCTGAGACATAAAATTTGAACTTTTACATGCATTTGGAATGAAATATTAAATTTTATTTAAGAAAAAGCATTACTCTTTTTATTTAAAACAAAAAAGTATATCTTTACCTAAAGAAAAGAAAATGATTTTAAAACTAGAATTTAATCATAAATTATAAAGAAAGATTATTTTAATAAAACAAAAATTATGCCTTTTCATTTTATATAAAACTGGAACTTTGTTAAAAAAAACTATTTACAAATATTTATTCAAATAGATGAATTCCTAATTTTGTGTTGTTATGGTCATGTGTCATCCAAATCTATGAATTACCAGGAGATTCCTAATTTGATTTTGGGTTTGTGTTTTTAATTTGGGGTTGATACTACGTATGTATGCATTAATCAATTGTGTGTATATATATATATATAAAAATATATTAGATGGGCTTAGTTGGACTCCATTTATGTAATATGTCCTATACATGTCTTGCCACGTCTCTCTCTAACTGTAAGTATCGTTAAGGTCAAAAAATTTCCGTCAAGTCAACAAGTCTGGTTAACGGTGCTATCATTACTCTCAACTATAGTGGTGCAAATGAGTTCCCGATAACTAGAATGAGTTTTTTGAGATATGCCCTTCACTTCAATGACCACTTTGAGATTTAACCCGATGTAAATATAAATATTTAGTACATGTTTGTAATAATTTCACCGAAAATATTAGTATTTAAATATTTTATTATTTTAATTTAAGTTTTTATTTAAAATTATAAAAAAACATGATATGAAAAGTACACTGACACGATATGGTACATGAACATGAAAGTACACGAACCCTAAATGGATTGTATTTGGATTTAGTGTTCAGATACACAAAAATACACCACACGAACAAATTGTCAAATCTATACGAAAATACACGACACAAACGAATTGCCACAAAACAAATTAGATATTACATTTTTTTTTTTTGAAAGTAAATGGATGATTACATAGTCCAATAGTCCAACAAAACTGTATCTATATATCTATCGAACCCACAAAACCAGATACTACAAAACCGATGCTCCAAAATAGTTACTAGCCTTCAATATATTAAAAAAGGGTCCTGTCACCTTGTAAAACCAGCCGGCAGATGACGTGTCAAAACATAAGTGGTCCAGTTCCAAAATTTGAAAATTACCTCGTAAAAAATGGTCCGTCCATGAACCCAAAGCTTCCAAAAAAGAGAGAAAGAGAATCAGAACGCAAATCTCTATGTATAGTAATCACAAATCCCCACGCATCAATGACGCCCTTGTCATCACAACAAACAACTCCCAAATCTCTCCCGAATTTACAAACCCTAAATTTTCATCCCACGAAAATCACCTCTATATAAATTATATTATTATTATTCTATATGGCGGAGGAGTTTGTAAAGGCGGTGGAAGATGGAGTCAGGCTTTCCAAACGCATTTATTTCGGCAAAGACAGGTCCGTGGCGCCTCCCAGGCCAATGCCTGCAATGGAGAAATCTTCTCATGAATCGTATTTGCCTTCGGCTCCTATGCTTTACGCTGTCATTCCTGATCCTGCTGTGGTTGATAATCCTGACATTCCCAGTTATCAGCCTCACGTGCATGGACGCTGTGATCCTCCCGCCTTCATTCCGTTACAAATGAATTCTGTTAGTCTTGAAGCTGATTGTGTTTTGGACACGGCTTTCGTTACTGTGTCTGGATCATGGAGAGTTCATTGTGTTATGGGAAGCCGGTTTTGTGATTGTCGTGTTGCTATTCCCATGGGTGAACAGGTTTGTTATAATTCCTTTGTTTTCTTTCCATGTTTAGTTTTCGTTTTTTCGATTCTCGTTTGAATTCAATAGCACTTATGTACGGGAAATTGATGAATAAGCTTGGTGTTCTATCAATTAAGCTTGTGTGCGATATTAGGATCCTACGTTCAACTTATGTTGTACAAATATGCATGATATGCAGGGATGGAGCTTAATTAGTCAAATTTTGTGGTTAATTATCATCATTATCATTTTCATGTGTGTGTGCATCAATTCTGTATTTGATATTCAGTTTTATAATTTGGTTCTATGAGTAAATATAAATAGTTTGTTAACTTTTGATAAATAGTTTATAATTTTCGGATATGCATTGATACTTGTAAATAGTTTATAATTTTCGGATATGCATTGATACTTGCAATAACGTTTTATAAAACATGGAAACATACATATGATGCCTAAAATCAAGAGAATTTTAATGTTAAACATTGCGTGAGATGTATGTATGTCATTGCTAGGAATGCAGCTTTATCAATTGCAATATCATTCCTAACAAGTACTATCACAATTGACTAATATCTGTCAAGGTTTTCAGTTAAATATGTAGGTTGTGAATATATGACATTATTATGGCTTGATAGCATATTTTAGGAATTCTAATACTTTCTAGAAAAGATATTGAACAATCTGTTATTGCTTTTTTGGGTTCTCAAGTAATACATTATTTGGCTAACAGGGTTCAATTCTAGGTGTTGAAGTGGAGGCACCAAGAAAATCATATTCTAGTAAGGTGGTTACTTTGGATGACAAGGACATGGAAAGAGAAATGAAACTTCAAGACGGAGGCTTCATTAAGCCCCACATTTTTACTTTTACAATACCGGAGGTGTCTTTCATATCTAGTTTTTGTTTTTGGCTTATGTTTTAGATATGTACCTTTGTTCTACTCCATAATTCCATTGTTTGTATATCTTCTCCCAGATAGACGGGGGTTCCAATATCTCTATTAAAGTTAGATGGTCCCAGAAACTATTGTATCAAGATGGCCAATACACTTTGACTATACCATATAGTTTCCCGGAATTTGTTACACCTGCTGGGAAAAAGATGGCCAAAAAAGAAAGAATAAAAGTCAATGTGAACGCTGGTCCTGGTACTGAAATTTTGTGCAAGACAATTAGCCATCCATTGAAGGTGCAAGTGTGTAAAGATTATTCGATTTCTTTTCCTAGGTTTTGAGTAGACAAACAATTAGTTTTTTGAATTTTGGTTTCAGGAACTAAGACGCCTCGGGGGACAGTTGGGTTTTTTATACGATACAGATGTCCTCACATGGTCAAGTTGTGATTTTATCATTACTTATAGTGTAAGTTTATTTCTGTACTTGTCCCCATTAAGTTAATAAAACTATCTGCATGTGGAATCTGATTTGAGGCATCTAATATTACATGGGCCCGTGAGCGCTGAAGCTTTCATAGTCTTAGTTGTGCAATCTCAAACTAAGTAGTGTTTCCATTTAGTTAATTCTTTGATGCATCCATCTCTTTTCAGGTATCAGTTAGTCCCTCTGGTGGTGTAATCCTGCAATCACCATCAATGATTGACATAGACCAGAGGGAGATGTTTTGCCTTTCTCTTTTCCCAGGAAACAAACATAATAGGAAGGTCAGATCCTGCACTCCTTTTACCTTGTTGAATATGATTTCTTAATGGTAGATTGGTAATGGTGATGAATTTGATGGCGCGAAGTTCGTCTTAGAAACTATAGTACTAAGTATTGGGTGGTCGCAGCAGACTCACAGTTGGCATCATGATGATCTTTTAGGAGTACATTGATACAAACTTGTGTGTAAATGTTTTAGGAAACATTTTACAGGAGTAAATGGAAAGTAAGGTAAAAGGGACACTGTATTACAAGGATGTCTGTTGAACCCACTCAGAACATGGTTAAATAGTCCAGGACTAGGACTACAAATGAGAGTTGTTATGTCATAGAGGATTGGTATATATGGTTGGAATATATCTTCTTGAAATGCTTATTGGATTGTGTACTTCAACCACAACCTAGTTTATTTTGTTTTTTCTTCTGGTACAATATTTTTATTGTAGTAAGCTCATATAGAGTCGGCCGCGTTGTTGGTTTAAAACAAGTGTAGAAGCTTTGTTATCCCTTCGCCTAGGCAGCCAAGTCCTAAGAGGCTCAGATGGTTCATAATGAAGACAACAAGTCTGTTATGTAGGAAATTAATAGACAAATTCTTAGGAGACCGATCAATAAAAATTCTACTACTAGGGTGGTGGTTATGCATTGTTTTAATTAAGTACATTAATTTTAGACAATGGTCAAGCATGTGCACATATCAGTTAATAGCTGATTCCACACACTTCCCCTATTTATTCTCTTTGGAGTTTGGAGGAAACAGAAGTTGTTCACTGTTATTCAATAAAAAAAATGATTCGAATCTAGCTATGTCTGAATTAACACTTTTTTGTCAGTGAGATTTGTACTGGAATAGATATGCAGGTGTTTGAGATCTGCTAGTGAGATTTGACAGAACCGAGAAAGTATTTTGTTGTGACAAATATATATATAAATATGACATACAGCAGTTATTGTCAGTGAAATTCGCACGTTCCTTTTCAGTCATATATCTTACATATAAATTCGGCCAGTCACAATTTTTTTTCCCATTTATTTGCTGAATAGACATATTGATTGAAAAAATCATGACCATACTTGACATGTTTACAGTTCAAAACATGTGTTTTGACTCACAAATTAAACTATGTCAATTTGTTTGATACTTGATAGGTTTTCAGAAAGGAAGTGCTATTTGTTGTTGACATAAGTGAAAGCATGCGGGGGAAGCCTCTCGAGGATACCAAAAATGCTCTTGTTGCAGCACTCTTAAAGCTTGATCAAGGAGACTCTTTTAATGTTGTAGCATTTAATGATGAGATTCACCTATTCTCATCATCTCTCGAATTGGCTACTGAGAATACTCTTGATAGAGTAACTGAGTGGATGAGCGCGAATTTAGTTGCCCAGGGTGGTACAAATATGTTGCTTCCCTTGAATCAGGTTTTGTTCTATATTCAGTTGATAAGAGAGTTATATGCTTACCTTTTTTTCTGCCCCGCCTACATAAATTCCTGTTGTGCAAATATGAAGTGATTGATGAATACAATGGTAACATTCTCTTACCATGTTACACATATATCATTTCAAGTTTTCCTCTAACTGAAGTTTTTTCTGCATCTCTAGGCTTTACAGATGATCTCCAATAATGGCACTCCCATCATCTTCCTCATTACTGATGGGGCTGTCGAAAATGAGAGGCAAATTTGTGATGTAATGATGAGTCATTTATCTAATGAAAAATTAACAAGCCCTCGTCTTCACACTTTTGGCATAGGTAATTTATTTATTTTTGAGATACAATTATATTGCTTATAACTTACATAGCAAGCATATATATGAAAAGCACATTTCTGCAGTCCTAAATATTAAACTTAACTAAAACCCTTCAGCTGACTGGCAATTTCTTAAATTTCACTTCTTGCTTAACAATTGTTTAGGGCTTTACAAGACATTTTCATTTTACCCATTACTTCCACGTAAAAAATTATCATTTCCACACTATTTTGTTTAAGGACTCTTTCTTGTTCCAAACATGGATATCCCCAGCATCTTGTAATTATGCTCTTTTTTCTTTTCTTTTTTTTTATTTAAAATGAAACTAGGTGTTTTTTCGGTTATGGGAAATTACAAAAATTCAAATACACACACCCATGCCTCTATTAAGGCTTGAACCCTTGACCAAGAGATCTAAGAGGGATATCAACTAGACTACAATGGTAGGGATGAATAAATCGCATTCCTTTGGATGAATATTGGCTGTATCCAAGAAATATTTATATTGGATATGTGTCAGATTTTGTTTCTTTCTGGACCTTTAATCGAATTTTTCAAACAAACCTTTGCAGGTTCCTTCTGCAACCACTATTTTCTGCGAATGCTTGCAACAATGGGCAGGGGAAATTATGACGCTGCTTATGATGAAGGTTGCTTCTGAGATTTGATATTTAATTTAGATTTTTTCCCTATATTGTTGAACTTGTAGTCTGTAGATAACTGATTAGATTACACTTGATTTAGCTTTAACTCTAAGGGGGTAAGAGAGGGGGCCAATTCTAAGAGAATAATCTCACAGTCGTTAGTTCAATAGTTCTAACCTTCATATTGTGGCCAAATTGTTCAAAAATAATAAATTTGATTTTACCGTACTATGCTAGCTATGTGCCATAAAATCCAGTTCATAAAAAAACATCAAAATAACATCTTCTGTTGTTTTTGTTTTCTTTTGGAAACTTTGCAATAACTCTCAGTAGTATATGGGACAGTGTTGTGTTATACTACATGCACCTGTATCTAAGTACTAGTACCTAAGTGTCACAGGGGTGGGTTTTCGAACCTGAATTTACACCCTTGTGCGGCCTGCCCTTGTAGCCCAGCACCAAGAACAGTCAACCTTCGAGAGAGGTTGTCACCAAGCAACCCGTCAAAACCAAACACAGCGGAACACTTAACCAAGAACGCAACACAGGAATCACATGTGTGCAGGTGTGTCTAATTACCAAGCAAATGTAAACACACACACAATTTACAGGCACCAAGCCCAACCATTATATTAATCACAATATAAGGATACAACCCAGATTTATGCTTACAGACTTTTCCCTACTGCCTAGCATAAAATATACAAGTGCAGAATACAATATGAACTTGTACAAAACCAACTGAGAATACATATAAAATGCCTATCTCTATATATAAGCCAAGACCCATGCTCAGCACCCAACTACTTGGCAGTTACCAGCAGTTACCAATATTTAAAATGCCTTCAACTGCATTTCCCACCATTTCCTTGAGCCACAACTGCAAGGTAGTTATCTCACCCACTTATTTTTAAATTTTCCCCAGCAATACACATAATATATATCACATATATATATGTCACCAACATGTGCCCACGTTTTTGACTTTGCCTTAGTCATATTGGACTCCCAGCTCAGCTTCCAGCCTTGTGTTGCCCACATAAAACCACCCAACAAGCCAACAAACTCAGCCAACCATGTCTTAACCAACCTGGCACCGTTGCCCACACGGTCGCCCATGCTACCAGCACCAACCCGTGAAGCCGCTCACACCAACCAGTCGAGCCAACCCGACACCAAATATGTTTTCCAGCCAAAGAGTCTTACAAACCCTCCCACACTTTGAGTTTGATGTCCTCATCAAAACATAAACCATTCTGAGACCATTTCTCCATGTAGCAAACCAACGCCCCAAAACCAAGGCTGCAATTCCGTCTGCGGTATGCCACTGCCCAAAACCAACTGCCATAAGCTGATTAGATTAACCTCCAAAATTATCCTTCAGTCTGAGATTTTATCTTCTCCCAAACTCAATGTAGTAAGCCCAACGCCATGACAAAGGCTGCAAACCACTTGCTTGAACTTTACCACCCTCCAACGTCAACTATACAAAAGCCGACTTCCCACAACGTATGCCATACAAAGACACACTTCTGATCATGCTAAAAACGATCAATTGCCCTAGACAAATCAGTCCCCGCCAATCTGCCATCATAACCAAGATTCGTGTTTCCAACACAGTGCCAACAAGCAACCCACATGGTCCAGCCTCCCCTGGCCAAACCTTGGCGCCAACACCGCTATGCAGCGCCACATCTCCCATCAACTTAGAAATCATATGCGCCTCCACCCAGAAGAAACGTCTTTGATGCAAATATTGCACTTTTTTCAACCTGGGCAGAATCTCCAGTCCGCCTCGATCCCTCAAAGTCCACCATGAACCTGAGTTGCTCAATTTCAGTTAACCAACGATCAGCCAACATTCCAACCCGAAAAGATATCTCCTCGACTCTTCTCTCTATGGCATCAAACTGATCACCAAGAACATTCTTCAAGTCCCCCACATCATACTTTAAGGCCCTGCATTTCCTTACCAGTGGCAACAAATTTCTGATCATTAACTCATGTAGAACATCCTCGAACCCAGCAAAATCCATCTTGCTTCCTCTTTGCCCCAGTCATCAAAATTGACAAACCTGACTAGGATTTTTCCCACAACAGCAACGCCCCCACACAGCTCTGATACCAGTTGTCACAGGGGTGGGTTTTCGAACCTGAATTTACACCCTTGTGCGGCCTGCCCTTGTAGCCCAGCACCAAGAACAGTCAGCCTTCGAGAGAGGTTGTCACCAAGCAACCCGTCAAAACCAAACACAACGGAACACTTAACCAAGAACGCAACACAGGAATCACGTGTGTGCAGGTGTGTCTAATTACCAAGCAAATGTAAACACACACACAATTTACAGGCACCAAGCCCAACCATTATATTAATCACAATATAAGGATACAACCCAGATTTATGCTTACAGACTTTTCCCTACTGCCTAGCATAAAATATACAAGTGCAGAATACAATATGAACTTGTACAAAACCAACTGAGAATACATATAAAATGCCTATCTCTATATATAAGCCAAGACCCATGCTCAGCACCCAACTACTTGGCAGTTACCAGCAGTTACCAATATTTAAAATGCCTTCAACTGCATTTCCCACCATTTCCTTGAGCCACAACTGCAATACATATAATATATATCACATATATATGTCACCAACATGTGCCCACGTTTTTGACATTGCCTTAGTCATATTGGACTCCCAGCTTAGTTTCCAGCCTTGTGTTGCCCACATAAAACCACCCAACAAGCCAACAAACTCAGCCAACCATGTCTTAACCAACCTGGCACCGTTGCCCACACGGTCGCCCATGCTGCCAGCACCAACCCGTGAAGCCGCCCGCACCAACCAGTCGAGCCAACCCGGAATCAAATATGTTTTCCAGCCAAAGAGTCTTACACTAAGCCACTTTAAATTGGAGTTGCCAGGTCTTGTTATGGCCTCAATGTCCTTTACATCCTGATCTAAATATCTTTCCTTTTTTCCCACGGCTCACCATTGTAACATGTCTGTAAAAGGCTGCTAAGACATACTTCTCAATACTAGATAGAACATACCCAACTCAATTAGAGTAACCTTTTATTATATAAGTTGGTGCCATGAGGCGCAGCTTCTTTCCTTCATATTGTTTCTTATCTACAATTTAGAACTGGCCATGTGAATAGTAGCCTCCACCTGCCTTCAATCTTTAATGCATAAGGTGCAAGCTTTTAATGCTTAGTTTAGTAGGATCACTTGTGGAAATATTGTTATATCTTTTTAAATGTTATCATGTGAGTTTTCTTTATGATATTTAGTACTTAATTTGTAAATGCCATTTGTCCTTTTCCAAATTTACACTATCAACAATTTTTTTAATCATGTGGATATAAGCGAAAAGGATGATCACCCCCTCCGATAATCTCTTTGGTGTTTGTTCAGATTCAATTAAAGTTCGAATGAAAGGATTTTTTAGCAGGGCTTTCTCCACCATTGTTGAAAAAATAACCATTGACGGTTTAGAAAATCTTGAAGATCTTGAGGTATGTTTCATCTGTGTACACTTTTTTATTAAGATTTTTGGTTTTAATATACGGTTGCATTTTGTGCATCTAGAATCCTCATAGGTTAGCTGAAATGATCAGTGCATGGATGCAGTGATATAGGTCTGCATTCTTACACATTGTAAACTGACATTTTTAAGGGATTGATTTTGATCATTTGCACTTAATCTAGTCTATATTTCCTATCGTGCATGTAAATATGCTAGATGTCAGGAGAATGTCACACATTCTTCCCATTTTCCTATTCTGAAGGTTGAGTAACTTGAATTTAGTATACTAAGAAGTAGATGTTTACTTTCTGTGTTTGAAGTTCTTGGTATTATCTGTTTGCATTCATTTAAGACTGATTCGGGATGATCATATTTTAACTCAAATTTTAATCAAAATTGTAGATGTATCCTTCATGTATACCTGACCTTCTATCAGAACGCCCAGTGATAATAACCGGAAGATATAGTGGAGATTTCCCTAGTACAGTTCAAGTTAAAGGCGTCCTTGCAGATATGAGCAATTTCGCAGTAGACTTGAAGGTTGAAGAGGTGAAGGAGATACCTCTTGACAAGGTAAATTGAAAAGTTGATTTGCTAACTTGAGGTCATTTAAGCTTATACAATTTATAGATATTGCATATGGCTATTTTGCTGCCTGTATACATTTCTGGCCGGGGTATCTCATATTTTATTGCAAAAAATTGAAAAAGAATTTATTGTTGTTTTCAACAAATTTAAAGTGATGGCACTACTGAATTTCACAACTTCCTTAAGTTTGCTGTTATTGTATCCTTCTCATGCAACCATTCTTCGTTAATAAACTTGCTCCATCGTATATATATGCTATTAATTCATTGGCTTTCTGAATGGAGAAATTATTTTTCTTACATCAATCACTTAGTCAATAGTCTTTTCTAATTAACTTGCAGCTTCACTAAGCTTTTCTGATTATGCCCTTTCCCATTTAAACGGCCAAGTCATGTTTGGCTTCATAATTTCTGTACGACTTGAAAACAAGTCTGATCTTCTTTTATATTGTTATTTAAGCTTTTCCTTGTTGCTATTATCATCTATGTCCAACTTTGCAACAAGTAATCTATGTACAATGGCAGCATGTGTAATACTGTCTCATTAAGTGCTTTAGACAAGTTTTCTTTTATGCTAGATTTACTCAACTTCACTTTGTTAAGATCTGATCTCTCTCCCTCTCTATATATTACTTAGATACTTGCGAGGCAACAAATTGAATTATGCACGGCTCAAGTATGGTTTTCAGAAGATAAAGGCCTAGAGGAAGAGGTATTAGTTTACAACATTTGATTTTTGTAACTGTAAGATAATTATATAAGCTCGCACTTTGATAATAAGAACAGTTCTCACATGAGAAGAATTGTTCTGCATTTAAAAAAATAATTGCACACCAATTGCTCCGCACTTTCAAAAATTTTCAGAAAAATGTATATAAAAAGTGCAAGGCACGTGCAGGACATTGTTCTCACGTGTTCTCATGCCAAAAATTGTTCTCCATAGAACACGGCATATATGAATATAAGATTCCAGGATTTGACCCTGAAAAAATCCTCTCTGTGAAAAAATTAAGGTTAAGGCTGCGTACTTCATCTTAGAACAAGATGTAGAACAATGCATTGGAGACATGGTGCTATTTTAGCACCAAAAACTACTTTTTGGTACTAAATTATAGCAATAGCTTCATCTATTTTAGCACCACCATTGGACATGCTCTAAGGGCCTTCTGCACACCCTGCTGATGCGGGATCATTGTGCTTTGGGTATGTCGTCTTTTGACATTTATATGATTCACAGTGAAAAGTTACTGGATTTGGCGACTAGAAATTTGTTATTGATAACCCTATCATTGAGTTGGATCATAAGCTTAGTTTTTCTGGCACAATATTTAACTCTCTTAAGTTTCAAGAGAGTATCTTGTTATAAGGTTGTTTGCCTGACTATTAACTGAAATAAAGCAGTTTATAGCACAAAATATTGGAAAATGGCCCAATGTATCTTACTATCTTTTCAGACTATCAATATTTCAACAACCAAAAAAATACTATCTTTTCAATTTTTTCCTTAAATTCATTAGCTTTTCAATGGCATCTAACTTTTTAAGTAGATGATACATGAGAGAAAATTTACAGTGCCCTAATAATCAGCTTAATAGTCTGTAGTTTCTATGTAGGCAGCTCTTTTTTTCTTATTACATATTTTTTATGTTCCACTGCTAGATAGCCAAAGTTAGCATGCAGAGCTCAGTGATTTCTGAGTTCACCTGTATGATCTTGCTTGAGACAGACAAGGGAAAGAAAGGCAAGACAGTCTCGGCAGAAAAAGGCAAGGGAAAGAAAGGCGCGTCACACTCATCTGACAAGAAAGAGGTATGTACTTCATAATATGCACATAGTTATAAGTGTGCGTTCAGCATTGTAGCATGTGCATCTGTCTTGAATTGGAATTTTCAGTGAGATTAGCAAAAACAGTAGTTCGAGTATGCATGAAGCTACATAAAAACTCCCATGATTGTACAGCATACGGGTTGGCCTTTATGTTTATGTCTAGGAAATTGTTTAGTGTTTACTTGTAAGTTATTTTTTATTTCAGACACGATAATAATTCAATTTGCACTCTTTAATTGAGAGAAAGTAAAATACTTTTCAGAAGATATATAAACTGTTCACACTGTCTTTTGATGTCGTGTGTTTTTTAATTATTTTTTATTAAGCCAGGGGTCTTCCCTGCATTCAACTCTCGTCCTGGACCCTAGTTTCTTTTTCTTTTCATTTTATCTTTTTGTATAAACATCATTTTTTATAAGTCTTTATTGATTCGTAACTACTATGCAAATGAGTAGGCAGTAAGTAGCATGCACAGTTTAAATTCCTGTAAATAAATGTAATATTTACCTTCTGCTGATTTAAATCATGTGTACGTGTATGAGACAGATAATTATTATGTAAGTATTATCAACCAATTTTAACTCTCTGTATGTGTATAAAGAAGATGACTAAGAATGCAAGCATGCATGCTTACCTTATGACGGTGGGTATGTGTGTTTGTTGTTACGCTTTTAATCTGATTTGATTTCTTAAATATGGCAGAATAAGCAGGTTTCAACTGAGCCTGATTGTCAAAAGAGGACAGTACTTCATGACTTCAAATCTGGCTTTGGAAACCTTACTGCAACAAAAGAAAACACCCCTCTAGGATCTAATGATGTCAGATTACCAGATCCTGGAGAAAAGTTTGTAATGGCAGCCTCAAATTGTTGCGGCAAGATGTGTGGCCATTGCTGCTGCATGTGCTGCATTCAGATGTGTTCTCGGATAAATGACCATTGTGCCATTGTGTTCACACAGCTTTGCGGTGCTCTGTCTTGTTTAGGCTGTTATTACTGTTGTGAAGCATGCTGTGGCTCAGAATGATAGATTTACAGGCAACATTATGGGTCACTAATTATATGTTGTGTATTTAGTGTGTTGATGTTGTACATGTAATGTATCATACAAAAAACAACTGGGTTTTATAACTTTGAATCACTTTGAAGTTGCATTCTGGCTCAAATTTATGAGGTACTGCATTTTGCATCTGATTCATGCAACTAATTTCATTGAAACTAGGTGCAAGGATTCCTTCATAAAAAACAAAAGGAACCCGGCGAAGTGCAAGATAAGAGTTTCTGATATACTAGAAAACACAACCAAGAAAAACACAAAAAAGGCAAACAGGAAACAGTCAAATAAGCCCTGTCAACTCGAAAAGATATTAGGTACTCCCAAACAAGACAGACATATTGGGACGGAAAGAGCAATTAGTTGGGACTTCATAGTTCGGGATATAGTGGCTGTTTGACTCTACTTATTTTGAGGACTTATGAACTTATTTTCGGGTAAAAAATTTATATTTTGAAATTTTTTTTTATACAAGTATTTAATGTATGTTTGAGATTCAATAAGTTGCAAAAATAAGTTGGAAAGTTAGAAATGTCTAACTTTGTCTTAAAATAAGTTGACTTATTCTGGAAAAAAAGCTCCTCAAACATCCTCATAGTAAGGACGGCTTTTAGGAATGACGGGTTGGTACAAACGAGAACTATTAAACGCAGACCAGTAACGAAATTAATATCAAGTTTAACTGAGGTGGAAAATTATGATTTTGAGATAGATTATTATATCCCGGAAATGTCACACATGAATCTTGTCTGATTTTAATTTTTTTTGAAACGGGATAATTTTATATTAAATCAACGAAGCATCATACATAAGTTTCTTCAACATTACATGTGGAAGAGAAGATAAATCATTTAAACAATTAACCTCACAAGGCACCCTAGCTAACATATGGGCTACCATGTTGGCTTGCTTGTTTACAAACGAAACAGATATATCCGGGCGATCATCTAACAATTCTTGACTCTCTTGAAGATAGTTCCCCACTTCTAGATAATTTGTCGTTCCTCTTTGAATGGCATTCACTGTGAGAATCGAATCACTTCTGAGTGATGCATGAATCAAACTGATTTCTGAATGTAATCGGTAAAGAAGTATTTTAAAACATTAAATCTCTCTTCTATTTTTTTTTTTTTGCAAAACATTAAATCTCTTTTTAAATTATCGTACATCTACACTTCACTTCAAATTTATCAGTTGAAGATAAGAGAAAGAAGGCAATAGGGAAAAAAAAAAGTAGAACTTTGTTTAGAAAAACTCTCTTGGCATGCTCCCTATTATTTATTTATCTATTTATTAAAAATATGTATGAGCAATTTTTTTTTTTTGAATTTATATGACTTACAATTAGTATATGTTCTCAATAAATCTCGGGAGGAGCGGGAATCGAATCTAGGACCTGGGACGAGATAATGATTTGTTAGCGCTTATTCCCGTCATCCTAATTTTAAAAAAAGAAACTTTTAGATAAACTACTATATAATTTCAAAAAAAAAAAAAAAAAAACTAACGTATTCTTGTCTCATGCACAATTTGGAGATATCTTTCTATATATGTCTCATTTTAAATCTCTCATTTTTCTCTCCAGTCTCCATTTCCTGACGAGGGAGCAAAGAGCTAGGGATTTCCAAACAAATAAAAAATACCATTCGTCAAAAAGAGATTTGTTTAATTTAGTGTCTACCTTCTATAATTTTAGAAATTCAAATCTGAATTCCAAATATTTTTGCATTCGAACTCAGCTATCATCCTTGAAAGCATTTATAAACAAGGATGAATTTAAACATGAAAAACGTTTTTTCCGCTACTACACAATTCATTGTTAAGAAGTTTAGAATTCTTCTTCTGTAAAAATTTGGCATGGCACATTTAAATTACTAAATGTAACAAAAAGGTTGATGTCAGTTTGAACATATCCCACATTGATATTGTGAACTCTGACTGAAGTCACAAAATACACAATCCCTTCAGGATTGGGATAATGATAATATTTAGTTAAAAGAAGAAATAGGATATCAAACAGGTGCAGATAATTGCAAGATTTACAGATTTAATAAATCATAACACATTTCGAGTTTTAGACCAGCCCCCCAGGGGGTCAATTGCCATTATATGCTATTTTGCACCAACCACCTTGTACTGGGGCAAAAAAACCACCATAAAATTACACACATTATCATATCTGTAACCAAGCTTGCAGGACCATCAATTAACGGCGCTAACAAATAACAAGAAACATCTAATTCTCAGCTCATTACACAACAATTTCAGTTCTTATTAAGTAGTTAAAAGAAAGACCACTAAGATTATTTTCAAAGAAAGGTAAAGAAAGGCTACAAGTGGAGAAATATCAAGTCATCCTTGCAGTTTCACTTCTTGAAAACAGAGTTCATGAAACCTTGTACGGAGTTTCCCATACCTGCACCAATTGCTTCTGCCAAGTATTGTACCTGCAAAATCAACGAAAGTTCTGAGACCCTATCTACAATAGTCCACCACGATTCTCTACTTAATTTGAATATGCACATTACCTCTTGGACAGACTTTTTAAAATCAAAAGCATCTCTAACTCTCCCATTCAAGAATGCCCACGTATCACGGAAATCTGTCAAAGTTTTCAAGACTGGCTTATTATTACAATTTTCAGTTATCCCTAGATTGTAACTTACACAACATTTCATTCAAGACTTTAACTGCAATACTGAATCCCAAGTAAAAATCAATACAGAGTGCCAATCTCATTGCAACATATTGCTCCATTAACAGAAGAAGGAAACCACTAACTGTTTGGTACAACTTAAGTTTTACGAGGCAACAGGAAACAATACATGTTAAAAATTGTTGGGAGGCAACTCAATTACAAAGTTCTTGTAGTGAATCAATTACTGCATTAGGGAGTAAGATCTAAGTGAGATTATGAGCTCACAGAGCAAAAACTACAGTTCAAAAACAGTGTAAACAAACCTGGAGAGCTATCAGTCAGCATGTATATCTCAGTTGTCGAGTATATCCCACCTAGAATGGTACGCTTCACATACCAATCAATATCATTGGCTTCATCACCAGCAGCATGCCAGATCTCATCAACCAGCATTGCTCGCTGCTTAAAACTATTAGGGACGTTCATTGGTTGTGCCTAGAAAAAAAAATGAATTTTAAATATTTTTTTTAAGAAATATTCGACCAAACTTTGTGTAAGCAACAAAGAGGGGGAAAGTATGGACAAATATCTACCTGGATGCTAAGCGCTTGAGGCCACTTTGATATATAAGGAGCCTGCAACTCCAAGCGAGTTCTCACAAGCTTTGCAATGCGGTCACTAGGTATTAAGTTGTTTAAATCTTCGTCTGAATCTATTATGTCCATAAGCTTTTGCAAACACTCGTCCATAAAATGCTGCACCCCAATAGAGTTAAAGAACAAGACAAAATTTCAATTTTTCATCTTAAAATAAACAAGGACAACAAACACCATGTAATAGTCATTCTTTGGCTCGTTGCAATAGACAAAAAGACATTCCTAATACTCAAAATTGTTCCTTTCATCCCACTTATTTTGCCCTTACAGCATGTATCTGCTTCAGTTAGCAGAAATCCTTCACTTGCGTAGTAATAAAAAGTTTTAAGTATCGATGTCCTTGGCTAATGAACCCAATATCTAAAGCAACTCATTCATTGAAATATGATCTCGATAAAGACATGGTACACACCGTTACTCTCGAGTGTCAAAGTTAACATGTACCATGAACCAACAGCTTTTTTTTACATGGCATACTCTCAAGCTCATTGCGGTAATATAAAGTGAGCCATATTGGGTTGCAACAAATCACCCAAGTGATAATTAACATACGATATTACATTACAATATTTTTAATTTTCTCTGTACAATAAACAGTGACAACATCTGTACAGCATCCTTATCAGTTATCAGATTTTCTTAATAATTCTTTTCATTGGATAAAAAAAATAATTGCTTAAATCTAATAACAATTTTATAATCAACATATTCAGATTCAACGTTAGAGAACTAATTTTTATATATGTTTGGTGGTGACAACTCCTTACTAGATTTGATTTCTTACTTCGTCAGTAATTTTTCGATTGGCTAGAAGCCTAGAATATACATAATATATGTTTGCTACTCTAACTAGTAGGTAAAGTTAAAGTTCTAAACGCGTTATACGATTTAATTTCTTGCTCTATGTAGTGACAACATCCTTACTAGATTTAGTTTCTTTTATACATGGTGTCAAATCTGTGTTGTGAAACGAGCAACTTTTTGCTTTGTTGGTTCCAGGCCTCAGCATGTTTTTTTTTTCTTTTATGTTGGTATGTGCTGCTTTCGTCTTAGTTTATTTTTGTCGATAGTTTTTACAGCTTGCACAGTTTGCTTGTAGTTTGCTTGTAGCCCAATAGGTGAATAGGGTGTTATTACGGCTTGGTAGGTGTCTAGGTGTAGGCTTGTTACACTTATTTGGGATTTGATATATTACGTATCTTGTTTATTGATATGAATATCATAACTATCAATAAAATAAATTAGCAAGTCATACAAATAGAGATCTAACCAAAATAAAGGACCATCTATTTACAAAGATTAATTGCATGGTACCTCAACAAGTGCAGCTTCTTTCCGATAGTGTTTACAGCTTGCACAGTTTGCTTGTAGCCCAATAGGTAAATAGGGTGTTATTAGGGCTTGGTAGGTGTCTAGGTGTAGGCTTGTTATCACTTATTTGGGATTTGATATATTATGTACCTTGTTTATTGATATGAATATCATAACAATCAATAAAACAAAATTAGCATGTCACACAAATAGAGATCTAACCAAAATAAAGGACCAAACTAATTATAAAGATTAATTGCATGGTACCTCAACAAGTGCAGCTTCTTTCCGAGGAAAAGCACCAACAATAGAAGGGGAGACGCCAACATCCCTTGCACCTGCAACCATTGCAGCTTCTGTCCATCCCAACCTCGGCTGTGACAAGAAAACAAGCACCGATATATTAACTAAAGTACGATATATAAATTTGTTCTATCACTGATGCCTATAGTCAGTTAAAGTACAATCGCATCTCTTTAGGTTAACGCAACTACTCGTTCCCTAATCAAGCTCAATTGCAGCTACCAAACCTTACACTTAACGGACAATGATCTACCTCAAATGTCGAAACCACAAACAACCTAAACGTAACAATACACTTGGCGATACAAAATGCGTTCCATTCACTAAATTAAAAAGTAGTATAAAATTGACATAAATAATCCTACCAAAATAACGAATTCAAACACATAACAAAGTCATTACAAATATCATAAACCAAAAAAATCGAGTAATTACAAATCAATTCAAATAAAGGAAAGGCTGATAATGTAAACGAACCACATGTCGAAGAGAAGCGTTAAGAACGCGAAGTTGTTCGTCCTGATACTGCGCCCTAGGCTGCTGCGATCTGCTCCCACTAGTACCGGCGGAAGTTGAATTTGCTCCGGCGCCGGCCAACGGAATGTTAGGGTTTTGAGTCGGCGGAGGCGACTCAACGGTTGTGCAAAAGCTAGAAGACCATTTGCGTATAGCCGGACTTAGGGTTCGACTTGATCGGAAACATTCGCTACCGACGGTACGCTGAACCGCCCGTAATCGGAGCAATCGCTTCGCTACCAATCGATACATATGTAATTTCTAATCTATTTTTTCAGGTCTATTTTTTCAGGTCTGCTTCCGATTAATTAAAATTTTATGCATGTATTGTGTATGTAATTTTTGTCTGGTTGTAAAGCTTCCAGCCTTTTAGTAATTTTCAGTTCATTCAGTGTGGCCTAAGCAAACATGTGCATTTTTCATTTAATTTGTTACCATTATGAAATTAATATTTTTATTCATATTTCTTTCTATTTTTTTTTAATAAAATTTAATTCATTAATGATAAGTCATATGACATCTACAGACATAGTCGAGTCGAATCGTAAACAGAAACCATAGCTGATTAATCCATTCTTCGAGATATAATCACGGGATTTGTTGAAAATGATATATTTACAAGTATCATCTTCACCGCATCCACCTTGAGATAGATTTATATGTACTCATTTTGTTGTGACCTTCATTTGGATTTAATCATGTTTGAGCTATCGATCAGGGATGCAATCCCATAAGAATCTTCATCTCTAAATCAAAATCATGAAAATTTTGCCGATCTATAACCTCGGTTATAGAAAACACCAAAATCCAATCAAAACAAAAACCCTACTATCACAAGGAGATATTAACACAACCCAAATAAATTCAAAACTTATTAAAACCCAAATAAATTGGGAGGTTTATTGAAGAAAATAAGATATGAAAGCAGAAAAAACGAAAGGGAATTGAGACTTTTCACTGATGAAAACCGATGGAAGTTAGAAGGGAGAGAAAGAACAATTCGATTTGAGATGTTACTTATTCCTTTCTAATTTTTGTAATTTAACATAATCAAAAATTGAAAGTTTAATAATATATCAAATATCTTTCTTATATTATTTTATTATTATTTATTTATATTATAATAAATATCAATTGTTGGCCAAAATTGGTTTATTTAAATTTTGAAAGGTTAAAATAATCGATTTAAATGATAAGTAATATAATGAATAGTGTTCTAAAAATTGGTTTAGGCATTACCAAAGCGTTTCGAGGTAGAGTTAGGTGAATTTTTAAGCGGTTTTTGTGTAAATCGGTTAAAAAACAACTGAAATCGACCTAAGCGGTCAAACATCGACTGAAAGATGGTTACAAATTGGCAAAAATGTTGAAAAAAATTAAAGATTGTAAAAATATTTTTCAAAAATATTTAATAATTAACAATATTAAAAATAATATTTAAAAATAACTAATTAATGCTCTAATTAATCCGATTAATTCCCGCATACTCGATAATACCCCGACCATCCTCTGCGCCTAACGATTTCTGGAACATTGACAATGATAATGAAAAGAAGTTACTAAGTACTACTTTTTCGAATAAAGACCCCCAATATCACAATTTTAGAGTAATTGGTCCAAAATATCACAACTCAAAATATTGGTCCAATTATCACTTCAAAACAAAAGTTCGTGTAACGTTTTAAGAACTTTTTTTTATTACTAAAAACGCTATGGCGTTTAGCGTTTCTTGTTGTTTTAATTTTTTTTTTTTTTAAAAAGGTATCAAACGCAAGGTAAAATAGCGTCTTCTAAAAAACGATTTATTCAAGTGCGTTTCCTTCCTTTGATGAGTGGCGGTGGAGACTGGTGTTGGAGACCGGCGATTATTTGGGGTAGCGCCACATTATGTGGCGTTGGGGTGATTTCTTTTTTAATTCTAAATATATATTTGTAAATAATATTAAAAAATTATAAACAAATGGTCAATTAAAATTGTATTTTTTAAATTTAAAAAATATGATTTTAATTGACCTTAGGGGTTCCATAATTAATCTTTGGGGTTCAACATTTCCATTTTGGGGTTTTAGAAATATTCCGAAAGACGAATAAATCGTATGCGAACTTAGGGTTTATGGTTTAGGCAACCCTAAACCCTAGACCCTAACGCGTTTAAAAATCAGGTCGTCGGATTCAATTTTTTAATTAAAATTTTTAAATTAAAAAAATACAATTTTAATTAAATTTAGGGGTTCAACAATTAACTTTAAGGGTTTAACGTTTCCATTTTGGGTTTTAGAAATATTCAGAACGACGAATAAACCGTATACGAACTTAGGGTTTGGGGTTGTAAACAACCCTAAACCCTAGATCCTAAACCCTAACTTATCCTGATTTTTAAATGTGTTAGCGTTTGAAAATCAGGCCGTCGGATTCAATTTTTTAAATTAAAATTTTTAAATATTAAAAATACAATTTTAATTAAATTAATTGGTTCAACAATTAATTTTTGGGGTTCAACGTTTCCATTTTGGGTTTTAGAAATATTCAGAAAAACAAATAAACCGTATATATTTAGGAGAAAAAAGCAAAAAAAAAAAAAAACAACGCCAAATGAAGTGGCGTTTTGTATTTTAACTCAACTTAATTTAGCGTTTTAGAAGTACAAATACTGCAAACTCAACTTGAATTAGCGTCTTAAATAAAAAAAAAACATCAAACACCACATAAAGTGGCGTTTACTTTTAAAAACAAAGTCGGAACTTGCGTTTTCAAGCAAGAAAACAAAAAAAAAAAATAACCCCTTCTAACGCTAGACGCATTAGCGTTAAGAAGGAGAATAAAATAAAAACGCTATTTTATACTATGTCTTGGAATGATATTTGGGGTAAAGTTTTTGAGCTGTGATATTTGGGACCATTTCCTTTGAGATTATGATAGATAGGGCCAACACCCTACTTTTTCTAAACTTATTCACGGTTATACTATTTTTTCTAAAATATTTACGAAAATATGGTTTAAAATCAAAAGCAACCAAATATAATTATTATTTTTATGATTTACAACAAAAAGCAATCCGATACAACTTGTTTTTATTAAAAATAATTAAAATGGTTTTTTGTTTTTTTTGTCAAAGAATATACATTCTCGTATATGAATTGTACCGAAATACAATACCGGCGAAACCGGAGAAAGGGGTTTAATTTCTCAAAATTCGCCTGTCCACCTGCTCTCCTTAAATCCAATTTGTCATCGGCATTTACTTCAAAGAAACTTGCACTCCAAAAAATATATCATGGCCGATCTTCAAAATTCTCAACCCAATCAATAGGGACACAAAAGGGAACAAAGAAGGGCCTCGTTAAAAACCCACAAGAGTAAAACCCTTTGAGAAAAAAACTCAAGTGGGAAAAGAGTACCCTCCATGAAACCCAAAATCATTGAAACACAGAAAGCTTCCTAAAACAAAGATTAAGACATTCTATAAACTTTCGCTTCTTCCTCCGTCCATCATCTCTTCGCATGTAAACTGTAACCTGCAAAATTAAACTCAAAAGCAAACATTACTCTAGCCAAAAGGAGTATCCCTTTGGCTAGATACCTTAATCAACTAACACTAATTCGTCAACAGAAATAATTCGCCAACTGAAGACAGATAACAAAGACCCATATAAAGTCCAAAAACCAACAATTTCGATACACCCAATAATGGTACAATAGTCTAAAAAATAATCAAAAACAATATAATTAATAAAGGAATTAGTAAATCAATTATCAATAACTGAGAGAATCAATTAATAAAAAAATTTAATTAAGGAAACCATTGATTAGGAAGTCAACTAATCAAATAAACAAATAATAATTAACATTTAATCATGAAATCAATTAATCAGGAAATCAATTAATCAAGAATGCATTAATCAGGAAAACATGTTAAATGAATCATTAAGAATACAAATGAGTCGTCCTGAACAACCCACCGGAAAAGTTCGATAATATCCAAAATACTCCCAAAACTTGCAGACTTTGACCATATTTCAATCCAAACAATCTTACAAACCATTACCAATCAGAACTACAAGCAAAACAACCGTAAACAAACCAAAATCGGACAACTACAGCCGTATTCCGGCGAACCAAATATTTACCCTGACAAAAATATATATTATACTACATGCAGCGATCTATGTATACAGGTAAACATAATTTACAATCCATAATTTTAAACAAAATCCAGCCACCTCAAGAATTATCCGGCGAAATCAAAAACACCCAGAACATCACAAAAATTGTATGATTAGCTATGTTATCACACGATCTATATATATACTCACATAAAATCGAGAAATTATCGACAAAAACTCATCCTTGAATATTGTCGAAAATTTAAAATTACCAAAACTCGAATTTGTTGAGCTGGTTGGATAGAGGATAAAGAAAGAATCGATTTGTTTATTTACACGCTTGATTTGGATGCCAACATCACCACCAACGGAGCTTTGATTCTGTATCTAACTCGCCGCCATCTTCCTCCGGCGACGATGACGATGATGACTCTTCGATTTGGCTTCGATTGAGAAGATCAACCCCCAAATTAGACACTCATTATAAGGCATATAAATCAAATTTTTTTTTTAAAAAAATTGTTTTTTGTATTTAAGTTTGCATTTAGTTGCATTAGATTGTAAAGTTGTATGCTTCCAAAATAAATTGAAAATTTGTATTTTTTTCAAAAAAACATATTTTTTGCAAAAAAAATTGTACTTTTCAAATAACCTCTCGAATGAATTATTGCAAGACTCGTGTACTTAAGTTTAGTTTCCGTATAAAAAAAAAGGGTTGGCTTTTAGTTTAACTAGCATAATCAAATGTCTGGTTTTAACTAAACAGAAAAGTTCTTTCAGCTTTGTGATCAAACCAAATGTTTAATTTTAACTAAACTGAATATTGTATACTCTTGAATTTGTTAATATTCTTGTGGAATTTTACTAACAAAAGTTTCAAGAATGTTCTTGGTGACTGAATGCCATTCATTTTGGTAGAGATTGATGTATTTATCAATGTCTAAACAAACAAAGAATATTTGTTATTAGCTGTACGGAATTATCTCGAAAGCCCTGTCCTCTCAAAATTTTAATCAATGGAAGTTCTAATTCCAAAAGATTGTTGTGAAAAATGTGTTTGTCTCTCTACCTTTCTATGAATCCTTCAGCTTGCAGCCGATTCGAAAGCAAACCTCTTACACTTGTATCTCTTCTATCCTCCTGATTGCTTCTTTCATGTCTAGCCTTTTACCTTGATCGCTTTCGGTACAAGCATCTCCAATGTGCAACAATTTCTCCATTTGTTCAAGTGAAGCAGCTGAGGCTCCAGCTATTTCAGGGTCTATCAATTCGGACACTCTTTTTTCGGACACTGCTGTTTGTACCCACTGGACTACATCAGTGCCACCTTTTTGGCTGTTAAGATACTGAGAGGGGAATTTGCCAGTAAGAATTTCAAGAATGAGGATTCCGAGACAGTAGACATCAGTTTTTGGAGATACTTGCTGGTCAGGAGATTTGAAAGCAAACATGTTATGTGCAGTTGGAGTATTGTTGAGTAATGGATACATCGCGTAGTCAGAAAGAAGTGGTTCATAGTTTGAGTTGAGCAGAACATTGCTGGACTTGAGATTTCCGTGAGGAAGTTCATATGATGGGAATTCAGAATGAAGGTAGCCCATGCCTCTGGCTACACCTTGGATGATCTTTAACCGTGTTGGCCAGTTAAGTTCTGAATGAGCAGCCCCGCGGTCACCTGAAAAAAAATCATTATTCTTCCATTAGGATTATACATAGCATAAAATTTCAGAAACTGATGTCTTTTTCATAAACCATATAAGAATAAATTTGCACCTTTCGTATCTTTTTCTTTTAAAATGGGCTGAATGAAGATAAGGCAACAGAATACTTATAATTTGGTATGGATTTATAGGAAAATGAATGGAATAATATATATTACCATGCAAAAGATACAACAAGCTGCCTCTAGAAACAAATTCAGACACAAACAGCTTCTCATCTTTCCTGAAATGATATGCCAATGGTGTCAATATATTGTTGTGGTTTAGTGCACCAAGCCTCCTCATTTCTGCATCAAATGTATCTTTAGTAATCTGATTCATTTCCCTCAGCCTCTTTACGACGACAGAGACTCCATTTGCCATCATTGCCTTGTAAGCTGATCCCAACCCTCCATTCCCCAGCACCTCAGCCGCAGCCTTCATCAAGTCAGACAATCCAAACACTCCCTTTTCATCATTCACCACCACAAGATCATTCACTGATTTGCCTCCGTGGCTTGATCCGCCTCGCCTAGTATGGTTTAGTGAACTCCCATTTCTGTTTCTTGATGGTGAGCTCAGGTTTTTCCTGTTGGTACTTGGAATATGTACTTGCACAACCTCATCAGGATTCTCCATTGTCGATCGAGTGAATTTATCATCCGTTGGCTTCGCCTTAAAAAGGAAGGTTAGTGTCAAAAGGATGATTATAATTCCAAGAACAACCCATTTTGCTTGTGAAGATGAGCTGTCATCTTCAGGTGGTGGAGATTGACTATTTGGTGTACCTGGTGGATTCATTACATTGCTAGGGTCATTTGCGTCATCTGAGTTTCCAGGAGTAGGTGCGGTACATTTGATTCCTAGTTTTTTACTGCATACACCGGTATTGTTCTTGAAAGCAGTGGCGTTGAATTTCAGCAAAGGCTCGGGGATTTCACCTTCAAGCTTGTTGTTAGACAAGTCAAGATCAACTAATGGTTGTTTTAATTGTGGGATTGGTCCCGAAAATTGGTTGTTTTCAAGGCGGAGTTCCCTGAGATTTGGAAGCTGTGTAATTGACTCGGGAATTTTCCCGGAAAATTCATTATTTGCCAACCAAAGTTTCTTCAAAGATTTCATATTTGCAAAGTAATCAGAAGGAATCTCCCCAGAAAATTTATTACTAGATATGTAGAATGCCTTTAGAGCAGCAAGACGATTAAATTCGGGAATTGGACCAGTGAATGAATTGTTGGCCATAATAATGAATCTGAGATCTTGTAGCTGTTCCAACGGCTTAGTGTCAATTTTTCCTGCAAGACCCATGTTAAAAAGAGAAATAGTTCTGACTCGTTCATTTGCACAACTGAGACCAACCCAACTGGTGGTTCCTTTAGGAGGGCAAGGCGGTGTATCTGGTCTCCAAGAATCTAGAGCCCTTGCATTGGTGATTGATGCCTTGAATTGTAAAAGCGCTTCTGATTCGGATATGGAATGAGAGAAAGGACTTAATGATAAGAGCATGAGAAAGAGGCAAATAAAGTTGCAATGAACAGCGGCCATGTTTTAAAACATGCGTGCCGCTGTTCTTTCGTGAAGAAACTCGATGGACTTCTCTGAATTTCCTCCCTCTGCAGAGAGTTGTCTTCCTCTATTTGTTTATTCTTAGGTTGATGTGACATTGTAATGAAATTTAGTTGACGGAAGGATTGGTGATTGAGCTACCTGGCAAAATCCAATTCAGAAGAATCTAAGAATAGCTTTAGATTTTTGAGAGGATAATAGTGAAAGAGGAGAATTTTCGATTGACTATGTCAACTTCACCAGAGATCTTCTCGGATAGGCATTTTCCCATTATGAAAAATACATATGCATTACTATGTTTAGAAAATTTTCATTTCCCATTTACACAACCTATAAAAACAATTTCCCTTGGCATATATAGGCATTTCCAGTTTAGTTACAGTGTTTAACAATCAATTTCAAAAGAAGATTGGTTTTAGTTACATTTCGCAGGCGCTTCTGTTAGTTCTGCTGACAAATAATTGCTTCAATAAAATATAATGCAGATTCACATAAATAGAATTTATAAGCTCTCAAATATCGTTTTTGCAGAACTCTTTGGAGTCATGCAAGAACACGATTTTCAGTGGGTGTACAACAGATCTCGTGATTCAGTTTCATAGTTTGTGTAGCTACGCAAATTTGAGGAAATGAATTTTATAGCAAAATCAATGTTATGTCGTATATGTACAATTTCTTGGCACTGATATAAAAATTCCTAGCTGAGCAGATACTTCAGTCTTTTGCCATTACCAGTAAAACTCATATTCCCTTGCCTTCAGGTCTATTTGTAGGGTACATAATCAGTATTGCGATGTAAAAGCCTGCACAAAAACAATGTATTGACGTGTCAGTTTGAACCCCTTATCCTTCCTATAGTTTGCACCTGGTGGAGTTCTTCTCTAATTTGTTTGTAAATTGGAGTACAACTTCAATTAAAAGGTATAAGGAACTGAAACTGGCTTACCGAGAAGATATTGACATGGCCGGGGTCTGCAATATGTGCTGCCAAGTTCTCAAGGGGACTCTGTCCTGTGTAAATGGCTTGAAAACAAAAACCAAGAAAAGCAAGCATGGCAAGTCTCCCATTTTTTATCTCTTTTGTCCTCAAAACCATCACGGGCTCTGGAGAGCCTCTTCCCCACATCCAAGGATCAAAGAATAAGCCACCTGGGTAACCAACATCAGCCTTTGGGTTTTTCTTGTGTGGTAATTTAGGCTCAATGTCAACACACCCTGGATTAATTATATCTGCCCATCTTCGCCCTTCGACCCAGCCCATCAGTGCTAATTGAACCACAAATAAGGTAGTTGGGTCTGCAAAGTACTTAACAGAACCAGCTTCATACCAAGAGAATTTGTCAATGAAGCCTAGGCTTTGAAGCCAATCTGGTATGAGAATGCCAGCATTTGCTAGCATTGCCCATCTGCCATGAATTAGCTCAGCTTGCGCAAACCATTTTAGCAGGTCAGGATCCGAACCTTGAAGAAATTATCATATTTGTCAGGTAAAGAATGATGTAAAGACATTGCATTATCTGAATCGCTAAAGCTGTGCCAGCAACCAAGAACAAGGACTGAAGAAAAGGGTTTTTTTCACAGTCAAGAAATTTTCCAATACCCTTGACACAAATTTCAGCATTAAAGTTCAAGTTTCAAATATTTTTAATTTAGAATAACTAAATTATCTTTTAGGCTCCGTAAGGCAAAGGTTATATTTTGAAGATGCTTTTGAATTACACAAGTCTAATGCTTACATGAATTAACCAACTGCAGGAAATTGCTTACCTAATCCTAGAGGGTCGAAGCCAAAATCTCCAGGAAGACTACAAAAGTAAGGTTATAAGAGAATCGTGTCAGTGTAAAACATATCATGACAGAATCGGGTTAGTGTAATACATAAAATTACCTATATAATAGAATCAGAGTTCATGGTACATAACAAAGAAATGTCTGAAGGGTAACGCCTTTTTAACAACTCTAGTATAGACTTGTCAGAGCTTGTAATATATCGTTTTAGCAACTAGCAAGTAAATAAGAGTCGAGAAAAATGTAGGCTGGCATAAATTCTATGTTCTGCATAACAATCAATTTCATGGATAAACGAGGCAAGAAGATGATATTACTGGACCATCTTTAAAAACACAAAAGATGCTTTTTATTCTTAATGCAAACTAATTGAATTCCAGCAACATGAAAGGAATTTGCGTAACCTGTATAGTTACAAAGACCTTCTTTACCTTCCATCAAGCCACTCAGGAGGGGAGGTGCCAGGGAACCAAACAGGCCTATCCGGAGGAAGTGGCTCACAAACACTTGAAACTCCTTTCGTGGCATTCGTGCGACTTCTCCCTCGTATTGCTTCTACTGAAAATCTTACAACTTTTCCTGTAAAACATTTTCTTGGTACTCCCCTGTTTGTTTACCAAACATAAGGAACACAAAAGTAAAAAAAGAATTAGCAGTTTGTGTTTATATATGTTACACAGTACATTACTCAAGTTCAAGGCCAAGTCACATAATATAAGTCCACAATGAAGAACTGGGGGTCTTTACCTGATTGGAAGACCTGAAAATGCAGTATTGGAAACAATGGCTAAAGCCATTTTCTTGCAGATTATGAAGGCTGATATCCACAAATATTCCACTAGAAGTAATAGCAACGGTAGCAGTAGTATTTTGTGGTGGGACTTGAGAGGTAATGTTATTGGATGTATCTGGTGAACCAATGGCATTTAAATGTCACACGCTTTAGGATATACTCATTTTTATTGTGATATATATAAGCCGATCACCTTGAGTTCTATGGTCACCTATAAAATAATTATTTTAAATTTGGAACAATATAACAGAAATTTTGTAAAATCCTAATAAATATAAAAAATATTATAAATTCTTTACTAAAAACCTCAAATTTTAATCAAACCTTAAAAATTCAATTCAATGCCTTTCCTGCCCCCAAAGTCTTTTTCGTTCTTCTTCTTCCCTTCCACTGTACTCCAAAAACCCACCATCAACTGACATTGCCACTCCAACTTCCCCTTTTTCACCAAACCCTAATTTAACAAACCCCTCCATATCATCATCATGCACTCTAATCAAATCCAATTCAATCTCACTCCCACATACTCCATCCCATTTCTTGCACAACCCATATCCCCAATTTCCATACAATGGTCGGAATCGAAAACCCGACCCGACCCGGCTTTTTCAAACGGGTCACTTCCTTTTTTTCGCCTCACAGAACTCTCTTCACGCTCCTATGGATTCTGGCATTCTTCTCCGTTTTTTTCTGGCGACAAAATGTTGTTGATCGGTTTTTAGATTTCCGGCGACCGGAAAAGTTGCCGGAGATTCCGAAATTCCGGCCGGTGGTATTTAGTTTGAAGGAGTTTGGCGGGATTGGTGATGGAGTTAGTTTGAATACGGAGGCGTTTGAGAGGGGTGTGTTTGCGATTTCGAAGCTTTCGAAGAAAGGTGGAGGTCAGCTAAATGTGCCTGCCGGAAAATGGTTAACGGCGCCGTTTAATCTTACTAGTTATATGACTTTGTTTCTTGATCAAGATGCTGTTATACTTGGCATTGATGTGAGTCCCTTTTGTTTGTGCTTACTGGATTACTACTGTTGTGCTTTTGATTTGTTAATTATGCAATTATATTGCTTAGGAATGTTTCGGAATAGAGTTTGAGAATCGCAGGTTATACGTAAAAGAAGCTTCTTTTTGACACTGTTTCATTATATGTTAGTATATATGGGGGAGGATTCTAATGCATACTTGTTATGGTGCCCTTTGAAGTATGTTCCGATGTATGCAAAGGAATGTTTTGAGTATTGCTAAAGCTCAGGATTTAAGTATTAGAATAGGGTTGCATTGTAGGATCTTGAAGATTGTGACTGGTTTAGAACTTTTCTCCTGAAATTAAAGACATGTTAGTGTTACCTCAAATTCGTATTCATAAAAGGCTGTCTTTAGAAGCAAATGGATATTTATATATAATGCGATCAATGGCTAAGTTTCAGAAAGTTTGTAATATTAGTATATTTTAAAGCAATTTGATGATTCAACAGCATGAATTCAATTTATAGCTACGTAGATCACCTATTCTTTCCAGCCCTAGTTATATAATCCAGTTCCCTTCATACAAGAGTATAGAATTTACCCTATATTTGAAAGAAAAGACAGTATTATTAAACAAGTTAATAGAAAATAGAAAATCTAAGAGATGCACAATGCAGTCGTGACTGAACATATTATTAAACACAGATTATATTCTCACATTGACCATTAACTAGCTCCAAATTTTGGTTCATGGGTAGATACCAAATGACAATAAAAGCTAATTCAATCGACATAGGCAGTAAGCCTGATAGGGAAGGAGGGACAAAAAAAGTAAATCTAGTCAAGCTTTTACCCAAATGAACTGATACCTACATAAAAATACATATAGCCTTGAAGTTTTTATAATAAACTTCTGGCAGGGAGACCTGAAAACTTATTGTATTTTCATAATAAGTTTTCTCAAGCTAGGAAATGGGTTTTCTATCGTATAACTTAAAACTAATAGAGAATGAAAAAGTACTTTTCTCCATCTTTATATCAATTGCATTATCAAATATCTACAAGATGACTGGGACTGATCGTGATGTTATCTACAAGTTGTCATTTCACCTGTTTAAGATCCAGTTGTGCCAAAGAATAATATAATAGTAAGTAAAAAAATGAAGTCTAACCTTGTTTCTTTAGTAAGAGCATCTCCAATAGGGGTTGCCAAGTCCTATGTGGCATGGCACCCTTGGTTGCCCACCTATTGGAGAATCATAGTTGCTAACAAGTTGCCAACCAAAGTTGCCAAAAGTTGGCAACTTCCCCATATAGTTAAAACACATACAACTCCTTAACTTTACCTATTTTTATATCTCCCATATTTTATTATCTCTTTAAGTATTTTTATTATCTCCCATATGGGACCACATTGGCAACTTTTAAAGATGTCAACTATTGGAGTAGATTTTTAACAAAAATTGCCAACAATGAAATGGAAGAGGGAAGAAATAAAAAAGTAATATATGTGATGATATGGTAGAAATTGGCAACTATGTTGGCAACCTCTATTGGAGATGCTCTAATGTGTCTACCTTCAAGTCGGCTAAAATTTCAAGTCGTCTTTAATTGAGGATGGAATATCTTATATGTAACCTTCGCTTTCATTAAATGATACACCATTCTCTGAATATCTGTTTTGCTACATGCATTTTTTGTGTTAGAATATGTATATGTCCATAACATATTATGGATGAACTGCATGTCAAGCTTGTAATATAGTGTTTTTAAATATAGCTTTCTTATCTCCATTTTCAATAGGATGAGAAGTACTGGCCTCTAATGCCTCCATTGCCCTCGTATGGATATGGGCGTGAACATCCTGGTCCCCGATATGGCAGTCTGATACACGGGCAGAATCTCAGAGATATTGTAATTACAGGTTAGCATTGTAACCGTATCTCTTGAAAAAGGGTTACCAATTATACTATGAGTTGCAGCAAGTACCTTAGCCTAAAAGATAATCAAGAACATTGACATGTCAATTATAAACATAATAGGCCCCAATTTGGAAGGAACGGAGTAGAGGTTGCACCAGAACGAATTTATGAAGGAAATTAAAGGAATAGTGTACATGGCTAAATGGTTCTAAATGGACATTTAATCATAATAAGATTTGTGATTTTTGAAGGATATTAGTGGATGGAAGGATTGTATGTTTATACTTTTATCGGAAGGAATGAACTGTTTTGGATTTGTGGCACCGATGAAGGTATTACCATTATCCATAGAAGTCTACTTAATATTTTAAATCCCAATCCACTCCCTCCGACCAAATAAAGCGTTGTATACTTGTATATAACTTTAGGAATGTACTTGCCCTTAAATTCATCAATCATTCAAACTGCATTTGTTGATGTTCTAATCCTATAATAGGAGGTTCCTAGTGAGCAAGCATTTGTGTCTGTTGTGCTCCTTTATTAAAAATTTGCAGTAAATTTTAATGACATTTGATCACGAAATCAGATTTGCAGACCAGTTAGAAAAAGAAATATAATTTCATTCTGCCTGCACATGCACTCATTTTGTAGCTATCTTATTTGTTTGGAATTATTTTTAGTCATTTGGATTAAAATTAACATTATACAACTTGCAATGGGATTCCTTGTGTCACTCCGTACTCCGAACCTGACAAATGAAAATTATTTAGAGACATATCGTTTTTTTTTGTTAAGTTCAAACCTCTATAATGTGTTTAGTTTTGTGTATGCACGCCTGTACATGTATACATGCGACTATGTATGCTTTGTGGAATGAGATAATCTGTTGGAAAATGTCAGATAATCATGCATATAAGTGATCAAATGATCATGGACATGGAGTAATAGTTCTGAACCTCTAATTATGTTTTCTTACTCTTGATAACAGGGCATAATGGTACTATTAATGGTCAGGGTCAATCATGGTGGAAAAAATATCGACAAAAACTTTTAAATTACACAAGAGGCCCGCTTGTGCAAATAATGTGGTCAGCCGACATTCTAATTTCTAATATAACTTTGCGTGATTCTCCCTTTTGGACGCTCCATCCATATGACTGCAAAAATATAACAGTCAGAAATATGACAATCCTGGCTCCCATCTTTGAAGCACCAAATACTGACGGTATAGATCCTGGTAAGTGTTTTATGTTGGTCTGTTTTAATGTTTGATTATGTTAATTAGCTACCATGATCTCTTTAGCTAATTAACTCATTTTGCGGAGAAGATTACATTCACTTGTTTAGTAGTGGCATTTGTTTATAAAGTTTGTTTCTGAAAGATCAGTTTGTACTATGCTCAGAATGTCAACTTCCTCCAAATTGTGTATGCACTCCTCATGTCTTGAATTATACATTCTATGGAGCTCATGTAATTTATTATTTTGCAAGTGCTAAAATAGCTGTTTGAAGTCAATTAACTAATTTTTATGGCTAACAAAGGGTCAGGCTTTAGTTGATACTGTTATTGATGTCTGCAAAGTGCAAATACAGTATCACAAATTGCTTACCTTTGTTAAACTCGTTGTAGAAGCTCTCCATATTATCCAAGAGTAAAAGAGGTGTGTAGAAATTATTTTGTGAGTAAAAGAAGCATTGCTCTGTAAAAAGAAGTTATTTTTTATTTTATGGTTGCTGAATGCTTTTTCCCTGTTTTGTGATGGTCAGAACAGATTCATGTGAAGATATGTTGATTGAGGACTCTTACATAAGTGTGGGGGATGATGCCATTGCTATAAAGAGTGGTTGGGATCAATATGGGATCTCATATGGACGGCCGTCAAAGAACATACATATCCGGAACCTTGTTGTTCGCTCTATGGTCAGGTAAATTAATGTTATTTAAACTAAAATTTGTGTATGCATCTTTTGGTATTGCATTAGTGCCAGGCACTAAGTTTACATAACTTTGCGGCATGTGTCTTTAACATGTGTGCATTAGCAGGACAACAGCTAGAATCAGATTGTTTATTTGCCCAGATATCAAAAATAAAATTGACAGCAACATCAATCATAAAATTCCTAACTCTTAAAAGAATGCCATCTCAAGTAACTTATCCTCTCCAAGACTATACATGATATCTTAAAATATTTCAAAAGATGGTTAAAGTTTTAAGCATTATTGAACATCTTGCGACTTGGTCATAAGTCTTGAAATAACATAAAATCTTCCTAAACAAGTTTGTCATGTTCTCAACTGTCATCCAGTCCCTAGTGTTGTTACATCATTCTTCCAATATAACACAAGCCTATGTTGGCTGACATATAACAGTGCTGGCATATCAATAGGCAGTGAGATGTCTGGTGGAGTGTCAAATGTCACGGTGGAGAATGTCCTTTTTTGGAATTCAAGACGTGCTGTTCGTATCAAGACTGCTGCTGGGAGAGGAGGATATGTTCGAGATATTTCCTATCATAACCTAACATTTGAAGATGTCCGAGTAGGAATTGTTATCAAGACAGATTACAATGAACACCCCAAACGGAGAATTTGACCCCAAGGCCGTCCCAGTGCTTCAGGATATAAGTTACACGTCAATCCATGGGCAGGGAATCCGCGTCCCTGTTCGGATACAGGGAAGTGATGATATTCCTGTAAGAAATGTCACGTTCCGGGATATGTCAGTGGGAATCACAGACAAGAAGCAGCATATTTTCCAGTGTGCATATGTTGAAGGTCGAGTAATAGGATCCATTTACCCTGCTCCTTGTGAAAACCTTGATTTGTATAACGAGCATGAACAGCTTGTGAAGAAGTCCACGTCCCGAAACATATCAGATATAGATTACAGTTTTTGATATATATTTTATGGTTTGGGTGACATTGCCTTGGAGAGAGGTCTTTGGAAGTTCCTTCAGTGATGCTTCTGTTGTTTGTATTATTAGTTATTAGTTAGTCGAATTTCTTTCATTTACTCTGCAAATTTACATCTTACGCAATACAATTTTATTAGTGAATGCCCTATCAAAAATGCGTATCTGATATTAGATCAGAGGAGATGCATGTATCTGAAACACGAATACGCGTGTGAAAGATAATCTTGAAAAACACGTGACTTTCAGAAATACGTCTCATCCAATTCATGAAATGCATATTTTCTGCATTTGTAATAACTGATATTGTGGTCACCCCAGATTTTCACGGTGTCTCCGTGAGTCGCACTTTATAAAAGTGAATTCAGGGTTCTTGAATATTTATTGGTGCTTGTCGGGCCTCTGTTTACCAACATGGGTGTATTATCAACTTACTGTCAACAAACCTTTTTTTGCTTGCTGCTACTAGTCTATGACGGAGCAATGCGTTGGTTGTTGATATAGCAAATGATCAATAAAATCGTTTCTTCTAACGCTGTTGGAATGTAAGTAAAAAAATATATAAATTTGGTTGGGCCATCCTCTTCATAATATATTATGAATGCGAAAGTAGTAAATATTTTTCTCGTAATTTACTCTTTGATCTAAAAATGGTTTTGGAGTGAAGAGCAATGTTAGAATCTAAGATAAATTGGTTGTTTATACTCAAAATATGATCTATGAAATCATTGTAGATATGATTTTATGTTAGGGGAAAAATTAATTGTTTTGTCCTTAAACTATATGCTGTTTTTGGTTTAGGTCCCTAAATTATAAAAAAAAATATCACGATACCTGAATTTTCACAATTTTTGATTGACATCCTTCCGTTTAAATTTGACTAACGGCCGTTAGTCAGACGTGGCAACGTCGGAAAAATCAAAATTTCATGGAATGAAGTGAAAATTTGACATGTTAATTTACGAGTGATTATATGAACATGGGTGGTGAAAGTTTTCGATTTCGAATTCACTAACATATAGAAATTTGCACTTTAATTTCAAGAACGCGAAAAAAACTTACTAAAATTTGCAGATTTCCATATGTTAGTGAATTCGAAATCTAAAACTTTCATCACCCGTGTTCTTATAATCATTCGTAGATTAACATGTCAAATTTTCACTTCATTTCATGAAATTTCGATTTTTCCGACATTGCCACGTCAGCAAGATTAACGATCGTTAGTCAAATTTAGACGGAGGGATGTGCATCAGAAAATTTTGAAAGTTCAAGTATCGAAAAATTTTATTTTATAATACAGGGACTTCAACCAAAAATGACATATAGTTGAAGGACGAATGAATTAATTTTCGCTTTATGTTATCTACTATATCCTTCTATTTCATTTTAAGTGTCGTTTTTTGATTAGGTTTAAATTTCAATTTAAATATCGTTTTTACATTTTTAAGATAAACAAATTTTCATTTCACCTAAATATTCTTGATTATAACTATAATATTAAATGTATCCAGACAAATATTGTTCTGTAACAGCACCTGTACATAACCCCATATCCATTATCCAAGTTTTTCAGTGTTGTCTTTTTCCACAAAATCTAGCGTAAAGAGACAAGATAAACATATACTTAATTTGCTAAAAGCAACTTAATTGCGCACTAAACTTATATTAACTGAGACCAAAGAACATGACAAACATGCAAAAGCAGTACTTTGACAAAAGCTAACACTTAATTTAGATTTTATTTCAAATTCAATTTTAATTCGTTTGTAAATAAGTTAAATACAATTCAAATTAAGTCAAAACAATCCTTACAACCTGTTTGGCTTATCATATTTCTCCGAACTTATGGTTTATAAGTCCCTAAGAATTTATGAGGGGAGTTTGTCTACTCAACTTATAACTTATATGTTCCTTAACATTCAACTTTCAACTTATTCTTATTTCTCGATACACGCAATATATAATATCCTTCAAATTTTCAAAATCATACACCCTCCGGTCCATTATATAAGGCATTTGACTTTTTTTCACGTAATTTTAGGTGCTTTGACAATATGTTAAAATTTATTATTTTTCAATTTTTCTTTTTTTTGAATAAAAATATAAAAAACAAGTAGTTAGATAATAAGTGGGTAAAGTGATGGGACCTATCAATATTTAATAATAGATTTGAGATAGTGGAGGAAAGTAGTGGGTGTAATAGTGTTTTTTATTATTAAATATGAGGTAGTGGGGAAAGTTAGTGGATGTAATAGTGGGGAAAATTTACTATTTTTGGTAACGTAAAGAAATGAGAGAGACATCCCAAAATAGTAACTGTAAAGAAATGAGAGGGACTGAGGGAGTAGCTAGTTAGGCACATAATGATAAACGAATAATTGGCCCGCCGTCACTTAAGGGGAAAAAGATATTAAAGTGAAACTAATGTCGCGGGTAAAAAAAAAAAGAGTAATGCTAGGTAGAGAAAATTACCAAAATAATCATATTTGAGTATGTCTGACCCTATTTACCGATTTAATACGGCGTTTCGTGTGAAGTATCAGTGGCTAATACGGCATTTCGTGTGCCGTATCAGCAACTGATACGGCGTTTGGTGTGCCGTATCAACAGCTAATATGGCGTTTGGTGTGCCGTATCAGCGTTGATACTTCACACGAAATGCCGTATCAGTGCTGATACTCTTATAGGCCCCGCCAGGGGTACCAAACTTTTAACCTAATACGTTACACCAAACGCCGTATCTCGATGTTGCGGCACACGAAACGCCGTATCAGATGATGATACGGCACACAAAACGTCGTATTTGAAGGATATGGTGCACGCAATACCGTATCCCATTAGTATTTAAGGCTAACTTTTCCAGAATCAGTAATTTGGGAAAATTTATCCCAAAAATGATTATTTTGGGCCTTCACCCTGCTAGGTACCACGGTACCCATAAAATGCTTTCAAATGATATGGCATTGATGAGTTGGCTATATTAAAGATTTTTAACTGGTGAGATCGATATGATCCTGGCGGGTCCATTATAATTATAATCAATCAGATAGTAACACGTGTAATTTGGAAAAAAATTTGGAGTCCAATTTGAGGTACCTAGCATTATTCAAAAAAAAAAATCAACCAAACTAATGTTTGGGGATTAGCGACCTTATATTATTTTCGGCCCACTTATAGTGAAAACAAGTTGTTTATGTAAATTTAAATTTAGAAATTTAAGTACCTATTAGGTTTTTTTTTTAATTTTTTTTCTGATATCAATTTTTATATATTTAAGTTACCCTTTAACTCATATTATATTCCTTCTATATATTTGTATTTTATATTTATATATTATGTTTAAAAATATATAAATTTAATTTTTCTAGACAATTTTTTTTAAATAAATTTAATTTAAGTAAAATTAGTCAAACAGATACACCTAACTTAAAGTTAAAATTATCGCTTTACACTTAAATCGAGTAAATTGCACTTTAAATTATATGTAAAAAATTTTAAGTTAACCTAAACGGGCTCTAAGATTCACAAAGGATTAGTTGATAATATCCATCAAAACGCGATCACATGCTATTTAATTATTACTTATACTTTTATCAAATTAATAAGTAAAAATAAAACAAGAACACAAAAATATTTGAAGTGGAAACACGTTCTAACTTGTATTATTAATCAAAATATGGTCATTGTTCCAGAGAAAATTTTCTTATATAGAATCCCGGAGAGAACCATTGATTCCACCATAAAATTTCATCAACAAATTACAAATAAAATTTTTTAAAGCATAAATTTGATTCTAATGTAGAATATTAACGACATATAAACTTTATAAAGAATTTAACACATAAAATTTGAACAAAAAAATTGATTTGAATTTGATTATACAGTAGAATCATTTTGGATAAATTTGATTCTATACTAGAATTGCTTTGGATTATTTCATAATTTTTAATGATTTTTCAAAAAAAAAAGTTGTTTAATTTAATTTTTAATTTCTTAATTAAGATTTATAATTATATTTCATACAAAAAAAGATAAATATATGTATTTTGTGGTGGTTCTCTCTTGGACTCTTTATAAGGTGGTTCTTTCTGGAATGCCACCAAATTATATCCTATATATAATTGCATAAGGAGGTTTAGGTGGTCGTCTAATCATTAGGGGTTAAAAAGTAACTTCATTAGAAATTAGAAATGGCCCAGAAAACGAGATGGGCTAGAGTATTGGTTTAAAAGCTAAAACTATGCTACCAAATAACTAATGGTATTTTTAATTTAATAAACAAAGCACGAAATAAATAACACATGATAAAACAAAAAAAAATAAAGTTGAGAAAATTATTGTTAACTAAAATTAATACAAAGATAATTTAGACAAAAATTTTAAAAAAAACCTTACCACAAAAAAAAGTTTCAAGAAAACCTAATTTTTAAAAAAAATCATAAAAAAATTTACTTTTAGATTTTACAACAAATATATTTTTTAAATTTATACTAACAAAAGTCAACACAAATGAATAAATTCACATTTTTATTATTTTGCAAAGATTCTAGATTCGGTACTAAAGTTGTAAATAAATTAAAAAATAATCCAAAAATTCAAAATAAAATAATTAATGGAAAATCTAAATATAATAAGTACAAAAAATCCTATAATAATATAATAATTTAAAAGTTAGAAAAATATTAAATTTCATCAACAATAAAATTTAAACAAAATTAATAAAGAATAAAACTAATAAAATATTTATCATCAACTTAATTAATTATTATTATTATAGGAAAAGAGTTGTAGTATCATAAAACTAGCACACAATTAACAAATAAGGATAAAATAGCAAAAAACCATAATGAAAAATAAATCACAAATTCATTTTTAATTATATATAATAAACAAGTATACAAATCATACCTTCAGAATTTCAATTCAAAAAATATTTTTTCTTAAAAATAAGAATTTACACTTAATTACAAAACAAAATTTTTTCTAAAGAAAATATATGGTAAAACAAGAAATTAAAAAAGTAATCAAAAACCTGTTATAATTGGAAATGACACCAAAATTCAACAAAATATAATTTACAAAACAAACGGAAATTCAAAAAAATTTCTAAATTCAGAAAATTAAAATCAACAATAAAATTTAATATAATGCACTTAAAATAAATATAAACCAACACAAAAATATAAAAGATAGTACAAACTTTCTTTAAAAATATGTACAAATGTATGTGTGTTCACATGTATGTTAAATTGCAATAAGTTCTTACATTTCTAAAGTATATTATATATATTCTAATAAATAGAAGAAAACATGCCAGAAAATATGGAATATTAAAATAAATGTTAGGCTAAACCTTAAAATATAATTTTCAAAAAAATTGTTTACCAAATAAAAGTGTTTTAGGAAAAATTATTTTAATAAAAATCATTAAAGATTCTATTTTTAGGTTTGACAACAAATATGTTTCTAATATTAACAAACAAGGTTAAATAGCTAGAATCATAATTAAAAATAAGTCGGAAATTCATCTTTATATATAATAAATAAGTAAATAGAGCATATCATCAGAATTTCAATTCAAAAAATAATTTTTGAAAAAACAATATTGTACATTTAATTACAAAACAAAAAAGAAGTTTTTATTATAATATATGGTAAAATAAGATAATAAAAAAGTAATCAAAAAATATGTCATAATTGGAAATGACACCAAAATTCAACAGAATAAAATCTACAAAACAAACGCCAATTCAAAAAAAAATCTAAATGTAGAAAACTAAAAGTAACAATAAACTTAATATATAATGCACTTAAAACAAATATACACCAACACAAAAACTTAAAAAGATAGTACAGACTTTCTTTAAAAAAAGTAAAATGGGTGTGTTCACAATTACATAATGACATATACATATATAAAAAATAGTTAAACCAATAAGTTGCCGTCTAAAGTATATTATGTAACTCTAATAAAATTGAAGAAAACTCCCCAAAAAATATGAAATATTAAATTTATGCTAGGTTAAACCTTAAAATATAATTTACAAAAAAAATGTTTACCAAATAAAAGTTCTTTAAGAAAAATTATTTTAATATAAAAAGTAACAAGTACCTGAGGTTGACCTTAGGGTGTTACCTGAGGTTATAAGTATTTCTATTATAAATGCAAGAGGGTAAATTTGTAAATCCAGGATGAATCATTAGTATTTTAAAAAATGCCATAAAATATACTACCTCCGTCCTATAAAGTTTGAGCTGGTTTGACTTTCACGGTGATTAAGAAAGCTACGATTGACTTATTAAAAAATGTGTAAAGTTAGATGAGAAGTGGGTAAAGTGGTGGGACCTATAAATATTTAATAATAGTTTGAGATATTGGAGTAAAGTAGTGGGTGTAATAGTGTGTATAGTAGTTGTTTAATAAAAAAGGAATAAAGTTAGTAGTTGTAATAGTGAAAAGTAGTTGTTAGGATTTATGGGTGATAGCTTAGAGATAACTTAACTAGCTTTTATTATACTTAGTTTTTCTAAGTAGAACATAATATCACAGCCAGAGTATGTTCTTGTGACCAAAATAATTGCTGTAATTTAATAAGTATGTATCTTGGAAGAAGTTCATTCAAATGTTCAAGCCTCAAGAATTACATCAGTTCGACAGCAAGAATAAGGTTATTGTCAGTTGTACTGACAATAAGGTTACAAGAAGACAACATGTTGCAAGTCATGACAGAATATCAAATCTGACAGCAACATTGGCGGAAGCATGAAGACAGCAACATTCTCACACTTTGACAACAAGTCTAGAACTCCTGACAGCAACATTGGCGGGGATTCATACTGTCATCCAAAGTACATTATCATGACAGCAGGCTTGGCGTCAAAGGTTACTGTCTCAATGGAATATTTGAATTGGGGATTTATCTCAGTCAAACCCGTGATAGTTTAGATGTTCAAGAAACAGATTTGCTGCAACTTGTCAAAGATTGTAGCAGACCTGCAAGACTGCGACAGAAGCTCGAGAGATTACAAGACAAGGCTCGTCAATTTAAGAGTATGACAAATCCACATCTACTAGAATTGTGTTAGCTTGATTTAGAAAGTATCCTGATTGCTTTATGTATAATGATAACTCTGTTTGTATAGCAATTTAGGAAAGTCACATGGGTGGGCAAATTGTAAGGATCTGCCACTTGAAAATGACGGCAGCTCCACAACCCATGTGACTGAGATGTTAGAGCTGTTTAGTCTATATAGAGATTAATCTCTCATTCTTTCGGTAATCACTCAAGAAACTAAAGCTTGAGAAAACACTTTTTCTCAAGTTTGTAGCAACACTTTGCAAAATAAATAAAATATTTATTTTGTGAGAATATCTTGAGTTACCACTTGTGTTTGCAATTCCTGTACTGATAGTTTACAATCTTTATTATTGTTGTTGAAATAAAGATTTGAAGTTATCAATATTGCATTAAACCCCCCCTTCTGCAATACTCCGGGACCAACAACTAGTATCAGAGCTTACAGATTGATATACTAATCTGAGATCATAACGGGTATACAGAAATCAAGTGGTATCAAGATTCCAGTATTTGATAAAGAGAACTACAATTTTTGGAAAAGAAAGATTTTGTTATCAAAGCTGCACATCCACTGTACTTGGGAATCCTTGAGAATGGCCCCTTCATTCCTCAAAAAGAAGTAGCAGTCTCCACAGTTGGAGATACTATTATTGCAGCAACTGGGTTGCAAAGATACCCTCATAATATACAGAGTCTGAGAAAGAAAAGGTAGCCCTAGATGATTACTTACAACTTATCTTGCTTGAATCTCTCACCCTGGACAAGGCCATGTGTGGAAATGTTATGGGATGTCTATCTGCCAAGGAAATGTGGAACAAGATAGAGTTGTTGTGTGAAGGAAGTGAAGAGGTCAGAGAAAATCAAAGACAGATTATTGTGTCACAATATGATAGAAAAGAGGTTAATGTCAAGTTCTTGCTCTCTCTTCCTGAACACCTTGAGCACAAAGTAACTATCATAAGAGAAGGGAGAAACTTGAATGATGTTTCTCTTGAAACTCTCTATGGTGTGCTCAAGTTATATGAACTTGAACTCTTTCAAAAGAGAGTTTTTCAAATTGGAGCCAAAGGTGCCCTTGTAGCCCATGAACCACATGTTTCTCTGCCAAGTGAATCTTCACAAAGTTCACAACCAACATAAGTGCCATCTCTGAAAATTGAAGAGACGTTGGATGATAAGGAGAAAGTAGTTCTACAGCAGAAAGATGTTGAAGATGAAGACTTCTATTCATTAGAAGAGATTGAAAGCATGGATAATCCAACAATGGCATATATGGCTAAGAGATTCAAGAATATCAAATTCAGAAGAGACAAGTCATATAAGCCACAGGGTCAGACATCTAAGTTCAACAAGGGAAACTCTTCAAAGGCTGTTGGTGGTGCCACAAAAGGAGGATACAAGACAGGGATGGTGGATAGGTCAAAGTTCAGATGTTACAACTGCAATGAGCTAGATCATTTTGCTACTGAGTGCAGAAGGCCAAAACAGAATCAATGAATAGAGAAAGGGTCTGGAAGTTAGTTTAAAAGAAATCAAAGAAGAGCATATGTGGCTGAAGGAAAATGCTGGGATGATTCTGATGATGAGGAAGAAGAAGAGTTTGTGAACCTAGCTCTCATGGCTAGATCTCATGATGAAGCATCAAGCTCCTCAAATCAGGTACCATCTCTCATTTTACTTGATATGTCTAAACTGAGTATAAGCAAACTATTTAGGAATTGAGTGCTGAAATGTTCAATATTCATGTTAGTTTATCTTCTGCTAATGAAGAAGTTTCTAAGTTAACTAAACAGAATTAAACACTCAAATCTGAGAATGAAATGATTTTGCTTAAGACCAGTCCATTAGATTCACTAGCTCAAGAAAATGAAAGACTGAAAAATGATATTGTCTGTGCTAAGGAGATAGAAGAATTTTTAAGAAAAGAAATTACTGAAAATGAATTCAAGCTTAAGGCCTTTAGAAACTCTTCTAAACTAGTTCAGGAATATCATGAGAATCACATTGAGAATCAAAAAGTTGGAGTAGGTTTTGACTATGGTAGGAGACTTGGAAAGGCAACTGTGGTTGATGATTGCTCAGGAGATATTGTTGTCAAACCTCATATTCTCAAGAAAGTTTGTAAACCAATTTTTAAAACTGTTCAAGTAAAATTTGATGAGGAATCCTTGCTCATAAAACAAGAACTTCTTGATGAAGATGAGTGTATTGACAGCACATCTACTGAAGGGAAAGATATTTTCAAGATTCTCGTGACGGATACTTTGCCAAGAAATCAGACAGTATGTTCTAAAGAACCTGTCAACAAGGATAAGACAGAAACTTCCAAAGATATTGTCAAGAGAGTACCTAAAACAGTAACTTCCAAACCTACTGTCAAGACAGCAGGTAAAAAAGGTACTGCCAAGAGTAACTCGACAGCAGCTTCAGAACATACTGTCAACACAGATGCCTACAAGTCTAAGAATAGGAATGGCAAGTTATGAATTGATAAGAAAAATGGTTATGCTCATGTTAAGAATGCTCCTAGAAAACTTTGCAATAATTGTGGCTCCTCCCAACACTGAACACATGTTTGTAAGAAACCAATTATGAACCAGGTTAATGTGACTAAGGTTAATGGTAACTTACATAGAACCCCCATTATGCAAAGAACAATGAGCGTTTGTAGTATCATTGACTGTATGCCATGTAAAATCACTGTCATGAGTACATGTTTTAATCTGCCTATTCTGTTTACTGAAAAATGCTTCTATATGCTGTTGAGACTTCTGAGCCTGCCAATGTTGGTAAGAAGGCAGTTCCTACTAAGAAAAAGACCAAGTCTTACTCTAAAATTGAGTGGGTAGAAAAATGAGTCAAACAGGAAGATTCAAGTGTGAATGTTGATGATATTAAATGTGATACTGTAACTGCAGGACCCAACAAGGATTGGGTACCAGATGCAAATTAAATATCATCTATTTTGCAGGGCAAGAAAAAGAAACAGGTCATGTGGATCATTGACAGTGGGTGTTCTAGACACATGACAGGTGATAAAGCCTTGCTATCACATTATGTTGAGAAAGCTGGCCCAATCATAACCTTTGGAGACAACAACAAAGGTTACACTGTGGGATATGGCTGTTTGGAAATTGGAAATGTTGTCATTGAAGATGTTGCTCTTGTGGATGGATTGAAGCACAACCTTCTCATTGTTAGCCAATTCAGTGACAGGGGATTTAAGGTTGATTTTGATATGATGGTTTGCACTATCTATCACAAGAAGGATGGAAGCCTTTCTTTGAAAGGAGTTAGAAAAGGAAGCTTGTTTGTTGCAGACTTGAACTCTGCTAAGAAAGACAAGGTTTACTATTTTTACAGTAAAGCAACAGTTGGTGACAACATGTTATGGCACAAGAAACTCTCTCACCTCAATTTCAAGACCATGAATATGCTGATGAAGAAGGACTGGTGAGAGGAATATCTCAACAAGAATTCTGTCAAGAAGGACTATGTGAGGACTGTCAAATGGGAAAATTGAGAAGATCTATGCACTAGTCAAAGCAACTGAACACCAACATTGAGTCACTCAAACTGTTTCACATGTATCTCTTTGGACCAGTAAATGTGCAATCCTTAGCAAGAAAGAGATATGCTCTAGTCATGGTGGATGACTACTCTAGGTACACTTGGGTAAAGTTCCTAGAATCAAAAGATGAAGCTACTCAGGAGATCATTGATCACATCAGAGTTCTGGATAGAACCCATAATGCAAAAGTTCAAATTCTAAGAAATGACAATGGTACTGAGTTCAGAAATGCAACCCTTGGAAATTTCTGCAAAGATGAAGTCATTGTGCAACAATTCTCTGCTGCCAGAACACCACAGCAAAATGGAGTGGTAGAAAGGAAAAACCGGACTCTCATTGAAGCTGCTAGAACTATGTTAAATGATGCAAAGTTACCAACATATTTTCGGGCAGAAGCAATCAACACAACTTGCTACACACAGAACAGAACCTTAATTAACAAGACTCATGGGAACACTCCCTACTATCTACTGACAGGAAAGAAGCCTACTGTCAATTACTTTCATGTATTTGGAAGTAAGTGTTTCATGATGAAAGACAACCATGAAAAGAAAGGAAAGTTTGATGCTAAAGCCTATGAAGGCATTTTCATGGGATATGGATTAGAAAGGATTGCTTATAGAGTCTATGTCATAGAACACAAAGTTATTGAAAAAAGTGTGAATGTCACATTTGATGAAACTAAGTTTCGAGGATTGTAAGAAGATGATCAAATGCAGCCTCTTAGATTTTAAAACCAAGGATAATTGGAAGAAGAGGAAATTGTTACTGAAGAACCTACTTGTACTAAAATCCTTGAATTTGAAAGAGATGCTGTCAACACCAATGATGCTAATCAAACTCCAGCTCAGTCACAGACAATAACATCTAATCATCAAAATGAGGATGATTATGGGGATATTGAAGAACATGAAGGAGACAACAGTACTGGTGGAGAATCAATTCCCCAAGGAGAAACTGATCAAATAGATCAAGATAGAAGTTTACTCAGATCCACAAAATGGAATAAGGATCACACCTCTGATTTAATCATTGGCAATCCTACCTCTGGAGTAAGAACCGGAAGGAATGTCTCTCCTGACAACATGCTTTCTTGTTTTCTATCTCAAAATGAGGCAAAAACAATTGATGAAGCATTGTTAGATTCTGATTGGGTGATAGCTATGTAAGAAGAGCTCAACCAATTTGAAAGAAGCAATGTGTGGAAGCTAGTCCCAAGACCAAAAGGGAAATTAGTTGTTGACACAAAATGGGTCTTCAGAAACAAATTGGATGAAAGTGGAAATGTGACAAGGAACAAAGTAAGGCTAGTGGCCAAAGGATACTGTTAACAGGAAGGAATAGATTATGATGAGACATTTGCCCCTGTTGTCAGACTTGAGGCTATAAGGATATTTCTAGCCTATGTTGCACACTACAACTTCAAGGTGTTCCAAATGGATGTCAAAAGTGCCTTTCTAAATGGAGAGTTAGAGGAAGAAGTATATGTTGAACAGCCACATGGCTTTGAAGATGCTGAGTTGTATGACTCTGTCTACAAGCTCTTCAAGGCACTTTATGGATTAAAGCAAGCCCCTAGAGCTTGGTATAATACTCTCTCTACCTTTCTGTTGGAGAATCATTCATAAGAGGTGTTGTAGACAAGTCCCTATTCTACAAACAGCATGGCAAGGACATCATTTTGGTGCAAATCTATGTTGATGACATAATCTTTGGTTCCACAAATGAGAAACTATGTGAGAAGTTTTCATCTCTCATGAGGAACAAATATAAGATGAGTATGATAGGAGAACTATCATTCTTTCTTGGCCTGTAGATTTACCAAAAGAGTGATGGAATCTTCATATGTCAAGCAAAGTATGTCAAGGAACTACTCAAAAAGTTCAACTTGGAAGATGCATCACCTGCCAAGACACCTATCTCCACTGCAACCAAACTGGATCTAGATCCTAAAGGAAAGAAAGTGCACTCTAGTACCTAAAGAGGCATGGTTGGATCACAATTGTGTCTAACTGCTAGCAGACCAGACATAATGTTTGCTACATGTCTATGTGCAAGATTTCAAGCTGATCCAAAAGAGTCACACTTGATTGCCATCAAAAGAATCTTTAGGTATCTAAAAGGCACTACAAATCTAGGCCTTTGTATCCTAAAGATACTAGTTTTGAGTTAATTGGATACTCTGATTCAGACTATGCTGGCTGCAAGATTGACAGAAAAAGCATAACAAGAAGCTGTCAATTTCTTGGTGGAAGATTAGTGTCATGGTTTAGTAAGAAGCAACATTCTGTGTCAACCTCAACTGCAGAAGCTGAATACATTGCAACTGGAAGTTGCTGGGCACAAATTCTATGGATGAAGAATCAGCTGTTGGATTATGGCTTAGAGTTATCTAACATACCTATCTACTATGATAACACAAGTGCCATAGCCATCTCAGACAATCCTGTTCAACACTCCAGGACAAAGCACATTGATATAAGACATCATTTCATAAGGGAACATGTTGAAAAAGGAACTGTGAAGCTGTTCTACATTCCAACAGAAAAGCAACTTGCAGACATTTTTACAAAGCCACTAGAAGAAGCCACTTTCAACAGGTTGGTAAGTGAATTGGGAATGCTAAATCTGGTATGTTAACTTACTAGTATTTACATTACTCATTGATTTGCAGCTCGTGACAGTAGCCTTCAATGTTGCTGTCATGAGAAGTTACTGTCCTATGTGCTACTTGTTTTGACAGCATGTCTGCTATGACTATGCTAAAATTAAAATTACATGCCTGTCTTAATTTAAGTATTTAGTAGTCACGTGACTTTAACTTAAAATCAGGAGTGCTGAGAGTAATTAGTCAGGATATTTAAACTAACCAGGCTAATTATTAATCTTGTTTGGTGAAGCCAATAAAACATTAATTAAAAAGCGTGTGGGAACTGAAATGACTCTTAGTGTGCTATAAAATGAACTCGAGGCAAAACCCTTTTTCACTTAACACACTTAAAAAAGAGAGAGAGCAAAATGGAGAACAAGAATGGAGGCGAGCACAAGCCCATTATCTGGTGTGAACCTAGACACGAAGAGGAAGTTGAGAAGCTCTTTACTGTCATGGATGAAGTGCTCAAAGGAGGAACAAGCTAAAAGGAAGAAGGCTGAGAAGGAGAAAGCTGAAAAAGATCTTGCTGCCTGGAAGGAGTTGCTCAACTTTGTCGAAGCACGCCTTAAGGCAGATGGGATAACAAATGAAGTTGTTAATGTTGAATAGTATGAACTGGTTTCGGATGATGATGAGATGTAATGATGTTTTTTTTATTTAATAAAACAACTATCGTTTCGTCTTCCTTAATGTTCATACTTTCACTTTTACATTCCCTTACTTGGTTATCTGGTGTTGTTGAATGTTTGTGCCTTAAACAAATATGTGCTTAAAATGATTAAATGCTAATTGGTAATTTATTTTAAGTAATAGGCAGGATCGATTTAAAATTCATGACAAAAAGTATTTCCGCACAATCTGCTATCAACGAGAAAAGTTTTTGTCTCGATATGAGCATTTAAAATATACTATCATTAAAATGTTTAATGGTGACAGTATGTTTTCGTGATGATGTTACTATCAAGCAAAACTTATTATCATCTCAAAAAGTTACTGACGAGTTGTTCTAGTGCACAGGTTATTGTCAAAGTTAGTGGACCGTTACAATTGGGATTTTTACCTTCACGATTTACAGCCACTAAAAAGTAACTACCCATGACACCACGTGACTTTTTTAATGGGTTAAGAGACTAAGTTTCTTTCCCATTTTTCAGTAAAAACATTTGCCATTCTTATATAAGCAATTGTCAATCACACAAACACATTACTCTCTCCAAAATTCTTTTTCTCAAAAGCTTAAACATCTATCTCTCTCTCTAAACCAAAGAAACAAATGGCACCCAAACAATCTTCTTCTCAAACCAACTTTGCTGGCATTCTCTCTGCTGGAGATGCTGGTGAAGGTTTCAAGGGACTTGTATCCTTCATGAACAAGTCCTATCTAGGTCATGCTATTACTTCAACTCCATCTTTGGACCTAGACAGACTTGAACAATTTTGGAAAACTGCAATTGTTCAAGGAAATACAGGTGGTGAATCTATTCACTTCAAAATCAACAACACTACTTACATTCTCACTATCAAGGGCATCAATGAAGCTCTTGGAACTGGACTACAAGCAAATGAATCGTACCAGAAGCTTGTAGATGATGAAACCCTGAAGAAGTTCTTCTTGAAAATTGGGTATTCTGGCCATATTATTGAATAAAGAACTTCAAGCTGGTGAAATGGACAGGAAATACTTAAGAAAAGAATGGAGCATGATTTTTGATGCAATGGTAAAGGTCTTCTCGGCAAAGACCTCCGGTTGGAATGGTATTCCTACGTACATCAAGAAACTCACTAACTCTCTTATCCATGGGTACAAAGTGGATCTTGGAAAGCTACTTATGGGACAACTCAAATCTGCCCAAAGCAAAAAGGTACATGTCTATCCTCGTTTTCTAATGATGTGTATAAAATCTTTATGTGGAATTGATGAAAATGCCTCCCTCATAGTGGAGTACAATGTTTTAAAAAGAAACACACACACTACTCTCAATTCACAGGATTTAAATGCACATATTCCACTCTGTTTTACACAACACATGGTTGATCAAGTGCCTAACCTGGATTTTCCATTGCCCTCTGGGTATGTTACTTTCTCTCTCCAAAATGAGGCTGAATCAGACCCAAATTCAGCCAACCCACATTCTACTCAATTCAGACAAATTAGACCATCTAGATTACCAAAAGCCATGAAATTAGCCCTACAAGAATCTAAGAAAAGACCATTGGAAACTGGTGTTGAAGATAGTACAAAGAGTGTTGAGGGAGAAACTGCACTTGATGTAGCAAATAAGGATGCTAGTCAAAGTGAACCCACAGTGGTTCCTCTTGAGCATAAGAAGAAGAGATCGAAGAGGACCAAAGCCACTGTCAGCCACCCCACAGTCTCACAAATGGCTATGGAGGATAAAAGGGAAACAAACACATCCCTAGATGTCCCTTATCAACAAGAGGCATCTATTGAAATTGGCATGTCTCCCAAGGTACCCTGTAAAGAGTCTGCACAAACTCATGAAATCACTCATGAGGAACCCCCTCTTGCAGATACACACATGGAGTTAGGGCACAATGAGGATCAAATTCTACTATTGATGTGCCACAAGTTACCCCTGTGGAACAGCCAACATTATCTTCTGTACCTTCACCTTCTTTATTCCCTAAAACATCAATTGTTTCTTCTCCACAACCTAGAGAGGGGGACAGTCCCAACCCTTCAGGTTCAAATCATCCATCTCTTATCTTGGATGAGCCCCCATCTAGTGGTCCACAAGAACCTATTGCTCAAAGTGTAATGGACACCACTCTCTCAAAAACTGAGCTAAAACAACATGGATCTCTGCCAGATATTGAAACAGCCAACATCTTGTTTGAACTCCATGAAGCAACTGACCCAAGGGAAGTTACTGTCACAACCTCATCTGCTGTCAAAGACACAACCAAAGTTGATGTCATACCACCTGTTGACAGTAACATTTTGGATAAAGATGTTATCACCTCCACACAGCTTGATCAAGATGTAGTGCTTGTTGAAGATGCTTCAGATGAGGATCAATTGCCACTCTCTTCCATGTTCAAGGTAAAATCTAAACCTTCTCTTTCAATGCATGTTAGTACTGCTCATACCCATGCATCTAGGATGAGTGAGGGAGAGAAAAAGAAAAGAGAGATAAAAGAAAAGAGAGGTGAGCTTAAAAATGAGAAGCAGCCAAATGAGCTGGCAAAAGGTGAGGGACTTGAGCATGTCCAGAGTGAATTTGAGGGAGCCCCACAAAATCAGGCTCTAGGCCTTGAGAGTTCATTTGTGAGGAGTGATGAGATAACTCAGAAAAACACTGAGAGTGTGAGAACCTGTGACACCTCCAGACCTGGGGTCAGGGATCTAGGGTAGTCACGGTCCATTTATCCATTGATATACCTGCATTTCTAACAATATATAATCCACCTGCTCATGACCCCACAAAATAAATACACTCACACGGGTTAGAGTTTCAGAAACGACACACTTACAATAAACACCCTCAAAATAGAAAATATTACAAACCCAAATGTTTACTGAATACTGCTACTGACATGACCTCTAAGTGAAGGTACATCAGCAGCTTCGTCTGGTTCTGGTTATAAACTTACATAAGTCATACTTATAAATAAAGCGAACCAACAAAATCTGCAGACTGATCCAACTGGTCCTTACTACCTCTGGGATCACTGCCATGAACTGCACACAGAAATGTCTAGCATTTCCCACTCGCTTGCGGGCTGTGTGCCTGATTCTTTGCATCCTTCTTAGCTGCTATATAATATATAAACAATAGCAAGAGTGAGCGAAAGCTCAGCAAGATAATAAAGTATGGCATAATCTGCCTATGAATGAAAGTCTCAATATGAACTTGTACCAGACAATTATTGCCAAAAATATTTTAACAATCCATCAAAGGAAATTCCTTTCTTACTGGAATGATATCCGAAAAACAGTACGAAATCAGTACTTTGATTATCAAAATGCTATCTTTTATGAAAGATATAAGAAACTCACATCTACCGAAGCAATTTATAAAACACGCACCCATTACTGAAAATTCGATTATTCACCCTTAATGGGATTGGATAGAAACTGGATGCGAAGATTCCTCTTGGGAAAACAAGATCAGCAGTTTCAGATACTGCCAGATAGAATGATTAATGCTTCGTAGGAAAGAGAATTGACTTGAACTTGTTGCGGGAATTTCCTGGCGCACCCCTGCTCGATGATCAGTCGATATGCACGGGGCTCACGTTGATCAAAATTTCTACATGTAGAGGACAATCCTGGTTTCCCAGTCTGCCCGGACCTCATCAGGGCCGTGGATGGACGATGCGCCACCTTCGTCTCTAACTCTGATTCCCAGTTCTTGTCTTTGCACAAATCTGCAGACCTGGAACTGAATAAATTCGAGTTCCCCGGGTTTCTACCCGTTAGCAGATCTTACTAGTATCCTTTGGTTACTTTCGGAATCAAATGGAAGCTAACCGAAACCTTTCGCTGGCCTTCGGCCGAATCACAATTTGAACAACGAATGGTTCATACGAAATCAAGACTGAATCTTATATTCTTTTAACGAAACTTGAAACCCTTAATAGTAATAGGGTTACATTCTTTGGTTACACTTAAAGATCTTGATAAAAGAATCAACAATGATGCACGAACTCTGGATTCCCAATCTAAATGGAATTGAAAGCGTATAGATGGCTCAAGTGAGCTGATAATAATCATGAATAAATATTTGGGAATCCTTATAATTTTTGGAAATATTTTTGATGGTCAGAAAATATTTAAAATAATTTTTAAAGACCTCGAATGATTTTTAAATAAATAATATGAATTTCGAATCATTTAAAAAGATTTAATAAATATTCAAATAATATTTATTAAATAAATCTCAAAAATAAAATAATGATTTAAAATAATCATCTGAAAATAAAATAATTATTTGAATAATAATTCTCGAATCGTTTCCAAGAAATTTATACTTTATGAATATACGAATAATGTTTATGAAAGAAAAACATTATTCAGAATGAATAACAATCTTGACCCTGACAATCTCAAAATACTGACTCCCGGTCTAGAGTCGAAACAACAGGTATGCTCTTATCTTTAGAGCTACAAGGTAAACCGGTTTATAACTAATTATCTCGAAGCTAGTATGTAAACCAAGAATCAAAACTTAATTAAACACGATAGAACAATTATCGCAAAACAGTATAATACTATACATGGCAAAAGTAGTATTATACAACAATACTTCAAAAGTATAAGTTTTGAAAACTTGCCTTGTACACTGGTCGTAGAAGGGGCTCGCGACGATGTCCGATAATCTAAACAAATTAAGAACACATGATTAATCCCCTAGACGATCCACTTATAACTCATTTCTTGTATACTTAAACGATTTACAACCAAGGCATTATTAGCTCACCATAGACTCGTACTAAGTCCATATTAATCGTCAAGTGCTTAAGTCATAAGTTTGGTTTGAAATCAATCTTCGAATTCACGTTATACTTAACCACTTATAAGTTTGATTTCTAAGTCACGTTCCTAGGGGTTTTCACTTGCGCAACCTCGGCTTATGCATTTTTATAAAATCGGAAAATAATATTTTTGACTCGAAACCTTCTGCTAACTGTCCTTAGCATATTGTCACCAAATTTCACATTCTAATTCGACTGTTAAGGGTTTCGAACTTAGCATCAAAGTGGTTACATTTCTGCAATGAAATCTCTCGAACTGCTTTCACTAAAACTAGCATAACTCTTAAACCGTAAACTCTTTTAACTCGATTCTTTCGGCGAAATAAACTAGACAACCATATCTTTGTAACCATAGGCAGTGGTGAGTCTGAAAATGGTTTTATGGTCTCGGACCTTAACTGTTTTTAAGGGTTAACAAAATTTCGCCATTACGACGGCTATAACTCGAACATTTCCATTTTGTCACAACACAACCAAGCTATACCAGGCATACCATACATCCACAACTTCAACAAAGATCCTTCATACCTCTCTAAGGTCAGTGGTGTGGCTATAGTCCAATACCCACCATTTTTCATATTTTACAAAATCAAATAATCACTAAAACACTTAAAAGGGTGGGTTAGGGTTTTACCTCCTTGGATGCTCTAACAACACTATCAAGTGTTTATAAATCTTTAACAAGCTTTAGTTGGTCCTTATAATGCTAAAACCTTAAGAACAAAACAAGAAAATCATGTGAGTTACTATTCATCACTATTCATGCTCATCTTTGAACCAACTTTTGACATAGCTAGGAAACAAGTTTGGAGCTCAAACTTTAACCATACCTTAGTCTCTTTATTAGCTTTGATTTAAGCCATATATCATGAAAAACAAAGCTTGGAAGCTAGGGTTTTGAAAATGGAATTATGGGAAGGGCCGAATGGTTCTTGGATGGAGGTGGTGGTGTTTTTCTTTGGCTTTTCTCTTTTTTTTTTTATTTTTGATCTCTTTTGTCTAATTGATAATTGAATTATGGGAGATATTTAGCTTGTATAATCAGCCCTTAACCCCCTTGCAACACTTGTAATGCATGTGTGGTGTGCTAGAAATGTGGTGATGTAGAGCATTGTTGTCACCTTCTTAATCACACACCTCATCACTTCCTTTTTATTTTCTTTCTTCATTTCTTTTCCCACCAAATCCTAATAATAATAAACCCTAGATGTGCATGTAGGGTTTTACATTTCGTTACGTATTTAATCCGTAATTCGTTTCGCGTTCGCTTGATCGCTTAATCTTGTTATAGAGTTCTAGCGATTTCTAGAACGCTCGTTATTCTAACTCAAAGGTTTTTATTCTAAATCCTCATATCATATTTAATAAATAAAATCCTTGAATCCTTAACATTATAATACTCTTGTCTTGATCGTTTTGATAGTCTCTTTACGGCTCGGTCAAATTTTTCCATAAAAACAAAGTTCGGATTTTCTGAATTCCGATCGCGTTTACATACACTTATTTACTTCGTAGATTACTCGTATAACTTTGAAATATCCAGTTCCTGTCCCGGACATATGGTAACGTGAAAATTTTCTTAATTCTCAAAATCACTATTCATCCATGCATTTCACTATTCATCCATGCAAATTACTATTCATTCATAAAATAAAATTTTCTTAAGTACAAAAATTAGGGTTATTACAAAACCCCCACAACCTCCTTGCCCCAGTCTTTTCCTTTACCTCTAAAAAGGTTAAGATCTGGTGGTCCTTCTAAACAAGTTAATTCAAGGTTGAAATCCCTTGAGGGCAGAAGTGCATATATGGAAGCTAAAATTGACAATTTGTCCACTATGGTAACTGCTGGTTTTGCTGAGATTCAAGCAACTCTACTGTCATTTTTTGCCCTTCTTAGCACTATCAACTTAACTAAGGGGGAGAAAGTGATAGATCAGAATATCATAGTGCCAACAGACAAGGAGAAACAAGGTGGATCTACAAGCAAGGGGGAGTCTAGTAGAAAGGGGGAGCAAAAGGAAAGTGATGCTGAATCTAAGGGGGAGCAAAGTGAAGAAAAAGAAAGAAATTTTGGTGAAGAATTGAAGGCTAGTGGAGATGGTGACTTAATTGAACATGAAATGGATGGTGAGCCAGTGTTGGTAACCAAAAAAGTAATAGAGCAATTACAAGGAACTCAAAAATCTAAAAGACCAACACTGCCTCCTGTAAAAATTAATAATCCAATTCCTGAAACTATGGAAACTCCACTACAAAAATTATGAAGAGAAAATGAGGAACAGAACAGACTGGGAAAAGGCAAAGAAAAGATGCATGAGAAAGTAAATCTAGGAACTAGCAACATTCGGACTGATGGAAATGAATACAATCAAGAAGATGTAGAAACAATGATGGTTAGTCACATGGAGAGTACTTTGAACAATAAAGATGAAGACTTCAAGATGATGGTGGAAAGTGCCCTAAAAGAGGCAGGGGCATTTCACAAACTGGCACCAAACTGAAGGACAAAATATTAAGTGTCTCTGTGAAGATTAACCTGAAAAAAAGTTGGGCAATTGATGTTTATCTGCAATCAAGAACCTCAATATTCATCACCATGCAATTGCTGCAAAGTTTGCAAGCAAGAGTGCTACATATCCTAGGAACAAAAGTGAAAGCCAACTCTACATACTTTAATGGAAGTCTGTTAGCACAAAACAAGATACTTGTTGATGAAAAACTTCCAGAAGTAATTGATGATCCATATGGTGTCTGCTACAGAATGATCACAATATCAGGAGCAAATAGAATTGGCTTTCTGATCTTAGGAGAAGAGTCAAAGTTAAAAACTGACTCAATTATGATAGTACTAAACCAGATCCTCAAGTCCAGCATAAACAGGGACAAAGTCAAAGCTGTCAAAGAAATTCACAAGCTATTGGCAAGAATAGATGAGAGTCTTAGCTCTCAAGTAAGGAAATTAATTTCACAAGCTAATGCCAAGAGAGGTGAAAGAGGTGGAAGCTGCACATTTGATGACACCCTTTATGATGATGAGATGGATGGAATTGGTGGATCTGGTGTACCTGAAAGTGTAACGCCCCGACTTCCCAATACTAAAAATATACTTTTATAATAAATTATTTGGATTTAATTAGATAAAATGGATTTTATTTATTTATTTATTTATTTTTTATTTTTTTATACAGGGGGATTTTTAAAAATTTCGGCATGAAGTATTCGTAATATGGACTATCCACCTGTATTTTGAACCAACCAAATTCATAAAAAGAAAATAACTGCAATTCCAACTACTTAAGAAACATAACACCTGTTCAACCTGTCCTAACCGATCAGGTGAACTATACCACTATGCCCTCCCGATCATAAAACAAGATCGGGGCACACAACAAAAATTAAATACATACAAGCTGATAACCAGACATTAAATCATAATACAACACCCCACTACTAACCCGGATCTCTAACAGGTAGTGGTATGAAACAAGCAACTACTAACTAAGTTATTACATTACAATACTAAATTCTTAATTAAAAGATACATACGCTCCACAAATATAAATACAACCAACTATAACTATTACACAATTCTCTACTGATACCCAAAAGTCCAACCTTGTACTAGAGCCAAACTAGTCTGTCTACAGCCCACAACAAGTTCTTCTCCTGATATAGCTCCTACGTCGTATCCTTTTCTTCCTTAACTGAAAAAGGGTTATAAACAACAATAAGTGAGCCAAATGCTCAGCAAGTAACAATATAGATGCCAAAATAAAAATCAACAACAAGAGTACGGATACAACGATATAAGAATCATTCTCTGAGTTTTTCCAAAGTTTGGCAATTTGTAATTCATTCCAAAAATAGGGAGAGAGAGAGAGAGAGAGAGAGAGAAATGAATTTCTCTTTTTATATCAAATTTCCCACCTTTAAAACCTTTTAATTAATTTAAGCATTTTATTAAAATCGGACAATACGGGTGATCAGCCACGTAATGTCCCCATACCGGACACTAGGTCCCTCTGGACTTTGAAAATTGGGTTCCCAATTAGGCAACACATTGGCCTCTATTGCTGGACTAGGACCACCCTAGCCTCTTACGCCAAATTAAAAAGCTGGACTAGGACCACCCTAGCCTCTTACGCTAATTTAAAATAATTAATTAAATGTCCATAAAGTAAAGCAAGTTTCGATGAATGGAATTCTTAGGCAATAATTCAGAGCAGGGGATTTATTCTGTTTAACTTCAAGAATAAGTGACTGAAAGTCAAGTAAGAAATCTAATTTAATTGCATAAGGTTCGCAAGGTAGGGTTCAAGTGTGATTCACAGGTATTTAAAAATAAAGGTTTATCAAGTTATGACCATTTTAGAGGTGTAATACAAGGCGGTATCGAACAAGGTATGGCTCGGGAAAATAAATAGGAGTATAATCAATAATGGTGAACAAAAAGTGCTGAAATAATTAAGGGTTTTAAATTTAACCAAAACGAGTTTCGATAAACAGAACTCTTATATAATAATTCAGGGTAGGAAGATATTCGGTTCAGTTTAAAGAATAAAGAACTAAATGTCGCGTGAGCAATCCAGATTAATTATTTAAGATCTGCAAGACAGGGTTCAAGGATGATTCACAAATATTTAAAGATAATGATTTATCAATCTCTTGTCATTCTAGAGGGGTAATTCAAGGTGGTGTCAAACATGATATAGCTCGAGGAAAAATAGGAATTTAAGCAATAAGGGAAATTAATTAATTAGGGACATAATAAGAATTAGGGATTTGGAGTTTAGTTTCAGGTTTATAAGGTGTATTTAGGTTAGTGCAGATTAAAGAATTAAGCATGAATTAAGGTTTTAGCTAATACAAAAGGTATAACATACAACGGGGTTTATAATTCAAGAAGAATTAATATAAGGAGGGAGGGCAGTAGTTGAAAAACAACAATCTATAAGGGTAACAAGAAAGTATAGAGGATTATGCAATAGTTAATAGGGTTTAAACAATGTACTGCAAAGGATTCAACAATTTCTGGAGAGAAACAACATTAAGTTATGAGAATTTAAACGATGAATAATTAATATGGTTTAAACAGTGTAGTGCAAGGGATTCTACAATTAACTTGAAGGAAACGACAAGAAATTATGAGAATTTAAACAACAATTCATGTATAATTGAAAGAACCTGAACTGAAATAAAAGGTTCGAGTTACTTGCCTTAACCAAATATTTCCACGCTGGTCACTTAGCTCAAAAACTCTCAGCCTTTGCCTTTCCTTTATCCCTTAAGTCTACGTTCTTCGAATCTACACATATAAAAACACTACTTCATAATTCTATAAAATACTCGACGTTCGTCTTTGAACATTTACCCTTAATCTACCCTTGCGTTAACCCATGACCACTAACATAAATAACTAAATATATATATATATATAACTTACATCATACATACTTATCAAACAACTTACCATTATTAGCTAAGCAACTAAACACATAGCATCTATGACATGAAATCATATAAGCCACTTAAGCATTTAATACATAATACCGGTTTAACTTTAAAAACAACTTAAAATCTTATACTATAGATTTTATGACCTATAATTCTAACAAAAATCGGGCAGAGTTTCCTTTATAAAATGGACTATCCCGTCGGAGTTCAACCGACTCAAATCATAATCAAATACATCCGATGGATTACAAATCCACCTACAAGCCCAAAGGATTTCTAATTATAATCTCTATGTACCAATAACACTTTCACTTCATACGAATAAATTATACCTATCGACAAATAACAATTTAATTCATTTTCGAATAAAATTACCAAATCATACTTAAACAATTTCTAAAATCACATAATTCATCATAATCCAATAATTCATCCTTATACAAATAAATTCGAATTTTCAGAATCCTCAAACAATCATATATTATTATATCAACACAACAATTTAACAATCCCTTTCGACTGTCATCAAAATAGAATCACCAAATATATTCAGCTAATTAACAGTAACATCGAAAGATCAAGGACAAGAACAGCCAGCTAATACTCACACTCCACACACTGTCATACTCACCCACGCGACACACACCCATACTGTTTTACACACACACACCATCATCTATACATACGACTTGAATGTACACGCACTCATACGGTTTCTCACACACCCACTACGCACACACACCACTCACGGATACATATACACGCACAGCAATTACACAGCAGGTAGAGGAAAAGAAAAAGAAAAGTGAAGGGAGGTGATTACCAGAGAGAGAGAGCTTGAGAGAGATAAATCGGGGAGAGAAGAGAATTAGAGAGGAAGAGATGAGAGATTTCTTTTTCTTTTTGAGAGGAGACCACAACCCACACTCAAGAAAAAAACTCGGAAGAATCTAGAGAGATTGAGACACTCGACTAAAAACAGAACCCAGGCAAAGAAATTGGGAATTTAGGGATTTAATAGTCATAATTTCACAAAGCTGAAAATAAATAAAAACCACTTAAATCACTTCTAAAAAAAATCGTAATAAAATAGAAAATTGGTGAAACATTAATCTTTAAATTTTTAAAATGAAGAATATGAAATTACAAACACCCAGATATTTTTAAAATATTTTTAGGATCGGAAATGAATTAAATATGAATTTTACAAGTTTAGATCCTTAAAATCCAATATATTTCAAAAAAAAATCATTTTAAAATACATAAACACCCAAATTAATACACCCAATAATTTTAAAAACTAATTAAATATACAAAGATGATATTACAAAAGATTTCATGATTTTTAATAACTCCGGTAATTTTATAAAATTCTCAGAAGATAAATAAAACATGATTCAAATAGAATTTAATCCCCAAAAATAAAAATAAAAATACGTAGACTTTTATGTCACATATAAATCATCAAATAAACCCACAAAACGAAATCACACCTATTTCACTTCCTCAAAAATAATCACGTCACATAATTCACATTTAATAATAAATAAATAATTATAAATATCACAGAAATTTCTAAGGCGTTATATCCTTCCCCCTTTAAAAGGATTCTTTCCCCAGAATCTCACCTAAGTAAATAAATGAGGATAGTTCTCTAGCATCTCGCTCTCAAGTTCCCAAGTTGATTCTTCAACTCTTGGGTTCCTCCACAAAACCTTTACCAACTTAACTGTCTTATTCCTTAGTTTCCTATCCATTCTATCCTGAATTGCTACAGGCTGTTCTATATACGACAGATCCGGCTGTAACTCAATAGGCTCGTACTCGATCACATGACTCAAATCTGGATGATATTTCTTGAGCATTGACACATGGAAGACATTGTGGATATGACTCATATGTGGCGGTAGGGCTAACTCATACGCGACTTTTCCAACCCGTCTTAAGATCTCAAAAGGTCCTACGTATCTCGTACTGAGCTTTCCTTTCTTGCCAAACCTCGTAACTCCTTTCCAAGGTGAGACTTTCAACAACACATTATCTCCTTCTTTGAAATTCAGATCTTTCCTGTCTTGATCTGCATATTTCTTTTGTCTGTTTTGAGCGGCTATCAACCTTTTCTGAATGATTTCGACCTTTTCCTTCGTTTGTTGCACTAGTTCTGATCCTAACACCTTACGCTCACCAACCTCATCCCAATATACAGGAGATCTACATTTCCTTCCATATAAAGCTTCGTATGGCGGCATTCCAATACTAGCATGATAGCTGTTGTTGTAAGAGAATTCCACCAAAGGTAGGTGCTCGTCCCAACTTCCTTTAAAATCCAATGCACATGTTCGTAGCATATCTTCAATAGTTTGAATGGTTCGTTCACTCTGTCCGTCCGTCTGCGGATGATAGGCTGTACTCATCTTAAGCTCAGTTCCCAAACATTCTTGAAATTGTTTCCAAAATCTGGAGTTGAAACGTGGATCTCGATCAGATACAATAGTTACTGGCACACCGTGACGCATAACCACTTCCTTCAAATACAGCTGTACCAACTTATCTAGTGAGAATCTTTCGTTGATGGGAAGAAAATGGGCAGATTTAGTCAAACGGTCTATGATTACCCAAATCGCATCATGATTGGCTTTCGTTCTTGGTAATCCAACCACGAAATCCATAGCCAGATGCTCCCATTTCCACTCAGGAATATCTAACGGCTGTAATAGTCCACTGGGCCTTTGATGTTCGGCTTTGACTCTTTGACATGTGTAACACTTACTAACCCATTCTGCAATCTCTCTTTTCATATCAGGCCACCAGAAATGTTCCTTCAGGTCTTGGTACATCTTCGTACTCCCCGGATGAATTGAATATCTTGAACTGTGAGCATCCCGCAAAATCTCATTCTTTAATTCTGGCACGTTGGGAATCCAAATCCTCGAAGAAAATCTTAAGATACCCTTATCATCCTTCTGAGTGCAAATCTCTTCACCTGTCAACGTGTTCATATCTTGATTCATGATTTCCTCCTGACATCTTCGTATCTTTTCAAGTAACTCGGGTTGAAAAGTTATGGTATAACACTTACCACTGGTAGGTTCCGAGATCTGGACTTCTAATCTCAACTTTTCAAACTCCTTGAACAATTCCTTTGAGATGGTAAACATGTTCAGTCTCTCCTTTCTACTTAATGCGTCGGCCACTACATTCGCTCTCCCTGGGTGATAATTAATTGTGCAGTCATAATCCTTAATCAACTCTAACCATCGCCTTTGTCTCATGTTAAGCTCTCGTTGAGTGAAGATATACTTCAGACTTTTGTGGTCCGTGTAAATCTCACATTTTTCACCATATAGGTAGTGTCTCCAAATCTTTAGTGCGAATACAATTGTTGCTAACTCCAAATCGTGATTCGGGTACTTCTGTTCATGAGGCTTTAATTGTCGAGAGGCATACGCAATCACCCTTCCATGTTGCATCAATACACACCCTAATCCCTTGTATGAAGCATCACTGTAGATCACAAAGTTTCCTTGACTGTCTGGTAAGACTAACACTGGTGCTGTTACTAATCTTTTCTTTAATTCCTGGAAACTCTCTTCACACTTCTCATTCCATATGAACTTCTCATTTTTCCTAGTCAACCTGGTCAATGGTGAGGCAATCTTAGAAAAATCTTGAACAAACCTCCAATAATAACCAGCCAATCCGAAGAAACTTCTCACTTCGGTGGGCGTTCTCGGTCTGCTCCAATTCACCACAGCTTCTATCTTTACAGGGTCAACTCGAATTCCTTCACTACTGATTATATGGCCTAGAAACTGCACCTCTTCCAACCAAAACTCACATTTTGAAAACTTGGCATACAACTTCTCCGCTCTCAATATTTCTAACGCAATCCTTAAATGTTCTGCATGATCTTCCCGGGTCTTGGAATAATCAAGATATCATCAATGAAAACTATCACAAATTTATCCAGATGCTTCCTAAAGACTCTATTCATAAGATCCATAAATGCTGCTGGGGCATTGGTTAATCCAAATGGCATCACTAAGAATTCGTAATGTCCATACCTTGTGCGAAATGCCGTCTTTGGAATGTCTTCAGGTTTGATCTTTAATTGATGATAGCCCGATCTTAAATCAATCTTCGAGAAATAAGCTGCTCCCTTAAGTTGATCAAACAAATCATCGATTCTAGGTAAGGGATATCTATTCTTGATGGTCAGCTTGTTGAGTTCTCGATAATCGATACACAATCTCATACTACCATCCTTTTTCTTGACAAACAGCACAGGAGCTCCCCACGGTGATACACTTGGTCTTATGACTCCCTTATCTAAAAGTTCTTGTAATTGTGTTGCTAACTCTTTCATCTCCACCGGTGCCATCCTATATGGTGCTTTGGACACGGGTTCTGCTCCAGGTACTAGGTCTATAGCAAACTCCACTTCTCGATCTGGAGGTAAACCGGGTAATTCTTCTGGAAAAACGTCGGGGAACTCGTTAACAATTGGTATATCTTCTATCTTCGGTGCTTGCTTCTCTACATCCGTCACGTGTGCTAAATACGCTTCACAACCTTGTCTAAGTAACCTCTTGGCTTGCATAATACTCAGAAATTTCTTCACCTGCCTTTGTCCTTGAAATATCACTTCCTTATCATCCTCCGCCTTTAATCTCACCTGCTTCTTTCTACACTCAATCTGTGCATCATAATCAGCCAACCAATCCATTCCTAAGATTACATCGAATTCTCCCAATTCGAAGGGTATCAAATTGGCATAGAAAAGGTAACCACCTATCTCTATATTACACTGAGGACACACTTGATTGACAGGGACTCTATCTTGGTTTGCCACCTCTATCACTAAAGCTTGCTCTAAAGGTCGAATTTCACATTGCAATTTACTAACAAACTTGTTGGAAATGAAAGACTTAGTAGCTCCGAAGTCAATTAAAACTTTAGGCTCTATTGAATTCACAGGAAGCGTACCTGCAACAACATCCATTTCTTGAACAGCATCCTGCATAGTCATGTTAAAGGTTCTGGCTCTAGGTTAAGACGTCTGGGTCTGAGATGGAGGTCCAGTTATCCTCAGGGCATTTGCCGATGGGGGTCCGGCTATCCTTAAAACATTTCCTGACTGAACTGCCTCCTTGCAATCCTTAGCAATATGACCAACTTTCCCGCAGTTGTAGCATGTTATCCCTGATTTTGAAGTCGGGCACTCTCCCGCATAATGTCCCTTCTTGTTGCATTTAAAACAAGTAATACTTAGTCTGTGGCAAACTCCCGAGTGCTTCTTCCCACAAGTTGTACATTCAGGTAAGGTTGGTTTGATTGCAAGCTGCTGATTGGTATTCTGAAGACGTTTACCTTGACCACCGTTTCCATTCTTCGGTTTCTGAAAACCTCGGTTCCTGTCAAACCGACCCTCATTCCTTGGCTTGAACTTGTTATTATTATTGCCTTTTGGGTTCTGACTTCCCTCAGTACTTTCTATCTTCCTTTTCTTTCCTGCTTTCTCTTTCTGATACAATTCACTTTCACCTTCAACAATCATAGCCTTCTCCACTACCATTGCATAGTTCTCTAACTGAAACACCGCCACCTTACTACGTATCCATGGCTTTAGACCCTGTTGAAATCTTTTAGCTTTCTTTGCCTCAGTATTAACGTACTCAGGAACAAACCTTGCTAACTCTGTGAATCTTGCCTCGTATTCTGCCACGCTCATGTTTTCTTGTTTTAATTCTAAAAACTGAATCTCCAGCTGATCTTGCATATACCTTGGAAGATACTTCTCGAGAAATAACTCGGTGAATCTCTGCCATGTGATCACTCCATCACCTTGCAACAGTTTTGTTGACTCCCACCAATAATTTGCTTCAGCTTTCAAAAAGTAACTAGCATATTCCGTCTTCTGATCTTCTCCTACCCTAACCAACGCAAAAGCTTTTTCCATTTCATTAAGCCAAGCCCTAGCTTCTATAGGGTTGACAGTACCTTTGAACTCTGGAGGGTGTACGGCTTGAAAAGCTTTGAAGGTCACCATTGGTTGGGCGGGTCGTTGCTGAGCTAGTGCGGCTGTCTGTTGTTGAAGAAGTTGGAGAATTTGAGTCATAGTCGGGTCAACTGGATTTTGGTTGCCAGTGTTCTGGTTTTCAGGATTTGTAGCAGTTGTTTTCTTCTTTGGAGGCATGATTCTGATAAGAAAACAAGAAACTTATTAAGCAACAGGCTAATATATACAAAATAAGGTTTTTCGAATCCTGGATTTGAGTTACCTATGTTCACAAGAATTTTAACGGGGTAAAGAACCAAGGAAGCATAGGTATTATCTTGAGCAAGTAATTCTAACAGGAGATATTTAGGCAACTCAGAATTGTAATAAAAGATGTGCAGATAACGAGAAAATAAAGGTCATGGTACCAACAAAGTTAATATAACATAACAGTTTCAGAGTTCAAGGTACACTGTTAACCATCCTACTACAAAAATAAATACCGAGGATAATCTCAATCATCCACCATCTGCGATAACGATATAGCGAGTAAAGAAATTATTAAAGCGATAAAAGAATATCCTAAACCTACTACCTACTATCCTAATGATAACCTACACCTATCGCTCCTATCCTATACCTATACCTAATCCTGGCTTGTTTCAGTGACCAAAACCTGATAGCTCTGATACCAACCTGTAACGCCCCGACTTCCCAATACTAAAAATATACTTTTATAATAAATTATTTGGATTTAATTAGATAAAATGGATTTTTTATTTATTTATTTATTTATTTTATTTTTTATTTTTTTATACAGGGGGATTTTTAAAAATTTCGGCATGAAGTATTCGTAATATGGACTATCCACCTGTATTTTGAACCAACCAAATTCATAAAAAGAAAATAACTGCAATTCCAACTACTTAAGAAACATAACACCTGTTCAACCTGTCCTAACCGATCAGGTGAACTATACCACTATGCCCTCCCGATCATAAAACAAGATCGGGGCACACAACCAAAATTAAATACATACAAGCTGATAACCAGACATTAAATCATAATACAACACCCCACTACTAACTCGGATCTCTAACAGGTAGTGGTATGAAACAAGCAACTACTAATTAAGTTATTACATTACAATACTAAATTCTTAATTAAAAGATACATACGCTCCACAAATATAAATACAACCAACTATAACTATTACACAATTCTCTACTGATACCCAAAAGTCCAACCTTGTACTAGAGCCAAACTAGTCTGTCTACAGCCCACAACAAGTTCTTCTCCTGATATAGCTCCTACGTCGTATCCTTTTCTTCCTTAACTGAAAAAGGGTTATAAACAACAATAAGTGAGCCAAATGCTCAGCAAGTAACAATATAGATGCCAAAATAAAAATCAACAACAAGAGTACGGATACAACCATATAAGAATCATTCTCTGAGTTTTTCCAAAGTTTGGCAATTTGTAATTCATTCCAAAAATAGGGAGAGAGAGAGAGAGAGAGAAAAATGAATTTCTCTTTTTATATCAAATTTCCCACCTTTAAAACCTTTTAATTAATTTAAGCATTTTATTAAAATCGAACAATACGGGTGATCAGCCACGTAATGTCCCCATACCGGACACTAGGTCCCTCTGGACTTTGAAAATTGGGTTCCCAATTAGGCAACACATTGGCCTCTATTGCTGGACTAGGACCACCCTAGCCTCTTACGCCAAATTAAAAAGCTGGACTAGGACCACCCTAGCCTCTTACGCTAATTTAAAATAATTAATTAAATGTCCATAAAGTAAAGCAAGTTTCGATGAATGGAATTCTTAGGCAATAATTCAGAGCAGGGGATTTATTCTGTTTAACTTCAAGAATAAGTGACTGAAAGTCAAGTAAGAAATCTAATTTAATTGCATAAGGTTCGCAAGGTAGGGTTCAAGTGTGATTCACAGGTATTTAAAAATAAAGGTTTATCAAGTTATGACCATTTTAGAGGTGTAATACAAGGCGGTATCGAACAAGGTATGGCTCGGGAAAATAAATAGGAGTATAATCAATAATGGTGAACAAAAAGTGCTGAAATAATTAAGGGTTTTAAATTTAACCAAAACGAGTTTCGATAAACAGAACTCTTATATAATAATTCAGGGTAGGAAGATATTCGGTTCAGTTTAAAGAATAAAGAACTAAATGTCGCGTGAGCAATCCAGATTAATTATTTAAGATCTGCAAGACAGGGTTCAAGGATGATTCACAAATATTTAAAGATAATGATTTATCAATCTCTTGTCATTCTAGAGGGGTAATTCAAGGTGGTGTCAAACATGATATAGCTCGAGGAAAAATAGGAATTTAAGCAATAAGGGAAATTAATTAATTAGGGACATAATAAGAATTAGGGATTTGGAGTTTAGTTTCAGGTTTATAAGGTGTATTTAGGTTAGTGCAGATTAAAGAATTAAGCATGAATTAAGGTTTTAGCTAATACAAAAGGTATAACATACAACGGGGTTTATAATTCAACAAGAATTAATATAAGGAGGGAGGGCAGTAGTTGAAAAACAACAATCTATAAGGGTAACAAGAAAGTATAGAGGATTATGCAATAGTTAATAGGGTTTAAACAGTGTACTGCAAAGGATTCAACAATTTCTGGAGAGAAACAACATTAAGTTATGAGAATTTAAACGATGAATAATTAATATGGTTTAAACAGTGTAGTGCAAGGGATTCTACAATTAACTTGAAGGAAACGACAAGAAATTATGAGAATTTAAACAACAATTCATGTATAATTGAAAGAACCTGAACTGAAATAAAAGGTTCGAGTTACTTGCCTTAACCAAATATTTCCACGCTGGTCACTTAGCTCAAAAACTCTCAGCCTTTGCCTTTCCTTTATCCCTTAAGTCTACGCTCTTCGAATCTACACATATAAAAACACTACTTCAGAATTCTATAAAATACTCGACGTTCGTCTTTGAACATTTACCCTTAATCTACCCTTGCGTTAACCCATGACCACTAACATAAATAACTAAATATATATATATATATATAACTTACATCATACATACTTATCAAACAACTTACCATTATTAGCTAAGCAACTAAACACATAACATCTATGACATGAAATCATATAAGCCACTTAAGCATTTAATACATAATACCAGCTTAACTTTAAAAACAACTTAAAATCTTATACTATAGATTTTATGACCTATAATTCTAACAAAAATCGGGCAGAGTTTCCTTTATAAAATGGACTATCCCGTCGGAGTTCAACCGACTCAAATCATAATCAAATACATCCGATGGATTACAAATCCACCTACAAGCCCAAAGGATTTCTAATTATAATCTCTATGTACCAATAACACTTTCACTTCATACGAATAAATTATACCTATCGACAAATAACAATTTAATTCATTTTCGAATAAAATTACCAAATCATACTTAAACAATTTCTAAAATCACATAATTCATCATAATCCAATAATTCATCCTTATACAAATAAATTCGAATTTTCAGAATCCTCAAACAATCATATATTATTATATCAACACAACAATTTAACAATCCCTTTCGACTGTCATCAAAATAGAATCACCAAATATATTCAGCTAATTAACAGTAACATCGAAAGATCAAGGACAAGAACAGCCAGCTAATACTCACACTCCACACACTGTCATACTCACCCACGCGACACACACCCATACTGTTTTACACACACACACCATCATCTATACATACGACTTGAATGTACACGCACTCATACGGTTTCTCACACACCCACTACGCACACACACCACTCACGGATACATATACACGCACAGCAATTACTTAGCAGGTAGAGGAAAAGAAAAAGAAAAGTGGAGGGAGGTGATTACCAGAGAGAGAGAGCTTGAGAGAGATAAATCGGGGAGAGAAGAGAATTAGAGAGGAAGAGATGAGAGATTTCTTTTTCTTTTTGAGAGGAGACCACAACCCACACTCAAGAAAAAAACTCGGAAGAATCTAGAGAGATTGAGACACTCGACTAAAAACAGAACCCAGGCAAAGAAATTGGGAATTTAGGGATTTAATAGTCATAATTTCACAAAGCTGAAAATAAATAAAAACCACTTAAATCACTTCTAAAAAAAAATCGTAATAAAATAGAAAATTGGTGAAACATTAATCTTTAAATTTTTAAAATGAAGAATATGAAATTACAAACACCCAGATATTTTTAAAATATTTTTAGGATCGGAAATGAATTAAATATGAATTTTACAAGTTTAGATCCTTAAAATCCAATATATTTAAAAAAAAATCATTTTAAAATACATAAACACCCAAATTAATACACCCAATAATTTTAAAAACTAATTAAATATACAAAGATGATATTACAAAAGATTTCATGATTTTTAATAACTCCGGTAATTTTATAAAATTCTCAGAAGATAAATAAAACATGATTCAAATAGAATTTAATCCCCAAAAATAAAAATAAAAATACGTAGACTTTTCTGACACATATAAATCATCAAATAAACCCACAAAACGAAATCACACCTATTTCACTTCCTCAAAAATAATCACGTCACATAATTCACATTTAATAATAAATAAATAATTATAAATATCACAGAAATTTCTAAGGCGTTATAGAAAGTGGTGGAAAAGCAACTGCTTAGATTGTTGGAAATCAAACTTAGGAGGAAACAAAAGAGGAAACTCCCAAAACTGATAAGAAAGATGCTGGTGCTAAAGATGAAGGGGAGATAGACATTCTTGAAGCCTTGGAAGCAAGTATTTTAAGGTTTGCAGTTGATTGCTTTAATGCTGAAAAGGATGCTGTCAAGAATGTTGAAGTTGCTATCAAGGAAGATACTGTCAAAGATGACACTGTCATGAAAGATGATGTCATGGAGGACAAAGTTGAAGAAGACACTGTCAAGAGCTCAAATGAAGAAATTGCCATGGGTGAAGCTGCTAAGGCAACCAAATCTAAAACAACAAGGACAAGAGCAAAGGCCTGGCGTGCAATTCCAAGAAAAGGTAAAACAGTTGCAGCAACAAAGAAGAAAGAGCATATAGGGATGAATGTGACAAAGCCCACTGGCAAAAGAAAAATGAATAGCATTGAATGTGGAAAGGAAGTTGCTGCAAGAGACATTACATCTATTTCATTTGAACTAGATGACTCTAAGGAGAATGCAACCAAATACATCCTTTGGAGAGATAGAGCTAGACTCATGGATGTCGAAAAGGACTTCACTATGGTAAGAAAGTCAACAGTGATAGACAGACAGAGCCTCAAAATGACATCAGCAGTAGTGAAGCGCAGAGTTAACTTCTTTGTGCTGGAAATAATGGTGAAGCTTATGGAAAGTTATGACAATATCCCTCAGAAAGCCATGGAACACATCCAGGAATACTATGCTGAGAGGTATGCAGAATTCTATGAGAAGCATGGTGATTGGAGAGCACATGATGATGCTGATCTTGGTATAAGTTCAGATAAAGAAAAACTTATTTCTGAGTATGATTGGGATGAAATTTTTAAGCCATATACACCTGCAGAAATGTATGCCTATGAAGTAGCAGAAGCATTCAGAGCTGCTAGAGAAGAATTCAAAACTGCTAGTGAACCACACAAGCCCACTAAATAGACTGATGAAGACTTGGAAACTCAACTAAAAGAAAACTGCAAGAAAGTTAACAAGATGAACAGTGGAGAACCAAACTATCTGCCCTGTATACTGGACAAGCCTCTCAGAATCATAGATGGGAAAGAAGAAATCTATGTCGATAGTTTTCACAAGCTGAGGACCAGTGTACTAAAGAATCTATACTGGAAAGTGGTTGGATCACTCCACAAGCTAGAAATGCTATGTGCTTGGGAACTTGAAGAGATCTTTGATCGAAGAAAAGGTGAAGACCCAAGTCTGGACAGAGACAGAAGAGTATCTCTAAATGCTTTTCCTGGAAGAAGATTCGAAATTGTCAAAGACACATTAAAGTTCAGAACATACACCTATGATTTTGAAACTTGGTTTGATATTAATGATGTAAAGATGGTCTCTTCTCGACAAATCCAACAGTACATTGCTGAAATAGAAGATGATGTTGTATCTCCTGAAGAACTGGAGCTAGTAAGTAGACTCGAAGTCTGTGTAAAAGAAGCTCTCGAGAGAGAGGAAGAAGTCAGAAAGAAAAGGAAAGCTCAATAACAAGTTAAGTAAATTTTTATACCTGCTAAACCCAGAGAAGCAACTTGTTTTTGAAATTAGATCATTGTCCTTTGTAATGCTCAATGCTTGGAAATGTTCTAGAACTCATTTCACATTTATCAAAAATAAAGTTTTCAATATTCTAATCTATGTTAGTTAAGTTGTCAGCATGCTTTAATTGGAAATTTGTTGTTATTGTCCAAAAGAACAAATTGGGGGAGATTGTTAGGATTTATGGGCGATAGCTTAGAGACAACTTAACTAGATTTTATTATACTTAGTTTTTCTAAGTAGAACATATTATCACAGCCAGAGTATGTTCTTGTGACCAAAATAATTATTGTAATTTAATAAGTATGTATCTTGGAAGAAGTTCAAGCCTCAAGAATTACATCAGTTCGACAACAAGAATAAGGTTACTGTCAATTGCGCTGACAGTAAGGTTACAAGAAGACAACATGTTACAAGTCATGACAGAATATCCAATCTGACAGCAACATTGGCGGAAGCATGTAGACAGCAACATTCTCACACTTTGACAGCAAGTCTGGAACTCCTGATAGCAACATTGGCGGGGATTCATATTGTCATCCAAAGTACATTATCATGATAGCAGGCTTGGCATCAAACGTTATTGTCTCAATGGAATATTTGAAATGGGGATTTATCTCAGTCAAACCCGTGACAGTTTAGATGTTCAAGAAACAGATTTGCTGCAACTTGTCAAAGATTGTAGCAGACCTGCAAGACCGCGACAGAAGCTTAAGAGATCACAAGACAAGGCTCGTCAATTCAAAAGTATGACAAATCCACATCTACTAGAATTGTGTTAGCTTGATTTAGAAAGTATCATGATTGCTTTATGTATAATGATAACTCTGTTTGTATAGAAATTTAGGAAAGTCACATCGGTGGGCAAATTGTAAGAAGCTGCCACTTGAAAATTACAGCAGCTCCACAACCCATGTGACAGAGATGTTAGAGCTGTTTAGTCTATATAGAGATTCATCTCTCATTCTTTCTGTAATCACTCAAGAAACCGAAGCTTGAGAAAACACTTTTTCTCAAGGTTATAGCAACACTTTGCAAAATAAATAAAACATTTATTTTGTGAGAATATCTTGAGTTACCACTTGTGTTTGCAATTCCTGTACTGATAGTTTACAATCTTTATTATTGTTGTTGAAATAAAGATTTGTAGTTATCAGTATTGCACTCAACCCCCCCTTCTGCAATACTCCGGGACCAACAGTAGTGTTCAAAAATAGTAAGTATAGTAGGTTCATTAGTTTTGGAACGTCTCAAAAAAGAAAGTGTGTCAATCTTTTTGGAACGGATGGAGTATATGGGAGAAGGATATAATCTCAGCGGAGTTACCTTAGGTCATCCTCAGGCCCATTTTTCTCTAATAAAAGTCATTAAAGATTATATTTTTAGGTTTGACAACAAATATGTTTCGAAAATTTAAATGAAAAAATTTGAGTACAAATCAACAAATAAACAAATTCTTATTTTGCGAAGAAAAAATTTAAATTAAAAAAAGTGAACACAAATCAATAAATGAACATATTTTAAATTAGAAAGTAATCTAAACACCCCATAAATTAAATTTATATTAATATCTAAATATAATACAACATAAATCCTCCTAAGATTACTCTAAACAAAAACAAATAATAAACACCACACATGGCAAAAATATAAAATTAACATGAAAAACTAATCAATATTTAAACAAATAAAAAAAATTATACCACACCTATTTCCAAAAAAATTAAAAAAAAATGCCTTTAAAACCCATAAAAACACTATAACAAAAGATTTAAAATTAAAAAATAAATATTAAATTACATAATCAAAAAGATAAAAAAAAAATTGTTACACGAATATAGTACCTCTATGTTTCGAGTATATCATATGTAATCTAATAAAATAAAATAAAATTAAAAATAATTATGAAATACTAGAAAATATGTTAGCCTAAACTTTGAAATATAAATATAAATTATAGATGTATACTTACAAACCATATAACATGTGTATTGTTATCATTAAAAGTAAAAATAAACTATTCAAAATGCTAGAAAACTAATTTTTCAACAAAAAAAAATTATAATCAAAATTGTACTACAAAATTGATATGGGCTGAAAATAAGCCCTAAAGACATATTTAATGTGGCATTAACTAGGCCGAGAATAGTCCAAACGTGGGGCCCACCAGCTGGGCCCAAAACCCTAAATATAATATTAATTTCGTAATTAATATTAAGGGTAATAAACAGCTCAGCAAATAAGAGTTGGATAAGGATAATATCCCTTTCAAACTTATCCAATAAGGCATCCAATTCAATATGGAAACTGATTCCTACAAGGAATAGATCTAGAACATTCCTCAAAGACTTGTCCATCAAGTCTCCAAATCCTACCATAATTCTAAGGCTTCTCAGCCTATATAAAGGGCCTGACCCCTCATTCTCAGAACTACGTTTTATTGGCTTGATTCTCTAATTTACAGAGATACGTAGGCATTCTGTGAGGACCGTTTAAGTCTCGAACGCAGAAGCAGCCATTAAAGCACGAAGCTCACGAACCTTAGCATTAAATATACAAACCCTAGCCGCAATATTTTCAACCTAGTTTTTATTCCACAACATTTGGCGCCGTCTGTGGGACGAAGACATCAACCATGGTTACCACTCGAAGAACAACACCGATCTCAACCGAGGCTACCTCCGGAACCATCGTTCCACCAATCACTGCTCCTCCTGTTGGTACAGGGCCAGGGTCTGTACCCCCATTGACGGAAACAAACCCTCATAGTCAGGCCTCTCAACCACAAGGGACGGATCCCCCCGCTGAAAGATCTCAACCTGTAATCGTCCCTCTAGGGCAGGAGACTAACCCGCTCCAGATGGTGGTCTCTCCTCTCCCTCTGAGTAGCCGCCCGCCGCTTCACAGTCTCTCCACTTCTTCGCTCCCTATCAACACCAACCCAATGTATGGGCTGCCTAATTACCCCCAAGATCCAAGGGATCCAGGACCAAGCGGTCATGCTCGGATGATCCATGGGCAACAACAATCCCCTTATCTTAGAGGCCCGGCCCCTCCTGAACCAGGATACTATGATTACTCTGGTCCTTATACCGGAGACTCGTCATCTGAAGACGATGATCGAGACGAAGCCCCAAGGAGGCGACGCGCTAGTAAGGAGCCTCTAGGGAGGAATCCATCGAACCGAGATGGTCCTTTAACAATCGCAGAGAAAATTAAGGCTTATGAAGCCGAGATTCAGAAGCTGAAGGACGACCAAGCAAGGGAACTAGAGAGACAGAACCCTAATCAGACTCGACCTCCTTCGACTTCAGGAGGGATTCCCTTCATAGATCTGGAGAGGTCTTCAAGGAGACACCGAAGGGCTGAAGCCCCAACCAGAGGAACTACCAGGGTGGAACTCCCCAAGAATAATCCTAGAGATTTGATGCTACAAGGAGATCTGGATGATCCGACCCCTCCATTCACTGAGGAGGTGATGAATGCACATATCTCCCGAAAGTTTAAGATGCCCACGATCAAAGCTTACGATGGAACGGGGGATCCCGCAACTCATGTGAGAACGTTTACGAGCGCCTTGTTACTGCAGCCTTCCAACGATGCCCTTAAGTGTAGGGCGTTTCCCCAAACCCTGTCGGGCATGGCGCAACGTTGGTATAGTCGTTTACCTCCAAACTCTATTAGCTCTTTCAAGGAGTTGAGTACCGCTTTTGTCAGTCAATTCATTAGCGGAAGAATTCATGAGAAAAGCTCTGCATCCCTTATGTATGTGACACAGGGAAAGAATGAGAACTTAAGAGATTACATCAAGCGATTCACTAAGGAAACTCTGAATATAACCGATTTGGAAAATAAGGTGGCCATGGTAGCCTTGCAGCATGGAACCACGGATCTCTTTTTTAAGAGGTCGTTGGCAAAACACCCCCCTGAAAGCATGGATGAACTTCAACGAAGGGCGGACAAGTATATAAAAGCTGAGGACAGCATTAAGAAAGAAGCCACGTTGGGCAATGGAGGGAACAAGCGGAAGCAAGAACAAGAGTACGATGCTAGGGACAAGTATCCCCGAGCTAGCAGAGACTCTGAATCTGCTCCAAAAAAGAACTCGGGTCCAAGGTTTTCAGAGTATGCCAGACTTAATGCTCCAAGAAGCCAGATCCTGTTGGACATTGAAAAGGAAAAGGATTTCCGATGGCCGAAGCCACTTAGAGGAGACCCAGCTAAGCGAAATAAGGAGCAATACTGCAGGTTCCACAAAGATGTGGGACATGACACCGACGATTGTAGGCAACTCAAGGATGAGATTGAGTTCTTGATACGAAGAGGAAAACTAAGTCAGTTCACCAAGAGTGATGACCGTGGGAACCAGAGAAGGGACAATGACAGAAGGGACAATGAAAGGAGAGATAATAATAGGAGGGATGACAACCATGATCGCAATCCCCAGCCCCGAAGGGCAGTTATCAATATGATCTGGGGAGGCCCGACAGCAGCTGGCACGACTAAGAATTCTCGAAAGGCTTATGCCAGAGAAGTAATGCACATTGTGGGAGAAGCCCCGAAGCGTGCTAAAACCGAGATGGTAATTGGTTTCGATGATTCAGACTTGGAAGGGGTGAAATTCCCCCATGACGACCCGCTGGTCATAACTCCCGTGATTGGAAACTCCGAAGTAAAACGAGTCTTGATAGACAATGGGGCTTCTGTGGATATTTTATTTCATGATGCATTTGTAAAGATGGGTTACAACGACTCTCAACTGACCCCTACAAACATGCCTATATACGGGTTTAACGGAGTGGAGTCCAACGTCGAAGGGACTATTCAGCTACCCGTGACTATTGGGCAGGAGCCTAAAGAGGCGACTCAGATGTTGAATTTCTTGGTGATCAAGGCAGCATCAACATACAACGCAATCCTTGGAAGGACTGGACTTCATGCGTTTAAGGCTGTTGCCTCTTCCTATCATATGAAAATTAAGTTTCCGACACGGAATGGTGTCGGAGAACAAAAGGGTGATCAGAAGATGGCACGAAGTTGCTATGTGGCCGCACTGAGGGCCGATGGAGTCGGGGGGCAGGTCCTTCCGATTGAAGACATGGATGTCCGCGATGATGAAGAGCATAGAGGGAAACCAGCAGAGGATTTGATTCCCGTACCTCTAGAACCTAATGACCCTGAAAAAGTTACTTATGTTGGAGCATCTCTGAAAGAACCCCTGAAGGGCAAGTTAATAGAATTCTTACAGAAGAATAGCGACGTGTTCGCTTGGACAGCAGCTGATATGCCAGGGATTGACCCCCAACTCATAACTCATAGGTTAAATGTTGATCCCAAAAGAAAGACAATAAAGCAGAAGAAGAGAAACTTTGCTCCGGAGAGGCAAGAGGCCATTAGGCAAGAAGTGAATAAGCTCTTGGAAGCTGGTTTTATTGAAGAGATTCAGTTTCCTGAATGGTTAGCGAACCCAGTCATGGTCAAGAAAGCAAATGGGAAATGGAGAATGTGTATAGACTTCATTGACCTGAATGATGCATGCCCAAAAGATTGTTTTCCCCTGCCGAGGATTGATATGTTGATAGATGCTACAGCTGGACATGAGATGTTAAGCTTCATGGATGGATTCAGCGGCTATAATCAGATTAAGATGCACAAGGATGACATACCTAAGGTATCTTTCATAACTGACTTTGGTGTCTTCTGTTATCTTGTCATGGCTTTTGGTCTAAAGAATGCAGGAGCTACTTACCAACGATTGGTGAATAAGATATTCGCCCATCTGATTGGAAGAACCATGGAGGTATATGTTGATGACATGTTAGTCAAGAGCCTACTTAAGGCTGATCATATCAAGCACCTCGGAGAGGCATTTGAAGTGCTGAGGCACCACAAGATGATGTTAAATCCCGCCAAGTGTGCTTTTGGCGTTGGATCGGGGAAGTTTTTAGGGCTAATGGTTTCGAAAAGAGGCATTGAGGCCAATCCTGACAAGATCAAGGCGATTTTAGACATGGAGCCACCACGCTCTATAAGAGATGTGCAGAGGTTGACAGGTCGAGTTGCAGCCTTAGGAAGATTCATCTCCAAGTCTGGAGACAAATGCTTGCCTTTCTTCCAAGCGTTAAAAAAGGTGAAAAATTTTGAGTGGACACCTGAAAGCCAAGAGGCCTTTGAGCAACTGAAGAAGTACATGGTTGAAGCCCCGTTGTTGACTAAACCAAGTCCTGGGGAGATTCTTAGTTTATACCTGGCGGTATCCGAACAAGCCCTGAGTGCCGTCCTTATTCGGGAAGAGGAGAAGGTCCAGAAACCTATCTACTATGTGAGCAAAGTGTTGCATGGGGCTGAGTTGAATTACTCACCCATAGAAAAGTTTGCTTTGGCATTAGTAACTGCCTCAAGAAAGCTGCGGCCTTACTTTCAGGCACATAAGATTCAAGTTCTGACAAACCAGCAATTGAGGAACATATTGCATAGCCCTAAGGCCAGTGGAAGGCTAATCAAATGGGCGATTGAATTAGGAGAGTTTGACATCAAATAGCCTCGGACAGCTATCAAAGCTCAGGCATTAGCTGACTTCGTGGTTGAATGTACTATTAACAACCAAGAAGTCGGGGGGCAAGAGATAATGACTACCCCTGGGCAAGAGGAAAAAGAAGAGAAACTCACACCTGATCTGAAGGAATATTGGGTGCTCTATTTTGATGGAGCATCAAAAACAAAATCTAGTGGTGCAGGTTTGGTTTTGCAAAGCCCCGATGGGTTCACAGTTGAGTACGCTTTAAAATTGGATTTCCCTACTACCAACAACGAGGCAGAGTATGAGGCATTGATAGCTGGTTTGGGCTTGGCCAGAATCATGAGGGTCAAGAATCTCAAAGTTTGTGGAGATTCAAGGCTTGTGGTAGCACAAGTAAATGGTGAATTCGAGGCTAAAGATGAGACTATGGCAAAATACTTGAGAGTAGTAAAGGCTGTTATGTCCCAGTTTGAGGAGTGCTGTAACACCCCCAGATCCGGGGTCCGGGATCCGGTGGTTACGGTTTCCAATTCTGTCCATAACAATTAAACTTTCCTTAACATAAAATAAATTACGTCTCTATGACCCAACACAACAATATAAAACACACCCGTTATAGTCCCAGAGATGAAATCAGAGTAACAATCAAATTTTTATTAATCACATTATGAGTTCTTACAATCCAAAAGGATTTCAATATAAATACATACCCTTTGCCATCCATTTACATAAGTCATACTAGACTATATTCTTGGTACTGAAAGAATAAATATACCCTACCAATAGCTTCTTCTACAGCTCTGGTAGTCTCATCGTCCTCGCCCGCGTCGAGTGCGCCTTGTGCGAGTCATCTGGTCTAACTGTTGTTGTGATATAATAATAAAGCAAGGGTGAGCAATAGCCCACCAACAATAATATATAACTGAACAATAATGTATAACAGTTCAAAAGTATCTTTCAAACCATATGCCATGCATTTACGGAAATGATGCCAGTATAATATGAACAATGAAGTTACAAGGTAACTTAAAGTATTTGTTTGAAGAAATATCTGCTACATCAAAGTAAGCGAGATATTCTTATTGTTATTAAGAAGAGGAACTTGCAAGAAAAAGGTTGCAATTCCAGTTATGACTCTTTTCCAACTCTGCCAACAGTAATCATGTTGCAGGAAATAAATGAATTTGGATGATGAACCAATGATGGAGTATTCACCGCGCCCGCTGTTCCAATCTTGATGATCAGTCGAGATCGTACAGCTCAATTTAGATTTACTACCGGTAGAAGGAAGAACTGACGGCTTTACTTGTCTACCGCCTTACTAGCTCTCCCCGGCCAACGGTTGGGCCAAGGGGATGGACCGGCGCTACTCGGCCTCTTACACGACTCCTAGTTCAAATAGAGTTCATGATTCTGAATATAACGTTCGTCCCCCTTTCCCCAAGTATAATACTTGTTGATAAGACTCCACAAAGTAGTCGTATCTAGTTGGAAAGGAAAATTTACCAATAACTCCCAAGCTATTACTTGGTAACGGATATCAACTTGTTCCAGTAATCTTACCCCTCGAAAGATGAGAAGGTAAGCAACGACTTAATAAGTCAACAGCACCCGAGTTGCGGGTGAAGGGAATACTTTATGACCGGGAAGTCGACAAGATAAATAACATTTTCCAAGTAAGGTTCCCTTATTATTAAGGGGATAGACTCAAAGAAGAATGATGTCTGAGAACCTTTCTTGATATAAGATTAATAATAATATGACTCCGAAATATTTTCTGTAATAATCGAAGAAGATAAACCTTATCGAGGTTATTCTAAGTATGAAATAAATATTCAGAGAATATTTATTGAGTTAAAATATTTAAGGAGTATTTGGGAATATGAAAGAATATCTTTAATCAGAGTATTTCTCAAAATAATCCCTGAAGAAATATCAGGAGAATATTTATTGCATAATTAAATAATCAAATGAATATTCAAAGTAATATTCATTACTTAATAAGTCCTGAAAGGAATATTTAAAATATTTAAAATAATATTCGGTGATTAAATAGAACCCTGATGAATATTCAAAATAATATTCATAATTAATTAGGAATTTAAATGAATATTGATAAAGTAATATTCATTTAATGAATAATATTCTAAATGAATATCAAGTAATATTCATTTAGTAATCCAAGCTTTAAGGAATATTCGAGATAATATTCGATAATTAAATCAAGCTTCAGATGAATATTAAAATAATATTCATCAAGTATTTAATATCTTAAATGAATATTCAAAAGTAATATTTATTTAATAAAATAATATTCTAAAAGAATATCCAAATAATATTCATTTAGTAGTCTCATCTTTAGAAGAATATTCGAAATAATATTCGATAATCAATTCGACTCTGAATGAATATTGACAAATATTATTCGTCGAATGATTACGTTCAAATAATTATTTGAAGTAAGGATCATTAAATAAATAATCTCGAACGAATATTCAAATAATATTCGTCGCCTGAATAATGGAAAATATTTACTTAAATATTTTCCTCCGAGGTAATCTCGATATATCAAGGAATATTGACTCCCGGTCTATTTTTGATGAATAAGATGTATACGCCCTTCTATGAGGGTCTTACAATAACCGGCTTATAACTGATGTATAACTATCTAGCTTATAAGCCAACAATAACATTCAGGGAACAAGTATATCAATTCAACTTGAAAGTAGGCATGCATGCAATGACATATGTATATCAGCAATCATATATATATATTTATTCAATCACAACAACAGCCTAAAAGAAGGGAATTGAAACTTGCCTGGTAGTCGAGTACGGTAAGGGGTAGTGGTAGCGGGTCCCGGTTCAGCTTGGTGATCTATAAATAGCCAAGGCATTCGGGATTAATCACTTAACATATTAAAAGTTAAGTTATACTTAAATCGAAACACGTTCTCGAGTTATCTCGTTATAGCCCCTTTAGTGGATTACTTATTATCACTGATCCGACCCGACATTCGTTCGTTAATACGACATGTCATTGTACTTATACTTGGGACATACTTAAGTCATATGAGTTCTAAAGTCGATCGTTACGAACCAATACTATACTCCGAGTTTTATCGTCCGTTTTCTAAGTGTTTTACCGAAGTTATAAAAGAGTCGTCTTTTAGGGGTTCGTTCGCGTTTAACCTCGACTCGAACATTTTTAATAAATCGAAAAATGATCCTTTTGACATACGGTTTTCTTTCACGCCTTCCTTTTTACCTCTAGTATTTATTTACCAAGATTCACCATGACGTTACATAGTTTACGAGGGTTCAATTACAGTTATGAACTTTCGTTTACGGATTCGAACTACTTTTAGTAATTTGGTCATAAATCCTAAACCGTAAGTCCGTTTCACGTGATCTTTATATCAAAACGAAGCTTAGAACATTACCTATCCTATCATGGCAGATTGCAAAGCTAGGCAGTGAGTTACATCTACTGTCCAAGTTGTTTTTTTTAAGGTTAACGAAATTTCGGCATTACGACGGCTATATATCGAACGTTCCAAAAATTATAACAATCCAACCAAGCCACACCGGGCATCCACACAACTTATCACATGATTATGAACATCATCAAGTCCAGATCATACCAGTTTACCACAATAATTAACATGCTTTCTTGCTCAACTAAATCACTTAGTAATTATGCTTATAATCATGCTAACATCATAACCAAGCTTAGCTCATCAAAAACATCCATAAACTTAAAGTTGATCTAGGGTTTCAAGAGTGTTATACCTTCTTGAGAGTATGTACTAGCCTTACAAAGCTTGTTATAGTCCTTGGATAGCCTTAGGGTAGCTAAGATCAACCATGAAAACAAAAAAAAACAAAGATTAGTTCATGAAACACTATTCATCCTCCTCTTTCATGATTTTTTTGAAAATGGAAACAAAGGAGTTTGGACTTGAAATTTTTACGAGATTGCTTTTATGAAATATAGGACTCACCATAAAAATTTGATGATCAAACAAGGAGTGGAAGCTTGGTTTGGAAATCTAAAAATTCCAAAAATTCGAAGTCTTGTTTCTTGAGGGGAAAAACAGGGTGATTTTCTTGAATTTATTTACCTATCCAAACGATCTTCAAAAATTATGAAATTTTGAACGAATACTCTACATATATTGAGGAAGCTATGGTTAAAATTTGGTGATCTATGAATGGGTAGAAGTGGAGATATGAATTTTTATTTCATGGTGGTTCTTGCTGGGCAGTTTGAAGAAAATGGAGAGAGATGGAGTTGCTTGGCTTTTCTCTCCCACTTTGTTTCAATTGATAAATGATATGTTTCTATGATATTTCCCTTGCCAAGGATCAGATGTAACCAGCCTTGTCACCCCTCAATCCATGTGCCAAAGATTTGTGGTTAGAAAGAAAAAGAGTAACAAGGTGCATTGTTGGCTTGTTCTTGATCAAACACCTCATGAATCCACTTGTTCTTGATTTGTTTCACACTTAATCCTCTTATGACTTGCATGAGCTGATCTTGCATGTAATATATCTGTGTTGTGTTGTATTTTAAAGCTCATTAAGCGTTTGTTTGATCGCTTAATCTCGTTTTAAAAATTCTAGCGATTTCTAGAACGCTCGTTTTTCTAACTCGAAGGTTTTTGTTCTAAATCCTTAAATCGTATTTAATAAAAATAAAATCCTTGATATAATAATTCTCTTTTCTTGTTCGCATTGACATGCTCTTCACTGCTCGATCCAATTTTCCATAAAAATAGAGTTTGGAATTTCTGAATTCCGATCGCGTTTACATACACTTATTTACCTTGTAGATTACTAATATGACTTCGAAATATCCATACCATGTCTCGTACATAGGTGGCATGAAAAATTTCTTAAACCTCAAAAATCACTATACATCCACAAAATCACTATGCACGTACAGGAAACACTATGCACGTACGGGAAATACTATGCACGTACGGGAAATACTATGCACGTACGGGAAACACTATGCACGTACTCATTTCCCTTCAAGGATCCATTAGCTCCTTCCTGGATGGTAGATTATTCTTATCTAGGTCCTCAACCATCGAATTACTCTATTCTGACAATATACCAATGCATCAAGATCATTGTCCAAAGTAATATCCATTCATTACAATCATTGTTCCTCATTTTATCATTACTTAATAAAAAGTTTTAATTATATCCAAAATTTGGGGTTCTTACAGTCTCCCCTCCTTAAAAGGATTCCGTCCCGGAATCAGGTAGGAAGCAAAGAGTCATTTGCCTGTCGTTCACTTTTTTGGCTTCCCGGTCAATTCTTAGTCGTTCTACCCTTCCTCAGCACATCTTCTAGTGCTACAATCCATACTGTATCCTTTTTTCATCAACGTTGCTACTTTTCGTTCAACTCACTATCCGGGTTATACTCTTAATCAGTCTTATCCTTATTGATACCTGCAGTAACATTGGTATCACTATCACCCTACGAATTCGGAGGTAACCTCGCTCGTACTGTGCATTTCCTGATTGCTTTAATCTTCGCAATCTCGATCAATATAGATAAGTGGAAAGATTTATTGAGAGATCACTTATGATCAATTGAACATTTGTTATATTGCATAGTTAGTACAGAAGGGGGCCAGCCTTTAGTACTTGACAAGCAATTAAACAAGTCATGGTATTCCACTTAGACTTCTATCACATAGACAGATAGTCACGTAGCAGTACCTCCCCTCCTAAAAAGGTTGTTCTTCTCAATTCATAAAGAAGATGAATAAGAGAGAAGAAGAGGAAAGAGTTCCAAAGGATTATAGAAAGCTTTCATGATTGTAGAATATCATACTCAGAATTTACCTCTGAACTATAGAGGTTTATCAAAGAAGAAATTAATCATAATTATATCCAATACTATTTGATCGCAATCTCACGTGCCAACATATCTTGCTGCTTTGTCCATTATTCTATGGACAAATACTCTTGTTCAATCTTAGCGATACTCACATTCGGGAAATCCTTCAACCTTTCAGGTTAAATCTTAGATTTCTCACTTGACATCATTAGTACTGACATCCCATATCATGTTACTAGCTTTTTCATAACTATAATATTGACACTATCAGGTTGTCATCCTGAGAATTCATTAGAAACCCATTCATAACATTCCTTGCTTCTCATTCCATAGTTGCTTTCCCAGCCTTTTCTTTATCAATCACATCCTTCTTATTATCTGATTCTTACTCATTTCTATTATTTACTTTCACCTTCACCTCTTTATTGAGACACCTTTTTGCACTTGGTACCTCCTTATCGGTATTCCGTCACATTTATTTTATAATCATCACGTTATTCCAATTTAAATTTTCCGAAATGAATCTGGCCCGATCCCTTTAACTTAGATTCATATAATCTACTTCTGCCAACCTTGTTTCTCATCACTTGTTCTTTTCTATCCGTGGTTTTCCACAGGTTGTCTTTCGTAAGTCAGACCAGGTCGTATATCTACATGCTCGTACTCCTATCATCTGTTGAACATCTGCATTTCACTGGCGTAGCCTGGCCACATGAAAACCCGTTATGACCGTGCTATAAGTTTTGGGGGTAAGGCTGGCTCGAATACCGCCGTCCGAACACTTATAAACTCTCAGGTGGCCCAATAAGTCTCGGGCTCAACCGCCCTTCCCTCCAAGTCTCATTAATTCTTTCTACGGGAATACGTTTAGCATCACGAATTATCAACCTCATATTCTCTATCTTGTTTGTGCAGAAGTACACTAACACAAACTTGCTTGTCATTCATCAACATGCCATTTAGCTTATCAATAGCAGCACTTTCTTTATCTTTACGTTGTCATCTCCTTTCTTAGAAGAATCACCCTCGCTTGTTGTTTACGTAGTGCGTTAATAGTTAACCCTACGGGTTTCAAATCCCTTAGGGAGACAAAGTAATCATTATTCCTTATCCATAAGGAACACTTCCTGAACTTGATGTAGATATAACATGAAGCAGATAGAATTGCAGAAGAGTTTCAAGCATCGCAGCTAGGTCCGGTTGATGAAACTATCACTTATGCATCTTCCATAAAAGACTGGAAACTTAACGGTTTACTTCATCAATTTTTTTTTTTTTTTTTTTTTTTACCATGGTCCTGGTTTGCCTCAAAACGGAACCTTCTAAGGTACGTAATATGCTTAAGACTCCATCAGGAATCGAATCTTTACTTAAACTATTATTACCTTCGATTCTTGCACAATCATCAAAAGGAATGTAACTTCCTCCACTCCAATATGACCTTCCAGGTCTTTCCAAATATCATTTTGTTTCTTCGGTATGAACATTTATAATTATTCCTTTATACTTAGACTGTCAGCCACCTCATTGGCCTTTCCTGATAATAATTTCTGGTAATCCTTGTTCTCTGGATATATTCCAATTCAAACATTTCTACCTCATTCCTATCATTATTGGGTGAAAGCATTCTCCCTTAAGCTCTGCTGATGGAGAAAAAATATATTTATCAGTCTTTCTCCATAAGTCATTGCTTCCACCTACCCGTGGGAACTTTATCACGTTTATTCCCAATCCTACTTAGGATACTTCTTTTCTTAGTTCCTTCCTTATCTTAGGATAATCTCAACCTTTATAGGTTCAATCCATACTCCCTCAGGGTTTCATACATTCATCATCTGGTATATTGTTATTGTGTCTTACATTCTCTTCCAAACTTCTAGTTGGAAACTCAGAATATTAGCTTTTCCTTGTAAGGTTTCTTAGGTCGTCCTCATCATTCCTCCTGTATTTTCTAGGTACAGGGTATATCAAAACGTCATTGATCAATACTCTAATAATTCTATCTCTGTTCTTTCCAGAACTCTTTTTAATAATCTTTACAGGTCATTGTTGCCTTAGCAAATCTAACTCATATCATCTGAATTCACAATGTCTTTATTAGGGTTAGTGCCATCCCTTGTGCATTCCCCAGGGTTTGCCTTACTTTATGGATATCCTATCCTTAATTCAACTGCCAAGGAATTCTTGCATTTTATACTTGGCAATCAAATCATGCATCCTTAATAAGGGTCTCTTTCCAATCATTCTCATTTGATAATCGATCGGTGGCTTAATGCTAACCTCTTCTTTCAGATAGTTGTCAGCCTATTTGACCTTCCCAAAGACAACGTATGTCTATCTGCTCTCTTACAGAACTTGGTACTGGTAGTAAGGATGTTTTGGAAGATATTGGTCGAGTCGAGTTCAACGTGAATCTCTTAGTACTTATCGTTCTTCTCAAAGGTAATTGCCTTAGATGAAATTTCTACAGCATACTGATCCATATCTGACCATTTCTATACTCTCTTCATAAACCTTCGTTGTTTACTTTCCTCAGTCATAATATATTCATGGTATTCATGATACCCTAACATCATACATCTCAAGTCATTATACTTCCATTTTTTTTTTTTCGTAATCTTGGACGATCATATACACATGAGTCACTTCAGTACGGGTGACCCCATCCCAAAAAGGTCTAGTGAATTCCCAATCAAAACATGGGTTGTTCGGCAGAAGATTCAAACGATCTCATTAATGTTTCCTTTATATCAGAAGCCCTTGCAGTCGGTGCTTTCTTAGAAGCAACCCTGCTTTGTCCTTTCACTGATGGTCTAGTCACTCGATAATCCTTTGTGACTTGGCCTCAACTGGCCACACTAAAATAAAATAAAATAATAATAAAAAAAATGATTTTAAGGGTTGGCTAATAGCATTACTTTTCTAGCAATTGCCGGCATAGTGCCTTCTTCTTTGATACCTTTCTACCTTTCCAAAACTTTACTCCAAATAAGTCTTAATCGACTACTCGGCACTGTCTCCGGTCACCTTTCCTCCACTTTTATCTTTTCAACTATTCTTATCACTCCCACGTGCCACGCAAGCTTACCATTCCTGGCATAACAGCCTTTTCACTTAAGTCAATCCCGAAGTTTCTCAGTCCGGCTGGTTTCTTACTTACATTTCCTCTTTTCGTCCAATCTCACTTCATCATTGTATTTCTACAATCAATCGCGATAACCAGGGTCTGTCCACCAACCCATTTTACCGCATCCTTACCCAAATCACAGGGTTTGCTCCAAATTTTTTTTTTTTACTCTCTTCCATGACATTCTCTGATAATCAGAAAGACAAGGTTTGCCAAAATTCACCGAATTCCTTTCCAGACTCAGGGAAATTTTGATCAATCTACCCACCTACTGGTAACATTAAGGAGACCAGTTTCGAAACCTGAAGAATAGTTCTATGAACCTCCAAGCAGGTGGAATCATAAGCAGTCATAGTTAACGAAATAATCATCATCGGATTGGAAGTTTACCCACTGGAGAGGAATCAATTATATACATCCCTTAGAAGGGAATCAATAGTTTCAAACTGAAACCTGTCACAACGTCCTGATATTCAATACTACTAAATGTCGGTCTACCTAACCCTTTATGCGAAGCGTCATTGGAAGCACAAAGTCTCCTTTTTTTTTTCCATTAAGCAATGCCAGCTCTTGGTCATTACCAATTTCACCTTTTTGCTCCAGGAGGATTTTCTCACATTTTTCTCTTTAACTGCTGATCATATTACTTGATCTATTATAATTCCGTGTCGGAGTAAACTTAAGGTAACTATTATAATCCATTCAAAGAGAAGAAGGAATTTAATATTCCTCTGAATCACATGCATCTAACGTTTCTGGTTCATCATTTAACTGAGTTGAATTAACTCTATACTCAGTCTCTGGCAGTAGTCTCATTACGAGTTCATCTTGACTCACTGGTCTTATCTTCCGGTAGGTTCTGAGATCATTGTCTTGCTTACTACTTCCTTATATAATTTTACCCAATCATGCTGTCACTTCCCAATGTCTTTACTTTCTAACTGATTCATTCATAAAATGGACATTTTCCTGAATAAAACAATTTCATCAACCTCAATTTGGTTCCATAAATTACAACCTATGACATCTGCCTTCTCATGGCGAATTATTACTGACCATATTCATACTAATTCATTTATCAAATGATATGGCACTTACTGCCTCCTTCTCAACTATTCCTAGGGACTCTGCTCCTCGCCCTAAATCGATGTATTTGATAATCATACATCCCTCTAGCTCTTTCTTTGTTAAGATGAAAATCTCTAAGGATTCTCATCTATTTCCGTATAAGATCTCAAGTAATTCTTCCAATCCTTCTTTCTTGCTGGTACTACATCTGGTAGTCCGGCTATGAATCCAACATGAATCTTCAGTTCTCTTGCTAATAACTCAGTTCTTTATGCTCCCTTTTCTGAGCACTATACTTTAATCATCACAGTTTTTCTGGCTACAACCCTCATTCCTCAAGGGTAAGCTCTTTATCCTAACAGGACTTTTCCTTATCTACTGGAACCTCTTCCGGGTCTCCAAATAGGGTACTTCATCGAATTACCCGCTGATCTTCAGTATACAAAGCATCATCGCGCTGCTGCTCGTATGCCTCAAGGTCTGTCACCTTACTCGTCAATACGATATCGAGCTAAGTTACTATCACGATACTTAAGAGTTCCCATAAGGGTTTTATATGTCATCACTACATTAAGTAGTCCGACTATGAACTTGGCAAGAGTTCTTATTATCTTAATGAATTTATTGTTTTAACGTCGCCTCATCTCTGGGGTTTATAACGTACGCTCTGATACCACTTCTGTAACACCCCTAGATCCGGGGTCCGGGATCCGGTGGTTACGCTTTCCAATTCTGTCCATAACAATTAAACTTTCCTTAACATAAAATAAATTACGTCTCTATGACCCAACACAACAATATAAAACACACCCGTTATAGTCCCAGAGATGAAATCAGAGTAACAATCAAATTTTTATTAATCACATTATGAGTTCTTACAATCCAAAAGGATTTCAATATAAATACATACCCTTTGCCATCCATTTACATAAGTCATACTAGACTATATTCTTGGTACTGAAAGAATAAATATACCCTACCAATAGCTTCTTCTACAGCTCTGGTAGTCTCATCGTCCTCGCCCGCGTCGAGTGCGCCTTGTGCGAGTCATCTGGTCTAACTGTTGTTGTGATATAATAATAAAGCAAGGGTGAGCAATAGCCCACCAACAATAATATATAACTGAACAATAATGTATAACAGTTCAAAAGTATCTTTCAAACCATATGCCATGCATTTACGGAAATGATGCCAGTATAATATGAACAATGAAGTTACAAGGTAACTTAAAGTATTTGTTTGAAGAAATATCTGCTACATCAAAGTAAGCGAGATATTCTTATTGTTATTAAGAAGAGGAACTTGCAAGAAAAAGGTTGCAATTCCAGTTATGACTCTTTTCCAACTCTGCCAACAGTAATCATGTTGCAGGAAATAAATGAATTTGGATGATGAACCAATGATGGAGTATTCACCGCGCCCGCTGTTCCAATCTTGATGATCAGTCGAGATCGTACAGCTCAATTTAGATTTACTACCGGTAGAAGGAAGAACTGACGGCTTTACTTGTCTACCGCCTTACTAGCTCTCCCCGGCCAACGGTTGGGCCAAGGGGATGGACCGGCGCTACTCGGCCTCTTACACGACTCCTAGTTCAAATAGAGTTCATGATTCTGAATATAACGTTCGTCCCCCTTTCCCCAAGTATAATACTTGTTGATAAGACTCCACAAAGTAGTCGTATCTAGTTGGAAAGGAAAATTTACCAATAACTCCCAAGCTATTACTTGGTAACGGATATCAACTTGTTCCAGTAATCTTACCCCTCGAAAGATGAGAAGGTAAGCAACGACTTAATAAGTCAACAGCACCCGAGTTGCGGGTGAAGGGAATACTTTATGACCGGGAAGTCGACAAGATAAATAACATTTTCCAAGTAAGGTTCCCTTATTATTAAGGGGATAGACTCAAAGAAGAATGATGTCTGAGAACCTTTCTTGATATAAGATTAATAATAATATGACTCCGAAATATTTTCTGTAATAATCGAAGAAGATAAACCTTATCGAGGTTATTCTAAGTATGGAATAAATATTCAGAGAATATTTATTGAGTTAAAATATTTAAGGAGTATTTGGGAATATGAAAGAATATCTTTAATCAGAGTATTTCTCAAAATAATCCCTGAAGAAATATCAGGAGAATATTTATTGCATAATTAAATAATCAAATGAATATTCAAAGTAATATTCATTACTTAATAAGTCCTGAAAGGAATATTTAAAATATTTAAAATAATATTCGGTGATTAAATAGAACCCTGATGAATATTCAAAATAATATTCATAATTAATTAGGAATTTAAATGAATATTGATAAAGTAATATTCATTTAATGAATAATATTCTAAATGAATATCAAGTAATATTCATTTAGTAATCCAAGCTTTAAGGAATATTCGAGATAATATTCGATAATTAAATCAAGCTTCAGATGAATATTAAAATAATATTCATCAAGTATTTAATATCTTAAATGAATATTCAAAAGTAATATTTATTTAATAAAATAATATTCTAAAAGAATATCCAAATAATATTCATTTAGTAGTCTCATCTTTAGAAGAATATTCGAAATAATATTCGATAATCAATTCGACTCTGAATGAATATTGACAAATATTATTCGTCGAATGATTACGTTCAAATAATTATTTGAAGTAAGGATCATTAAATAAATAATCTCGAACGAATATTCAAATAATATTCGTCGCCTGAATAATGGAAAATATTTACTTAAATATTTTCCTCCGAGGTAATCTCGATATATCAAGGAATATTGACTCCCGGTCTATTTTTGATGAATAAGATGTATACGCCCTTCTATGAGGGTCTTACAATAACCGGCTTATAACTGATGTATAACTATCTAGCTTATAAGCCAACAATAACATTCAGGGAACAAGTATATCAATTCAACTTGAAAGTAGGCATGCATGCAATGGCATATGTATATCAGCAATCATATATATATATTTATTCAATCACAACAACAGCCTAAAAGAAGGGAATTGAAACTTGCCTGGTAGTCGAGTACGGTAAGGGGTAGTGGTAGCGGGTCCCGGTTCAGCTTGGTGATCTATAAATAGCCAAGGCATTCGGGATTAATCACTTAACATATTAAAAGTTAAGTTATACTTAAATCGAAACACGTTCTCGAGTTATCTCGTTATAGCCCCTTTAGTGGATTACTTATTATCACTGATCCGACCCGACATTCGTTCGTTAATACGACATGTCATTGTACTTATACTTGGGACATACTTAAGTCATATGAGTTCTAAAGTCGATCGTTACGAACCAATACTATACTCCGAGTTTTATCGTCCGTTTTCTAAGTGTTTTACCGAAGTTATAAAAGAGTCGTCTTTTAGGGGTTCGTTCGCGTTTAACCTCGACTCGAACATTTTTAATAAATCGAAAAATGATCCTTTTGACATACGGTTTTCTTTCACGCCTTCCTTTTTACCTCTAGTATTTATTTACCAAGATTCACCATGACGTTACATAGTTTACGAGGGTTCAATTACAGTTATGAACTTTCGTTTACGGATTCGAACTACTTTTAGTAATTTGGTCATAAATCCTAAACCGTAAGTCCGTTTCACGTGATCTTTATATCAAAACGAAGCTTAGAACATTACCTATCCTATCATGGCAGATTGCAAAGCTAGGCAGTGAGTTACATCTACTGTCCAAGTTGTTTTTCTTAAGGTTAACGAAATTTCGGCATTACGACGGCTATATATCGAACGTTCCAAAAATTATAACAATCCAACCAAGCCACACCGGACATCCACACAACTTATCACATGATTATGAACATCATCAAGTCCAGATCATACCAGTTTACCACAATAATTAACATGCTTTCTTGCTCAACTAAATCACTTACTAATTATGCTTATAATCATGCTAACATCATAACCAAGCTTAGCTCATCAAAAACATCCATAAACTTAAAGTTGATCTAGGGTTTCAAGAGTGTTATACCTTCTTGAGAGTATGTACTAGCCTTACAAAGCTTGTTATAGTCCTTGGATAGCCTTAGGGTAGCTAAGATCAACCATGAAAACAAAAAAAAACAAAGATTAGTTCATGAAACACTATTCATCCTCCTCTTTCATGATTTTTTTGAAAATGGAAACAAAGGAGTTTGGACTTGAAATTTTTAGGAGATTGCTTTTATGAAATATAGGACTCACCATAAAAATTTGATGATCAAACAAGGAGTGGAAGCTTGGTTTGGAAATCTAAAAATTCCAAAAATTCGAAGTCTTGTTTCTTGAGGGGAAAAACAGGGTGATTTTCTTGAATTTATTTACCTATCCAAACGATCTTCAAAAATTATGAAATTTTGAACGAATACTCTACATATATTGAGGAAGCTATGGTTAAAATTTGGTGATCTATGAATGGGTAGACGTGGAGATATGAATTTTTATTTCATGGTGGTTCTTGCTGGGCAGTTTGAAGAAAATGGAGAGAGATGGAGTTGCTTGGCTTTTCTCTCCCACTTTGTTTCAATTGATAAATGATATGTTTCTATGATATTTCCCTTGCCAAGGATCAGACGTAACCAGCCTTGTCACCCCTCAATCCATGTGCCAAAGATTTGTGGTTAGAAAGAAAAAGAGTAACAAGGTGCATTGTTGGCTTGTTCTTGATCAAACACCTCATGAATCCACTTGTTCTTGATTTGTTTCACACTTAATCCTCTTATGACTTGCATGAGCTGATCTTGCATGTAATATATCTGTGTTGTGTTGTATTTTAAAGCTCATTAAGCGTTTGTTTGATCGCTTAATCTCGTTTTAAAAATTCTAGCGATTTCTAGAACGCTCGTTTTTCTAACTCGAAGGTTTTTGTTCTAAATCCTTAAATCGTATTTAATAAAAATAAAATCCTTGATATAATAATTCTCTTTTCTTGTTCGCATTGACATGCTCTTCACTGCTCGATCCAATTTTCCATAAAAATAGAGTTTGGAATTTCTGAATTCCGATCGCGTTTACATACACTTATTTACCTTGTAGATTACTAATATGACTTCGAAATATCCATACCATGTCTCGTACATAGGTGGCATGAAAAATTTCTTAAACCTCAAAAATCACTATACATCCACAAAATCACTATGCACGTACAGGAAACACTATGCACGTACGGGAAATACTATGCACGTACGGGAAATACTATGCACGTACGGGAAACACTATGCACGTACTCATTTCCCTTCAAGGATCCATTAGCTCCTTCCTGGATGGTAGATTATTCTTATCTAGGTCCTCAACCATCGAATTACTCTATTCTGACAATATACCAATGCATCAAGATCATTGTCCAAAGTAATATCCATTCATTACAATCATTGTTCCTCATTTTATCATTACTTAATAAAAAGTTTTAATTATATCCAAAATTTGGGGTTCTTACAAGTGCTATGTTGAGCACATTCCAAGAGAGGAAAACATTAAGGCCGATGCCCTATCTAAGTTTACTTCTTCTGAAATAGAAAATTATGCCGGGAGTGTCTACTTTCAGGTCTTGAAGGCCCCGACCGTTAATGCAAAGTTAGTGGCACCAATTGATATAGGAGGCTCTTGGATAGATCCTATTAAGGCACACCTGGAGACCGGTTGGCTCCCAGACAATGCCATGGAGGCACGAAAACTCTCAGTAAGAGCGTTGAGATATACTTTGATTGAGGGTATTCTGTACAAAAGGTCGTTTGTAATCCCGTACTTGAAGTGTCTAAGGCCTATAGAGGCAAGGGAAGCGTTGGAAGAAGTTCATGAAGGAATCTGTGGGCAACAATTGGGGGGCAGAGCCCTAGCTCACAAGATAATTCGTTTAGGGTTTTATTGGCCGGAGATGTTGGCTGATGCACAAAACTATGTCAAGAGATGTGAGAGATGCCAGAAGCATGCCCCAATTGTGAGGCAACCGCCTGAGGTGTTGACCTCGATTAACTCTCCCATTCCATTTGCAATGTGGGGGATGGATATACTTGGACCCTTTCCCATGGCTTCAGCACAGAGGAAATTCCTAATAGTAGCAATTGATTATTTCACTAAGTGGATTGAGGCTAAACCCCTGGCCAAGATAACCACCAAGCAAGTTTCCCAGTTCCTTTGGGAGAACATCATCTGCAGATACGGAATCCCACGAATCCTTGTGACAGACAATGGGACACAATTCAACAATGAGGAATTTAAGAAGTATTGTGAAGAGAATGCAATTGAGCTCCGTTTTACCTCGGTGGCACACCCTCAGGCCAATGGGCAAGCTGAGGTAGCTAATCGAATTATCCTTGATGGACTGAAAAAGAGGGTCGAACGCTCTAGGAATACTTGGGTAGATGAGTTGTTGCCCATACTTTGGGCATATCGTACCACTTGTAAGGTAACGACTGGAGCAACCCCATTTTTGCTGGCTTATGGAGCCGAGGCAGTTGTGCCTTTAGAGATCATGCAAGCATCACCTCGAGTAGAGGCATATGAGCCAGAAACTAATGACGAAGGAATGAGACTCGCCCTTGACTTAATTGATGAGGTTAGAGATGGAGCTAATGCGAAGAATGCTGAATATCAGAAGAGAGCATCTTTTCACTACAACCAGAGAGTTAAAGAAAGATTCTTTCGACAAGGTGACATGGTTTTAAGGAAGATTGAAGCCTCAGGAGTTGGCCAGAAAGGAAAGTTAGCACCAAACTGGGAAGGACCATATCTAGTCAGAAAGGTGTTAGGGCAAGGATCCTACAAGTTAGAAACCTTGGATGGGGTTGAGGTGCCCCGAACTTGGCATGCTGTGAACCTCAAAGTTTATTATATCTAAGTTCTTTTGACAAAGGCTTGGACTTTTATCTATTTATTAGGAATAAGGTTCGAATGAAACCATTTTAGAGCATGTTGCTCCCAGTAGAAGATAGAGTATTTATGTAAGGGTTGAACCCATTCTATTGATATCCATTGACAGCATAATGGAATTTATATTGTTTTCTTTATGAGTTACTTCTCTTTGTTAAAATAAACACGAAAGGCAAACGTTGAACTAACTTGTGAGTTTAGTACCAGCCAGGAGGCCAAGTACTTGAGAAATTCTAAAGTTTAACGAACAATAAGCAAAAAATAAGAACATGGAAGCAAAAGGAACTACTGCATAAATAAGTTAAGTCATAAGCCCCGAAGGGCAAAAGTTCAGAATAAATAAAGATAAACAGAAATAAGCCACGCAGGGCCATCTACTCATCTAAGTCCTCAATAACTACATCTCCCTGAGTGGAAGAAGGATCTGCTGTCTCTACCCCAGGAGAAGAAGGTGGATCCTGAGTGGGCTGAGAGTCCCCATCCACTGCTGTCTCTGTAGCGATCTCCAAGGTATCTGTCAATCCAGGGATAGCAGGTACCGGGAACTTCTCCAAGGATACCCCCTCGATCTTCCCACTCAGCTCCTCGATGATCCCCTCCCAACACTCCTTGAAGGTGCCAGGAAAGTTTGCATCATACTCGGCATTCAGGACATCTTGAAAGTCCTTAGAAGCCTTGTAATCAGCAATGATGTGTTCCCTGTTCTGCTGCACCTCCAGCTGAAGCTTCCTGTTCTTCTCCTTCTCAGCAGCCAGCTCCTTCTCCACCTCCCTAAAACGAGCAAAGTTTGCCTCGGAGGCATCAAAGTATCTATCTCTATCCCTCTCAGCAATGGTCTTTTCAGCACGCACCTCCTTCAGGTTATGAACAGCGGCCTGAAGGTAGGCGTTCATCTGCAAAGGAAACAAGTAAATAAGGGAAAAGTAAATGCAATTAAATTAAAGAAGTTGAATAAGAAATTACCGAAGCAACAGCTTGAGCCCCGAGAAGCTCAATCTGCAAGTCATCAGAGGACTCCACAATGTGGACCCTGTCCCGTGGAGTAACCACGCTCCTGGACCACTCAGCTGCAGCCCTGGAGTCACCTACAGCTGTGTCCCTATTGCATAAACCCCATCCCACTGTAAAGGGAGTAAGGTCTTCCTCAATAGGAACAGGCTTTTCCTGAAGAAAAGCAGGAACACGCTCCACTGCGGGAGAAGCCTCATCTGTCCTGGCCCTTTTGGCCCTAGGGTTCTCTGTTACCACCCTAGTTGTGGCAGCAGTCTCCCTCTGCCTAAAAATCGCTCCCAGGGCAGTTTTGGCTGCAAAATGATTACAAGAAAGTTAGATAATTATATCTAGCATAAAATGTTAACAAAGCAAGAGGTGAGAATTACCCTCAGGGCCCAAATCGCTTAGCCCATGGGCCTGCAACGAATCTTCAGAAATCAAATTTGCACATTGATGCAAATTATCCGATGTTAACAAATTTATGGCGGCCTCTTCTTCCACGCCCAATTTTAAACTCCTAACAGGCCCATCAACGGCTCTGCAGAAGTTGGGCCGAAAATAATTGTCCCAGTCATCCCCATCCAAAAAGATATAAAACCATTCCCTTTTCCAATTAGGAAGGGAATCAGGAGCGGAATCCGAAACAAAACAAGAACGGGCCAAGGAACGGTGTTGGATTTTGACCCAGCCCGAATTATCAGAAGAATTGACAAATTTGAAAAGATATCGAAAAACAGAGATACTGGGCTCAAGCCCATGTTTCTTACATTGGACCAAGAAACAATAGATAAAACGCCATGCATTTGGCATAAGTTGGGTTGGACAAACCCGGGCTTCGGCCAAAAGACGGTAAACGAAAGGAGGAGGAGGTAGGCGAAAACCAGCATAAAAAGTTTCTTTATAAATCCTAATGGCCCCAGGCTTTGGGTGACAAGCCCTTTCGTTTGAGGCTGGAGCAACGGCCCTATAAGGCCCATTAATATGAAAAAGTTGGGCCAGAATGTCTACCCTATGCTGTTTATATTTCGATTTATATTCATAAGCATCTAAATGAAGCATGTTTGGAAAAGCTTGACCAAACTCATTTAAAAGATCTCTAAGGGAAAAAACGCTGGCATGGACAAGAGATGTTTTAGGGTTCTTACCCCTTGAAAGCCGTGGAGCGGTGGTGGAAGTGTTAGCGAGTTGTGACTGGCCTGAAGAGCTAGAATCCTCCATTGATATGCTTCCCTTGAAAGCTCGAAACCCAGAAGAGTTGAAAAAGGAGGTTGAAGAAGATGAAGATTCAACGATCTTCAAACAGAAACTGGAAAATAGGGCGGAGTAAAGACGCCGGAAATCGCCTCACGACAGAACCCTAGCAGAGCTTTTTTGAAAAATATTTGTGATAAGGGAATGATAATTTTTGCTGAATAGTGAAATGAGAAATGAGGGATGCACACTACTCTTTTATAGAGTTCATGGTTGGTCATTCAACCGGTTATATCCAGTAAATGGGCTGTCAACAGGTGACTGGGCCTTTGAATAGGCGGGAAGCCCATGAAATTCAAATTTTGAAATAATTCTAGAATGATCTACTACATTTTTAGAAAATAGGATAAAATCCCGTTAGAATTTAAAGGCAGGAAGCCCAATTAAAAGGCTATACCCACGCCCAGGAGACCAAACCTCCTAGGCGTGCCTAAGGAAGGTGTCTCCTTGGCGGGGGTACCCACGCCTAGCTCGATTTTCTCTAAAGAAGGCTATACCCACGCCCAGGAGACCAAACCTCCTAGGCGTGCCTAAGGAAGGTGTCTCCTTGGCGGGGGTACCCACGCCTAGCTCGATTTTCTCTAAAGAAGGCTATACCCACGCCCAGGAGACCAAACCTCCTAGGCGTGCCTAAGGAAGGTGTCTCCTTGGCGGGGGTACCCACGCCTAGCTCGATTTTCTCTAAAGAAGGGTATACCCACGCCCAGGAGACCAAACCCCCTAGGCGTGCCTAAGGAGGGTGTCTCCTTGGCGGGGGTACCCACGCCCAGGAAGCACTTCAAGGAACGAAGGGCATACCCACGCCCAGGAGACCAAACCCCCTAGGCGTGCCTAAGGAAGGTGTCTCCTAGGCGGGGGTACCCACGCCCAGGAAGCATTTCCAGGGAGAAAGATCACCCACGCCCAGGAGACCAAACCCCCTAGGCGTGCCTAAGGAGGGTGTCTCCTAGGCGGGGGTACCCACGCCCAGGAGGCATTTCTTGCCAAGATGGCTTTCTCCTTTAAAACTTTTAAAATAATGTTGGGAAATTGAAAATTAATTCCCAAAAAATAATAAAAATACCTGTTGGTACATAAAAATTCCTAAATTATTAGGAAAAATTACGAAAAATACCTGTTGGTATATAAAAAATTCCTAAAATACCAGGAAAAGTACAGAAAAATACGGGAAAATTATAGAAATATTTTCCTGACAAGTTGAGCAATAATTTATGCTAATAATGCATAAAAACTCTATGAAAGTGCCGAAATTGCTAAAAGCAAGCACAAATTTAAGCCTCGAATAAGGCAAATCGTCGTAAATGTGTAGGTCGCTCCACACTTTACAATCAAGACGATACTCGTGAAACACTAGTGTAAACCAAAACTCCCATATAAGGGTAGGAAAATTAAGAAGTCCCAGGTAAGGGATAAAAACGACCCCGAGTCTCGATTAAGGCAAATATAACTTCTACGAAAACCTGATCAGTTTTCCTCAGAAGTTGGGGGGCAAATGATATGGGCTGAAAATAAGCCCTAAAGACATATTTAATGTGGCATTAACTAGGCCGAGAATAGTCCAAACGTGGGGCCCACCAGCTGGGCCCAAAACCCTAAATATAATATTAATTTCGTAATTAATATTAAGGGTAATAAACAGCTCAGCAAATAAGAGTTGGATAAGGATAATATCCCTTTCAAACTTATCCAATAAGGCATCCAATTCAATATGGAAACTGATTCCTACAAGGAATAGATCTAGAACATTCCTCAAAGACTTGTCCATCAAGTCTCCAAATCCTACCATAATTCTAAGGCTTCTCAGCCTATATAAAGGGCCTGACCCCTCATTCTCAGAACTACGTTTTATTGGCTTGATTCTCTAATTTACAGAGATACGTAGGCATTCTGTGAGGACCGTTTAAGTCTCGAACGCAGAAGCAGCCATTAAAGCACGAAGCTCACGAACCTTAGCATTAAATATACAAGCCCTAGCCGCAATATTTTCAACCTAGTTTTTATTCCACAACAAAAATATTAATAAAGTTACCCGTGTATCGCACGGGTATGAAGCTAGTTATCAATAATGCATCAAACAATAACACCTCAATGATGTTCCAAACCGATACTTGAGTCAAATAATGTTCAGACATCTCCCAAAAAATACCTAAGACTACATCTATTTAGCAATCGCATATCAAACAAGTACAATATGATCATATATTTATTCATCCAAAACTTAGCCACCAAAACTTACCATACTTATTTTACAATTTTTCCATACTTGTTATATAAGCCTTCAAATTCTTAGTACCTATATAATTTCCAACTTAGTGATCAAAACATACAATATATAATAGGGTCATTATTTTAGAGATAACGTTTTTATATAAAGTATCGGAGAGAACCATTGGTTCTATTATAGAATCTCATCAATAATTTAAAATCAAATTTTCAAAACATAAAATTTGATTCTAATGTAAAATATGAATGATATGTAAACTTTAAAAAAAACATAAAATATGAATAAAAAAAACTTGATTTTGAATTTGATTCTATTTTAGAAACATTATGGATATTGATTCTATGATGGAATCGCTTCGAATTATTTCATTAATTTTCATTGATTTTCCCCAAAAAAAAAAAGTTCTGTAATTACATTTTTGATTTTCTAGTTAAGATTTATAATTATATTTTATAGAAAATAAGATAAATATTTGTATTTTGCATGGTTCTTTCTTAGACTCTATCTAATGTGATTCTCTCTAAAATATCAATTGTCTATTCATACAATTATTATCCAATCCATATTTATCTTGTATCACCCAGATCCATGTTGGGCCGCACAACACCTATTAACTCCACATTAGTATGATATTGTCTGCTCTGGACCTTGTTCAAGCCCGCATGGATTTATTTTTGGGCTCCTTCTAAAAGGCATCATTCTAATGGAGTTGTTTGGCTACTTATATTCAAGATAATTCTTCTTTATCTTAACGATGTGAGACTTGGGTTGACACCCATTTTATAATCTTCCCTCAATCCAAAAACCACCAATCTTGTGACCCTTATACCACTGTTATTCATCTGTGGCTCCTCATTTTACGGGACACGCTACCCGACCACCTCAGTATCAGGAAGACTTTCGACACATACCGTCCAAGATCTCCAATCGTAGTTCCGAAGAGTCTAACACCCCACACAACTTGCAGCTGGCAATCCCAGGATCAACTTTTTAATCAGCACTTCTGATACCATTTGTTGAGTCGCACAATATCCATTAATTCTACATTAGTATGATATTGTTCGATCTGGACCGTGGTGAAACTTGCAGGAATTTGTTTTTGAGCTCCTCGTTATTTGACTGCTTATATTCTAAATAATTTTTTTTTAATTTAATAATGTGGATTGATACTCATTCTACAATCCATGACATCATACTCGATTGAAATCCGTCGACTAAAATTTAGTTAAATCAAATCAAGATGCTTAAGCACGTTTTTTACGTCTTATTTTTATTTTTATGGTGCACCAACTTTGACTTTAAACACAAGCAATACTAATTGTAATGACCTAATTACTTATTATCTACTTCGAGAGTAAACAATTTAAAGTAAAACGTGTTATCCGGTCACAGGATAAGACAAATAAATTGGGAGTAATATAATTGGCATTTTTTTCATATTTGTGAGTTTCCGGGAAGCTAGGTAACACCTCCCACCACTTCTAGAGTTCTGGTCATTGTTGTAAAAATCGGTTGAGGCGGTCGCATAGGCGGCGTCTAGGCGTCATCAAAACGCCCCGATTCGGACTTAAGGGGTCAAAAAATCGGTCTAGGCGGTTAAAAAAATCGGCCTACACGGTCAAAAATCGAAAAATATCAATAAAATACATTGAAAAATTCAAAAATTGGCAAAAATATTTGACAAAAATATTTAATAAATAAAAATATTAAAAATAATATTTAAATACAACCGATTAATACTCCGATTAATCCGTCCGATTAATCCCCGCCTACCCGATTAGGCGCTGGGCGGTTGCCCGACCGCCCTGGACCGCCTAGCGATTTCTGGAACACTGGTTCTAGTATTATAAACATTTTCTGGCTCATGCCTCATGCTATAAATTATATTATGCAAGTTGTGTAAAAAATAAAAAAAAATGTCAAATTTATTAGTTATTTACGTATATTTTTCACTAAAACTAAAAATTTTATATTGAAGGGCCAATTTTATCTGTAGGGCTACTAAATGGGTAAATGAGTATTCAGTTTTTTTTTATACTTTAGTCTCTACACTATTTGTAATTGTAGATCACAGTATTTGTAATTGTAGTCTGTAGAAGAGATAGTGAAGATAGTGAATAAACTGCAGTTTACATGTCTTGACACAGAGACGAATTCATGTTCATGCCTTGTTTAATTGTCTTAGATATTCGGTAAACTTAGCTTATATCCCGTGCTTATAATGCGTGCAAATGTATGGGGTTTTTTTGATAAATTATAATTTATTTTATATTATAAATATGTTTTTATTTAATTTTTAATTAGTTATAAATTTTAATTTAACATAATTTATTTAATTTTTATTTAAAACTTGGGTCTTAGTAAAGTAGTTTAAATATATAGGATCAGGTTTCACGTAGAATTGCTTAAAATTAGAATTCTTAGAATTACCTAATATATTATGCAGCAAAACATTATATTTTTTTATAATATTTTAGTAATTATTAATTATTTTTTGTCATAATTATTTTTTAAAATATATTTTAATGATGAAATACAAGTTGAATTACGTGAAAAATAATACTTTTAAAGAAATTATGTATTTTAGAAAACAAAGCATTGTATTGCGTGAGTACACCATACTTTCTCTAATTATATATGTGATATGGGCTAAAAGTAAGCCTTAAAGTCACATTTAATGTGGCATTAATTAGGCCAAGAATGGTCCAAACGTGGGGCCCACCAGCTGGGCCCAAAACCCTAATTATAATATTAATTTCGTAATTAGTATTAAGGGTAATAAACAGCTCAGCAAATAAGAGTCAAACAAGGATATTACTCTTGCCTGACTTATCCTCCAAGATGCACAATTCAATATGGAAACTGATTCCTACAAGGAATAGATCTAGAACCTTCCTCAAAGACTTGCCCACCAAGTCTCCGAATCCTACCATAATTCTAAGGCTTCTCAGCCTATATAAAGGGCCTGACCCCTCATTCTCAGAACTACGTTGGCTTGATTCTCAATACGAGATACGTAGGCACTCTGTGAGGACCGATTACAGTCTCGAACGCAGAAACAGCCATTAAAGCGCGAAGCTCAACCACCTTAGCAATAATAACAAATCGTAATCGAGATTTAGATCCACAACATTTGGTGCCGTCTGTGGGAAGACAACATCAACCATGGTTCAAACACGGAGGACAACATCAACTGAGGCCGTGCCTCTTAACTCTGCTCCACCAGCCACTTCTGATCCGCTTATCGTCACTGAAGAAGGACAAATACTCCCATCAACAGGGGCGGTCATTCAACCTCTGCCCACTCAGCCCCCAGGGACGACTCCCCAAGTAGAGGGGACCCATTCTGTGATTGTCCATCAAAGCCAAGAAACCAATCCTCTCCAGATGGTGGTTTCTCCTCTTGGTAGCGTTGATCGCACGGGGGTACAGATCCATACTACGGATCTCCCTTTGAACACCAACCCTATGTATGGGTTGCCTAATTATCCCCCTCGACGAAGAGAACCTGGACCAAGCGGTCATGCCTTACAGATCCGGGATCGAGAGTATGATGACTACTCTGGCCCCTATACTGATGATTCGTCATCTGAAGATGATGATCGAGATGAAGCCCCGAGGAGGCGACGTGCCAGCAAAGAACCTCAAAGAAGGACACGAAGAATCCCTGATGGACTCCCCTTGACAACTGCTGAGAAAATCAAGGCTTATGAGGCAGAGATCTTAAAGTTGAAGGACGATATTGCAAGAGAACAAGATAGATTGAATCAAGCTCAGCCACCTCCAACTGCGGAGAGGATTCCAATTATAAATTTGGAGAGGCCTTCAAGAAGGCAAAGGAGGGCCGAGGCCCCAACTGAAAAATCAACAAGGGTGGAGACCCCCAGAAGCAACCCTAAGGATCTGATGCCACTTGGGGATCCTGATGATCCCACACCCTCGTTTACGGAGGAGGTGATGAATGCTCGCATCTCAAAGAAGTTCAAGATGCCGACAATCAAGGCCTATGATGGAACGGGCGATCCCGCAAATCATGTTAGGACGTTCTCGAATGCACTACTGTTGCAGCCTGCGAGCGACGCCTTAAAGTGTAGGGCGTTCCCTCAAACCTTGTCTGGCATGGCTCAAAGGTGGTACAGCCGCTTACCTGCAAACTCAATTGGCTCTTTCAAGGAGTTGAGCGCTGCCTTTGTGAGTCAATTCATCAGCGGAAGGGTTCATGAGAAAAGTTCTGCATCCCTCATGTATGTGGTGCAGGGGAAGAATGAGAATCTGAGAGATTACCTCAAGCGGTTCACCAAGGAGACGCTGAACATCACTGATCTGGAAAATAAGGTGGCCATGGTAGCCCTGGAACATGGAACCACTGACCTCTTTTTCAAAAGGTCTTTGGCAAAACATCCTCCTGAAAATATGGCCGAGCTTCAACGGAGAGCCGACAAATATATCAAGGCTGAGGACAGCATGAAGAAGGAAGCCACAGGAGGCAATGGCAAGGGTTCTACTGATTCGAAGAAACGAAAGCAAGAGCAAGAGTACGATGCTAGGGACAAGTATCCCCGGACTAGCAAGGATTCTGATTCACCACCGAAGAAAGGTTTGGGACCGAGGTTCTCTGATTATGCAAGGTTGAACGCTCCTAGGAGTCAGATCTTGCTAGATATTGAGAAGGATAAAGACTTCCGATGGCCGAAGCCACTTAGGGGTGACCCCGCAAAAAGGAACAAAGATCAATACTGTAGGTACCACCGTGATGTGGGTCATGATACAGATGATTGTAGACAGCTGAAAGATGAGATTGAGTTTTTGATCCGGAAAGGAAAGCTAGGCAGGTTCACAAAGAATGATGATCGCGGTACCGAAAGAAGGGACTATGACAGGAGAGACAATGACAAAAGAGACGGCAATCGTGATCGTGATCGTAATACACAGCCCCGAGGGCCAGTAATCAATATGATTTGGGGAGGACCGACAGCAGCCGGCACTACCCGGAACTCCCGAAAGGCCTATGCTAGAGAAGTGATGCACATAGTAGGAGAAGCCCCGAAGCGTGCCAAGACTGAGATAGTGATTGGTTTTGATGATTCAGACCTTGAAGGGGTGAAATTCTCCCATGACGACCCGTTGGTCATAACTCCTGTAATTGGAAACTCGGAGGTGAAACGAGTCTTGATAGACAATGGAGCTTCTGTTGATATCTTGTTTCACGATGCGTTTTTGAAAATGGGATACACCGATTCCCAGTTGACCCCCACCAACATGCCAATCTACGGATTTAATGGAGTTGAATCCAAGGTTGAAGGCACTATTCAGTTGCCCATGACCATTGGACAGGAACCTAAGGAAGCTACTCAGATGCTGAATTTCCTTGTGATCAAGGCATCCTCAACTTATAATGCTATCCTAGGAAGGACTGGACTTCATGCTTTCAAGGCTGTGGCCTCCACATATCATATGAAGATTAAGTTTCCGACCCGGAATGGTGTTGGAGAACAAAAGGGTGATCAGAAGATGGCGAGAAGTTGTTACGTATCCGCACTAAGGGCTGATGGAATCGGGGGGCAGGTACTTCCGATCGAAGACATGGATGTCCGTGGCGATGATGAACACCGAGGAAAGCCAGCAGAGGATTTAATACCTATTCCTCTGGAGCTAGGTGATCCTGAGAAGGTAACTTATATTGGAGCCTCTTTGAAGGAACCCCTGAAGGGCGAGTTGATAGCATTCTTGCAAGAGAATGGCGATGTGTTTGCTTGGACAGCGGCTGATATGCCAGGGATTGATCCCCAACTCATAACTCATAGGTTGAATGTTGATCCCAATCGGAAGATAATACAGCAAAAGAAAAGGAACTTTGCACCTGAAAGGCAAGAGGCCATAAAGCAGGAAGTTGACAAGCTCTTAGAAGCTGGGTTTATCGAAGAGATTCAGTTCCCGGAATGGTTGGCTAACCCTGTGATGGTCAAGAAAGCCAACGGTAAGTGGAGGATGTGTATAGACTTCACCGACTTGAATGACGCATGCCCTAAGGATTGCTTTCCTCTACCAAAGATAGACATGTTAATAAATGCCACAGCTGGACATGAGATGCTAAGCTTCATGGATGGTTTTAGCGGCTACAATCAGATTAAGATGCACAAGGATGACGTCCCTAAGGTATCTTTCATAACTGACTTCGGTGTTTTCTGCTATCTTGTTATGGCTTTCGGTCTAAAAAATGCAGGAGCTACTTACCAACGACTGGTGAATAAGATATTCGCCCATCTAATTGGAAAAACCATGGAGGTCTATGTTGATGACATGCTAGTCAAGAGCCTGTTCAAGGCAGACCACATTAAGCACCTCAAAGAGTCATTCGAAGTGCTGAGGCACCATAAAATGATGTTGAATCCAGCTAAGTGTGCCTTTGGCGTTGGATCAGGCAAATTCTTGGGTCTTATGGTTTCAAAGCGAGGCATAGAAGCCAATCCTGACAAGATCAAGGCGATCTTAGACATGGAGCCACCACGCTCTATAAGAGATGTGCAGAAGTTGACAGACCGAGTTGCGGCTTTAGGAAGATTCATCTCCAAGTCTGGTGACAAATGCCTGCCTTTCTTTCAAGCATTGAAGAAGGTGAAAGATTTTTAGTGGACTCGTGAGAGCCAAGAGGCCTTTGAACAACTGAAGAAGTACATGACTGAAGCCCCGTTGTTGGCCAAACCTAGTCCCGGAGAGACTCTTTATATATACTTGGCGGTATCCGAGCAAGCGTTGAGCGCCGTTCTCATCCGAGAAGAGAAGAAGGTCCAGAAACCTATCTATTATGTGAGCAAGGTGTTGCACGGGGCGGAGCTGAATTACTCTCCCGTCGAGAAATTAGCATTGGCATTGGTAACAGCCTCGAGGAAGTTACGCCCGTACTTCCAGGCACACAAGATTGAGGTCCTGACGGACCAACAGTTGAGAAAAATTTTGCATAGCCCAAAGGCGAGTGGAAGGCTAATCAAGTGGGCGATTGAACTTGGAGAATTTGACATCACATATAAGCCTCGAACAGCCATTAAGGCTCAGGCATTGGCTGACTTCGTGGTTGAATGCACCATTAGCAACCAAGAAGTCGGTGGGCAGGAAATGATAACAACCCCTGAGAAGCAAGATAGAGATGGAGAACTTGAACCTGATCAGAAGGAATACTGGGTGCTCTATTTTGATGGAGCATCAAAAACAAAATCTAGTGGCGCAGGCTTAGTACTGCAAAGCCCCGATGGGTTCACAGTCGAATATGCTTTAAAGTTGGATTTCCAGACAACCAACAATGAAGCTGAGTATGAGGCCTTGATAGCTGGTTTAGGCTTGGCCAGAATCATGAGAGTCAAGAACCTCAAAGTGTGTGGAGATTCAAGATTAGTAGTCTCTCAAGTAAATGGTGAATTTGAGGCCAAGGATGAAACTATGGCAAAGTATCTGCGAGTTGTAAAAGCTGTCATGACTCAGTTTGACGAGTGTTATGTAGAACACATCCCGAGAGAAGAGAACGTTAAGGTCGATGCCCTATCTAAGTTTGCTTCTTCTGAGATAGAAAACTATGAAGGGAGTGTTTACTTCCTGGTCTTGAAGGCCCCGACCATCAACTCAAAATTAGTGGCACCAATTGATGTGGGAAGTTCTTGGATAGATCCCATCAAGGCACACCTTGAGACCGGGTGGCTCCCAGATGATGCCTTGGAGGCACGAAAACTTTCAGTAAGAGCATTGAGATACACCTTGATTGAGGGCATTCTGTATAAGAGATCATTTGTCATCCCGTACTTGAAGTGCTTGAGGCCTCAAGAGGCAAGGGAGGCTTTGGAAGAAGTTCATGAAGGAATCTGTGGGCAGCACCTGGGGGGCAGGGCCCTCGCTCACAAGATAACTCGCTTGGGATTCTACTGGCCAGAGATGCTGGCTGATGCACAGGATTATGTCAAGAGGTGTGACAGGTACCAGAAGCATGCTCCGATTGTCAGGCAGCCGCCCGAGATGTTAACATCAGTCAATTCCCCCATTCCATTTGCTATGTGGGGGATGGACATTCTTGGGCCTTTCCCTATGGCATCAGCACAGAGGAAGTTTCTGATTGTCGCCATTGACTACTTCACCAAGTGGATCGAGGCTAAGCCTTTAGCCAAAATAACCACCAAGCAAGTTTCCCAGTTCTTTTGGGAGAACATAATCTGCAGGTATGGCATCCCGCGAATCCTTGTGACGGATAATGGGACACAGTTCAATAATGAAGAATTCAAGAAGTATTGCGAGGAGAATGCTATTGAGCTTCATTTTACCTCGGTAGCACATCCGCAAGCAAATGGACAAGCCGAGGTGGCCAATCGGATCATCCTTGATGGACTTAAGAAAAGGGTTGAACGATCAAGGAGCACCTGGGTAGACGAGTTACTGCCTATACTCTGGGCTTATCGTACTACTTGCAAGGTGACCACAGGAGCAACCCCGTTTCTGCTAGCTTATGGAGCTGAGGCAGTTGTGCCACTGGAGATTATGCATGCATCACCTCGAGTGGAGGCATTTGAACCTGAGACAAATGAAGAAGGTATGAAGCTCGCCCTGGATCTGATTGATGAAGTCAGAGACGAGGCAAACGCCAGAAATGTGGAGCATCAAAAGAAAGCATCCTTCTATTACAACCACAGGGTTAAGGAGAGGTTCTTTCAACAAGGTGATTTGGTTCTGAGGAATATCGAGGCTTCTGGAGTTGGCCAGAAAGGAAAACTAGCCCCAAATTGGGAAGGGCCGTATCGAGTCAGGAAGACGTTGGGACGAGGATCATACAAGTTGGAGACCTTGGACGGGGTTGAGGTGCCCCGTACTTGGCATGCCTTGAACCTCAAGATTTATTATGTTTAAGTTGCCTCTGCGAGGATGTAGCTTTTTATTTATCTAGTAGGAGAAGTAGAAATAAGGTTCCATGAAACCATCCCAGGGTTTTGATGCCCCGAGTAGGACAATAATGAGTTATGTAAGGGTTTAACCCCTTTTTGAGTTATTAATGCAAACTTGTTTTCCATTCTATGATTCTATGTTTTGTTTACGTACCAAGCACCTGTTGAGTGTGAGTCTAGGGAGACCAAGTACCGAAAATAAATGAACATACGAATAAAACAAACAAGTGCATAAATAAAGACCCCGAAGGGCCAACAGTTAGGGTTACATCATTTAGACCGAATAAAAGTTTAATCACGAAGCACCGTGATTGAAATACTAGAAATAAAAGCCACATACGGCTAAGTTAGGCCATGCAAGGCCCGAAGCAATCCCAGCTACTCATCCGAGGAATCCTCCTCGCCATTCTCCTCCTCGTCATTGGCCCCAATCGCCACCACGCCATACCAGAGTCACGAATTCTCTGTCCCAGTAGTGATGGGAATCTGGGAATGAAAAAGCATTCACAATATGTGGAACATTGGACCTATGCTGAATAGTGACCCATCCCTTCTGAGCCTCAGAAGAATTCTTGGCGGCGAATATGCTCCTGAACATGGTAGTAGTAGGCTCGATACCTAGATCTCGACATCTCAGCATAAAGATGATAATCAACCGCCATGCATTGGGATACAATTGGCAGGGATGAACCTGAAGCTCCGCTAAGAGCCTTATTATGAACTGGTCTACCGGGAATCTCAGACCTGCTTCCAGGGCACCTTTGTAGACACATAGCCTCTCTGGGTGCCAATTACAGGTTCTGTCAGCTAAGCCAGGAAGGCAAACCTTGATCGCATCCGGAAAGCCATATAACTTCTTAATATTTTCGACATCTTGCTTGTCGAACTTGGACGGACTATGATACGCAGCTAACTCAGAATTGTTGGGAAATGCATCCCTCATAGTACTTAACAAGTCAATTAAAGAATCAAATCGACGATCAATATATCTAGGGGGATTCAGTCGAAGATTACCTCGCAATGTTTTGGCCAAGGCTCTCTTGGCCATCGCCTCTGACATAGAGAATGACGAAGCTGGAGCGCGGTCGCCATCTGCCATCTTGAGCTTGAACTTGAAGCTAGAGCTTGAGAGCTTTAGAACTTGAGAACTTCAGAGAGAATTTTAGAAGTAAGAAGAAGTGAAGTGAATGAAAATGAAGGCTCCCCCCACTCTTTTATAGAAGATGAATGACCTTCTATATCAGGTTGAAACACAGCTTGGTTCGTGTTTGCAGGTCATCTATCGTTCATCTACAGAAAGATGGATTTCATCTGCTATATCCGCCAATAATTATACCGGTATATATGATTCCGGGAAAGAAAAGAAGGATTTACGTAAAGATATAGTAATAAGCTGTGCCAAGGCACTCATCTGAGCTTAAGGAGCTAATTACGTTTAAGGAAGGTAGAATACAATCAGTTAGTCTTTGCTATTAAAGAGACTAATTATGCTCTGAAAGGAGGTGTACAACATCCGTGATCAAGGACGTGATTCTAGAACGAGACTCCAAGCATTGCGAAAAACTCCGAGAGGCACGACATAGCAACAATGGAGCACCTGTCGGGCGATCAAGAAGCACCCGGCAGGCAACTTGGCTCTCCTGGCAGCCGACCAGGTGCATCAAGGAAGGGTCTGGCCGACCTGGCTCTCCTGGCAGCCGACCAGGTGCATCAAGGAAGGGTCTGGCCGACTTGGCTCTCCTGGCAGCCGACCAGGTGCATCAAGGAAGGGTCTGGCTGACCTGGCTCTCCTGGCAGCCGACCAGGTGCATCAAGGAAGGGTCTGGCTGACCTGGCTCTCCTGGCAGCCGACCAGGTGCATCAAGGAAGGGTCTGGCCGACCTGGATCTCCTGGCAGCCGACCTCATGGATCCCTAAGATCGAGATCGAGGTTCTGAATCCTTGAAAGTCACGGGTGACCAATATACTAAATTAGAGATCAAGATCGAGATCGAGGTTCTGGATCCCTAAGATCGAGATCGAGGTTCTGAATCCTTGAAAGTCACGGGTGACCAATATACTAAATTAGAGATCAAGATCGAGATCGAGATTGAGGTTCTGGATCCCTAAGATCGAGATTGAGGTTCTGAATCCTTGAAAGTCACGGGTGACCAATATACTAAATCAAAGATCAAGATCGAGATCGAGATCGAGGTTTTGGATCCTTGAAAGTCATAGGTGACCAAAACACTTCCAAACAACTTGAGGCACCTGTCGGGCGATCAAGAAGCACCCAGCAGGCAACCAGAAGCACCCGGCAGGCAACCAGGATCTCCTGGCAGCCGACCAGGTGCATCAAGGAAGGGTCAGCCGACCAGGATCTCCTGGCAGCCGACCAGGATCTCCCGGCAGGCAACCAGGATCTCCTGGCAGCCGACCAGGTGCATCAGGGAAGGGTCAGCCGACCAGGATCTCCTGGCAGCCGACCAGGATCTCCTGGCAGCCGACCAGGAGCATCTGGCAGCTGACCGGGAGCCACAAAGAGGCTCAATCTGACTTCCCGATACTCATTTTGGCACCCCCTATCGTTTGATTGAATCGTTTGATGGTTTTGCTGAAGGTTTCTCACTTTCCGTGACAAACATCGACCTTCGAATTAGCACCGTTTAGTGCCGTTTTATGCCATTTAACGTCGTTTACTCAGACATTGAAACGTCGTTTAAGCATCGTGTGACATCATTAATGTCAACATGGATTTCCCGTCAACATGTCAGACGATCGAGAAGCACATGTCAGATGATCGAGAAGCACATGTCAGACGATCGAGAAGCACATGTCAGATGATCGAGAAGCACATGTCAGACGATCGAGAAGCACATGTCAGACGATCGAGAAGCACATGTCAGACGATCGAGAAGCACGTGTCAAACGATCGAGAAGCACGTGTCAGACGATCGAGAAGCACGTGTCAGACGATCGAGAAGCACCCGGCAGGCAACCAGGACCTCCTGGCAGCCGACCAGGTGCATCAAGGAAGGGTCAGCCGACCAGGATCTCCTGGCAGCCGACCAGGATCTCCTGGCAGCCGACCAGGAGCACCTGGCAGCTGACCGGGACCCTTGTCGGCTGCCTCGTTGCCCGGAAGAGGTTAAAATTTTCCCGAATCTCCTCCGTTTAGCTTCGTTTAGCGCTGATTAGTGCCGATTAACACCGATTAGTGTCGTTTAAGCACTGTTTAGTGCCGATTAACACCGATTAGTGTCGTTTAAGCACTGTTTAGTGCCGGTTAACACCGATTAGTGTCGTTTAAGCATTGATTAGTGCCGATTAACACCGATTAGTATCGTTTAAGCACCGTGAGTGCCAAGTTGTCCTTTCAACATTGTTTAACACTGTTTAAGCATTGTTTAAGGCCGTTTAGCGCTGTTTAGTGCCGTTTTATGCTGCTTAACGTTGTTTAAACATTGTTTAAGCATCGTTAAGACTGATTAGTGCCGGTTAGCATCGAATTAACATTGTCGTGAACGCGTCGGTCGCTCCACGCTTCACATAAAGACAATACTCGTGAAACACTAGTGTACAAAGATAAAACCCTGACCCGAGTCTCGAGTTAGACAAGTTAAACTTCAAGGAAAGCCTGATCAGCTTTCCTAGAAGTTGGGGGGCAAATGATATGGGCTAAAAGTAAGCCCTAAAGTCACATTTAATGTGGCATTAATTAGGCCAAGAATGGTCCAAACGTGGGGCCCACCAGCTGGGCCCAAAACCCTAATTATAATATTAATTTCGTAATTAGTATTAAGGGTAATAAACAGCTCAGCAAATAAGAGTCAAACAAGGATATTACTCTTGCCTGACTTATCCTCCAAGATGCACAATTCAATATGGAAACTGATTCCTACAAGGAATAGATCTAGAACCTTCCTCAAAGACTTGCCCACCAAGTCTCCGAATCCTACCATAATTCTAAGGCTTCTCAGCCTATATAAAGGGCCTGACCCCTCATTCTCAGAACTACGTTGGCTTGATTCTCAATACGAGATACGTAGGCACTCTGTGAGGACCGATTACAGTCTCGAACGCAGAAACAGCCATTAAAGCGCGAAGCTCAACCACCTTAGCAATAATAACAAATCGTAATCGAGATTTAGATCCACAACAATATGTGTGATGTAGCCTGCAACAAAACTAAAATATCGTGTACTATAGCAAAACAAATAGATCTTAAATAGATGTTGATTACTCAAAATCTGCTATATAGATTAGTCATAAGTTCCAATTTAATATAATGTTCTAATTTGAACCTAACCCTAAATATGTAATATATTACTTAGCATTTGATCTAATTATTGTTATTTATTTACTGTAAATATAGTGGTTATTATTCGGTATATGGATGAACCGTTAAACTAAACTAAAAACAATTATAATCATGTTTGTTTATTTGTACAGATTTTTTTGTATATTTTATTAATAACTAGAATGTATAGTGTGATATTTTTGAATATATATTAATGATTGAAAAATAATAATATGACTAGTATTTTTAAGTGAATTTATAAAATATAATATGTTTTAAATTAAAAGTTAACGTATATGTGTTTAAATAAGAAAGACATATAAATGATCGGAATATATAGTAAAATTTGTGTTTTTAGGTATTTATAAAAGAAAATACATTTTAATTAAAAGGTAACAAGTTTTAAATAGAATAGGCAATCGACTAATTACTATTAATTATATTAATTTATATTTATTAATTAAATAGGATCGAAAACCGAAAACCAAAAACCGAAATTTTTATTGTTTCAATTTTAATATAACAATATAGATTTCTTTTTATTTTTCATATTTTTAGAAATTGTTATTTCTATGGATTATACATATAAAAACTTTGTAATTTTGTTTTGAGTACATAATTCAATACGGAGTACTAAATTCGTGATACATAGGGGAGAAAACAAATGGAATATGTGCGAATAATAATGTAATTAGATTTAGCTCGAATGTATAATTACTTGTTCGGTTCGTATTTGATCCGGATTCGAATTAATATGTTAATATTTTGCTTAAATTCGACTTGAATTCTATTACAATTGTTCGTATATGATTCAATTCGACTCGATTGAGTATCAAACTACTCGTTTTTATATATTTGAATTCAAATTCGTTCAAAATAATCTTACAAAATTAAGAATATTTGATCAATTATTTTAATTAAAACTAAAATATGCAAATTTGTAGAACATTACTTTTATAGGGCCATCTTCGGAGAAAACACCTATAAAATGAGATCATTAGAACAATTTTTACTATCGTTGGATAGAAATAGAATGAAGGGATTAGATTTATTATATGTAACTGCCAAGATCATGTGTACAACTTAACTTTGTTGGGTATTTAATCATTACATCTATCCCAATTGGAGTTAATAACAGCACCAAAATAGTTAATAACATAAAATACTTTGGACATTGATCATGTGTTCTCAGTGGCGGAACCAGGAATACATTTTAGTGGGGGCACAACATATAACTAATAACATTTTACAGGCATATGTGTGTGTTTGCTTTCTCCGTTTTGTACTTAAACAGTTGATCAATATACTTATAGATTAACAACACTACACCATGTGTATATTTTTTTTGGACTTGACATTAATGAATTGGGCTAAGAAATTGGTGGATGTGACACCTTTTTTTGATTAATGGGCCACTCTATATTGGGCTTCAAAATGTAAAACTACTTGGCCCAATTTCATTGGGGGCCCATCCCCCCAATACCTTGTATGTAGGTCCGCCACTGTGTGTTCTCATTGTTCTCCAACCTATATGTTGGGTTTGCTCAGCAGGCTTAACTCCAAATTAGTATGATATTGTCCGCTTTGGACCAAGCCCACACATATTTATTTTTGGGTAACTCCCAAACGGTCTCATACTAATGACGTTATCTGGCTGCTTATAAAGTAGCTATCTACCCCTCCCACAAACGACGTGGGACAACTCCCAACAATCTCCCCCTTCACACATCGGGCTCGACACCTGCTGAATCTGCCTCCTTTCTGTGTGGCCTGACTCCCCCTTGACCCATACTGGAAATCCACCTGGCTATCTGGCTCCCCATAGGCTCATACTGGCACTACACCATAAAAGGCCTATGAACACATCTAGAGCCTATGTTGCCTTTGGATATGTTGCCTTTGCCATGCATGTTTTTTGCTAATACAACATTATCATTTTTATGTTGCCTTAGGTAGAAAAAATATGTTGGCATAGAATAAAAATGTTTGTGTGTTGCCGTAGGTCTGAAATTGTGTTGCCATGATTTTACAATGAACAAAATTTTATATTTTCTACTATGAATAAAATTTTTAACCTTTTTTCACATGGAAATTACTTTTTTAATAAAAATAATAAAATTATTTTTATAAAAATCTAGAATATTCCATAAGAGAGTGAATACTTCACTAAACATGTTAAAACTTTTTAAGATGTATAATTTTATTTTTATATTTATTAAATATTATTAAACAAAATTTTTAAAATATTTTTTTTCTAAATATATTTTAATATATGAATAAATAAAAAAATATTTTCGTATATAATGTTTTTTGAATATATTAACAAATTATGTAAAAGAAATCATTTATAAAAAAAAAGGAATTAAATATTTAATAAAAAAATAAATTAATTAAATAAAATGTTGAAAAAAAAAGGAGTAAATTTGGGGTAAAGTTTGGTGAGTGGCAAAAATACCGCCCAACCAAAATTTCAGACCGCGGCTAAAAAGAAGTTTCAGACACATTCTCTAGTCTCTCCACTCTATCCTCACTCTCTCCACGGTCTCTCTCTCCACTCTCTCCTCTCTCCGCTCACAGTCGATACACACTCACACACACTCGTACACACACATATTCTCTCTATCCTTTCTTTTTCTCCTCTCTCACATTCTCTGTTAGTCTAATTCTCTGTTACTCACACTCGTACACACACATGCAGCTCTCAATTGGTTCAATTGGTTTAGTTTAGGGATTTAATATTCACTAATTCCGGGCTTTATTTCTCTTTCTCAGGATTAATTTGGAGTTAGGGCTTGAAACGGGTCGGTCAATTTCGGGGCTTTGAAATTAGGGTTTCAGTGTGTTCGATTTGGGGCTTGAAATTAGGTTTCATTGTGTTCGATTTGGGGCTTTTACTTTAAGGTATTTACACTTTCTTTATAGATTGTGATATGTTTCTATTTTCTCGTTGTATGTTTTGTGAGTACTTGTTTATGTTTTGTTAGTACTTGTTTATGTTCATGCGCTTAAAGTCGAAGATAGCTGTTTTATCTCTTATAACTGCACTATATCTTCCTGTAAAGCATGATATATCCTGTTCTTGTTGTTGTAATGTTCTTGTTTTTGTCTAAGGCATATGCTGTTCTTGTTTGTATACCCTGTTCTTGTATTTGTATCTATGATATTATTTTTTATTCATTGTCTGGATTTTTGCTCAAAGTATGTGGTTCTTCCTTGTTAACTGAGATAGCAAATACAGTATGTGGTTCTTCCTGGATTTAAATTAAGTGTAAAATATTTTTCTTCTAGTTAATCGTTTAATGAGGGATTAGCATCTTCCCTTTACCTTTCATAAAGATATTATAATACTACAACTACATGTGCTTCAGAATTTTTAGTTTACGACACATGACTATACGTTCTACACTAAGCTAACTTTTAGTTCTGTACTAACCTTACGTTGGTTTGTCGTTCTTTTCTTGTCCAAACCGATAGCATTTTTTAGACCAGGGAGCTAGAGTGGGGTTTTTAGTCGAAACCCCTGCTATAAATATTCTATGTACAAGATCCAACAGATAAGATGATGTATAATGTTATCAAAAGGTTGCCTAGGGACTGGTGTGACATCGAGAGTGAATATGCGAATGAAGCTGGAAATGATTCGATATTACATGAAATTCATGGTGGTGCAGGACTGGAAAATGAACCTGGTGATGTTAATTGGTGTAGGGATGATCTCCCAGCAAGACAAGTCCCCGTTGAGCCTAGCAATGTTGAAAAAAATGCTTAATTTATGTTTATAGAATTTGAATAGGGGACTAGTTTTTGATGTATTGCTTCACAAGTTGCTTAATGTATTGATTAATTAATTGAACTTTGAAATTATTCCTTCTTGATTATCTCCTCTGCTTCTATATACTTTCAGGCTCTAGTTAGCTAATTGCTTAATTCATTTTGCTTTCTCATGTTTAATTTAAGTTAGTTTATTGTACTTAATCATGCTTAATTAGGTTACTACTTAATGCTAATTGCTAAATTTTGTTCATTTATAATTAGTTGATTTCTCCTTGCATTTATTTTATCTGTTGATTTCTTAATTTAGTTTTGTTTTCTAATGTAATTTTCTGCATATTGTACAGGATGGAAGATAAAATATTGCATCTCAGATTCCACCACAAAGGAGAATTTTAGGAAAGCCGATATGTTAGTGGAGAACAGATAGTGGTATCTGGCATTTCTTCTGATGTGTTTTCGTATACTGTCCTGATGGAGCATGTCAAAGAGGACCTGCAATATTCAGAAATTGGAGGAATTTATGTAAACAAAGGCATGGAGTCGGGGGGTTGGCAGATGGTCACCAATGATGCTGAGCTGAATGCATTAGTTGCTAGAGTTGACAGTGGTGACCACATCGATTTTTATGTCGACACGGTCGTCGATCATAAGGCAGAACCACTCAAGCAAATGCAGCCGCATGTAGTTATACGGCCAAGGCAGAATACATATGCAGGTAAATTCTAACTGTTTATGCATCCCACTTGTGAATGTATATGGTTTATGTCACTCTTGCCATCTAACTCGATAAGTTCCTGTTGTATTTTTCAGCTAAAAAGCAAGCCAAACGCAAGTATGTTACTGCTCATCACTTGCAACAACAAAGGAACAAGAAATCAGTTCAACATGATAAGACAGAGGTGATAAGTACTCGAAAATCGCCACGACTGAATAAACTGCAAGTAAATACTGATGCAACTGTGACTAAAAGCTCACCAAGTGCTAGGAGGAAATTGGTTTTGCAGGATCCACCTCATGTAGATGAACAAATGGGTGAAAATATTTCTTAGGTAATTAAAGTTTCATATTTATTTTGAGGTTTTAGGAAATTTTAGCTATTCCTTTGTTAGCTATTCCATGGATAACTGAGTTAAACTTGTTAAATCGTATAGTACTAATATCCCAATTTTTATAATACAACCTGTTATGTAATATCTTAAACAATTATCAAAATTTGTAATTTTTATATATACTGCCTTGCAGGACTGCTATCAACCCCCTCCACCCCTTCCACCACCTTTGACACCAGAAAACAAGAAGTTTGCTATGCGAGCAACAGATGAGGAATTAAAATTATGCGGTAAGAATATGAATAAGTATGAGAAACAGAGAGCGTTGAATGTAAAGAAAAAGAATGAAATGATGATAGCTCTCAAATTGCCTACTCTAGCAGCTGGAATGATGTGTAAAAACCCGAAAAAAAAGGGAAAAGAAAAAGTGCAAGGTGAAAGAAAAGGGGGCGACGATGATTATGTTCCAGGGGCTGGGGAGGAACAAAGTGGTAATAATGCTTTGGAAAATCCACTAAAGGTGTGTCGTAGCTAGAGATTTAACTTTGCACTTTGTAAAAACTAACAAGTAAAATAACAAGGTGTGGCACTGTGGTACCTAATCCAATTTTATTTCAGAGAACCAAACAAGTTGAGAAGACCAAGTCTCTTGCTGGACCAACAACTTGTTCCCGAGCTAATGTTGCACATGCTAAGGATGCAGCTGAGGAGGAAACGAGTAATCCAATTCATGAGGAACCTGGTATCATTGTGTTACCAGAACCAACTGCTGGACAAGGTTCAATGACCGCTTTTTTGGCTATGCGGAAACGCCAAAAGGAAAAAGCTACTAAGGCTACTGCAACTGAAAATGCACCTGCAACTACGACGGTTGGTGTAGAAACCGCCTTGCCTGATTATGAAGAGGAAGAAGATCCTGGATCTCAAGGTAATTTTCTTTCTTCATTTTTCCTTCATTATTACAGGAATATTGGTCACTGGTATGTCATTTATGTGTCCTGTTTTTCATAGGACTGAAATAAGAAAGTGTATTCTAATTTCTTATTTTTTGTACTTGATAATTGATGTTGTAGTTCCCAAGAGATTCAGAGGACCAACAAGAATGGACAGAATTCACACCAGGTCCATCGACAAGAGAGTTGTTATTGACATGAATGCTAAGTTCCAGCCTGTTTCAGAAGACGATAGAGTAGTAACTGAATTTGGCAACTTTCTCGGGACAATCTCAAAGCGTTGTGTGTCGCTTACTTATGCAGATTGGCGTCATGTTCCTAGCAACTTAAAGGACACTATGTGGAATTATGTAAAGGTAACATATTAACTTTAAATAAGTGCAAACTGTTCTTGCATCTGTAAAATTGTTTTGGTGATACAGTTGACTACATATGATTGATTTAATCTATTTTTGTGTTTGATTTATTTTAAGCAACGGTATATTATTCCTGAGGAATTGCGAGGCTGCGCGTTGAAGTCGATTCAAGAATCTTGGAGGGGGCGCAAGAGTCGCTTGAAGAGGGATCATTATAAGCCTTTCCCTAACGATGAGGCTAGGCTAGAAAATAGGCCTGATGAAGTCCCACTCGAGACTTTCAAGTCGCTTTTGGAGTATAGGGGAGATGAACATATTCAGGTAAATTGCTGGAGTAATTGTGCTTGTTCACATTAATTGAGATGAAAAAAAGTACCATTTATTTTTCATGTGTTTTTTAGAAAAGGGCCAAGACAAATGCTGAGAGCCGCAGTCAAGTCACAGACACACATACTGCTGGTCCTAAACTTTTTTCACAACTAAAGCACAAAATGGTAAATCATTTTTTGGTTGTCTACTTGTCTACTGGTCCTAAATAATATTGTTAGTGTTCTGTCTTTTATTCTTTATATATAAAGCAGGTAATTAAAGATGAAATTAATTAGAAGTATTTCGTTCAGCTAAAGTATCTAACCTGATGCCTGTTAATTAATCAACTTTATAAAATTTTGAAATAATCTTGTTCGAGTTCGCTATAAGATTAAAACTTTAATCTGTTCATTTCTTTAATCTTTTGTTCATTTTTGTAGAAGAAGGGGAAGCCAGATCAGGGTGAACCGTCAAGTGGAAGGATTTTTATTAAAACTCGTAAGCGAACAGAGGGACGCACCTATAAGACTGATCCTGCAGTAATGAATTACAGAATTGTAAGCATTCAGTTTCTTTTATGTGTTAAATCATTTTATTTTCATTGTTGATGAATTGTTGATAAATCACTGTTATGTCTTAATTTCGTAGGAAAAGATTCAGGATCGTCTCGACACATAAGGATAGGGTGTTGATGATTTGCTGATTACCAATGGAAAAGCACACTGTCCGACATGGCTCCTAGGGAGATCTGTGAATCCATCAAAAATTCCTGCTCAAGCTCCAAAAGAGACCTACGTACAGGACCTGACATGCAAGATAAGGGAAACTTTGGTTGAAGAAATCGAGGCGAAAGTGAACAAGAAACTGCAAGCAGAAATGAATGCACAGCTGAACAAAAAGGTACAGGAAAACATGTCATGAGTGCTTAAAAAATTAGGCGAGGCGAACCCAGACATCGTAGTTGATCTTGGGGAGCTTTGTGCGAGTGTCTCGAGTGGCCATGAAGATGGTACTCCAGTGATTGGTGGCACCAGCTTTTAATTTGCTGTTTATGTCTATGTGACTGTTTGGGGAGCCCTGTTTATGTTTTAGACTGTCTTTTGTTATGTTAGTTCTATTACGTACTTAGTAAGATTATGTACTTATGGTGCACCAAATCTTATGTCTTTTGCTCAAGGCACCAATTAACTCTTATGCATTTGCTTTGAATTTGGATTGTAGTTTATGTACTTATGGCACCAGATGTTATGTAATGAATCTGGTATGTACTATGGCACCAGCTATTATGTATTGAATCTGGTATGGATAATTATGGTTGTGGTATTTGGTTATCTAGGGATGCATATTTTCTTATTTATGATGTTTTGTTGGAAATAGAAAAGTGTTGCCATTGATGCTATAAGTGTTGGCAAAAATGAAAATTAATGTGAAGAAATGTTGCTAGAAAATGTTGCCATAGGCTAAAATTTGTGTTGCCATTAAAGCGGGCCCCACAGTGGGTCCCAAAAGTGAGCCCCACAGTGGGCCCCAAAAGTGGTCCCCACTGTGGGTCCCAAAAGTGGTCCCCACTGTGGGTCCCAAAAGTGGGGTCCACTGGTGGGACCCACTATTTTTTAAAAAAATATTACACAAAGGCAACATAATATTATGTTACTAAAGACTACTAGTAATGTTGCTAAAAGAAGTCTATGCCAACATTAAAACTGATGTTGCCATAGAGAATAAGAATGTTGCCATTGACCCCCAAAGGCAACGGCAAAAATGGCAACATCAGCAAAATGTTGCCTTAGGGGTTTTTTGGCCCTACAGCAACATATTTCGGTCCTACGCCAACACTTTTTTGGTGTTGCCGTAGGCCTTTTATCAATAACTAGAATGTATAGTGTGATATTTTTGGATATATATTAATGATTGAAAAATAATAATATGACTAGTATTTTTAGGTGAATTTATAAATATAATATGTTTTAAATTAAAAGTTAACGTATATGTGTTTAAATAAGAAAGACATATAAATGATCGGAATATATAGTAAAATTTGTGTTTTTAGGTATTTATAAAAGAAAATACATTTTAATTAAAAGGTAACAAGTTTTAAATAGAATAGGCAATCGACTAGTTACTATTAATTATATTAATTTATATTTATTAATTAAAAAGGATCGAAAATCGAAAACCAAAAACCAAAATTTTTATTGTTTCAATTTTAATATAACAATATAGATTTCTTTTTATTTTTTTCATATTTTTATAAATTGTTATTTCTATGGATTATACATATAAAAACTTTGTAATTTTGTTTTGAGTACATAATTCAATACGGAGTACTGAATTCGTGATACATAGGGGAGAAAACAAATGGAATATGTGCGGACAATAATGTGATTAGATTTAGCTCGAATGTATAATTACTTGTTCGGTTCGTATTTGATCCGGATTCGAATTAATATGTTAATATTTTGCTTAAATTCGACTTGAATTCGATTACAATTGTTCGTATATGATTCAATTCGACTCGATTGAGTATCAAACTACTCGTTTTTATATATTTGAATTCAAATTCGTTCAAAATAATCTTACAAAATTAAGAATATTTGATCAAATATTTTAATTAAAACTAAAATATGCAAATTTGTAGAACATTACTTTTATAGGGTCATCTTCCGGAGAAAACTCCTATAAAATGAGATCATTAGAACAATTTTTACTATCGTTGGATAGAAATAGAATGAAGGGATTAGATTTATTATATGTAACCGCCAAGATCATGTGTACAACTTAACTTTGTTGGGTATTTAACCATTACATCTATCCCAATTGGAGTTAATAACAGCACCAAAATAGTTAATAACATAAAATACTTTGGACATTGATCATGTGTTCTCATTGTTCTCCAACCTATATGTTGGGTTTGCTCAGCAGGCTTAACTCCAAATTAGTATGATATTGTCCGCTTTGGACCGAGCCCACACATATTTATTTTTGGGTAACTCCCAAACGGTCTCATATTAATGACGTTATCTGGCTGCTTATAAAGTAGCTATCTACCCCTACCACAAACGATGTGGGACAACTCCCAACAATCTCCCCCTTCACACATCGGGCTCGACACCTGCTGAATCTGCCTCCTTTCTGTATGGCCTGACTCCCCCTTGACCCATACTGGAAATCCACCTGGATATCTGGCTCCCCATAGGCTCATACTGGAAAGTCCACCTGCTCCCCGTTAAGCCCAATCTGGGATAGCCCATCTGCCTCTTCCTGGATCCATTCTGGAGCCCATTTATATCGTTATGTACCATTATAACCATAGCTCTCATACCACTTGTTAGAGGACCTACACAATCCGAGATTCATAATCAACCAATGCAAAACACATACAAAACCAATCGATTAGTTGACAAGATCCACCAAAACGCGATCACACGTTATTCAAGTATTAGTTCTACTTTTATCAACAATAAGTAAAAGCAAAACAATAACACAGACAATATTTGACGTAGAAACACCCACGTCCCAACTCGTATTATTAATTCAAATAATTATCAACAATACATCAAAACAATAACACCTTAACGGTGTCCCAAACCCGATCCAACAATGCTCAAGCATTTCCCAAACAATACCTAAGACTACATCTCTTCAAAAAGCATTCACATATCAAACATAATATGACCATGTATATATAGCCGCCAAGACTTACCATACTTGTTCAACAAATCTTACCATACTTGTTAGTTGTTATACAAGTCTTCCCATTCTTGGTATCTAATTACCCAACTTAGTGATCAAGACATTCATTTATAATAATTGTCTATATATACAATTATTATCTTACCCATATATATGTTAAACCACCCAAACCCATAACATCATATTGGGTTGAAACCCACCAATCCTCCCCTTCAACCCAATACCCATATTGGATTGAACAGTAACATCAAACCATTGACGTTCATTCGCCAATGCCTCCGCTCGAACAAGAATCTCGTCCTCTTGCTCTTCGTATCTTTGAGTGTCGCTAAAACTCGTATAGTGACCCTCCAAACCACCGTTCTTTATCAAAACGGTATATCCATCTACAAAATCACGTGCATCAACCACCACGAGTGCTCTTTTACATGTTGAGTCACCCGATCCTTGCTTTCACAATCCTTCGGTCTCCTGAAGAAAATCACTAGTATCATCCAAATAGTTCACCTGGTTGATCAAGCCATTGAAACAATTGCGATGACCTCTTCCATCTTCTTCCATCTCGAGTACGAACACATCTTTCTTGAGAAACTCACTCCTCAAGAACATCAAGATTGATCCACGGTGCAAGGGCCAACTGTATAATCTATACTACACGTAACTTTGTCTCTACCCGCTTTAGCAGCATCCTTGTCAACAAAACTTTCATTGTACTCTGCCATAACAATTGAACCTTGAACTTTCCCTCAACCTCATCCATCTCGAACCTGAACCTTGGCTCTTGATACCAGTTGTTGAGTATACACCAATGAAGGAAAAACCCGAAGCGAATAAACAAGAACAAGAAAATAAACGATAATCAAATAAGACAAAGATTTACGTGGTTCAGAAATTCTTACTCCATAACCCATATCTCTCACAATTATATTGTGTTGTGTTGGTGTTTTATAATTACATGAGACTATTTATAAGAGAAGAAACTGGGCCTAAACAAATCAGAGTCTAATTCTGAAATTCCTAAATCTAATTAGAAAATCTGATAAACTTTACAAACCCAACACTATACATGTTCTCCGGGGAATTGTTGCCTAGTTTTATATATTTCTATATATAATATATAATACATACATAACTTACGAATTCTGATCAAATATGTATAATAAACATATTATCAAGTATTCTAAAATTATTCGAATTATTCTGTATAAAAATAAACAAATACAAAAATGGTAAAATTCAACTCAATATTCCTTCGAATTATAAAATAAGATTCGAATTTACTCGTTATTGTATGAATATAAATAATATTCATTTCAGCCCTAGTGATACATGACCTATTACTTGTTTATGTTATCATATATTTAAAATAATAAAGATACGTAACAGGTTTAAAATGCTAGCTTCCAAATTTTTAAAATTTAAAGAAATAAATGATGAGTAGGTAAATTATTTTCATTTCAATTTTAGAATGAAAATTTTAGAATAAAAATATGTTAAATTTTATTCATCTTTTTTTCCTTTAGTTTTTATTAAAACTTTGAGAATATGAATATGAATAAAAATATAATATTTTTTTATTCTTCACTACTTTCCATTTTTAAAAATTCAAAATATTTGTTTTACCAATTTTCATTTTTTAAAATTCGAGAGTAAGGTGTGACCGTGTGAATGATTCAAGTATAAACAAATATTCCCTCCGTTCCTCTCATTTCTTTACGGTTATTATTTTGGGTTGTCTCTCTCATTTCTTTACGTTACCAAAAATAGTAAATTTTTCCTACTATTACACCCATTACTTTCCCTTACAATCTCATACTCCCTCCGTTCCACTGAATAATATACATTGAGTTTGGACACGGAGACCAAGAAAATGTATAAATAATGAGTAAAGTTGGATGAAAAATGGATAAAATGGTGGGATCTATCAATTTTTAATAATAAATTTGAGATAGTGGAAAGAAAGTAGTGGGTGTAATAGTGTTTTATATTATAGATTTGAGATAATAGAGGAAAGTTAGTGGGTGTAATAATGTTTTTTTATTATTAAAATTTTACTATTTTTGGAATGTATAAAAATGATGGGACACCCCAAAATAGTAAATGTATAGAAATGAATGGGACAGATGGAGTATTTAATAATAAAAAATACTATTACACTCATTATTTTCCTCCATTTTCTCTAATTTATTATTAAATATTGATAGGTCTCACTATTTTATTCACTTTTCATTTAACTTTACTCATTTTTTATATCTTATCTTGATTTCCCTGTGCCACTCCAATATAAACAATTGAGGTGTACAGAGGGAGTGGAAGGTATACGTGAGAAACGGCAAGAATACGTTAAAGCAATAAACACCCATGGTCCACCACAACTGTCTAAATCAAAAACAGTGGTAAATAACACGTGCTTCAACTATTGGAATACGACTCTCTACGTTCCTCTAGAATTTGCACATTTATTATTTCTCCCACCGAATAACAGTAATAGCACCCAGCCAATCAGCCACTGCCACACAGCATATCTCCTCCCACTTAAGAATTCGTGTGTTCTCTTGATATTCATGTTCGTTATCAATTCTTTTTGAAAATTAGATTAATTTCTGATTATCCCTAATTTTTTAATCAATTCGATTTTTGGAAAACAACTGATCATAAGTTAATAAAAATTAGGTTACGAAATTGTATTTAATGCTAGGGTTCGGGAGCTTCGTGCTTTAATAGCTGTTTCCGTGTTCGAGACTAATTGGTCCTCACAGAGTGCCTACGTATCTCGTATTGAGAATCAAGCCAAGACGTAGTTCTGAGAATGAGGGGTCAGGCCCTTATATAGGCTGAGAAACCTTAGAATTATGGTAGGAGTCAGAGACTTGGTGGACAAGTCACCGCCTTGAAGAAGGTTCTAGTCTCCTTCCATATAGGAATCAGTTTCCATATTGAAATTGATATCTTGGAGGCTAAGTCAGGCAGTAGTAACATCCTTGTTTTACTCTTATTTGCTGAGCTGTTTATTACCTTCAATATTAATTACGAAATTAATATGAAAAATAGTGTTTGGGCCCATCCGGTGGGCCCCACGTTTTGACCATACTGAACCTAATTAATGGCACATTAAATGTGTCTTTAGGGCTTACTTTTACCCCATATCATTTGCCCCCAAACTTCCAGGAAAACTGATCAGGTTTTCCTTGAAGTTATAACATCCTTATTCGAGACTCGGGTAAGGGTTTATTGCTCATACGCAAGTCTTCTCAACAATACCGCCTTAATGTAAAGCGTGGAGCGACCGACGAGTTTACGACGATGTTTGAACGACACCAATCGGTGTTAAACGGCACTAAACAGCGCTAAACAGCCTTAAACAACGTTTAAACAGTGTTAAACGATGTTAAATGGCTTATATCGGCACTAACGGCGTTAATCGATGCTAAACAGTGCTAACGGGCACTAAACTATGTTTAAAAGACACTAATCGGTGCTAATCGACACTAATTGGTGCTTAAGTGATCGACCAAAAGGAGACCCGGGACAGTTGCAGCCACCCCCTGGTCAGTTGGTCGGCTGCCCGGAGGTCCTGGTCGCCTGCCAGGTGCTCCTGGTCGGCTGCAAGGTGCTCCTGGTCGGCTGATAGGTGCACCTGGTTGGCTGAGAGGTGCTCCTGGTCGGCCTTACCCCTTCCCAGGCAGCTGGTCTGCTGCCAGGTGCTCCTGGTCAGCTAATTGGCTGATAGGGGCTCCGTGTTGACTCAAACGGCAATAATCGACGCTTAAACGACGTTTAATCTATGTTAAACGACGTTAAATGGCATAAGACGGCACTACTCGGTGCTAATCGACGCTAAACGGCGCTAAGTTTTAGGAATGTTCGAAGGTCGACGTTCGTTCTGGAAAGTAAAAAAAATCTTCACCAGAACCATCAACCGGGCCAACCTACTGACGGGAGGTGCCAGGAGGTTGGCCAGACCCCTTCCCAGGCAGCTGGTCGGCTGCAAGGAGGTCCTGGTCGCCTGCCAGGTGCTCCTGGTCGGCTGAGGCTGCAAAGAGGTCGGCATGTCCCCTTCCCGGGCAGCTGGTCGGCTGCCAGGAGGCCCTGGTCGCCTGCCAGGTGCTCCTTGTCGTGCCTCTCGGAGCTTTTTCGCAATGTCTGAATTCTCATTCTTGAATCATGGCCTTGATTTTTGGCTGTTGAACACCACCTTTCGAAGCATAATTACTCTCTTTATTAGCGAAGCTAATCTCTTGCCATCTGTCTTCCTTAAACGTGATTAACTCTTAATGCTCAGTTAAACGTTCAAGCGTAGCCTGGCGCAACATACTCGCCTAAATGCTTCTTTTCTTCGAAATTGTATAAATTTGTTACGATTCTTTCCATATATATCGGATGAATTTCATCTTTTTTCGCTCATAAATGATAGATGACCTGTAAACACAAATCGGGCTGTCTTTCGACCTGTTGCAGTTCATGACTTTCCTATAAAAGAGATGGAGTAGTCTTCATTTCATTTAACCCCTTCACTTCTAAAATTCTCTCTAAAAGCTTTTCCAGCTCTAAGGCTTCCAAGTTCTAGTTTCAAGTTCCAAGTTCGAGTTCAAGATGTCAGACGGCAACTGCGCACCTGCCTCATCATTCTCTATGTCCGAGGCGATGTCCAAGAGGACCATGGCAAGAACTCTTCGAGGTAAAACTAGATTGTAACCTCCCTCATATATTGATCGTCAATTTCATTCTTTATGAGACTTGTTGAGTACTATGAGGGATGCATTCCCTAACAATTCTGAATTAGACTCGTACCATAGTCCGTGTAAGTTAAACGAGCATGATGTAGAGGAAATTAGAAAGACATATGGCTTCCCGGACTCGGTCAAGGTCCGCCTTCCTGGATTAGGTGACAGAACCTGTAATTTGCATCCTGAGAAGCTATGTGTTTTCAAAGGTGCCCTTGAAGCAGGTTTGAGATTTCCAGTTGATCCATTCATTACCAGGCTTCTAGCGGAGATCCAGGTTCATCCCTGCCAGCTATATCCTAATGCATGGCGTGCTATTCTTATTTTCATGATAAGGTGCCGGGATCTAAATATCTATCTGACCACCACAATGTTCTGAAGCATATTCGCAATAAAGAATTCTCCTGACTCTAAAAAAGGATGGATCAGTATCCAACACAGAACCAATGTTCCTCATATCGTGAATGCCTTCTCCTTCCCAGATTCCCATCATTCTTGGGAAAATGAGTTCGTGATTCCGAAATGGAGTGGTGGCAACTGGGGCCATTTCTTTGTGTCGAAGTTCGGAGAATTGAAAGACAGTCTGCACTTCGTGTGTGATCTCAGCCCAGAAGAGCTACTTGACCGAGATAGATTAATTGCGGATGATGGTCAAACTCATTATAAAGTTTTCTTGAATGAGAAGAGACTTGTGGAAGCTGTCCTTAGCTTACTTTCTATTGAGGGTAATTTTTATTGCACATTATGAACTCTGTTTGTTCTTATCCCAATATCTTTTCTGTTGCAATTTCAGCTGCTGAAGAAATAGACAGCCGTCCCGAAAACCAGCCGAAGGTTACTAGAAGGATGATCAAGAGAGCCGAGGCGGCTGCTGCTACACCCCCTGGCCAGAAAATTCCACAGTTCCTGTCGGGATGTTCTTCGAAAAGATCCCAGAATGCTGACGGGAAAATAAAATCCCCTTTCATCCCTGGTTGGGGTATTTGCGAACAAGACTCTGTCTTAGGAAGCCCGGAATCAACCTTGGATTGGTCTAAGTTTAGCATCACTCCCCCCGATCTTTTGACAGTGACTGCCGGGGATAAAATCGATGAGGCGGAGACTCTAGGAGCCCAAGCCCTTATGGTCATGTTGCTTCAGGCTCGGGAGTCAACACAGTGGCCCAAGCATCGGGTTCTGGCTCTAGTGGAAGCCATCGTCATCTTAGCACTGGCTCAAGAGGGGGCACCCAAGCTACTAGCCAAGACTCAAGCTCTTCGGGCTCTCGTGGAAAGAATCCCCCGCCTGCCAGGAAAGTTGGAGCAGTTCGACAACCAATCCCTGGCAAGTGGACGATTCAGAATGAAGGTAGTCCCAGCTCATCTTCCGGAGAGGAAGAAACTGAAGTTGTGGAGACTACAGCACAGCCAATGGTGGTGGCTGAATCAGGTAGTGGTTCCGAGGAGGAAGATTCAGATGAGGAGGAGTCTGACGAGGAGAGTGGTGAGGAAGAATCCTCGGAGGAGTAGGTTGGGTTCAGCCCATGGCCTTGCATGACCCTGTTAGCCGCATGTGGCTTTACTTTCTTAGCTTTCAATCAATGTCCTTCGGGACTTAACTTTTATCTTATTGTGTTGTAACCTAACTTAAACCGTGGCCCTTCGGGGCGTTTTATTTATGCATTTGTTTCCTTTATTCATATGTTCATTCATTTTCAGTACTTGGTCTTTCTAGACTTACACTCAACAGGTGCTCGGTACATAAATAAAACATAGAATCAAATAATGAAAAATAAACTTGCATTAATAATTCGAAATGGGTTCCAACCCTTACATAGTTTACCATTATCCTACTCGGGGCACTAGGCCCTGGGATGGTTTCATCGAACCTTATTTCTACTTCTCCTAATAAATAGATAAAAATCTAAGTTCTTACAAGGACAGCTCAAACATAATAAATCTTCAGGTTCAAAGCATGCCAAGTACGTGGCACTTCGTTCCCATCCAATGTCTCCAACTTGTAGGATCCTCTTCCTAGTGTCTTCTTGACTCGATACGGCCCTTCCCAGTTAGGGGCTAGATTTCCCTTTTGACCAACTCCATAAGCCTCTATCTTCCTTAAAACCAGGTCGCCTTGTCGAAAGAACCTCTCCTTAACCCTTCGGTTGTAGTGGAAGGATGCTCTCTTCTGATGCTCTGCATTCCGGGCATTTGCTTCATCCCTAACCTCATCAATTAGGTATAGGGCAAGCCTCATGCCTTCTTCATTAGTCTCTTGTTCGTATGCCTCAACTCGAGGTGATGCATGCATAATTTCTAAGGGCACAACTGCCTCGGCTCCGTAAGCCAGCAAACATGGGGTTGCTCCAGTTGTAACCTTACAGGTGGTGCGATATGCCCAGAGTATAGGCAGTAACTCATCCACCCAAGTGTTCCTTGAGCGTTCAACCCTTTTTTTCAGTCCATCCAGGATAATTCGATTGGCAACCTCTGCTTGTCCATTTGCTTGCGGATGTGCTACTAAAGTGAAACGAAGCTCAATAGCATTTTCCTCGCAGTACTTCTTAAACTCTTGATTGTTGAACTGCGTTCCATTATCCGTCACAAGAATTCGTGGGATTCCATATCTGCAAATGATGTTCTCCCAAAAGAACTGGGCAACTTGCTTGGTGGTTATCTTGGCTAGAGGTTTAGCCTCAATCCACTTAGTGAAGTAATCGATGGCCACTATCAGAAACTTTCTTTGTGCAGATGCTACGGGAAAGGGACCAAGTATATCCATTCCCCACATTGCAAACAGAATAGGGGAGTTAATCGAGGTTAACATCTCAGGCGGCTGCCTTACAATCGGAGCGTGCTTCTTACATCTATCGCACCGCTTGACATAATTCTGTGCATCGGCTAACATCTCTGGCCAATAGAATCCTAGTCGAGTGATCTTGTGAGCTAGGGCTCTGCCCCCCAAGTGTTGCCCACAGATCCCTTCATGAACTTCCTCTAATGCTTCTTTTGCCTCTTGGGGTCTCAAACACCTCAAATATGGGATGACAAACGATCTCTTGTAAAGGATGCCTTCGATTAAGGCATATCTCAATGCTCTTACTGAAAGCTTTCGTGCCTCCAAGGCATTATCAGGGAGCCATCCGGTTTCTAGGTGAGCCTTGATAGGATCTATCCAGCAGCCTCCTATATCAATTGGTGCCACCAATTTAGAGTTGATGGTTGGGGCCTTCAAGACCTGGAAGTAGACACTCCCTGCATAATTCTCGATCTCAGAAGAAGCAAACTTAGACAGGGCATCAGCCTTAACGTTCTCTTCTCTAGGAATGTGCTCCACGTAGCACTCATCAAACTGAGTCATAACAGCTTTCACAATTCTCAAATACTTCACCATAGTTTCATCCTTGGCTTCAAATTCACCATTCACTTGCGATACCACTAGTCTTGAATCCCCACAAACTTTGAGATTCTTGACCCTCATGATTCTGGCCAAGCCCAACCCGGCTATCAAGGCTTCGTACTCAGCTTCGTTGTTGGTTGTTGGAAAGTCCAACTTCAAAGCATACTCAACTGTGAACCCATTGGGGCTTTGCAAGACTAAACCCGCACCATTAGATTTTGTTTTTGATGCTCCATCAAAATAGAGCACCCAATATTCCCTCTGATCAGGTACAAGCTCTTCATCTTTATCCTCCCTTCCAGGGGTGGTCACTATCTCCTGCCCCCCGACTTCTTGGTTGCCAATGGTACATTCAACCATGAAGTCAGCCAATGCCTGAGCCTTGATGGCTGTTCGAGGCTTATACGCGATGTCAAATTATCCAAGTTCGATTGCCCATTTAATCAATCTTCCACTGGCCTTCGGGCTATGCAATATGTTCCACAATTGCTGGTCTGTCAGGACTTCAATCTTTTGTACCCGGAAGTACGGTCGTAGCTTCCTCGAGGTTGTTATCAATGCCAAAGCAAACTTCTCAATGTGAGAGTAATTCAACTCTGCCCCATGCAACATCTTGCTCACATAATATACAGGTTTCTGAATGTTGTTCTCTTTGCGAATGACCACGAAGTAAGCTAATGCCTGAGCCTTGATGGCTGTTCGAGCCTTATACGCGATGTCAAATTCTCCAAGTTCGATTGCCCATTTAATCAATCTTCCACTGGTCTTCGGGCTATGCAATATGTTCCTCAATTGCTGGTCTGTCAGGACTTCAATCTTGTGTGCCTGGAAGTACGGTCGTAGCTTCCTCGAGGCTGTTATCAATGCCAAAGCAAACTTCTCAATTGGAGAGTAATTCAACTCTGCCCCATGCAACACCTTGCTCACATAATAGACAGGTTTCTGAATGTTGTTCTCTTTGCGAATGAGGACGGCACTCAGTGCTTGTTCGAATACCGCCAAATATAAGTAAAGAGTCTCCCCAGGGCTAGGCTTGGCCAACAACGGGGCTTCTGCCATGTATTTCTTCAATTATTCAAAGGCCTCTTGGCTTTCAGGTGTCCACTCAAAATTTTTCACCTTCTTCAATGCTTGAAAGAAAGGCAAGCATTTATCACCAGACTTGGAGATGAATCTTCCTAAAGCTGCTACTCGGCCCGTCAACTTCTGCACATCTCTTATAGAGCGCGGTGGTTCCATATCTAAAACTGCTTTGATCTTGTCAGGGTTGGCCTCTATGCCTCTCTTTGAAACATCAAACCCAAAAATTTTCCAAATCCAACACCAAAAGCACACTTGGTTGGATTCAACATCATCTTGTGGTGCCTCAGCACTTCGAATGCCTCTCTGAGGTGCTTAACGTGGTTTTCCTTGAATAGGCTCTTAACTAACATGTCATCAACATAGACCTCCATGGTTTTTCCAATCAGATGAGCGAATATCTTATTCACTAGTCGTTGATAAGTAGCGCCTGCATTCTTTAGACCAAAAGCCATAACAAGATAGCAGAAAACACTAAAGTCAGTTATGAAAGATACCTTTGGGATGTCATCCTTGTGCATCTTAATCTGATTGTAGCCGCTGAACCCGTCCATGAAGCTCAACATCTCATGTCCAGCTGTGGCATCTATCAACATGTCTATCCTTGGCAGGGGAAAACAATCCTTCGGGCATGCATCATTCAAATCAGTGAAGTCTATACACATCCTCCACTTCCCATTTGCCTTCTTGACCATCACAGGGTTAGCCAACCATTCGGGAAACTGAATCTCTTCAATAAACCCAGCCTCTAAGAGCTTGTCAACCTCTTTCTTAATGGCCTCTTGCCTTTCAGGAGCAAAATTCCTTTTCTTCTGTTTTATTGTCTTCCGTTCAGGATCAACATTCAACTTGTGAGTTATGAGTTGGGGATCAATCCCTGGCATATCAGCTGCTGTCCAAGCAAACACATCACTATTCTCTTGTAAGAATGTTGTCAACTTGCCCTTCAGGGGTTCCTTCAAAGAAGCTCCTATATAAGTTACTTTCTCAGGGTCGCCTAGCTCTAGAGGAATGGGGACTAAGTCCTCTGCTGGCGTCCCTCGTTGTTCATCATCACCACGGACATCCATGTCTTCAATTGGGAGTACCTGCCCCCCAATTCCATCAGCTTTCAATGCGGACACATAACAACTTCTTGCAATCTTCTGATCACCCTTTTGTTCTCCAACACCATTCTTGGTCGGAAACTTAATCTTCATGTGATATGTAGAGGCAACAGCCTTGAATGCATGAAGTCCAGTCCTTCCAAGGATTGCGTTATAAGTCGAGGATGCTTTGATCACCAAAAAATTCAGCATCTGAGTATCCTCCTTAGGTTCCTATCCAATAGTCATGGGCAACTGAATAGTCCCTTCAACTTTGGACTCAACTCCATTAAATCCGTAGATAGGCATGTTGGTCGGGGTCAACTGAGAGTCGGTGTACCCCATCTTTACAAACGCGTCATGAAATAGGATATCAACCGAAGCTCCATTGTCTATCAGGACTCGCTTTACTTCCGAATTTCCAATTACAGGGGTTATGACCAACGGGTCGTCGTGGGGGAACTTCACCCCTTCGAGGTTTGAATCATCGAAACCAATCACTATTTCAGTCCTGGCACGCTTCGGAGATACTCCTACGATGTGCATCACCTCTCTGGCGTATGCCTTTCGAGAGTTTTGTGTGGTATAGGCTGCTGTCGGGCCTCCCCAAATCATATTGATAACTGGCCCTCGGGGCTGTGGGTTACGATCACGATCATTGTCCCTTCTATCATTGTCTCTCCTATCATAATCCCTTCTTTGGGTTCCACGATCATCACCCTTCGTAAACTTGCTTAGCTTCCCTTTTCGGATCAAGAACTCAATCTCATCCTTCAATTGCCTACAATCATCTGTATCATGTCCCACATCACGGTGGTACCTACAGTAGTGCTCCTTGTTTCTCTTTGCGGGATCACCCCTAAGTGGCTTCGGCCATCGAAAGTCCTTATCCTTCTCAATATCTAATAAGATTTGACTCCTAGGAGCATTCAATCTTGCGTAGTCAGGGAATCTCAGTCCCAAACCTTTCTTTGGTGGTGACTCAGAGTCCTTGCTAGTCCGGGGATACTTTTCCCTAGCGTCGTACTCTTGCTCTTGCTCTTGCTTTCGCTTCTTTGAGTCGTTAGAACCCTTGCCATTGCCTCCTGCGGCTTCCTTCTTCATGCCGTCCTCAGCTTTGATATACTTGTCGGCCCTTCGTTGGAGCTCGGCCATGTTTTCAGGAGGATGTTTTGCCAAAGACCTTTTAAAGAAGAGATCAGTGGTTCCGTGTTCCAGGGCTACCATGGCTACCTTATTCTCCAGATCAGTGATATTTCACGTCTCCTTAGTGAATCGTTTGAAATAATCCCTCAAATTTTCGTTATTTCCTTGTACCACATACATGAGAGATGCGGAGCTTTTCTCGTGAACTCTTTCGCTGATGAACTGGCTAACAAAAGTAGCACTCAACTCCTTAAAGGAGCCAATTGAATTCGCGGGCAACCGGCCATACCATCTTTGAGCCATGCCTGACAGAGTTTGAGGGAATGCCCTACACTTTAAAGCATCACTTGCAGGCTGCAACAGCAGTGCGTTTGAGAACGTCCTGACATGGTTTTTGGGATCACCCGTTCCATCATAAGCCTTGACTGTCGGCATCTTGAACTTCTTTGAAATACGTGCATTCATCACCTCCTCAGTAAACGGGGGTGTGGGATCATCAGGATCTCCTAGTGGCATCAGATCTTTGGGGTTACCCTTGGGGGTTTCCACCCTTGTTGTTCTTCCAGTTGGGGCATCAGCCCTTTTCTGTCTCCTTGAAGACCTCTCCAAGTCGATAATGGGAATCCTCTCTGTGGTTGGAGGAGGCTGAGTTTGATTCAATCTAGCTTGTTCTCTCGCCATATCGTCCTTCAACTTTAAGATCTCAGCCTCATAAGCCTTGATCCTCTCAGCAGTTGTCAAGGGGGGTCTATCATGGATACTTCGTGTCCTCCTTAGAGGTTTTTTGTTAGCACGTCGTCTCCTCGGGGCTTCATCTCGATCATCATCCTCAGATGATGATGAATCATCAGTATAGGGACCAGAGTAGTCATCATACTCTCGATCTCGGATCTGTAAGGCATGACCGCTTGGTCCAGGTTCCCTTTGTCGAGGGGGATAATTAGGCAGCCCATACATCGGGTTGGTATTCAAGGGGAGATCCGTAGTGTGGATCTGTATCCCCGGGGTAGCGTACGATTAACGTTACCAAGAGGAGAAACCACCATCTGAAGAGGGTTAGCTTCTTGGCTTCGATGGACGACCATGGGTAGAGTTCCCTCAACATGGGGAGTCGTCCCTGGGGGTTGAGAGACTAGAGGTTGAATGATCGCCCCTGTTGATGGCGGTAATTGTCCTTCTTCAGTAGTGATAAGCGGATCAGAAGTGGCAGGTGGAGCAGAGCTAAGGGGTATGGCCTCAGTCGAGGTTGATGTTGTTCTTCGTATTTGAACCATGTTTGATGTTGTCTTCCCACAGACGGCGCCAAATGTTGTGGAATAAAAACTAGGTTACGAAATTGTATTTAATGCTAGGGTTCGGGAGCTTCGTGCTTTAATGGCTGTTTCCGTGTTCGAGACTAATTGGTCCTCACAGAGTGCCTACGTATCTCGTATTGAGAATCAAGCCAAGACGTAGTTCTGAGAATGAGGGGTCGGGCCCTTATATAGGCTGAGAAACCTTAGAATTATGGTAGGAGTCAAAGACTTGGTGGACAAGTCACCGCCTTGAAGAAGGTTCTAGTCTCCTTCCATATAGGAATCAGTTTCCATATTGAAATTGATATCTTGGAGGCTAAGTCAGGCAGTAGTAACATCCTTGTTTGACTCTTATTTACTGAGCTGTTTATTACCTTCAATATTAATTACGAAATTAATATGAAAAATTGGGTTTGGGCCCATCCGGTGGACCCACGTTTTGACCATACTGGACCTAATTAATGCCACATTAAATGTGTCTTTAGGGCTTACTTTTAGCCCATATCATAAGTTATTTTCGAATGCTATATTTAATTATAAATAAGATTAATATATTATTATCCCACATAATCCCACCGATAAATCTATAAACAAAATTTTGACCTATTAATTTTGAGTTCCAATTTTAACTTTTTACAATCATGATTTAAACTTGCAAGTTTGTTTTTCATTTTTTAATGGATGTTGATCAAAGCTTGTATTGCTACTAAGATGATAATATTTGCCAGTTTATCCAGATTTAGATTGTAACACCCCCTTCCTAAAATGGAAAGAGATATTACCTAATCCATAAACCTGCAAACAGAGCACTAAAATAATCTCTAAATAACGATTAAACAATCTAATAATCTCCAAAATTAAAATAAACCTCCAAATTACAGTTCAAACCAATAAATACGAAAACCACAAATCTGTAAATAAATAATCCAGTCTAAATAATTCTAGAAGTCCATAAATCCTAGGCAACGAAATAATGGGTAGCACTCCATCACACAGTCCCAGATCCCCCTAAGCACCTGCCAGAAAAAGAATACGGCATGAGCCAAACGCCCAGTACGGATTTGGAATACAATATATAAAACAGAAAAACAGATATGAATATTTGACAGTTATAATAAAACATTTATTTTTAAAAATATGCATGGCTGAAGCAACGAGTGGCTTGGATATTTCATACCGAGATCAGAACAGAACAGATACAGATACACACATCATAGGGTACCTAATGTGTGCAACAAATTGGATAACATGTACGGCATATACACGTCACCGCCAAATCAAATCACAAATCAAATCAAATCTGGGTGCACCCACGTATCCTGAAACAAATATCAAATTGCGCAAAAGCTCGCCACCTGAGCTATCAGAAGGATACGCCGTGACCAATCACACTGCCACGGAAGTGTCATGCCACTGGTGCCGCAATGACATGGCTGTAGTACCCCTACAGCTGGTTAACTCGGTATACCCTATATCTCTAAGGGTTCAAATAAAATAATTTTCACAATTTAAAATAAATCACCTCGAGCAAATATTTCAAATATTCTAAACAGATAAGTAACAAACATAATTTTTGAAACCCGCAAAAACAGAGATTTAAATATTTCGAACCAGATATTTAAACAATTTCCAGAGATCAAACGATTAGGAACGGAATGAATAAATTTGAGAGTGAACGAATCAAATATATTTAATCCTAAAAAGAATAGTACTGAATAAAAAGGAGAGATAATCCGTACCTCGAAAATTGCTACGAAAATACTAACGAAATCCACAAATGATCCTCTAAACCTCCGGCTCGTGATCTAATATCAAAATTAAAATTTATTATTGAGCTATATTTATTATTTAATTACACTAATATAATTTATTTGTCATTATTATTAAATAATTATATAATTAATGCCGACATATTACACCACACTAAATCTTAATGACAACACTTAAATCCTTATGTCTCTGTAGCCTAACTAGAGCATACATTTAATAATTAATTACTGACACGTCATAAGAGTTGTACAACCATTATAATGAGTTGATTTCTTAGTCCTGTAAACTAATGAACATGAATGTACATTCTGACTTCACTTGGTTTAATAATAAAATAAACATAGCCAAATTAATAAAATAATATTTTTATTTAAAACACTTTTGACACTAATGATTTCTTGTAAATCAGACTACAAAACCAGAGCTCAAAACAATGTAATTGGCGTACTAATTTATCAAACCAAATACACATCATTAAATGATAAGAAAATGTCTGGTGTATTTATTTATATTATAAAAGTAATGGAACTTGGTTTCTCCTTGCAGCACAATCTTAAAACCTTAAGACTTCTATAACATCACCAGTAGTGCACGCATGTTAATAAAATAATCATTAATACCATATGTATGAATACTTGATGCCATGACTCAGTGTTTAAAAATCAAAAAGTAAAAAAAAACAGGAGGTGCTAAAACTAATTAAGAATTAGCACATCACGAGACAGGACATATGTCACCATATGCATTCGTCAATATAAAATTTAAACTAAGTACATGTATGTATACGGTTAACTTAATAATCAAACTACTCCCATATGTATTCATAAATAAGGACGTAACTAGATTAAAATATAAACATGGCCACCTAGTTCATGTTATACAAGGATGTGGTAGTGCATTGTAATATTGGATTATAAATTAATAAAGAAAGGGATTAGTAGCTTACAATTAAATGATGTAGTGACAATATGACTACTCTCAAGGTTCTCGATTCTGCTTCTCTTTAATCTGCGGCTGCTCTCTCTCTCTCGGCCTAAAAACTATTTTAGGGTTATGACTCGTATGATAAGATATGGCACAATATATAGGCTACTGACCCTCCTATTATTATTAGAATTCTGATAGTTTAAATAATACTAAAATTCAAAACTTCTCTATTAAGTCTTCTTTAATTAGTAAATGCATTTATTTAATTAGTAAATGCATAATATTATAAATCATAAATTCTTACTCTATTATTATTATTATTATTATTATTATTATTATTATTATTATTATTATTATTATTATTATTATTATTATAAAATCACGTATATTACATATATACCCCCTTAAAAAGGATTCCGTCCCCGGAATCAAACGAAACTAAAACTCGTACCTGAATTGAACAAATGCGGATATCTCTCACGAATAGATTCTTCTAGTTCCCAGGTAGCTTCTCTTTCAAAATGATTTTTCCACAAAACTTTCACAAATGGAATGGTATTCTTCCTCAAAACCCGCTCCTCTCGAGCTAAGATAGCCTCTGCTTTTTCCTCAAAGGAAAGATCCTCTCTAATCTTATGTAGCGGGTACTGAACTATGTGTAACGGATGATACTTATAGCCCCTCAAAACCGAAACATGAAACACATTATGCACATGCGATAACTGTGGTGGCAACGCAACTCTATAAGACACTTCTCCCACTTTCTCTATAATGTCAAACGGGCCAACATATCTCGGACTAAGCTTTCCTTTCATACCAAAGCGCTTAACACCCCTGCAAGGAGACACCTTCAAGAACACATGATCACCTGGTTCAAATCCACTAAACTTTCTATGTTGATCTGCATAACTCTTTTGACGTGACCGAGCTTCTTTCAAGCTTGCCTTAACCATCTCTACCTTCTCATTAGTAACTCTAACTAGTTCTGGTCCTTCAATGACTCTCTCACCAACCTCATCCCAACAAGATGGTGCCCTACACCTCCTACCATACAAAGCTTCAAATGGTGGCATACCAATACTCGCGTGCCAGCTATTATTGTACGCAAACTCAACAAGATACAAATACTTATCCCAATCACCTGTCCACTCCAAAGCACAAGCCCTCAGCATATCCTCCAATGTCTGAATCGTCCTCTCTGACTGTCCATCAGTCTGCGGATGATAAGCAGTACTAAAATTAAGTCTCGTACCCCAAGCTTGCTGAAATCCCTTCCAAAAACGTGATGTAAACCTCGTATCCCTGTCAGAAACTATCGACACAGGCACACCATGAAGTCTAACAATATCCCGCTGAAAAATCTCTGCCAACTCATGAACAGGAGTAGTCTCTCTAATAGGCAAGAAATGAGCAGACTTAGTAAGTCTATCAACCACCACCCATATAACATCATTCTTTCTAAAGGTCCTCGGCAAATGAGTCACAAAATCCATAGTAATGTTCTCCCACTTCCAAACTGGAATATCCAACTGCTGCAACAATCCACTAGGCCTCTGATGATCTATCTTCACCTGTTGACATATGAGACATTTTCATACAAACTCTGCTATGTCTCCCTTCATTCCACTCCACCAAAAGTGCTTCTTCAAATCTCTATACATCTTGGTGGAACCTGGATGAATAGAGAATGAAGAACTATGAGCCTCAGTCAAAATCTCTTCACGAATCGCCACATCCGCGGGCACACACAATTTACTACCCAACCATATCACACCCTCATCATCAACACGAAAATATTTCTGTTTACCTTCTGCCACCTCTGATCTAATAACTTCCAATCCTGTATCATTCTTTTGAGATTCCTTAACCCTTGAAACCAGATTTGGTTCCACTCTCAAACTCGCAATGCTACCATCTGATCCCCTAACATAAAGCTCAATACCAAACTGCTCCATGTCTGAAATAAGATGCGGCTGAGTAATGAGAGATGCAACACTCCCCAAGTTCTTCCTACTAAGAGCGTCTGCCACAACATTCGCCTTCCCTGGATGGTACTGAATATTAGCATCATAATCCTTAAGAAGTTCAAGCCATCTTCGATGCCTCATGTTAAGCTCCTTCTGAGTAAAAATGTACTTAAGACTCTTATGATCAGTGAAGATATCACAAGTCTCTCCATACAGATAATGCCTCCAAATCTTCAAAGCAAAGACCACTGCTGCTAACTCTAAGTCATGAGTAGGGTAATTTACCTCATAAGGTTTAAACTGCCTAGAAGCGTACGAAATCACCTTCCCATGCTGCATAAGAACACACCCCAATCCTCTCTTAGAAGCATCACTATAAACCTGAAATCCTCCACTCCCTGATGGCAACACAAGTATAGGAGCTGACACCAACCTCTTCTTTAACTCTTGGAAACTCTGCTCACGGTCATCATTCCACTCGAACTTAACACCCTTCCTCATCAGTTGAGTCAATGGTAAAGCTATGGATGAGAAACCTTCCACAAAACGCCTGTAGTAACCTGCCAAACCCAAGAAACTCCTCACCTCTGTCACATTGCTAGGTCTCGGCCAGTTAGTGATAGCCTCGACTTTCGCAGGATCCAACTCAATCCCTCTAGAAGACACAATATGCCCCAAAAATGCCACCTGCTCCAACCAGAACTCACATTTTGAAAATTTTACAAATAACTTCTTCTCCCTCAAGATCTCAAGCACAATACGTAAATGTTCCTCATGCTCCTCCCTGCTCCTCGAGTATATCAAGATATCATCAATGAAGACCACAACAAACTTATCCAAGTAATCATGAAAGACCCGGTTCATCAAATCCATAAACACCGCTGGTGCATTTGTCAACCCAAAGGACATCACGAGAAACTCATAATGACCATAACGAGTATGAAATGCAGTCTTCGGAATATCTTCTTCCCTCACTCGCAATTGGTGATAACCTGATCTCAAATCTATCTTCGAAAAGAATATCGCCCCTTGTAACTGATCAAACAGGTCATCAATGCGTGGCAAAGGATATCTGTTTCTGATAGTCACCTTATTCAACTCCCTGTAGTCGATGCACAACCTCATAGAACCGTCCTTCTTCTTCACAAACAATACCGGAGCACCCCATGGAGATACACTTGGCCTGATAAATCCTCTATCCAACAACTCTTGCAACTGCACTTTCAATTCCTGTAACTCTAGTGGTGCCATTCGGTATGGCGCCTTAGAAATAGGCTCTGCACCTGGAACAAGTTCAATAGTAAACTCCACTTCTCTCTGTGGTGGCAAACCTGGTAGCTCATCGGGAAACACATCTGTAAACTCATTAACAACTGGATAATCCTCGATGCGAGGCTCATCCTTAGACGTATCCTTCACAAAAGCAAGGTAGCCATCACAACCCTTAGACAAAAGTTTACCCGCCTTTAGAGCTGAAATCATTTTAATCTCTCCTTTCGGTTGAGAACCCTGGTATACAAATTCTGGTTTATTTGCATCTCCAAAGATCACCCTCTTCCCCTGACAGTCAATTGTAGCTCGATGCTCACTCAACCAATCCATACCCAGAATAATGTCAAAGTCATGCATCTCCATCGGAAGCAAGTTAACCTTACAATTTCTCTCCCCAACAGCTATCGGGCACTCTCGGTACACATCAGAAATAATAACAGAATTCCCCATCGGGGTAGCAATAGACATACGAGGATATAGTAATGAAGGTTCAACACCAAGATGACGAACAAACGATAAAGATACTACAGAATGAGTCGAACCAGTATCAAATAACACATAAGCATCACGTCTACCAACAAGAAGTGTTCCTGAGACGGTACCTGAATTAGCTGCTGCCTGATTAGCAGTCAATGCAAACACTCTGCCTGAAGTATTCTGCTGACTGCCACTACCACTACCACCTGCTCCTCCACCAGTGTTACGTGACGCGGTACAATCCTTTGCCCTATGTGACATGCTACCACACAAGAAACAAGCCCCGGTCTGTTTATAACAAGCTCTCCCTGGATGATGTCCACCACATGTAGTACAAGGAGCCACTGGAATCATATTGGGGTTGCCCCCATAAACTGAATAACGACTCTGCCCCTGTTGACGACCCTGCCACTGCCTAGGCTGCTGCTGAAATCGCTGATTCTGATTCTGACCACCATACTGATTCTGACCATAAGCTGACTGAGTCCTCATATTTTGATGTCTTCCACGCCACTGTCCCTGCTGAGTACCCTGACCTCCATTCCACTGCTTACCCTGTACAAAACTCTGATCATCTCTATTCCGCTTGCGATCATTCTGGAAACTGTAAGCTCTATACTCTGTGCGCTCCTTCTCAATATCCTTAGCTGCATCTGCCACCTCAGCCACATTAGGAAACCTCAGTGAAATGATACCACCCCTCAGATTAGGCCTCAACCCCCATTTAAATTTCTCAGCCTGCTGTGCAGCAGTCCCTGCAACTGTCCCAGCAAATCCAGCCAACCTGATGAACCTCGCCATATAGTCAGTAATGCTCTCATCAAAATTCTGCGCAATAGAATGAAACTCCCTCAAGTAACCCTCTCTGTCTGCATTAGAAAAGTACTGCTCATAGAACACCTCCTTGAATCCCTGCCATAGCAATGTCTCTGTAAATTCCTCTCCTCTAGTAGCTTTCACTCCTCTCCACCACCTCTGAGCATCCCCCTCCAACTTATACACAGCTAACCTGACCTTCTGAACCTCATCACAACCCAAGGCATCAAAAATCTTCTCAAGATGTACAATCCAGTTTTCAGCATCTATAGGAGTCGGCGCTGAATGAAAAGAATCCGGTTTCTGCTTAGAAAACCTCTCCAACCATGCAAATGGCTCTAACTGATTACCCTGGCCATCCTAATTGCCTTGGCCATTCTGATTGCCCTGACCATTCTAATTATTCTGATTTCCCTGACCATTCTGATTGCCTTGGCCATTCTGATTACCCTGACCATTCTGATTATTCTGATTATTCATATTTGTCATAGCTTGTTGTATACCGTTCGCCACTGCTTGTCCTAACATATTAGCTAGCTGAGCCGGGCTAACATTCAGGGTATTTTGATTTTGATTTTTCTTAGGAGGCATCTACAATATAAGATTAACAAACGAATGAAGATCACAAGAGTAGATAATCAGAAGCAGTTAAAAATAGATATCGAAAGAGTAAAGCAAGATGATATGAATTTTAAACAGAATACCCATCCTAACGTCTACCCAAACTCACAGGTCAACCTAAATAGGTTTTCTACAAGAAAGAACCTAAGCTCTGATACCATCTTTGTAACACCCCCTTCCTAAAATGGAAGGAGATATGACCTAATCCATAAACCTGCAAACAGAGCACTAAAATAATCTCTAAATAACGATTAAACAATCTAATAATCTCCAAAATTAAAATAAACCTCCAAATTACAGTTCAAACCAATAAATACGAAAACCACAAATCTGTAAATAAATAATCCAGTCTAAATAATTCTAGAAGTCCATAAATCCTAGGCAACGAAATAATGGGTAGCACTCCATCACACAGTCCCAGATCCCCCTAAGCACCTGCCAGAAAAAGAATACGGCATGAGCCAAACGCCCAGTACGGATTTGGAATACAATATATAAAACAGAAAAACAGATATGAATATTTGACAGTTATAATAAAACATTTATTTTTAAAAATATGCATGGCTGAAGCAACGAGTGGCTTGGATATTTCATACCGAGATCAGAACAGAACAGATACAGATACACACATCATAGGGTACCTAATGTGTGCAACAAATTGGATAACATGTACGGCATATACACGTCACCGCCAAATCAAATCACAAATCAAATCAAATCTGGGTGCACCCACGTATCCTGAAACAAATATCAAATTGCGCAAAAGCTCGCCACCTGAGCTATCAGAAGGATACGCCATGACCAATCACACTGCCACGGAAGTGTCATGCCACTGGTGCCGCAATGACATGGCTGTAGTACCCCTACAGCTGGTTAACTCGGTATACCCTATATCTCTAAGGGTTCAAATAAAATAATTTTCACAATTTAAAATAAATCACCTCGAGCAAATATTTCAAATATTCTAAACAGATAAGTAACAAACATAATTTTTGAAACCCGCAAAAACAGAGATTTAAATATTTCGAACCAGATATTTAAACAATTTCCAGAGATCAAACGATTAGGAACGGAACGAATAAATTTGAGAGTGAACGAATCAAATATATTTAATCCTAAAAAGAGTAGTACTGAATAAAAAGGAGAGATAATCCGTACCTCGAAAATTGCTACGAAAATACTAACGAAATCCACAAACGATCCTCTAAACCTCCGGCTCGTGATCTAATATCAAAATTAAAATTTATTATTGAGCTATATTTATTATTTAATTACACTAATATAATTTATTTGTCATTATTATTAAATAATTATATAATTAATGCCGACATATTACACCACACTAAATCTTAATGACAACACTTAAATCCTTATGTCTCTGTAGCCTAACTAGAGCATACATTTAATAATTAATTACTGACACGTCATAAGAGTTGTACAACCATTATAATGAGTTGATTTCTTAGTCCTGTAAACTAATGAACATGAATGTACATTCTGACTTCACTTGGTTTAATAATAAAATAAACATAGCCAAATTAATAAAATAATATTTGTATTTAAAACACTTTTGACACTAATGATTTCTTGTAAATCAGACTACAAAACCAGAGCTCAAAACAATGTAATTGGCGTACTAATTTATCAAACCAAATACACATCATTAAATGATAAGAAAATGTCTAGTGTATTTATTTATATTATAAAAGTAATGGAACTTGGTTTCTCCTTGCAGCACAATCTTAAAACCTTAAGACTTCTATAACATCACTAGTAGTGCACGCATGTTAATAAAATAATCATTAATACCATATGTATGAATACTTGATGCCATGACTCAGTGTTTAAAAATCAAAAAGTAAAAAAAAAACAGGAGGTGCTAAAACTAATTAAGAATTAGCACATCACGAGACAGGACATATGTCACCATATGCATTCGTCAATATAAAATTTAAACTAAGTACATGTATGTATACGGTTAACTTAATAATCAAACTACTCCCACATGTATTCATAAATAAGGACGTAACTAGATTAAAATATAAACATGGCCACCTAGTTCATGTTATACAAGGATGTGGTAGTGCATAGTAATATTGGATTATAAATTAATAAAGAAAGGGATTAGTAGCTTACAATTAAATGATGTAGTGACAATATGACTGCTCTCAAGGTTCTCGATTCTGCTTCTCTTTAATCTGCGGCTGCTCTCTCTCTCTCGGCCTAAAAACTATTTTAGGGTTATGACTCGTATGATAAGATATGGCACAATATATAGGCTACTGACCCTCCTATTATTTTTAGAATTCTGATAGTTTAAATAATACTAAAATTCAAAACTTCTCTATTAAGTCTTCTTTAATTAGTAAATGCATTTATTTAATTAGTAAATGCATAATATTATAAATCATAAATTCTTACTCTATTATTATTATTATTATTATTATTATTATTATTATTATTATTATTATCTATATATATACTAATAGCAGGAGATTAGAAAGTTCCCAGATTTTTTTAAAATAGTTTTCTTAAAATCTTAAAAATAGTCATTTTTTAATTTTAATCAATTTTTATTTGATTTTATCTTAATTTATTAAATGAAAATAAATGCCATTTAAATATGTTAAATGTCATTAAAGGATTTTCCTAACTTATCTCTCTTTTTTATTCTCTTTTCCAGATTCATGAGACCCATCCGACATTACCAATCCAACCGAACGACGCTACACGCCACGTCCCTTTACAACCCTAAACGACATCCCTTACCACCCATTACCACCGATGCCCCACCAGAAAATCCATCAACCAAAATCTCCGCCGTAATTGTCACCGGAAATTCTCAAAAATTGCTCTGTTCTTGATTATGGATCTATTTCTTGGACTAGAATGGACCCCACTGGCGTTGCTTACATCACTTTCCGATCAAATGACTCAGCTGAAGCTGCCATTGCTGCTTCTCTTGATCCTTCTTTTGGAATCACACTTAATTCTAATAGGGTAACTTACATCTCCTCTCCTTTCTAATTGGGGTTATGTTTTTTAATGTGATTCTTGAAATGTCGTGTAAAGATTGAATTTTTGGATGTTAATTTTGTTAGTATTCTTGATTTATCAGTATAAAGATTACAATCCTAAAAATAAGATTTAAAATCGTTTTTTTAATAAAACCAATTTTTTAATTTTACCTTGTGATTTATTAAATTGAATGATTTAATGTATTGCCTATTCTTGAGGCCCAAGAGAAGGTAAATGATGGTAAATGCCATTTAATATTTTCCAGCTATTCTTGGGGTCCAAGGAGTCAGTCGGTGCTTTCATTCACTATATATATAGATTGGTTAACATAAAAATCTCCACTATCATTTCTTTTTCATATCCTTTTCGTGGGTATATAGTTATTATGGAGTACTCTTGCATAAAAGATTTGACTGATAATATGGATAATGGAGCCTTGAAGGTCAGAATTTGTCGTTTGTGGGAATCAACTAATCCCAAAAAAGATGATGAGCTGATCAGCATTGACATGATATTTATTGATGAACAAGTATGCATATACCTATATACATCAGTATCACTGTTACGTGTTATAAGATATCTTACATCCGTGTGATCTAAGTTATGTAATATTATATTTTGCAGGCAAATATGATCCATGCAGTAATTCGTAAACATTTGACGAATCGCTTTCAAAATCGTTTGAAAGAGGGGGGTCTATATAGCTTAAGAAATCTGAAAATCATTGCAAGTACAGGGGCGTATAGACCTTTGTCAAATAAGTTTAAGGTCCTTTTTTTGGCTATCACTGCTATCATCCCACTAGAGGATGGGGTGATCGAAATCCCAAAGCATGCTTTTGAATTCATACCCCCCAATTTAGTGGATTCTCGTGTTAATGACAACACCATCCTCTCAGGTTTGTATGTTGCGTATATGCTCTTAGAAGTTCCGTACAACTAATGTTTTGGAATTTCCTTTCTTGACAAGCAATACATCTTGGGCATAAACAGATGTTGTTGGGTGTTTACGTGCTGTGGGTGGCCTCGAAATCGTGGGAGGTGCTCGGAAGAAAAGAGACATAAAACTTATCACGGATTAGTAAGTTCTATTTTAAATTAGGTAGTTGAAGATGTACATATGAGAAGCAATATTTCTAGGTATTGCCACTATTTAAATGGTCTTGCAGATGTTAATTTATTATGCATTCCTATATTTTTATTTGTTGGTATAGTTCGGTCACAAAAAAAATAACTTTGTGGGGAAAGCTCGGAGAGATGTTTGACCCCTCTTCGTTTAAAAAGGATGGAGTCCCGTATGTGGTGATAGTGACTTCTACAACGGTGAAGAAATTTCAAGGTAATTCAAAATTTGTAATTGTGTCCTCCCTATCAGTGCCATAAGTTGCATAGTCAAATGGAACCTGGTATTCATAAAAAAGCAGGAACATGAGTTTGTATATGATATATCAGCCAGTAGGCATTATATATAGTCCAATGTCCATATACACCATAGTAAATTTAAGTAGTCGCAAACATATTTTAGTCCATGACAAAAAGTTTATTAGTATTGTACTAAAATCATATATGTATTGCTAAAAGAAGTTGCTTGATTTACAAAATTATGTAGCCTCAAAAGAGGTTTATAGACATTATTATGTTTTCGCTGTATTATATAATGTATGAATCAATGAGTACAAAAAGATTCATATTACACACACATAGAGCAGGTACCTTTAAAATGGTGGGATGGGTTAATAAGAAAATTTAGATTATGCTTAGGAAATTCTATAAACTGCCACGTCACTGCTTCTATGGTTGCTATTTGCTATTTGATGTGTTCTTCCAGCAGCCAAGATGATTGCAGATCACAATTTAAGTACCAGTCAATAGATAAACTAAGTTGCCATTGCCAACTGACACCATTTTTTTTTATCAAGTTATTCATATGTTGTAGTCTGTAACACTACGTCTGACTATAAAGTGGTTTTTTTTTTATTTTGTCTTACTTAAAATGAAAAGATAAGAGATGAAAATGAAAAGATAAGAGAGTGAATTACATTTATACTCAAAAAGAAGAGCAAGAGCACTATATGGCATGAAATTACTTGTCAAGAATTGTCTTTCGTTTCACAACAGTTTATGCGAGTAAGCTAATATGTATCTCCAGCCTCACAGTACTTTCTTTCAATTTCATTTGTAATATTAATTTATGCGGCAGTTTTAAATATGAAGTTATACTGTTTCTCTATGGGGATAGGTTCTGTTCTATCATCACTTACTCTTCTTTTCATCCACCCTTTTAAACTATATCTTGTGTCAATCCTTTATTTTAGACATCTTACACTGCTGGCCTTCCAACATTTTTAAAGATCAAATCTTCCACTTTTAGTAATTAATGGGTTACTTGTAACATTTGTCCACTCTACTAACGTCTCTACAGTGGATATCATGTAGATTACTGACGGAAAAACTGAAATAATACAGGCCAGCCACGACACCTGTAGGCAACAAACTAGACATTTTCGTCACCAGGCTCGAAAGAAATGACACATATCTAAAGAAGAGGTAGCCAGAAATAGAATTCTAACATACATGTACCAAAAAAACCAGGCAAAACATAGTTCCGTTGTAACCTGTATTTATTATCGTTTTACACAAAACCTGAATATTAAAAAACTAAATAAATTAGTTACATATGAACAAACAAAAATTAGCTTACCAAAGTAAGAGACCAAAATCCTCAGTAAAAGTAAAAACAAAAAAGTTAGGACACCATCAAGCTAATAAGCTGCAAATAAAATGAAGGCAACAGCTAAGACTAAGCTTTGGTAGTAAAACTATAAATCCCTGCTTTAATTTTGTAATAAACCATATTCATCTCCCTCAATATTTATGTAGTCAGAGAAAATCACAAAATCGAGTAATGCCACACCAGGCGTTTGTCAGTTGGTGGCATTAATACTGCATTTCACATAAAACTAATTAGACTCAGACAGAGTAAACCATCAGTAATAAGCCATGTTAATTAAAAAGTATTTCACTCAAAAGGTTCAAAATAGATAGCAGTCTTCTGTGTTAATGAACGGATCCCCATGGTCAATTAAGACAGTATCGTAAGGGCAGAATTTAGCAAGGTCATATACCAAACAGTAAGATATGAGTTTATACTGTTTCTCTATGGGGATAGGTTCTGTTGTATCATCACTTACTCTCCTTTTCATCCACCCTTTTAAACTATATCTTGTGTCAATCCTTTATTTTCTTGTATATTGCCATTGGTCTATATATATTACAGATCGCCTTTAATAAAATATTTTAAGGCTTTGGATCTGTATATCATACATTCAAATCATAAATGTAGATAGGGAATCATGATTTGATATTTTAATTGATTTTAATTATTTGCTATGTGTCTACTCTCTACTATCAAGACATAAAGGTTCCCTGAAATTGTCAATTAACTTGTAAGCATTAACATAGGCATGATACAGATTTTACAATTTAGAAGCTACACTTCTACCTTTAGATCAGAGTTTGCAATCTGTTGTGACTGTGAACCATTCACAATACAGAGAGAGATCCAAAATTATGTAGTGTATAAAATGAACCAAATAAAATACTTAGTAAGAGATAGCTTAAAGTATAGGACGGACTTACTGTTTTCGTAATTCCAATCAGCTAGGCAGGTCTGAATTAATAGAATGTCAAGTGCTATATGTGAATTCACAAATCCAACAAGCATATGTGCCTTGTGGGTGTGATTTTGTTCTAAAATCTTGTGTGCACCCTGGAAAGTAAAAAATATTCTTTTCTGTTGTCATATATACTTCTGTCATTTTCATCACAGATAACCGCTGTGCTTAGATCACCCTTTGTGGTTTGATGTCTGATTTAGTGGAGTGCCCTGCATTTCAGCCTGTACCCTAGATAGAATTTCATCCACTGATGACGTTCTGGAAGCTATACATTTTAGAATGAATTTGGCGTATTAAATATGATTTGATTATATCAGAAGGTTTTGATTTGAATTTTAGGTCGTACTTATTTATAATTTTTATAAATTGATTCATAAAATAGAATACTCAAATTTTGGTCAAAATTGGTAAATTTGATTTTGAATATTCAAACTTACACAAAAATTATGGGACGGGAGTGAGTACAATTGTGTGGTACCGTCCATGTCAGTTGTAATTAATTTGATTTCATACATGACCCGATTGTAGCTCAGAACCATTTTTCACACTTAACTAATTTGACACATCGTAACTAACTACACTGTAAGCATAAGCAGTTATAGATTTGTGTAAGACGAAATTACTTTCTCCGAACAAGATTTCTACTTGGCTGAGTATAAGAGAAACCTGCTCTCTGGGTGCTCCCATTATTCCCACCAGCAGCAAAAGAATGATTATTTTTTAACCAAGTTAACTGTTCATATGCTATAGTCTTTAACATGAAGCACTAATAGGAAACAATCTACTGCCTAACGTTTGAGTTAACGTATTATTTTTAATTCAGAAGATTAGAAAGTGGAACAATTATATAGCACTATGTTTCATCTAAATGTGCAATATGTTGTATCATTATAAAGTTAATTATAGTTGGGCTCTCTTATCAGGTGAAATAAGTTTCTGCACGACAAATGCAAGCAAGCTATATATCAATTTGGATGACCCCTTTGTGACATCTTTACGAGAAAGATTTATGCCCATCTCCAAAGAAGTTGAAATTCTGGAAAATCCAATTGTAATCAAACCTGATCCTGAGAAGGAGATGTTCATTAACAGGATGAATGTTAAAGAATTGATAGAGGCTGATTGGAGCGAAAACTTGGAGGTTAATTTTAGTGTAGCTCTGTCCTGCCTTTACTTTACTTTGTCATTATATGTGCTCTCCTATTATTTTGAAATGACAAATACGCATCACCATTTATATGTTTTAAGGAATGTATCGTCACTGTAAGAGCTAAAATAGTGGGAATCGACAACCACTATGGGTGGTACTATGTGTCATGCAAATCATGCTTGAAGAAGGCTATACCTAAAGATGGGGACCAAATGATATGCAGTCGGTGTGAGAAAAGAGTTGACTACCCTCTCATGTTGTAAGTGAAATATATTTTAGTGCTTAATTTAGATGGTTATTTGTATTTCTTCACTATTGTTGTTATGATATTTCTATGTGTTGTAGGTTTAAGATACATATCAAAGTTACGGATGGAACATCCTCAACTACTTTTGTGTTATTCAATATGGTGTCCGAACGCTTGCTTGACATGTCTGCCAAAAAAATACTTAATAACTTCTCTGCAAGTCAAAGAGATGTCCCGGTAGAGCTGGAGGCTCTTGTAGGAAAAGATCTGGTTTTCAAGCTCAGATTGAACCACTATAACTTGCGGGATGGATTTGCTAATTATACTGTTATTGATATATTTAATCCAAAAGAGTATTTGGAGAAAGCTTATGAATCGAATAAGAAGTTAAAGGTACTATATTCTTTGCTCTAATCCTCCTTTTTCCTCCCACTTCTTTACTAAACATTTTTCTGTGAATGGTGCATGTCAAATTATTGCAATATTTCAGGCTCAAAATGTTTCAAATGGCTCTTTGAGTGATCCTGATTTAGCCAGCAATGTTAATAAGAGCAATGTTAATAAGAGAGGAAAGCAGGTCGTAAGCGACGATGACACTAGGGATGAGGTTGGTCAGTTTATTTGTTGAAAGGGTGATGTCTATCACTTTTCTCATGACATTGTCATTTGTCTAGAATCTACATAACCCCGCTCTGTTGTCCATAGTTTTGAACCTCCTACATATGCATTGTGCAGACATTGAACTAATTCAAATTTATATTTGGACAGGTTGCTGGAGGTACTGGTTCTGTGTGCACCAAAAAGCGAAGAAACCTGATTGCAGATGAGGATGAGGAGTCGACTACAGTTGCTGATTCGGCGTAATGCCGCACATTATGTTACCTCTGGATTTTCAAGAGCGAAGCTATCATTTGAAGTTTAAATTTAATTATGATCAGTACATATTGGATTTTGTGCGAACTTTTATTTCAAATTGTGTTTGAATAAATGGATTTTCAAGATCGAAGTTATTATTTGAAGTTTAAGTTCCATTATTATCTGTATATACTGGATTTTATAGGCATTTTTATTTCAAGTTGTGTTTGATTAAATAAATTCATTTTTCAAGTAAAACAGGTTACGTGTACATGCATGGGTAATGGTTTTTTGTGTAACATGTAGAATGAAAAAAGAAGTGTCGAAAAATTGTATCCAACAACAAAAAGGAATGCAGAATAACCGACGTTAAAAGAACACAACCAGAGTTTAAAAAGACAGAACAGAGGTGTTGCAACAACTAATACAAGTCTAACAGAAAACAAAACTTAGTGTAGAAATTGTACCTCATACACTGTTATTCTGAAGACCATGTACCATATTCATTTAAAAGAAAAGATTAAGCTTGCAATTTATGTATTCTCACAGTTCTTGCTAGACCACATGACCGTTTAAACACATTAACAATATCTGTATAAAATTAATATAATAAAGAACATTAATAAAAACCTATTTATGATATTTTTCAGAATTATATCCAAAAAATAAATTTACACCTGTGACAAGATTTTAGTTATCTGATAAAAAAAAGTCTTATGTTTAACTACAATATCAAATTCTTTGTAACATTCTGAATTACATATATCAATTTCTGAAATAGAATTTTAAGGAAATAAAATATTTCAATTGATGGTACAAATACGTTTAATTACTCTTTCCATTTCTAGGCCATAACATAATAGAATTAAATGCCCTTAGTGTAACGCCTGCCCGGCCCACTATATAGACTCAGGAGTGTACGCTCTAATTTGGCCATGTTATTTGTAAGCTTTGTGATCTCCTATCAGGGTGCTGCAGCAGCTACTTATATTTTATTTGTGTAGTTTAATATATGTGCTGGTGTAATCATAGGGTTCTATTGTATAAACATTTCGCAAATCCTTATATCTAATGTGCATTGAACAATATTATTATGGTTAGACGTGTCTACGTTCCTTTATTGATCACACATTTTTGGTCATGCGCAGATATATAATGGCAGGACGTGATGGTGATGACGAACTTCGCTCCGCTAACAACTCCTCAGACAGTATTATAAGTCCTTTTCATTCGTCCTTACCAGTAGGACAAAGAGTGGAAGTGGACAGAGAATGGTACTATCGTCAAGCTGGCCACTTTTATGGCTTGTCGAAAAAGTTTTGGCACCAGCGCAAAGCATACGAGTTCAAAAATGAAAACCTCTGGAACCAATGCAAAGAAGAGAAAGTCAAAACTGCTTCCTTGAGAGAAGAACTTCAACATTACAAAGCTGCAGTAGAGGAGCTCAAAGCCTATAAGTCGCATCTCGAGGCGGATAGACTCCGTGAATTACTCATGCTACAATGGCGAGTCAATGGAGAGGAAGCTCAATTCAAAGATGGTCTTAATTTACTTGATGAGTTGATAGGTTCTAAAGCCCCTCCACCATAACCTTCATCCGTGGCCTCATTCAAAAGTTCAATTGGTTTGATATGGGATTCTTTCTTGGGATTGTGTTTGATTTAAAATCTATTTTCGTTATGGATTTATGAGTGTGTTTAGTCAAAATTGTGGAGTAGCAGTTAATAATTCTTAGATCAAGGACTGATTTTCTTAATAAAAGCATGTCAAGTACATGTCTTGTGTTTACAAGTATATATCAAGGAATGCTAATAAATTATCTCTTTTCCCTCTACGTGTGAATCAACTGGAGCAATTTTTTTAGCTAATAATGTTTAATATTTGTTACTCGATTTAACGTGTTTGTCAAATAAAAACAAAAATAAGATAAAATATATTAAACCATAATTTAAATTAATCTAAAAAATTTAGAATTAACAAACTAACCCTGGTTGAAATGACAAAACCATTTAAAGGAGATATTACATGCACAGAGAGTAATTTGTTGCGTCCAGTAATTTTTGTAACTCATTTTAACTTTAAATTTTTTAGAAACATTACTCTTTTTTATTTTTAGTTACATGTTTCAATATATTACATCAAAAATTATATTTAGATTATGAAATTATTACCTCCATGTCATTTATAAAATGAAATTTTGGAAACAATTTTTTTGGTATAAAAGTATGCCTAAAATAAATTTGTTAAGGCGTAATGGGATCTGTTAATCGGAAAGTTACCAAAAGCGTTTAAGATATTTTTCTTGAAATCTCACTTTTTTGATTTTTTTATTATATTTTTTTCTTGCATTAAATACCAGCTTAATTGCATCTTAATGACATTTTAATAATCATTAATTACATTAATTGAATAAATATATATTAAAATTACTTCATATTATTTATATAAAAGATTGACATACTTTATTTGAGTATAATTATTATAATAAAGAATTTCTCGAATATTTAAGATCATACACCTAAAATCTCCTAAAATGAATAAAAAATGATCATAAGCAATTTTGTAATAATTGAAAATGACCCCGTATTTACAAAAATAGTCCTATATTTATATTATTCTTCTTTTTACTTCAGGATTCTTATCAAAGGTAAAAAACAACCCCAAAATAATATTGATAAAACTCAAATAAAGTTTGGTTAAGTTTAATATAAATAATATAAATTCAATTTATTATATATATATATATATTCAATAGTTACAATTAATGACTATTCAAGGTGCTATTAAATGCAAGTCTAAATTTTTAATTGATTTAATCAATCGAGAGAAGGATCGAAATTCAGTTTAATCGAATTTATCAATCGATTAAGGACTACTAATAAAGAATTTCTCCAAAAAATGAAAAAATTAATAAAAAAGTTTTAGAACACTGATAAGTATGTATTCATTTGTTTTTGTCATGCATAATTGTTTATAATGGGGATTTTAGTAATGTTTTCATTCCCCAAGTTGTTAATAATTCGCCCTTATTGTGGCCTTTCAGTAACGTTTTCTTTGCAAGTATGCACTTACCTAAAATGATCCGGTATCCAACTAGATTTTAGAGCAATCCCCTACCCTTATTGTTCACAAAGCAAATCTCCGTGTTATATTTATTTTGTTAAATAGTGGGGAGAAAATATAAAATATTAGCTACAATCTATTATTAATTTCCAAACACACATTAGCTATAAATTAATATTTTTTAATAATCTTTTTTTTGGTATTTTTTTTCAGATCAAAATTAATGGAAATAAAATTTCACACAACAGATAAAAAAGGTAAGCATATACAAGGATGTATGTACAATAATGGAACAACGGTACACAAGCTATCAGTTTTTATCAACCTGAAACTCCATCATTGAAACACAATTATTATAAATAAATATAATTTAACGGTAACAAATTATAATAGTGCATTAAGGAAGGAATTGATTACCCATAATGTCTCTCCTTAACAACAACCGTTCACCAATCTACACAGACTACTATATATAGGATCACAGGAACCATGTTTTATCTCTGTGAACTCTTCCCTGGTGCCAGCTTCTCTTCTTTAACATTCAACAATTATACATTCTTATATAACGTTCCTTAACATTTGTTTTTTTGTTTTGCAGACTGGACGCCTTATTCTTTTTATTGCTTTATACAATTAGAAATTTTAAGGTCATACTTTCATGCACATTAGTATGCAAGTATAGTATAATTATATTGAGTAATCATAAACATGTTTACACTTGATATTGCAGATTATGGCTGGACGTGGACATATTCACTCTGAAGAGGAGTTCAATTCTGAACCTTACTCATCTGAGAGTATTCTTAGCCCTTACCATTCTTCACCATTTGTGACCCGACCACCCGGTCAAATAGTAATGGTTGATCGAGACTGGTACCACCATCAAACCAACCATTATCATAAGCTGTCGAGGAAAATGTGGCATGAATATAAAGTGGAACAAGAAAAAAGCATAACTTTATCCAATCAATTGAAGAAAGAGCAGGCAACTAATGCATACTTAAAAGAAGAAATTGAACGCTACAAGGCTCATATGCAGGAGCTCGAGCAGCACAATACTAGGCTCAAGGAGAATAGGCTTCCTGATTTAATAAGGCTACGCAAACTTCTCAGTGGAGGCAAGCATGAAATCCAAGAGGGGAAAAATTTGTTGAATAAGTGGATTGGTTTACCAACTCCGGCACGTCGAATTGTTTTTAAACTTCGTTTGCCACGTTCGCCTAAACGCATAGACAACCTCAACAATGACGCTGATATTGGACATGATGGACAATGATTTTGGTTGGAAGATTCTAAATCTGATTGGTCAAAAACTTACAAGCATCTTTGATTCAGTAGTTGATTGATAATAAAAGCAATGTAAATATCATTGTTAGTTATATCTTCTCCTTTGCTATGTTTTAGGTTTAACATTCTCAATTGTGTAGTCTGGACTCTCCCTTGAATTTAATTTACAAGTACCTCTTTGGTTTTTTACCTTTTAAGCTGTTATGTATTTCATTTGTCAAATTTGGAGCACTCAATTATAGTTAAAGTCATTTCTTAGATAACATGTATCATAAAATAGTTATGTGACCATCTTAATGGTGTATCTTCCATTTTTTCAAAACTGATGCTAAATGTCTGACAATGTTTCAACACTGTATTTTGATTGTACAAATATTCTATAGTGTGTCCAACCAACTCTGAAACAGATTTTAGAACATACATAATGTTAAAGAGTAATTCATAAAGAAGTACATTGCCATTGATGTTATAGTTTGTCTGACTAAGAAGTTAATGCCATGGATTTTCGATCAATAGAAGTTGGTAAGAGTTATAATATATACTATGGGCTCGCGATTCTTCGATAGATTAATTTCGCTTAACAAATCAAAAATTGCTTGGAAAATCAAAATACGCATAACAAATATATGGGCAACAGTTGACAATGAAACTGGATCATTGAAGGGCCAAAATCTCCTCTTACTAGATGACAATATAAGAATTCTATGTTACAAAAACTGATTAATAGTTTTCTTCCTGGTCTTATATGTATATTTAAAATGTTTGATTGATTTTGTAAAAAAAAAAGTGTTATTGCTAATGTGTTGTAATTGTTCCAGAACAAGCTGATGCATGCATATATATATTCGGATATTTGGAGAAAATTCGCTGGAAGAATTAAAGAAGGTGAAATCTACGAAATTACGATTTTTTTGGTAAAAGATAATTTTGTCACGCTACGTCCTTTTTTGTCGCCATTTTCCATTGTTTTGACCGAAACAACCGAAGTGATGGCGGTGGAACTTACTCAAGATGAGGATTTTGTTATACTTCTAACAGATCTTCAAATTGTTAATCAAGGCAATTTTTACCAGATTATAGAACACGAAAGTAATGAATTCATACCAATTTTACGTCCATGGCAAAGGTAACTGAATTTTCCCTACATCGTCAAATGAAACAAAATATAATAAAACAAAATATGATGGACAAATTTTTGATATAAATCTTTTTTTTGTAGGCAACTTGATGTTGGTCAGTGGATCGGAGAAAAGCAAGTTATGGATTGATAATTCAATCATGTCATATTATTTCTTTTGGATGTTTTCCACATATATGTTGAGTGCTAAAAAAATGGAATCAATATAATTTTTTCAACTGCTTGGAATTTCTTAAACTTTACGGCCTTCTCTTCCAGATGTTTAACCACAAAATTATGAGAATATATGGTACCTTTTAGTCACTACTCCGTACTTTTGACTTTTACAGAAAAAGTATTACACAATGCTAGCATCTGCAATTTGCAGAAAATCTAAAATATACTGAGCGAGGCATAAACATCAAATTAAAATTTTATTAAAATGTACCTGTAAAAAATGTCGTTTAAAAATTTAAGATAGCAAACCACTATCCTTTTCCTACGTACCCTACAAAGCAAAGTGAAACGGTGCATCATGTAATAAATGATTTAGTAACTACACAACTAATGCCAAAATAATTTAAAAAGAAAATTAAATTTTGCGTGGTGGCCACTCCCACTAATGAAGAAGCATTGAATCAATACTCATTTAGCAAAAAATGGTAGTTTTCCAGCATGTATTCAATGCCAATAATAATTATAGTATTAATATATTGGTGCCATATACAGAAACCTATTAATTGGCCCAGCATTTTAGGCGGTCAGGAGAGGCTATATATACTGCCTTTCATTCGTTGACACTGGTTATACACTGCCTTTCATATATTTCTCACTCTCACGTATGCTTCTCAGTGTTTCTGAGAAACAATAGATTGTAGTTTACATTTCAGAAGACCAATAACGCTTTCCTCAAATATCAGCTTCTCTCCTGTACAACAGATAAGAGCAACTCATCTCCCAGGATTTATCTAGCTGTGTTTAGCAAACCTCTCAGGTTAACTGCTAAAGCCATGTGTTTTTTACAATATCTTCAAGGTCGTCTGACTATGGATATCTGTTATCCCTTCTTTTTTAAATTTCTACATTGACAGGCAAAATTGTGTTCCAGCTGACTTGAAACATCTGATCTACAATAGTAATACATAGGTCAAAGGAAAGATTTATGCACAGACATCTTACACTGCTGGCCTTCCAACATTTTTAAAGATCAAATCTTCCACTTTTAGTAATTAATGGGTTACTTGTAACATTTGTCCACTCTACTAACGTCTCTACACTGGATATCATGTAGATTACTGACGGAAAAACTGAAATAATACAGGCCAGCCACGACACCTGTAGGCAACAAACTAGACACTTTCGTCACCAGGCTCGAAAGAAATGACACATATCTAAAGAAGAGGTAGCCAGAAATAGAATTCTAACATACATGTACCAAAAAAACCAGGCAAAACATAGTGCCGTTGTAACCTGTATTTATTATCGTTTTACACAAAACCTGAATATTAAAAAACTAAATAAAGTAGTTACATATGAACAAACAAAAATTAGTTTACCAAAGTAAGAGACCAAAATCCTCAGTAAAAGTAAAAACAAAAAAGGTAGGACACCATCAAGCTAATAAGCTGCAAATAAAAGGAAGGCAACAGCTAAGACTAAGATTTGGTAGTAAAACTATAAATCCCTGCTTTAATTTTGTAATAAACCATATTCATCTCCCTCGATATTTATGTAGTCAGAGAAAATCACAAAATCGAGTAGTGCCACACCAGGCGTTTGTCGGTTGGTGGCATTAATACTGCATTTCACATAAAACTAATTAGACTCAGACGGAGTAAACCATCAGTAACAAGCCATGTTAATTAAAAAGTATTTCACTGAAAAGGTTCCAAATAGATAGCAGTCTTCTGTGTTAATGAACGGATCCCCATGGTCAATTAAGACAGTATCGTAAGGGCAGAATTTAGCAAGGTCATATACCAAACAGTAAGAGATAACATCAGAACTAGGAAGAAGTTATATGTTAACTCCTGCTGCTAAGGATAAAAACAGATGGCAAAGGGACTTAGGTAAGATGGTTTTTCAGTTACAAAGCAGGATTTAAAAAATTCATTCAAGAGTTTAATTTTATGTATATCTTTTCCAGATCCTTAATTCAGAATATTTCTAACTTATTTTAAACTTACGTTATCAGTGTGTGAATTACGTTGACAAGATTTAAAATTATTACCCTAAAATACATTAAGGAAGGTCAGACCTGCCCTAGATTCAGATTATCTATCTAACACAGTTAGGCAAACACAGGTCATGTCGGAGCAAGAGCATATCCAGCTATAGCCACTATGTAATTTTTAAGTATAATTTCGTACAAAAACATCATTAATGTCCCTTTACTCTCTCTTCTAGATGGAATTTCTCGATACATCGCTGAAAGAGTATATTTACTCGACTAATTGCCCTCTCACAAGTAAGATCATTACTCATCAACTTTCGGCTTTCAATCGACATGAAAGGATGCAAAAGATGCGCCTAAAAAGACTACTAATGACAACCAAAGAGCACAAAAGGAAGAATCAAATCCCAGTTCTGAAAGAAATATATAAGCATGCAAGGTTGAATCGAAAGATTTCTATTCTACACCATAAATACAAACATGACTGCAGAACAAGGGTTAGTATGATGCTTAATATTGCAAGGACATTCACAACCTCAGGTTGGTTGTCTAATCTAGGCAGTCGCATTCAACTCATCATCTCAAACGGTATGAATTCCAATTCAAACAAATATCATCCAAACCATGCTTATATATATTAATTCCGTAACAACTATTTCATATTAACAATTATATGCATGTTTGTGTTGTTCAAAAATATTATAGTTAGTGAACTCTTTCAAACAAGTCGAGTTGTGGACGGCCCTGTTAATACAATTACGCAACATAAGGTGCGAAAACAAACAACAACTCCACCTTCGATTCAAACAGGTATGACATTTTTGGATTTCATTCCTCAACGGCTATTCACTTCCCTTTTTCTCTGCATACTTTCTTAATCTTTTCATGACGCATATCTACACAGCTGAGCATGAATTGATGATAGGAACCTCATCTTACAATCTACCCACGAACAACTCAGGAAATTTGCCAGCAATTTATACAGACAGAAACATAAAATGTTTTCCACCTAAGATTAACACTGCAGGTACAATAATAGTATTACCGTCTTCTACAGAACCAAGCATGCTTTACTACATTTTCTGTTTCAACTGAATTTCAGTTTTATAATTAAGAAATTTTTAATTATGTCTCATCTTCACAGCTAATTACACCACGCCTTGGAATTTTGGACCCCCAACATACACGTGCCAATACTGTGGTGCCATTCTATGGTATGAGGAGCGCACAGCCAAAACACACACGCCATCGCAGCCTAAATTCAGTTTCTGCTGTATGGGAGGTCGTGTGCAATTACCACTGATGAAAGAACCACCTCCTTTGCTCAAATATCTACTAGGACCAGAATCAGGGCCACGGGGCTCCAATTTTCAAAAAAAAATAAGACTTTACAATTCCTTATTTTCAATGGCTTCAATGGGAGGAAGGATTGACATGCTGATTAATAAAGCAAGAGGTCCTTTCGTGTTTCGATTATGCGGCCAAACTTATCACCTACTTGGTTCATTGATCCCAGAAGAAGGGAAGGAACCAAAATTTGCACAGCTATACATATACGACACAGAAAATGAGAACCTCAACAGAATGAACGCAGTCAAGGGGAAAGGAGATGAAGCTACTATCGAGAATGACATTATTGAAGCCTTATCAGAAATGTTGGATGAGCACAATATTTTAGTTAAATCTTTTAGGATGGCAAGAGATAGATTCAGAGACTATCCACAGATTGCCTTTCAGTTGCGTCTTCCAAGCAACCGCTCAAGGGACGGTCGACAGTATAACATCCCTACAGCATCTGAAGTAGCCGGCTTAATAATCGGTGATATGAGCAAGGCCAAGTTCGAGCGAGATATTGTCGTGGAGCACCGCAACGATGGACTGCAACACATAAGTGACTTACATCCAAGCTTCATGTCTATGACATATCCATTAATACACCCCTTTGGTGAAGATGGATTTAGATTAGGGATATCCCTGAGAGACCAGGTGGGAACTGATTTCAAGCGAGACCAATTAACAAGGAGGGAATACTTCTGCTTTAGACTTCAACAGAGATTAAATGAAGGCCACACTCTTCTTCAAGCCGGGAGGCTCTTACAGCAGTATATTGTTGACGCTTATGTCACAATTGAGGAAGATAGGTTCAAATGGGTACGGCTTCATCAGAAAAGGCTCAGGTCAGAACTCTACTCAGGGCTTATGGATGCTATTCATAGAGGTGATTCCGATTGTTCAAAAGTAGGCAAATCGATCATCTTACCTTCGTCTCACACTGGAGGACCACGATACAGAGTCCAGAATTACCAAGATGCAATGGCCATCTGTAAATGGGCAGGATACCCGGATTTGTTCCTCACTTTCACATGCAATTCAAAGTGGCCAGAAATAAATTACATGTTACAATTAATTGGCCAGAGAGATGATCCCAACCGAGTAGATATCATTTGCAGGGTTTTTGAGATCAGACTTTTCCAGTTAATGCAATACTTGAAAAGAGATCAACCATTCGGAAAAATCATTGCGTGTAAGTCTGTGCTTTTACTACACCCTGTCAAATTAATTCTAGCTATCATTTACCATGTCTGATGATTATTTACGCACCTCCTTCTTTCATACTGTGTTGCAGGTCTCTACACAATAGAGTTCCAAAAACGAGGGCTACCCCATGCACATATTCTCCTCTTTCTGCACCCAACTACGAAAAACCCTTCTGCTGATCAGGTTGATAGAATAGTAAGTGCAGAAATTCCAGACCAATATGTGGACCCTGATGGTTATAACGCAGTCAACAAGTTTATGATACATGGACCGTGCCAGAGCTCTCTTTGTATGGTAGAAGGCAAGTGCGACAAATACTTTCCGAAAAAGTTTTGTGGCAAGACTACAATAGATGAAGATGGTTTCCCCATTTACAAAAGGAGAAATACAGGCATTCATGTCGAGAAAAAAGGAGTCCTGCTTGATAATCGTTTTGTGGTCCCCTACAATAGGAATTTGATTGTCAAGTTCGATGCGCATATCAATGTTGAGGTCTGCAATTATTCCAGATCTATCAAGTACCTATTCAAATATGTTCATAAGGGACCTGATAGAGCAACTGCCGTAGTTGAATCCATGGACACTGTTGAAAGCATAGATGAGATCAAAACCTATCTTGACTGTAGATATATATCAGCAACCGAGGCATGTTGGAGAATTTTCGCGTTTGACATACACTATAGGTATCCATCAGTTGAGAGATTACCCTTCCATTTGCCTGGAGAAAATACGGTAACGTTTGAGGAGGACGGGTCTGTTGAAAATGTGATGGCCAGACCAGGAATAGACAAAACTAAGTTCACGGAATGGCTGGAGACCAACAAAAATCACGAAGATGCACGACAACTAGCCTACTCAGATTTTCCAACAGCTTGGGTGTGGAATGCAACCAACAAAGTGTGGACTAGAAGAAAAAGTGGCATATCAATCGGAAGAATTTATTTCGCACATCCTTCATCCGGAGAACGTTTTTATATGAGAATGCTTCTGAATTTTGTTAAAGGTTGTACGTCTTTTGAATCCATCCGCACGGTAAATGGAGTCACGTATCAAACTTTTAAGGGTGCATGTTATGCTTTGGGATTGTTAGATGATGATAAAGAATGGAACGATTGTATTCTGGAAGCATCTCTATGGGCAACGGGCACTGAATTGCGAAATTTATTTGTCACAATACTCATTTACTGTCAGGTTTCTGATGCAGCACAGCTCTGGACAGCAAACTATGCGGCATTGTCTGAAGATATACCGACACTACAAAGGAAGAGGTTTAGAATGCGCGATCTAAAACTGAATGATCAACAAATAGAAGCATACACATTGCTCGAACTTGAATCTATGATGCAGAAATTGGGCAAGAGCTTACGAGACGTAGACGGAATGCCACTTCCTGATCCAAGTCTATTAAAAGAGTTGGGGAACAGGCTAATTAACGAGGAATTGAATTATGATCGCGTACAACTGAAGCAACTCCATGATCAGTCATTCAATTCTCTGAATTCGTCACAGAAATTGGCTTATGAAGCAATTGTCGACTCAGTTGACAATGAATTAGGGAATTTATTCTTTGTTAGCGGACATGGCGGAACAGGAAAGACATTTTTGTGGAAGACAATTATAGCCAAGATACGATCGGAAGGAAAAATTGTGTTGCCCGTCGCCACCGCGGGTATAGCAGCATTGTTGTTGCCCAACGGAAGAACGGCACATTCACGATTCCATATACCACTTGATGTTACCGAAGACTCAACCTGTGAGATTCGCCATGGGACCCAGTTAGCCAGATTACTTCTAAAAACTTCTTTGATAATATGGGATGAGGCACCAATGGCAAACAAGTTTTGCTTCGAAGCTTTGGATAAGACCCTAAGGGATATTCTTAGAACAAAAGAGGAGGACAACAAAAACAAACCGTTTGGTGGGCTCACAGTAGTATGTGGGGGTGATTTTCGCCAAATATTGCCAGTTATTCCAAAGGGAAGCAGATCTGATATTATTGAGGCATCTTTGAATTCATCTTATTTGTGGCCATTCTTTAGGATATACGAGCTCAACCAAAACATGAGGCTGCGTAATGACAACCACTCGGATGCTGATTCTGCAAGGTTAGAAGATTTTGACAGATGGTTGTTACAAGTTGGAGATGGCTCGATGTACGATGACATTGACAGGGAACTAATCAAAATTCCAGACGACCTACTCCTAAGAACCGAAGACGATCCAGTCAGCTCTATAGTTGCGGCAATTTATCCATCATTTAAGGAGAATTACAGTAATCCCGCATATTTAAAAGAGCGAGCAATATTAACCCCAAAAAATGAAATGGTTCATGAGTTAAATGAGATGATGATGAACATGATACCTGGTGAAGGAAGGACATATTTCAGCTCAGACAGTGTGTGCAAAGCAAGTTCCAATACAGATGAGGAAGATATGTTGTATCCGGTTGAGTTCTTAAATAGCCTAAAATTCAATGGCGTCCCAAATCATGATATCTTACTTAAGGAAGGCAGCCCTGTCATGTTGCTTAGAAACCTCAACCAGTCAGAAGGTTTGTGCAATGGTACGAGACTCATTATCACACGTCTTGGTAGATGGTCCGTACGAGCGGACATCATCTCCGGCACACATGTGGGTCAAAACGTCACAATACCCAGGATTATAATGTCCCCCAATGAAGAAAGGTGGCCATTCAAGCTCAAAAGAAGACAATTACCGCTAACACCGTGTTTTGCCATGACAATCAATAAAAGTCAAGGGCAAACACTACAACATGTTGGATTGTATCTCCCGCAACAGGTATTCACCCACGGTCAGGTCTACGTTGCTATCTCCCGGGCAACATCACGAGAAGGCTTGGTCATACTAAATGCCGATGATGAAATGGAAGACAAGACATTTATAAGGAACATCGTCTACAAGGAGATATTTGACACAATACCATCTTCTACTCGAATGGGGGTAAAAGATCTCTAAATTTATATCTAAGAAAAGGTAATGTGTACTACAGTACATGATTTCATTGTAAATATTTTCATGGTAAAGGCAAATTTAGAGGCAGACTAACCCCATCTTGCGGAATGCTGTGATATTCAATTCGTGCCACCACAGCTCTGAAAACATTCATCAATGTTGTTTCTACTTATCTAAGGAATTAATTTGTAAATAATTTATCTGATCGATATTTTGTTCTGAGATAATTCCAACCGATACAGAATGCGATGTCGTCAATAGCTTCCAAAAAAATACTTTTTAAGTTCTTATTCTCCAGCTATTTCTACTTGCACCCTAAATTAAGAAGTGACGAATGGACAGAGTGTAAAATTAGATAGATATGTGTGACTGTGTGTGTGGAGAGGGCGAGAGAGAGAGGTGGAGAGAGATATACAGAGAGAGAGAGGGGGGAGAGAGGAGAGAGGAGGGAGACATGAGGGTCGAGGTTGATTTATTTTAGTTTGCAATACAAACTAACTCTCTAACATCCTATTTTATCAAGAACAAATGTGCAAGGGGATTCGTTATACCTGTTGCGAGCACCACTATCCATATTACGAAAAGTTCCCTAATAGGCAAATCTTGCTGCATCGCTTTATACTTCTCTTCGAAAACATGCCTTAACCAATTCCTCAAATACCAAATACCACTGAACATGTAGTCGCCACTTAACCTGCTAATACAAGACAAATACATCACTTCAGCGACATCCTCACCTGCGAAGAAATGCTGCAAACAAACTTTGGTTGTAACCGTGATTGAGAGGCTCATCCTTCGGCCCTTTCTTATTGTTTCTTTCCCAATTCCTTTTTTACTTAAAATTTGAACAAATGTTTTATTCTGATCAACAACAACAAAGTGTTAACTAACAAATTCACCATTGTATAGATAGCAAAGTTTTCGTTTCATTCACAATTCTAATTAAAAAAACTTACATATTATCATTTTTATAAATTTTCCTCCAATTTTCGTTACCTTTCTTTACTTTCATGCATTCATTATATTAATATTCATTCGGCATTACATTATCTTTCCTAACCTTAATCATGTAATTTCAGCTCCGCAATACACTTTTCCAAATTAAAAAGGTTACAGAATTTACACATAAAAGTTTAAATATACTCAAAAATTATAATTTAAAAACTACAATTTTTAAATAATTTTGGGTTTATAATATTCATTTTAGGCACAATTAAATAAGAAATGTAAAAAAAAATATCTATGCAAAATTAAATTTATAATTATAACTACAAAAACTTGCTAATAAACGATTAAACGTACTTCGCATTACAATATACATTTAATTTATATATTTCCGTCATATAACCAAATTTATTAACAACCTAAATGAATGAAGCATCTCATCATATTTACTTTCTAATCAAATTTATCGATAACTTAAGTCACTAAAGCATCTGATCACATTAACAATTTGCAAAAAAATTTATTAACAGACTACCCAATCACGTCATTCATAATGATACCGACGATAGACAGATTTACAAATGTTATTCTTACAATCAAAAACCAAATTAGCAAATGCCTTTTCTTTATTTTAATTTTTCTCTCTAATATTAAAATATATTTACATTTCACATAATTTCAAGGTCATCATATCAACTTTCATATAATAAAACTTAATGATCAATATTATCATATAGACGATTTTAAAAAAGATTCTGTGCCGCGCGTAGCGCGGCTTATTTACCTAGTTATTATTATAAAATCACGTATATTACATAGATATCATTTCTGTGATGCGAAAGTATTTAAATATGTAATTATTATAAAATGTTTATTTAATATTTAAATTTATAGTCCAAAATTTTATGATTTTTGAAGAGTACAATAGTGAAGTGGACGAATCCAATCAGGTAGGGAGAAATAAGTCGCATAAATTATTCAAGAGAAGATCAATAACAATGTATTTTCTCATTGGTTTTAATGTATTGCAAACCAAGTTTTTAGATTGAACACGGACAGTAGGTATGAATCGCAACTTCATTTCCATCCAAACTATCATCATATAAAACTTTCATATAAAAGAATGTATTTTCTCATTGGTTTTACAATAATGCTTAAATGATTTAATTTCACACATTCACACATATATTGTAAACAAGTTATTAGATCGAACACGAACACTAGGGATGAATCGCAACTTCATTTCCATCCAAACTATTAATCGTATCATCAGGCATTTTTTCTTTTAATGGAATCATCAGGCATGATGAATATATTCCAGAATCACAATATTGGCATTTGTCATAAATCAATTTCTTTGCTATTGTGTCATAAATCAATAATTGCACTAATCCGGCACTCCACTTGTCTCAAATTAAAAATACATATTCTAATAAACAATAATAATAAAATAATATTCTAATGACAAAATATTCAACACGTGTTAAATTAAAACCATCCTCAACAATTAAAAAAAAAAAAAAAAAAAGGCAACACCCACCTTCTCTATATACTCTTTTCTATATATAACTTGTATCTATATATTTCTACATACGCCCTACTTTACTTTTTCTCCATTCTTACAATCTTAAATTCTCTGTCAGAGTTCAAACATCCTCCCTTCCCATTTTCAGTTCTTTCGCCTTCCTAATCTGGCTTCATGTCGACTTCATCGGAAATCATCGATTCCGGCAAGTTTTCCGGCCAGAAGACGGCCAAGTCGCCGGAAAAATCAAGTTTCTCCCAGACTTGTAACTTATTGAGCCAGTACTTGAAAGAGAAGCGCACGCTCGGTGATCTCAGTCTCGGTATGGCCTTCGAATCCAACGGTTCGTATCTTATTCACTCATAAGTCATAACTTATACTCATTCCATCATTTACGTAATGTTGAGAGTTCGAGTCTTGTCAAAAAAGAAAGAAAATAGTTTTATTACCATTTCGAATTGGATCTATTTACATTCATAAGTACAAACCAATATATTTGTGTGTTGGATCTGTATGTTTGAAATTTATATTCAGGAACAACTCCGGCGACTCCACCGGCGGCAGGAATGACTAAGAATCTGTTTCCGGTGAAACAGCAACCGGAGAATGCACAAATGACTATATTTTACGGTGGACAGGTGATGATTTTTAATGACTTTCCGTCTGAGAAAGCTAAGGAGATTATGATGTTAGCAAGCAAGGCATGTTCAGCACATAAACAGCCTGAGGTTCCGGCCTCGCCTAATGTTACTAGCCTTGCGAAAACTCAACGTCCTCCGCAGCCAATTGTTTCCGGTAAATAGCTGTTACCTTACTAGTAAGCTACACAATTGTTGAATTTTTATTATGCTTGAGTAATTGGAGTATTTGTTTATGTATGTTTGAATGATTATACTGAGACAAGGCAAGCGAGCAACAAGTTGTGTCAGGTATTTAGAATATGAGTCTTGTTACTGTAATAGAGGGAAGTACTTATTTGTGTTTTATGATTTAGATCTTCCAATTGCAAGAAAGGCTTCGCTTACTCGTTTTCTAGAGAAGAGGAAGGACAGGATCACTGCCCGAGCTCCATATGGTTCACCAGTGGCGACTAGTAAGCCAGCTGAGACGAAATCGTGGTTGGGACTGGCAGCTACAGATTCCCCCGTGAAGTTCGAACAGCATTGATGTAGGCAAAAAACATATATTTGCTTTTAATTATATTGTATTGTGTTATGTTTAGGGGTGTATCATTTTGATTAACAATCTGCTGAGAAAAGCCCCATAAGTAGTAGGATCTAATTATATGCTATGCTGCTAGTGTTTATGCAAGTAAGTTGATCAAGAAGAAATATGTACTTCTTTCCAGTTCCACTTCAATCAAATCGATGAATCTATCTATGTTATATTAATTTATCTCTCTTTTGGATCAATTGTTTTTTGAATCACAAGCTTATGATTTATGTTTGTTAATTATCCAAGTTACTTTTTACTGTTGTTGCACTTTAACTATTGGATCGATGAAACTAGAGATGATTTATGCAAAGAACCAAAGTTGTTATGGGAAAAATAAGATGAAGTAAAATTTTTGAAATGTTCCTTGTAGTGATGGGCTGATGGCCATCATCCTCTATGATTTGGTAATGGGGATCTAAATCAGGTTTTATAAATGGAAGGTTAGCCATCCTCAATTTGGGAGAGAGGAATATAAATTGGTGGTTGTCGATAGGAACATCAGTAAACAGGAATAGAAAGTCCATGGTGGGCTTCCACTGAGTATCAATGTGTTGTATTTGGTGATAAGTTGAGCCCCGGACTACTATGAAAGGATGTTCCTGGTAAACACTATAGAAGATTTGATATTCCTAGCTTCTGTGTATGGTATCCAACTGGGTAATCTTGTCAAAGACTTTAGGTTGTATGTGATTTACCTACTTGGGCTAAAGCCTTGGAAGTTTAAGTTGTGCTTATCACACCCATATCCATTACAGTGATGCAGGTGAGGCACAGGTTAAGAAAAATTCCGGTACAAATGTATGACTATCCGCATAGATCTTGGTCTTTTGACGGAAACTAATACTAGATACGGATTTTTGAAGCTTAAATATGATATGGCTCTGTAGATGATAAAAATTTATCCGGTACAAATGTATGACTATCCGCATAGATATTGGCCTTTTGACGGAAATTAATATTAGATACGGATTTTTGAAGCTTAAATATGATATGGCTTGACGCTCTGTAGATGATAAAAAATGAACATTTGTTATTAGGATGAGTTGATTTGGTTATTTAGAGCAAGTCCAACAATGTCCTAAACAATGTTCTAGTGGTGCATTAAAACACTAGGACATCCATCTCATGTCCTACTTTTAAGGCACTTCTATAATTGTCCTAAATCATTTTTAATAATAAAAAATTAACTTCCCTCATTTTCTACACTTCTCTTTCCTCTCTTTTTTTCCTTCCTTCCAATTCTAATTTAAATATATTATTATTTTAATTATAAGGCACAAGTATAAGACATATTGTTGGAATTGATACACAAAAATCATGTATTAAATCACTAGGACATTATATTTTATTATATTTATAGGACACCAACTAGGACATTGTTGAACTTAATCTTTTGAGTTGAGGTGGGTCGAGTATTTTATAGGTCTATTATTTTTTGGGTTCGGTGGACATATTACCTGACACGAACATAATCTAGGACTTAGAAATTGACAGTCTTAGTTGCGATCACATATTTTTAAAGGGGTATAAAGGATAGAATTACAATTGTGCATAAATATTGCATTTTATTAAATAAATTATTATTAACAGGATTCCTATTTTTCATAGACTACAAATCATGTACTCCCTCTATCCCCACTAATTCTTTACATTGGGGAACGTAATTCTGGCACGAATTTTAAGGTGCATTTGACGGATAGTTCCATAATTTATTTTTAAAATTTTCTTTTTTTGTACAAAAATAGAATTGTTCTATTTTTATACAAAAAAAATTTAAAAATAAGTTATGGAACTATACTTTTTAAGAGCATTAAAATGCGTGTCAAGCAGTGAAAGAAAACTGTAAAGAAATGGGAGGGACGGAGCAAGTATGACTTTTTGTTTAGTACGGTAATTATAATTTACTAGTACAGAAAGTACATCATGAATCTTTAGCTTTTGTAAACTCTTGTGCGTTGCTCATTCTTATAGGGGAGAAAAAATCGAATTGAAATTGAAACCAAATTGAAACCTATCAAAATTGAATCGAAAAATCAAAATCGGCAGTTGCGGTTTTTGATTTTTAAAAATCGAGACTTTTGGTTACGGTTCCGGTTATAGGTTAAAATTGAACCGAACCGATTATTAAAATAAATATATAATTTATATAAATTATATGTATTCTTAAAATTAATAAATATATTACATCTTGAATGATAATTAAGTTTCAAAACGATGTCGGATGAGCAAAGAGAAGATGTCGGAGCTGGATATATGTAATAACATTCTTTATCTTAAATTCTTAATCATGTATTGAAATACAGATTTTTCATAGCGGGAGAGTTGGGTGTCCGAGTTTTAGCAAACTAAACATTAGTTTTTTTTTCGAGAAAAAAGCAGCAGCAGAAGAACTTTATAAGAGCGTAAATACAATAAAAGTTTTTAGCTTACATTAAATAAATATCCGAGTAAATTACAAACGTATAAGATTTTAGTAGCATCCAAATCCAAAGGAAGTGTTGATTTCATCATAAAAAACAGAGACTGTAGACTTATCATTTGCTTCGTAAACAAGAAATAATATTAATAATGTGTGATTTTAATAAAATAGAGTAGATTTGCTATGCAATTTCCTCAAACATTGAATAACGTTCACAAAAGCTTGCTATCTTATATACCCCTATAAGAAAATTTAGATAATTGTCAGACGACCTGTATATAAATGCTACAATACAATGCCATTAATCTGCAAATCTAACATTAGCACTAACATATACACAGTGTACTCATTCAACAGCTCAATCACTTTGTTTAAAAGTCGAGAACGTTATAATTTATGAATTTAAAGTCTTGTAATATATTTATGATTTTTTCGTTCAGTTTTATAACCGAAACCGAACCATTAAAAACCAAATCGAGCTTTTTAAAACCGAAACCGACGGTTCGGTTGCAGTTTTCAATTTTTAAAATCGAATACATGCGGTTTCGGGTTTGGGGCAAAACCGCCGAACCTAACCGTGCTCTCCCCTACTCATCCCTGTTAAGCCGGGCATGAAAAAGACCAGCATTACTGATCTGCATGAATCTATATTCATTAATATTCTCACGTTTGTTCCTTTACAATATGTAATCAGATGCTTTGACGAAAAAAAAATGTAATCAGATGCAAATGTGTCTACAAAACCTGGGCCTCGTTAATCGCCAAACCCTATTTCATAGAATTTTACGATTCATGTGGAAGATGTTGACAATGTAGTCCATATTCGCTGAATCTGTTCCTCTAAAATATTATCCGCTGATTTGGTAGTATTATGCAGATTCTCAAGAATTTAATATATAAATTATTTAGTCACTACAAGCTGTTATGATTCGGTGTAATTACATAGACTGAGTCTGATTCTTTCTTAGTTTTAGGACTATTCTTTCCTAGTTTAGAATGTATAACTAATACCTTGCAATCTATAAATAGCTTGCTGTTATACTCTATAAAATAAGAACATCTTACCTATTTTCATGGTATTAGAGCCACAATATTGTTTTTCTAAAACTTTTTGTCATCTATCAAATATGTCAGAACTTTCACAAATAAGCCTAAAACCCACCAATGATTCAAACAAGAATCCACAAACACAAAAAAATGAAACCATCATCATTGATCTTGATTTCAGTCAGAATTCCCAGACAAATGAGCTCCAAAACTTGTAATCGTCATTTAGACTCAATGGAAAAAACTATCTTATGTGGTCCTAATTAGTTCGGACCTTTCTTAAGGGAAAAGGCAAGATGGGCCATTTAACACGTCCTATCCAGAGGAAAAAGATCCAAAATTTGCAGCTTGGGATGTAGAAGATTTATCTATCATGACGTGGCTTTGGAACTCAGTACAACCCGACATCAATCGCAATCTTATGCTCATGCTTATATCAAAAGACATATGGGACACGGTAAAGTAGACCTATTCAAAGGTCCATGACGCAGCATCAGTTGGAAGACAATTCAGATTTAAGCTTCCTTACTTTTGATCTCAACTCAAACATGACATCAACATTGATTCCCAGAAATAACTCTTTTTAAGATATGATTTCAGAACCTTCCAATGCTCCAGTAAATCTTCCTCTTGATTTCAACACCTAGTTCGAGTCAAAGCCCTAATCCAACACCTTTTCTTAGTGCAACCAAGAATCATGTTTCAAATGACCAGCTAGTACCTCCATTACTAGTGTACTCGAGAAGGAAGAAAAATCCTGAATTAGTTGCATCCTAGCCATCGGACCCCGTGCAATATCAATCTGCCATGACAGGTAACAATCCAGTCTCTTTACACCAGCAGTTTGCCTATCGATCTTAGAAAAGGTACACGTAAATGCACACAACACCCAATAGCCAATTTTATGTCATTTACCAACTTATCTACATCACACAAAGCTTTTTTCACTGAATCACATGCTATTAAGATTCCAAAAACTACTCAAGAAGCACTTAGAAGTATGGAAAGGAAAAATGCTATGATTGAGGAAATGAGAGCACTTGAAAAAAAATAAAACTTGGGAGATTGTTAGGCTACCTAAAGGTAAACAAATAGTGAGATTCAAGTGGGTTTTTACTGTAAAATATAATGCTAATGGGACACTTAAAAGATATAAAGCTAGGCTTGTTGCCAAAGGCTGTACTCAAACGTATGGGGTGGATTATGTAGAAACTTTTGCACCTGTCACAAAATTAAACACTATTCGAATATTATTATCCTTGGCTGTTAATCATAACTGGACTTTAGAACAGTTAGATGTAAAAAATGCCTTTTTACACGGTGATTTAAAAGAGGAAATCTACATGGAACCACCACCTGGATTCAATCAAGCTTTTAGAACTAACTACGTGTGCAGGTTGCGAAAAACTATTTAGGCTTAAGACGATCTCCAAGAGAGTGATTTGGGAAATTCAACGTTGTTATGAAAGGACTGAAATTCAAGCAAAGCGTGAGAGATCATACACTCTTCTACAAAAGATCCAACGAAAATAAAATCACTATCTTAGTAGTGTATGTAGATGATATCATTGTTACAGGAGATGATTCAGTTGGGATACAAAAACTAAAAGATCATCTATCCAAGGAATTTGAGATTAAAGACCTAGGAAAACTTAGGTACTTCTAGGAATCGAGGTTGCACATTCAAAAGCAGGAATATTCATCTCCCAACAAAAATATATTCTAGACCTACTGAAAGAAACAGATACACCAGGGTGCAAACCTTCTGAAATTCCCATTGATTATCATCACAAGTTATGTGACTATATAGATAGTCCAAAAGTTGACAAAGGAAGATATCAAAGACTGATTGGGAAGTTTATTTACCTTGCTCATACAAGACCTGATATAGCATATGCTGTTAGTGTTTTGAGTCAATTTATGCATACTCTTCGAGAAATACACTTACAAGCTGCATACAAAGTCCTTCACTAACTTAAAAACACTCATGGGAAAGGTATCCTTTTTAAAATAAATGGAAGACTTGACTTGGAAGCATACACAGATGCAGATTGGGTAGGATATTTAGTTGATAGAAGATCTACCTCAGGATATTGCACATCTCTAGGTGGGAATCTTATAACCTGGAGAAGTAAAAAACAACCAGTAGTTTTCTAGATCTAGTGCTGTAGCCGAGTTTCGAGAAATGGCTCAAGGTATATGTGAGTTGTTGTGGATAAAGATTGTTTTAAGAGATTTGGGGATCAAATGAAAAGGTACTACAAAGTTGTATTGTGATAACAAATCAGCTATCAATATTGCATATAATCTTGTCCAACATGATCGAACAAACACATGTTGAAATTGATCGACATTTTATTAAAGAAAGGCTCGAGAGTGGGCTCATATGCATACCATATATCCCGACTAGCAAACAACTAGCAGATGTATTAACGAAGGGACTTCCTAGTACATCCTTTGGTAGTATTACTAAAAAAATTGGGATGGAATATATCTGTTCGGCAGCTTGAGGAGGAGTGTTGACAATGCAGTCCAGATTCATTGATTCTGTTCTTCTAGAATATTATCCGCCTATTTGGTAGTAATATATAAATTCTCACGGATTTAATATCTAAATTATCTAGTCACCACAAGCTGTCATGATTCGATGTAATTACTGAGATTGGGTCTGTTTCTTTCTTAGTTTTAGGACGATTAGTTTAGAATGTATAGCTTATACCTTGTAATCTATAAATAGCCTGCTGTTATACTCAATAAAATAAGAACATCTTACCTGCTTTCAGAAGATCCCCTATTTAATTCTTGATTATGAATACATTGAAACACAACAATTTATTCTTGGCTCAACTTGATGAAGCTTCATGCACAACCTATTCTCTTGTGAATTTTCTAATTCCTAGTGAAGTATAATTATATTTGAAATTCTTGGATAATTTTTTCCTGAACTGTTCATCATATTTGCTCAGTGTTTTTAGTGCTTGCAGGGTTACAAGTTGTATAGATGCATATATATGGAAGGAGGACGATGGATTTTCTCAACACTGCCACATATTTAATCCCTTAATGGGTCATCACATTCTGGTAAAAAAAAACTGAAAGTACAAATGGCTATCATTATTATCGGTGGGAGATGTATGCATTAGTCTTTGCTCAAAAGACCAACAAATTGAAGTTGTTGCTATTTTCCCTGGGTAATTTTGAAGAAGTGAGTGTTGATATACAAACAATTAGCACAAATTTGTGGAGGCGCGTTACAAGAATTCCTTTCTATCTATTTAAAAAATCATTTCCCTCATTTGCAAATGGATTTTATCACTGGTTGGAGAAAAACAAACATGTATTATATTCTTTCGACGCTGAAGAAGAAGTATTCGAGCAAAATGAAACACTTCTTTGTACTAAGAATTCCGACAGTTCAGACTTTGGGGTACTAAATGATTGTCTTTGCATTTATATGGAGTTTGCATCCATTGAAATTTGGGTGATGAGTAAGACTGATAATAAAGAATCATACTATGAAGTTTGTTTTTATTATGATTGGATTTGGTCCAATAATAGTTTACACCCTCTTAAATATCTGGAAGACGTGAGAATTTGTAATGCAATTTTTTTTCCAAAGAAATAAAACTCATATTAACTTCCAGCATCGTGTTAAACAATATCAAGAAAACTAGGTGAAAGCTCATGCGAACCCATATGACGTCTTGTGTAACAATAGAATGCCCTTGAAACTATTGGCAAAGGAAGACACCATGTCAGTTGATCTTTTAATTGCTTGCACTGCAACTTAACAATCAGACTTTATCACACCTGTCATGCCCTCCCAGTCCGGGGCCTAGATCGGAGGGTCACTGACACACTCTAAACACAAAACAACCTAAAAATATATAAATATAGATATAGCATGCTGACTGGCCCCAACTCTACTATCCAAGACCTTTCACAGGTAATGATATGAAACAAGCAAGCCATCGTCTAACTACTTACTATTACAAACCATAATAAAATTATTATTACAAACCTTAAATTCAAATTCTCACAACATCTAGTTCTCACATAGTTCTCACATCTGATTCATAAACCTACCCTCTAAAATATCCTCACTGAGCTGTTATTGCATCTACCTCTGGAGCAATATGAAACTGGACCAACTCAGGGCCACAATAAGTGCACTCCTCGTAGTCTGAATGGTATGGACCATGATTCTTATGTTACTGTCAAAAGGGTAGATAAAACAACAATGAGCTAACGCTCAGCAAGTAAAACATTATCTTAACTGAAAACTGTAAAGTAGGATATCGCAAGGGTTGACAGTAGAATAGAATCTGGTATAATTGTCTGAGAGTAACAACGATGATCCTGGTATATGGACTTGACAAGGGATCAACTGATAACAAGGTAGCAATAGATATGCTGGGGATAATAAACAATACTGGCATCTGACAATGGCAGAGCATAATTGATAGTTAAAGCAACAGTAGATATTTCAAAATCTGTGTAAAGCAATTGACATTTCAAGTGGTAAAAAAATTTAATTTCACAGTAAAGTAAAAGTAATCATCACTTTGATAAAAACTGATTGGAGGTTTTATATCCTTTTTTAACAAGACAAAATGGGTGATCAGCCCATAAAGTCCCCCCATATCGGACACAAAGTCCCTCTAGGTATCAATCCTTTCATTAGGATTATTTGGGTTCCCAAGAGGAAACACATTGTCCTATAAATAAAAGTGTCGAACTGGACAAACCAGAACTACACTGTAATACACAACCAGACGGAACCAGCATTACCCGTTCTCCCCGTCTCTCCAATCGTCAGGAATCCGTATATAAAAACATTTTTGACGGAATTCCTAACACTTTTACAAAATCTCTTTCGGAAAACACTTTTGAAAACATTTTATTACTCAAATCCTTTCAAAAACCTTTACCCTGAAGTACCTTCGACTCACTGATAACAGATCAGCCCAGTCTAACTAGCTTCAAAGCATTTTTGTTTTTGAAAACATTTCATTTTGATTTGCAAAGATATAAGTCAAAGGGTTTGACTCATTATTTTGACATCAAGGAATAGAGGTACAAGTCCGAATCAACAAGATATAGACTCAAATGAATCAAGGCTTCGATCAGGGTATAAGGGAACATTTCAAATCAAAGGTCAAAGATATAGGATAAGTCTTAGTTTGAAAACATTTGATCAAGTCATAAGGTTTTAGAACTTTGATAAAAGAAATCAAGTTTGTAAAACAGGGTTTAAATCAAAAATGAGTTTTGATAAGTATTTTAAAATCAACATAGGGTATCCGGGTCACGGGCATAGGTTAACTTTTAACAGTGGTTTATCGGTCAGTCAATTAGGTTTGGCTTTGGAAAGCAGTATGGTATAGATGGTCAAGAAGCTGTTAAAAAGGATTTAACAATGAGTATCAGGGTTATGGCATAAGCATATGAAAGCAGGATATATAAACATGGCTCAACATGGTATAACAATTTCATGAATATGAACTTTCAAGAATAGACAGAATTACTTGCCTTCGGTAGTATGCAACAGCAAACAGCTCAGCCTACTGGTACTCAACCTTAGCCTTTCCTTTATCGCTAGGGCCTACATCCTTCAAATCTACATAAACCATAATCACTCTCTTAGTAACTATACTCCTAATATGACTCATCCTAATCTACCCAAACGATTCCTATATCGCATCACCACTTAACATATATATCATATACTTGTCGCTATTCAAATAAGCACTTAACATATAGCAGTTAAGGCATGCAATTCATATAAGTCACTTAAGCACTTAACATTTATGGTCATCTTGACTTGTAATCAACTTATAAGAATATACTATAGGTTTTAATACTTATAATTCTGATGAAAATCGGGCAGAGTTTCCTTTGTAAAGAGGACTAGCCCGTCGAAATACAACCGGCCCAAATAAACTAAAACAGCCACTTAAGGCAACAATGGTTCAATATCATCACAACAATCTATTTTAACACAACTACTAACTTCAATTTACATAGAAAACTTATACTTACGACTTGCAATTCACTACTCCATTATAAGCTTATAATACAACAATGATCCTTATTACCAAGATGTTCATCCAACTCTATGAATCAAACACACTTACTAAACATATTCTAAACACACCTCAAGAACACAAAACTTGTAGACAACTTAAAGAGCTTTCCAAAATGATAAGAAACATAAAATATGACGAAGTAATAAATTTAGAAACAATTAGAATGCGGACTTGTCAAAACAGATTTTTCACAGCCCTGAATAGTTCGAAAGATTACAAATTTTCAGTATAAATATGGACTCAAATGAAAAAGTGTAAAACATAAAAGTTATAGAAAATTCCGAGACCTTTCCAGAATGGTAAGGCTCTTAATTTTGAATAATTATTCAATTAACTACGAATTTTCAAAGTTCAAGTATCATAATCCCGAAGTCAATATAGTTGGCCACAAAAACTACAGAAAAACTCAAACTTGAAAGCAAAATCTTAGAAAGATTAAAGAATGAAAGTTGTAGATAATTAAATTATCTTTCCAGAGAATCTAGAATCAAAATATTCCGATCAATAGTGAATCAACTACGAATTTTCAAAGTTCAACAATCAGAATTCTGAGATCAAATAGACACGTTCCAGAAATAGCAGAAAAACACATACATATAAGCAGAATCTCAGAAAACTTAAAACACGAAAGTTGAAGATAATTAAATTATCTTTCCAATGAAACTGGAATCAAAACAATCCAATAAATAATGAGTCATCTACGGATTTTTCAACTTAAACAGATTCATGAGTTAAATAAAAATCAGAACTTAGTTAAACCATACATTTAATCCGAAACAAAAATGAGATAAAATAATATTTAAGGATCTTGATCTATACCCTTAATTCGGGAATGATAAAAGAGAGGAGAGACTTGATTATTTTGTGCTTTGAATTTGAATAACTCCCTATATGAAAATCAAAACCGAGAATTCTTGCTCCGAATACTCTTTTTACATGAAAACTAATAATGGAATGATGGAAAAGGAGAAGAAATTGGATTGGTGGCTTGGTGGGAGGGAGATGATGGTTCGGTGGTTTAGAGGGAGAGGAGAGAACCAAGGAGTGGAGAGGAAAATGAGAGAATGTGAGAATGAGAGTTTGATTGATTTCTTTCTTCTTCTTTTTTTTCTATTGGTGGACACATGTCACACATGCACACACTCTAGAGGTGACTCACCTCTTTGAGTCCTCCGACATGTGACATGTGTCACTCATGCATAAATACTGAAGGGTAAAATCGTCATTTACAAATTATAGAATCTGATTTAAAAATAAAAAAATTGATTTATTTGCTTTAAACAAATCGAAATAAATTAAAAAGTTTGGGGGAAAATAACTTTTAAATTTTGTAAATAAAATTTAGGAAATTACAGACCTCCTCATATTTTTAGAATATTTTTGGGATCAAAAACGAATTTTCTATGAATTTTCGAAATAAATGCTCTTTAAAAGAAATAAAGATTTTTAAATCATTTTAAAATAACAACTCTCACAATTAAATATTCACACAAATTCTAAAAACTAATTCTCATCACAATGATGATAATGCAAAAGATTTCATGATTTAAATCGACTCCAATGATTTTATATGATTTTCGAAAGATTGAAAATGCACTTTAAAAATAGTTTTAATGTTCTAAAAATATAAATAAAATTCCACAATCATATATGACACATATCAGTCATCATAGAATCATATAAACATGCTTTCACACATATCTTGATTTCACAAAATTATACTCATCATATAAATCACATAGTTTCCATATTTAACAATTAACTAAGCATTTATAAATTGCGAAAAATTCTAGGTCGTTATAAACTTCCTCCCTTAAAAGGATTCTGTCCCTAGAATCTCACCTAAGTAAATAGATGAGGATACTTAGAAAGCATCTCGCTTTCAAGCTCCCAAGTCGACTCTTCGACTCTAGGATTCCTCCACAGAACTTTAACCAATCTAACAACTTTATTCCTTAGCTTTCTATCACTTCTATCCTGAATCTCTACTGGTTGCTCCTCATAAGATAAATATGGTTGAATCTCAATAGGCTCATACTCGATTACGTGACTCGCATCAGGATTGTACTTCTTAAGCATAGATACGTGGAATACATTATGAATATGGTGCATGTGCGGTGGCAACGCCAACTCGTTAGCAACCTTTCCGACTCGCTTTAAAATCTCGAATGGTCCTACATATCTCGGACTCAACTTTCCTTTCTTACCAAATCTCCTAACTCCTTTACACGGTGACACTTTTAACAACACTTGATCTCCTATTTCAAAAATCATATCCTTCCTCTTCAAATCAGCATATTTCCTCTGACGATCATGCGCAGTAATCAATCTCTTTTGAATAACTTCAACCTTCTCCTTTGTCTGCTGAAGCAGCTCTGGTCCTAAAATCTTTCTCTCACCAACTTCTTCCCAATACACTGGTGATCTACACTTTCTTCCATACAAAGCTTCATACAGGGGCATTCCAATACTCGCGTGATAACTATTATTATTTGAAAACTCAACTAACTGCAAATGCTCATCCCAACTCCAGATAAAATCCAATGAACATATCTTCTATCGTCTGAATTATTCTCTCACTTTGTCCATCTGTCTGTGGATGGTAAGCTGTACTTATCTTCAGTTGGGTTCCTAGACATTCTTGAAATTGCTTCCAAAATCTCGAATTAAATCGTGGGTCTCGATCAGACACTATCGAAACAGGAACTCCATGGCGTGACACTATCTCCTTCAAATACAAATGCACTAACTTATCCAGTGAAAATCTTTCGTTAATCAGTAAGAAATGTGCAGACTTCGTCAATCGGTCAATAATAACCCAAATCGCATCGTAATTCGCTTTAGTTCTCGGTAATCCAACTACAAAATCCATGACAAGGTGCTCCCACTTCCACTCAAGGATATCCAATGGTTGTAACAATCCACTTGGCTTTTGATGTTCCGCTTTAATTCTTTGGCACATATAACACTTACTTATCCATTCGGCAATTTCTCGTTTCATATCTGGCCACCAAAAATTCTCCTTCAAATCTCGGTACATCTTTGTACTTCCAGGGTGAATAGAATATCTTGAACTATGGGCTTCACTCAGAATTTCATTCTTCAATTCCTCCACATTTGGAATCCATATCCTCTTTCCAAATCTTAAAATACCTTGATCTTCTTTCTGTGTGCAAATTTCTTCTCCGGTCAATGTATTCATCTCACAACTCATCACTTCTTCCTGACATCTTCGAATCTTCACTAGCAACTCCAGTTGAAAAGTCATCGTACTCAGAAACTCATCAGCATCCTTTGAATCATAAGCTTCTAGACTTAGCTTCTCAAATTCTTGAAATAACTCCTTAGGCATCGTCAATGTGTTTAACCTCTCCTTCCTACTCAACGCATCAGCTAGTACATTTGCCTTATCGTACAATCATAATCTTTAATCAATTCTAACCATCTTCTTTGCCTCATGTTCAATTCTTTCTGGGTAAAGATATACTTCAAACTCTTATGATCGGTGAAAATTTCACACTTCTCTCCGTACAAATAATGTCTCCGTACAAATCTTCAAATCTCCAAATCGTGTGTCGGGTATTTCTGCTCGTACGGCTTAAGCTGTCTCGAAGCGTACGCAATAACATTTCCGTGTTGCATCAAAACACATCCTAATCCTTTGTGCGAAGCATCACTATATATAACAAAATCTCCCTTATCGTTTGGCAATACTAACACTGGCGCAAAAACTAATCTTTTCTTCAATTCTTGGAAACTCTCCTCACATTATCACTCCAAACAAACTTCTCATTTTTCCGCGTCAATCTAGTCAACGGCGTAGCTATTTTTGAAAAATCTTGAACAAATCTCCGGTAATAACCTGCCAATCCTAAGAAACTTTTTACTTCAGTAGGAGTTCTCGGTCAACTCCAACTCACCACAGCTTCAATCTTAGTGAGGTATACCCTAATTCCTTCTTTTCTAATCACATGACCTGAGAATTGCACTTCTTGCAACCAAAACTCACACTTAGAAAACTTAGCATATAATCTTTCCTTTCTCAGGGTTTCTAATGGATTTTCAAATGTTCGGCATGCTCTTCAGGGTTTCTCGAGTATGTAAGAATGTCATCAATAACTACAATAATGAATTTATCCAAATACCTCTTGAACACCCTATTCATCAAATCCATAAATACAACTGGCGCATTCGTCAATCCAAAAGCCATTACTACAAATTCATAATGTCCATATCGTGTGCGAAAAGCAGTCTTTAGAATATCTTCTGGTTTAACCTTCAATTGGTGATAACCTGACCTCAAATCAATCTTAGAAAAATATGCAGCATCCTTCAGCTGGTCAAACAAATCATTAATCCTCGGCAGTGGATACTTATTCTTGATAGTCAACTTATTTAACTCTATATAATCAATACACAGCCTCATACTTCCATCTTTCTTCTTGACAAACAATACTGGTGCTTCCCACGGAGACACACTTGGCCTTATAACTCCTTTGTCCATTAAATCTTGCAATTGAGTTGCTAACTCCTTCATCTCAGTAGGTGCCACCCTATAAGGTGCTTTAGACACTGGCTCGGTTCCTGGTGCCATATCAATCAGGAACTCAATCTCTCTATCTGGAGGTAATCCGGGCAATTCGTCAGGAAATACGTCGGGGAACTCATTCACAACTGGAATATCGGCCATCCTAAGGGCTTTTTTTTCCGTATCAACTACACGTGCTAAATAAGCTTCACATCCTTGGTTTAACAACCTCTTCGCTTGCATAAACGTTAAGAATCTCTTATCTTGCTTCTGTCCTTGAAATACAACTTCATTACCATCCTCGGTATGCAACTTAACTTACTTCTTTTTACATTCAATCTGCGCATCGCACTCAGTCAACCAATCCATTCCTAAAATAACATCGAATTCTCCCAACTTAAAGGGTATTAAATACGCATAGAAAAGAAATCCACCAATCTCAGTATTACAATTCGGACACTCCCGATCTACAGAAATCTTATCCTGGTTGGCAACTTCTATCACTAACGCTTTATCTAATGGACGAATCTCATAGTGCAACTTATCAAGAAATCTTTCAGATATAAAAGATCTAGTAGCTCCTGAATCAATTAACACTTTAGCTTCAAAAGAGTTGACAGGATGCGTACCTGCAACCACGTCGACATCATTCATAGCTTCATTGATAGACATGTTGAAAGTACGAGCTCTAGGTTGGGGTGCTTGATACGGTGCTCGCTGGGGTGCTGGTGGTGCCGTAATTCTCAACACCTTGGAAGTCTTGATAGGCTCCTTGCAATTACGAGCCATATGTCCCACTTTTCCACATTTATAACAAGTAATTCCTACCAACTTCACCTCTGGACACTCATGAGCATAATGTCCTTTCTTCTGACACTTAAAATAGACAATGTTAGGCTTATTGCAGATACCCGAGTGCTTTCTTCCACAAATCTTGCAGTCTTGTAGTACGGGTCTCGTTACAGCCTGAAGGTTCCCTCCTTGGGGTCTACGGTCTTGTCCTCCTTTACCACTCTTGAGTCTCTGAAAATTTCTATTTCCTCCTTGTCTATTTCCAAATCTTCCCTTATTCTGAAAACTCTTCTGACCTTCAGTCTCCTGACTCTTTTCAACTTTCTCAAACTTCCTCTTCTTTCCAGCCTTCTCCTTCTGGTTAAAATCACTTTCTCCTTCAATCACCATGTCCTTCTGAACCACGGCAGTATATGTCCTCAGCTCAAATGCAGCTACTCTACTCCTCAACCATGGTTTCAATCCATGCTGAAACTTCTTCAATTTACTTGCTTCATTACCAACAAACTGAGGTGCAAATCGGGACAACTCTGTGAAATTGGCTTCATACTCAGCCTGATAAATGCAAATTTTTGCATATTTTTATTACCTATTTATTGTTTGAATTCGTATTTTAATAAATTATTTTGTTGCATTTCAGGAAATTCAAAAAAAAATGAAGAAATGGCAAAATAAAGAAATAAATGTCAAGGAAGAGAAAAAGAAGAAGAAGAAGGACCAAAATAGAAGAAAAGGAAAGAGAAGGGGGTGTGGTGCAAAACCAATTTTAGAAAAATGGATGGCTAGGATTGAACCACACCAAACAAAATGAATGGTGGGGATTAATCCACACCAACCAAAATCCCAAATTTTTTCCTATAAATAGCCTCATTTTTTCTCGTATATGAACACAACCCCTTAGTTTTAGAACAACCAATTAATTTTAGTACACTCCTATAGTTGTAAATTTTTGCAGTTCTTGTAAATTTTTTTATTATACGTAATTTTTTTATTTTCAGTACGAAACAATTCTATTTTATTGTTCTAAATTCGAAGCCTCAATTTCAATTGCTCTATTTTTTTTTTATTTTCATTTCAGAAAATCAAGATCCTTCCCCTGTTTTAGCTGCCTTCGTTCTGTTTACTACGCACACACAAACCCATCTCTTTGTTCTTCCCTCTCTTCTAATTCCTACGCCCCTCTCCCCTTTCCTTCTTCGATTAAACCCACCTCATCCTCCGAGAAATTCCACAACCACTGCAAACCTCCCTTCCACTGTTTGTTCAAATCTCTCTCTCGCTCTCCAATTAAACCTCATATTCCGACTCCCCTTTCATCGATTTCCTTTCCCCATAAAACTCAGAGCATCTCCTTTCCTTCAGTTCACTACAAATCGCCGACTCCTCGTTCGCCCTTTTCGTTTTGTTTTCGTTTTATTGTTTCGAATAATTCAGTTTATTGTTGTTCTGTTTATTTGCGATTTGTTCTTGTTAGTGCTTGTAGTCTTCGTTGCCATTTGTATTGATCGTTTTTGGTTTCATTTTGGTGATCAGGTTTTCAGAATTTGTGTGTTTTGAATGCTTGTGTTACTGCATTTCTTTAGTTTTACGTTTCATCAGGTTTCTGTGATTGATTCGGCATTTTGTGGTCGAATTGAGTCTAAGTCGAGTTTCGTTTTCGTGATTCTGGGCTTCGCTTTTCTGTTTGTTCGCCAATTTGGGGTTCAGTTTTAGAGTTTCGACTTCGGTTGTTTGTAACTGGGTTTAAGTCGCTTCGTTGTCACTGAGTGTTGATTTTCAAGTACTTCGTTCTATGTATTGATTTGTCCAGTTTTATTTTGTTTTGAATGGCGTTTACAGCCACGAGTCCGAGCCGAGTTGCTATTCTTCGTTGAATTGTTAAAGTCGAGTTTGATCACTGCTGTGTTGACTAAGTTTTGTGTTCTTGTTTCGTTTGTCCGAGTTTTGCAATTACTGAGTCAAGAAACTGAGTTAACGAGTTCCTGCGAGTCGACTCATTGGTTATGTTTTTGAATGTTGCTTTGCAGTCCTGTTTGATAACTGAGTAGTTCACGAGTTGTGTTTAAGTTTATTGCATTTTGTGTTTAAATCGACTGGGTTGGTTGTTGCTTGGATTTTAGGATTTGGTTCGTTTTGGTCAGCTTAAATTACGAATACATCATGTCAAATTTTCTTTAAAAAATAAAAAATAAATAAATTTCGAATTCGGAATTTTAATAGTAAATTAAATTTTTGTTTTTGATTAATTCGTTTAAAAATAGAGTAATTAATTTGTTTAATAGTAATTTAGAAATTAAGAGTGGTTAATTTTTCTATTCTTTTGAATTTTAATTTGTTAAATTAAATTTAGATTAAATTAAATTCACTTTTTGTGATATTTTAAATTTTCTTTTAGGAAATAAAAAAAGCTTAAATCCAAATTTACAAAAATCCCAAATTGTTCTAATTCGCCTAAGTTAAGAATTAAGGTTTTGCAAAATAAATATTAGTCCCTGTGGATCGAATCTTAAATACTAAAACGAGATCGTGCGCTTGCGATATTAAATGTTTAATTTTTAGCACATCAAGTTTTTGGCGTCGCTGCCGGGGAGTAATTATTTTGCGCCTTGATTTTTAATTTTTCGGATTAGTTTTACTTGTCTCATTTTTATCTCATTTTATTTTTAGGAAAGTTGAAATTTCGGGAATCACCGTGGAGGAAAATTGGAATTTTTGGAAGCATGCTTCGGTCATCCATATTTCTCTCTTTTCGCCCTTTTACTTTTAGAAAAATCACAAAAATAATAATAATAATAATAATAATAATAATAATAATAATAATAATAAGAGAAAAATGTTTCTACAGTTAGCTTTAGGAGAATTTCCTAAAGTTAACATTTAAAAACATTTGAGTGTTACATTTTATTTATATGGGCCCCGCAGGGGCATTAAAGGTGTGTATTTTTATTTAGGAAACTATATGATGTGTCATTATTTGAGTGATTAAGTGTAGAAAATTCTCCTATAGTTAACTATAGGATCATTAAGCCCTAATAATAATAATAATAATAATAATAATAATAATAATAAAATAAAAAATTTTAAATTGAAAAATTCCAAAAATTAGTTAGTAAATTCATACTTGTTACATCATGCATTTAATCACTTAGGGCACATCATATAGATTTTTATTTTCTTGTTTTTAATCACTGTTTATCGCTTTTAAATAAAATTTTTGTTTGTTGTATTCATTCTAATAAATCTTAAGGGAAAAACCATTTACAAGATAAGGGAAGGGATTTCATCACTCTTTCCTTAGCCCAAAAATAATTAATCCCTCATTTTGCATACCCTAGCCTTTAATAAAATTAATTAGACGTTTGTCCCTAGGAATTTCGCGCTCAATTAGGAAGGTACCTAAGAAACGACGTAGTCATTAATTATTCCAATTTTTTGGAATCTAGGCAAGCGAAAGCTTACCTGGCCAATTAGGATTAGGTGTCTAGGCTGCAGTTTAGCCTCTTGGCAATGCTTGCACCTACCTGGACAAATCGGTCCGAATAAATTCTGATTTACCGAGTTTTTGGTGGTCCTTAAAGTTAGGAGCAAGGTCTAGTTTATTAAGAAACCCGAGGTCAACCCTAAATTTCCCCTCAATCAAAGACCTCACGAAAATGTTAATACCATCATTTCTTTAAGGTCGGGAAACAAAATTGATAATCGAGTAGGAGTCGAGTCCCCCGAAGAGGAAGAAGAAGAATCAAACGTTGCACCGACACCTATTCTCGATCCTTCTGATCGAACTCTGATTCCCGTCTCTCCTAGTCAGCCGTCTTCTTCGAGTGGAACAACCTCGGAGCCCGTTCCCGAAGAACAAGTCTATAAACCAAAGGCTCCTTACCCACAATGCCTCGTCTCTCCCAAACAAACGGCCCAAATGGAGCAAATTCTAGAAGTATTCAAACAAGTCAAGATAAACATTCCTCTTTTAGACGTGATTCAACAAGTTCCCTCCTATACGAAATGTCTTAAAGAATTGTGTAGTCATAAACGAACCACCCAACTCCCTAAGAAAGACTTCTTGACGTCCCAAGTGAGCTCAATTCTTTCTAACCAAATTCCCGTGAAGTACAAGGACCCCGGTTGTCCAACTATTTCATGTGTCATAGGTAACACTTTCGTGGACAAGGATTTACTTGACTTAGGTGCTAGTGTCAACTTACTTCCATTTTCCGTTTATCAAGCCCTAGGTTTAGGCAGGCTCAAAAAGACCAATATGACACTTCAACTTGCCGATCGTTCTATAAAAATGCCCAAGGGATTAATTGAAGATGTCTTGATTAAAATTGGTGATTTTATCTTCCCGGTTGATTTTGTTGTCCTTGAGTCTCAACCCGTCACGAATCTTAAAAACCAAATCCCAATCATTCTAGGAAGACCTTTTCTTGCTACATCCAATGCCTTGATTAATTGTAGGGATGGTTCGCTGAAACTCACTTTTGGTAATATGACCATTAACCTTAACATCTTTTTAGTCAGAAAAGAACCCAAAGAGCTTTGTGAACAATCAATAGGGGTTAACCTTGTTTATGACATTGTTAATTGGTCAAACCTTGAGGATAGTGAAATTGAGTCTGTTCTTGTTGAGGATTTTAAAATAAATCACAAAACCAAGCGAGAGTTTTATAGGGATTTCACCTTGGAAGAGATGTTGCAAGAGTTGGACGATATTTGTTCTAAGTGGGAAACCAAACCCGTGGAGGTCTCTGGTGAACCAAATCTTATTGTTAAAACTCCCGTTGGTGAACCACCTACATCTGATAAGTTGTTAGGAGATTTGAACGACATCTGTTCTAAATGGGAGACCTCACCCGAGGTTGTTAGTGTTGAGGTCATTGTTAGGAGTTCTTTGGGAACACCTCCTACATTTAACTTGACTTTGTATCATCCCGAGTTTGATCAACAGCCTTTAGGAGAAAACGAACTCTCATCTTATGTCATTCCTAGTGATTCAATCCACGACCCAACCTTCATTGTCTCTAATCTGCTTAAACAAAATAAAGAAGCCTTAAGTTGGTTTAGGATAAACACTAGCGATTCTTGTACTAATAGGTTGAATGATCCCATGTTGCTGGAGAAAGTCTGTTCTAATCAAAATTTTCAAAAATGTCTTGAATTTTTCTCACAGCTTCACCCCAATTTTCCCACCGGCATCGGCTGATTAAGTTTTATTTCTTTGCCTCCCCTCGTGAAGTCCAGAAATGGGAGAGGACTTATGTGCGTAAGTAGTGTTAATTAGTTGGTTTTCATTTTCGTTCATCTCCGTCATCCCTTGTCAGGTATTATCTCCTCAGTCTACTTTACTCTTTTCTCTCGTAATTGCATACATTGAGGACAATGCATGATTTAGGTATGGGGGAGGGTTCTAGTGTAAATACATAAAAAAAAATCCAAAAAAATTAAAAATTTGAAAAATTCAAAAATAGAGTTATTTTAGCTCAGTTGTCCTTCCCACTCTTTAAAATTTTAGAACTAGTTGGTGTCGACTATTTTTCGAAAATTATATGTATAATGCCTTTAGGTAATTGGAACGTAGTCAAGTAAGGTTTTTCCTCATGAAACTTGTGTCGTACAAATTTTTGCTTAAGAGACCAAGACGACACATTTGCACAAGACTTTTGATGGAAAAATTGTATAGGAATGTTATTCGATACTTGAGAGAGAACCCAAATGTTAGAACAATGTCGAATAAAAATTTCGCGAGATTTTGCTCCTATAGTGTCGAAAAAAAAGGAAAAGAAAAGAAAAGGTTGTAATTTTAGAGTGTTGGTATTATTTTGTAATAATAAATTCTTAGTAGGGAAATCGGCTAGGTTGGGCTCATTGATAACCCGAATAAGTAAGTCTGAGGGGACTTTGTGCCTAGCAACCTAAGGTCCTTTGTGATCTGGGATTGTTGACCTAAAACTCGCTAAATGGGTATCGATGCAAAAGTCTTTTGGGACCTCAACCATTGTACGGTCGGTCTAACTGCTAAGAACGTGAAGTTTGGCTAGATACTTATTTTGATAGAGATTGGGTCAGTTCAATATTGATTGAAAAAAAGAAAATATTCGTATGCACTTATCCATCAAATGCCTTAAATTCACTACACACCTTGGGATTTTTTGTAAATTTTTAGAGTCTAATCATGTGGATTGTGGGAACCTATAACTTGGATATTATTAGAATAATCTTGAAGGCATATATTTACCTACAAAATTGATTTGTTGACACCAGTGAAAGCTAGGTTGAAAGAGGAAAGTTGGATACTTGCTGACTTATCTCAAAGATTTTATGGGTATATCTTCTGTAAACCCTTAGGAGACAACACTCCTCTTGTAGAGATCGTCTATGAGTTTAACGGGTTGGTAAACCTAAAATTACCCGTGATTCTTACGACAGTGAATATAGGTTTTTCATTCTGCATTTTTCTTGTTGTTTTACTCGAGGACGAGCAAAAGATAGGTATGGGGCCATTTGATAAATGCTAATTTTTGCATATTTTTATTACCTATTTATTGTTTGAATTCGTATTTTAGTAAATTATTTTGTTGCATTTCAAGAAATTCAAAAATGAAGAAATGGCAAAATAAAGAAATAAATGTCAAGGAAGAGAAAAAGAAGAAGAAGAAGGACCAATATAGAAGAAAAGGAAAGAGAAGGGGGTGTGGTGCAAAACCAATTTTAGAAAAATGGATGGCTAGGATTGAACCACACCAAACAAAATGAATGGTGGGGATTAATCCACACCAACCAAAATCCCAATTTTTTTCTACAAATAGCCTCATTTTTTCTCTTATATGAACAAAACCCCTAAGTTTTAGAACAACCAATTAATTTTAGTACACTCCTATAGTTGTAAATTTTTGCAGTTCTTGAATTTTTTTTTATTATACGTAATTTTTTTTATTTTCAGTACGAAACAATTCTGTTTTATTGTTCTAAATTCGAAGCCTCAATTTCAATTGCTCTATTTTTTTATTTGCATTTCAGAAAATCAAGATTCTTCCCCTGTTTTAGCTGCCTTCGTTCTGTTTACTACGCACACACAAACCCATCTCTTTGTTCTTCCCTCTCTTCTAATTCCTCCACCCCTCTCCCCTTTCCTTCTTCGATTAAACCCACCTCATCCTCCGAGAAATCCCACAACCACTGCAAACCTCCCTTCCACTGTTTGTTCGAATCTCTCTCTCGCTCTCCACTTAAACCTCATATTCCCACTCCCCTTTCATCGATTTCCTTTCCCCATAAAACTCACAGCATCTCCTTTCCTTCAGTTCACTACAAATCGCCGACTCCCTGTTAGCCCTTTTCGTTGTGTTATCATTTTATTGTTTCGAATAATTCATTTTATTGTTGTTCTGTTTATTTGCGATTTATTCTTGTTGGTGCTTGTAGTCTTCGTTGCCATTTGTATTGATCGTTTTGGTTTCGTTTTGGTGATTGGGTTTTCAAAATTTGTGTGTTTTGAATGCTTGTGTTACTGCATTTCTTTAGTTTTTACGTTTCATCAGGTTTCTGTGATTGATTCGGCATTTTTTGGTCGAATTGAGTCTAAGTCGAGTTTCGTTTTCGTGATTCTGGGCTTCGCATTTCCGTTTGTTTGCCGATTTGTGGTTAAGTTTTAGAGTTTCGACTTCGGTTGTTTGTAACTGGGTTTGAGTCGCTTCATTGTCACTGAGTTTTGATTTTCAAGTACTACGTTCTATGTATTGATTTTTCCAGTTTTATTTTGTTTTGAATGGCATTTACAGCCACGAGTCCGAGCCGAGTTGCTGTTCTTCGTTGAATTGTTAAAGTCGAGTCTGATCGCTACTGTGTTGACTAATTTTTGTGTTCTTGTTTCGTTTGTCCGAGTTTTTCAATTGCTGAGTCATGAAACTGAGTTAACGAGTTTCTGCGAGTCGACTCATTGGTTATGTTTTTGAATGTTGCTTTGCAGTCCTGTTTGATAACCGAGTAGTTCACGAGTTGTATTTAAGTTTATTGCATTTTGTGTTTGAATCGACTGGGTTGGTTGTTGCTTGGATTTTAGGATTTGGTTCGTTTTGGTCAGCTTAAATTACGAATACATCATGTCAAATTTTCTTTAAAAAATGAAAAATAAATAAATAAATAAATTTTGAATTCGGAATTTTAATAGTAAATTAAATTTTTGTTTTTGATTACTTCGTTTAAAAATAGAGTAATTAATTTGTTTAATAGTAATTTAGAAATTAAGAGTGGCTAATTTTACTATTCTTTTGAATTTTAATTTGTTAAATTAAATTTAGATTAAATTAAATTCACTTTTTGTAATAGTTTAAATTTTCTTTTAGGAAATAAAAAAAGCATAAATCCAAATGTACAAAAATCCCAAATTGTTCTAATTCGCCTAAGTTAAGAATTAAGGTTTTGAAAAATAAATATTAGTCCATGTGGATCGAATTTTAAATACTAAAACGAGATCGTTCGCTTGTGATATTAAATGTTTAATTTTTAGCACATCAAGTTTTTGGCGCCGCCGCCAGGGAGTAATTATTTTGCGCCTTGATTTTTAATTTTTCGGATTAGTTTTACTTGTCTCATTTTTATCTCATTTTATTTTTAGGAAAGTTGAAATTTCGGGAATCACCGTGGAGGAAATTTGGAATTTTTGGAAGCATGCTTCGGTAACCCGTATTTCTCTCTTTTCGCCTTTTTACAAAATCACAAAAAAAATAATAATAAAATAAAAAATTTTAAAATTTAAATTGAAAATTTCCAAAAATTAGTTAGTAAATTCATACTTGTTGCATCATGCATTTAATCATTTATGGCACATTATATAGATTTTTATTTTCTTGTTTTTAATTTTTCGTACCATATAAATTGTGGTGATCGCTGGAGGACCCGAAGGTACGTTAAATTTTTCTTTCCTCTAAGTTAGGACACGTAGTGTAAGCATCCATAATTTTTTATCGCTTTTAAATAAAATTGTTGTTTGTTGCATTCATTCTAATAAATCTTAAGGGCAAAACCATTTACAAGATAAGGGAAGGGATTTCATCACTCTTTCCTTAACCCAAAAACAATTAATCCCTCATTTTTCATACCCTAGCCTTTAATAAAATTAATTAGACGTTTGCCCCTAGGAATTTCACGCTCAATTAGGAAGGTACCTAAGAAACGACGTAATCATTAATTATTCCGATTTTTTGGTTTCTAGGCAAGCGAAAGCTTACCTGGCCAATTAGGATTTGGTGTCTAGGCTGGTGTTTAGCCTCTTAGCAATGCTTGCACCTACCTGGCCAAATCGGTCCGAATAAATTCTGATTTACCGAGTTTTTGGTGGTCCTTAAAGTTAGGAGCAAGGTCTAGTTTATTAAGAAACCCGAGGTCAACCCTAAATTTCCCCTCAATCAAAGACCTCACGAAAATGTTAATACCATCATTTCTTTAAGGTCGGGAAACAAAATTGATAATCGAGTAGGAGTCGAGTCCCCCGAAGAGGAAGAAGAAGAATCAAACGTTGCACCGACACCTATTCTCGATCTTTCTGATCGAACTCTGATTCCCGTCTCTCCTAGTCAGCCGTCTTCTTCGAGTGGAACAACCTCGGAGCCCGTTCCCGAAGAACAAGTCTATAAACCAAAGGCTCCTTACCCATAACGCCTCGTCTCTCCCAAACAAACGGCCCAAATGGATCAAATTCTAGAAGTATTCAAACAAATCAAGATAAACATTCCTCTTTTAGACGTGATTCAACAAGTTCCCTCCTATACAAAATGTCTTAAAGAATTGTGTACTCATAAACGAACCACCCAAGTCCCTAAGAAAGCCTTCTTGACGTCCCAAGTGAGCTCAATTCTTTCTAACCAAATTCCCGTGAAGTACAAGGACCCCGGTTGTCCAACTATTTCATGTGTCATAGGTAATACTTTCGTGGACAAGGCTTTACTTGACTTAGGTGCTAGTGTCAACTTGCTTCCATTTTCCGTTTATCAAGCCCTAGGTTTAGGCGGGCTCAAAAAGACAAATATGACACTTCAACTTGCCGATCGTTCTATAAAAATGCCCAAGGGATTAATTGAAGATGTCTTGATTAAAATTGGTGATTTTATCTTCCCGGTTGATTTTGTTGTCCTTGAGTCTCAACCCGTCACGAATTTTAAAAACCAAATCCCAATCATTCTAGGAAGACCTTTTCTTGCTACATCCAATGCCTTGATTAATTGTAGGGATGGTTCGCTGAAACTCACTTTTGGTAATATGACCATTAACCTTAACATCTTTAATGTCGGAAAAGAACGCAATGAACTTTATGAACAATCAATAGGGGTTAATCTCGTTGATGACATTGTTAATTGGTCAAACCTTGAGGATAGTGAAATTGAGTCTTTTCTTGTTGAGGATTTTAAAATAAATCACGAAACCAAGCGAGAGTTTTATAGGGATATCACCTCGGAAGAGATGTTGCAAGAGTTGAATGATATTTGTTCTAAGTGGGAAACCAAACCCGTGGAGGTCTCTTATGAACCAAATCTTATTGTTAAAACTCCCGTTGGTGAACCACCTACATCTGATAAGTTGTTAGGAGATTTGATAGACATCTGTTCTAAATGGGAGACCTCACCCGAGGTTGTTAGTGTTGAGGCCGTTGTTAAGAGTTCTGTGGGAACACCTCCTGCATTTAACTTGACTTTGTATCATCCCGAGTTTGATCAACAGCCTTTAGTAGAAAACGAACTCTCATCTTATGTCATTCCTAGTGATTCAATCCACGACCCAACCTTCATTGTCTCTAATCTGCTTAAACAAAATAAAGAAGCCTTAAGTTGGTTTAGGATAAACACTAGCGATTCTTGTACTAATAGGTTGAATGATCCCATGTTGCTGGAGAAAGTCTGTTCTAATCAAAATTTTCAAAAATGTCATGAATTTTTCTCACAGCTTCACCCCAATTTTCCCACCGGCAATGGCTGATTCGGTTTTATTTCTTTGCCTCCCCTCGTGAAGTCCAGGTATGGGGGAGGACTTGTGTGCGTAAGTAGTGTTAATTAGTTGATTTTCATTTTCGTTCGTCTCCGTCATCCCTTGTCAGGTATTATCTCCTCATTCTACTTTACTCTTTTCTCTCGTAATTGCATACATTGAGGACAATGCATGATTTAGGTATGGGGGAGGGTTCTAGTGTAAATACATAAAAAAATCCAAAAAAATTAAAAATTTGAAAAATTCAAAAATAGAGTTATTTTAGCTCAGTTGTCCTTCCCACTCTTTAAAATTTTAGAACTAGTTGGTGTCGACTATTTTTCGAAAATTATATGTATAATGCCTTTAGATAATTGGAACGTAGTCAAGTAAGGTTTTTCCTCATGAAACTTATGTAGAACAAATTTTTGCTTAAGAGACCAAGACGACACATTTGCACAAGACTTTTGATGGAAAAATCGTATAGGAATGTTATTCGATACCTGAGAGAGAACCCAAACGTTAGAACAATGTCGAATCAAACCTTCACGAGATTTTGCTCCCATAGTGTCGGAAAAAAAAAGGTTGTAATTTTAGAGTGTTAGTATAATTTTGTAATAATAAATTCTTAGTATGGGAAATCGGTTAGGTTGGGCTCATTGATAACTCGAGTAAGTAAGTCTGAGGGGACTTTGTGCCTAGCAACCTAAGGTCCTTTGTGATCTGGGATTGTTGACCTAAAACTCGCTAAATGGGTATCGATGCAAAAGTCTTTTGGGACCTCAACCATTGCACGGTCGGTCTAACTGCTAAGAACGTGAAGTTTGGCTAGATACTTGTTTTGATAGAGATTGGGTCAGTTCAATATTGGTTGAAAAAGAGAAAATGTTCGTATTCAATTATCCATCAAAGGCCTCAAATTCACTACACACCTTGGGATTTTTTGTAAATTTTTAGAGTCTAATCATGTGGATTGTGGGAACCTATCACTTGGCTATTATTAGAATAATCTTTAAGGCATATATTTTCCTACAAAATTGTTTTGTTGACACCAATGAAAGCTAGGTTGAAAGAGGAAAGTTGGATACTTGCTGACTTATCTCAAAGATTTTATGGGTATATCTTCTGTAAACCCTTAGGAGACAACACTCCTCTTGTAGAGATCGTCTATGAGTTTAACGGGTTGGTAAACCTAAAATTACCCGTGATTCCTACGAAAGTGAGTATAGGTTTTTCATTCTGCATTTTTCTTGTTGTTTTACTCGAGGACGAGCAAAAGATAGGTATGCGGGCTTTTGATAAATGCAATTTTTTGCATATTTTTATTACCTATTTATTGTTTGAATTCGTATTTTAATAAATTATTTTGTTGCATTTCAGGAAATTCAAAAAAAATGAAGAAATGGCAAAATAAAGAAATAAATGTCAGGGAAGAGAAAAAGAAGAAGAAGAAGGACCAAAATAGAAGAAAAGGAAAGAGAAGGGGGTGTGGTGCAAAACCAATTTTAGAAAAATGGATGACTAGGATTGAACCACACCAAACAAAATGAATGGTGGGGATTAATCCACACCAACCAAAATCCCAAATTTTTTCCTATAAATAGCCTCATTTTTTCTCTTATATGAACACAACCCCTTAGTTTTAGAACAACCAATTAATTTTAGTACACTCCTATAGTTGTAAATTTTTGCAGTTCTTGTAAAAAAAAATTATTATACGTAATTTTTTTTATTTTCAGTACGAAACAATTCTGTTTTATTTTTCTAAATTCGAAGCCTCAATTTCAATTGCTCTATTTTTTTATTTGCATTTCAGAAAATCAAGATCCTTCCCCTGTTTTAGCTGCCTTCGTTCAGCTTACTACGCACACACAAACCCATCTCTTTGTTCTTCCCTCTCTTCTAATTCCTCCGCCCCTCTCCCCTTTCCTTCTTCGATTAAACCCCTCATCCTCCGAGAAATCCCACAACCACTGCAAACCTTCCTTCCACTGTTTGTTCGAATCTCTCTCTCGCTCTCCACTTAAACCTCATATTCCCACTCCCCTTTCATCGATTTCCTTTCACCATAAAACTCACAGCATCTCCTTTCCTTCAGTTCACTACAAATCGCCGACTCCCCGTTCGCCCTTTTCGTTGTGTTTTCGTTTTATTGTTTCGAATAATTCTGCTTATTGTTGTTCTGTTTATTTGCGATTTGTTCTTGTTAGTTGATAAGTGGATTTATATCCACTTGGATCGCTTAAATTCGGCTTAAATTGATTGTCTTGGACTCAAGTTTATTGTAGTTTTGATGTGTTTTGCTTAGTTTTGCAGATTTGCAAGAATATCGATTATGGTTGATGCTTCTATCGTGTTTGTAGGATTAATTGATTAAAATTCGGATTTTCCGGGAAGGTTGCGTAGTCTACACTGTTTTGGCCATATCTGGAGTTCTATAAGTCCGTTTGAGGTCCGTAAGCTGTCCACGCGAAGCGTGGAAGATTTTCTGCAATTTAGGATAGGATTCGTGCACGCAAGTTGCGTGTGGTGGGAGCAGATTGCATGACAAGCAGACTGATTGGAGCAGAGAATTTACTCTTTTGCTCTTTTCAAGTTCAAATTATATTTTGGGCAGTTTTTGGTACCTAAATCGAATTCTAATTATAATATAAGGCAATTTCTTGCTGGGCAAGACTTGGAGTGCCTATATAAACACATCCAACCCCTTGTAAATTAGACAATTAGAATTAGATAATTAGACAATTAGATATCTTGTACATAATATAGCTTAGATCTGCAAGGGAGAAAAGGAGAGAAGGATTCAACGCTCCTGACAAGCAACGGATCTAGATCTACTTCATCTTTTGTATCGTAGATTTGTTTTCTTAACTCTTATTTTATTAATATTATTACTTTCTTCCATATCTTGTTTGTTATCATGGTTTCACTTGATCCCATGATGACGAGAGGTTCAATTATGAACTATTCGTTGTCATGGGACTCTAACGGATTTATTTATGGAGCTTTAGTATTTTGATTGCTTTAAAGATCTGTGTGTGATGTATATCTGATATCCTCGTATGGTTATGCTTAATTGTTAGATGCGTAGCTAACATCTAATCTGTTAATCTCTTGTGAAGTGAAAGTGGATCTTGAGATTTAGAACTTGCCATGCTAGCATAGGTTCATGATTGTTTATCAACATGATTCGTAGTATGAGATGAAAATACTTATATTGCCCTGTGTGATCTTTATGGATAACTTGTTCTTCAACCGTTATGTTTTCAAATTCTATAGACATATAGGGTCTAAGCATAATTGGTGTCTATTCATCTTCTATCTCTTTTGTGGATGTATGTTTAGTTTGGTATACGTATGCTGACAGGTAGCGTGTACTTGTTTCGTGTTATCCGATCAGATATCATAACCATTGCATATAATGATTAAAGACGTCAGATCTAAGCGAAGTATTTAATGAAGTTAGGATTCCATGTCTTCTATCGCATAAATTCTCGTTAGTTAATTAATTATTAGTTGTTAATTTGTTTCTTAGTAAATTTTAGTTAATCAAAACCATATTTGTTATTTGTCTTAGCAGTGAAGGATAACCATACATTGTTGCATAGGTACAATAACTGAATTAAAACCAAAACCAGATCTCTGTGGGAACGAACTCGACTTATTCATATATTACTTATGACCACGTACGCTTGCGTGTTTTAGTGTAAACAAGTTTTTGGCGCCGCTGCCGGGGATCATCGGTGTTTTATTTTTGGTTTATGTGCTTGTCAATAGTGGTCGTTAGAGTTCACTGACTCAAATTTTTTCTTAACTATCTTGTTTAGCTCGTTGTGTTCAGGTACTTGAGTGTTTGAAGATGGCAGGCCAGGAGTTGCCATGGTGGGCATATTCGAGTACATCCATGCCTTATCAATGTGAGCGGTGTTTGGGCGTTCATGATCCCTCACAATGTTGTTACTACGAAGGAGTTGATCCATATGTCACTTATGAGGAACAACCATATTTTCCATACCATCCTCAACAGTACCAGCAAGATGTTCCAGACATGTCATATTTCTTTGGAAGTGAAGAGTTTCAACGTCAGCAACCTACTCCTACTTTTCAGTCAGATGAGGATGATGTTATGGAGGAGATTAGGATGCTTGCAAAGAGTTATGAGGAGTCTACCAAAAATATGGGGACACTACTTGCTCAAATTTTGACTGCCTTGGAACAAGAGAATCAACAATGCATATTAGAGGCAATTCCAGAAAATAACGATGACTTGGAGCAAGGTACTGCATGCATAATTGAAGAAGACAAATTCCAAGAGGAGGTGAGTGTTCACAAGCCATGTGAGGAATTTGATCAAGCTAGTGAGGTGGATGATTTGGAAAGGGCACAATTTGAGACAGACACTGATGAGCTGCGCAAATTTCAAGAATTGGTATGTACGAACCAAGAGGATGAAGAACATGGGAAAGATGCAGGTCTTCTACTTGTCTCAGAGTTTAAAGATGGAGGTAGCGCATTAGAGCCAATGGAGGAAGTTCTCTTTGAGGAACCAAAGGCTTCAGAAACTTACATTTACCCTCCTCCATTATATTCAAGCGAAGCCCGCGAGTGTGTGTTGTTCTACAAATTGACAGATTTTGGGTCAACAGAAGAAGGCATTGGAACAGGACATATTTGTTATACGAATAGGCCAAGCGAGGATAGGGGCAGAAAGTGTGCCGCCGTGATGACGATGAAGTCTCGCGAAGAGAGGACCAGGCAAACTATTATCATCCTTAATGGAGGCTTGGAAGTAACGTCAAGCTATTGACGTTAAAGAAGCGCTTCGTGGGAGGCAACCCACGCATCAGTGTAGGGAAAAAAAAAATTTGAGTGTTGTATTAAAAAAACTGAGTGTTGAAAAAAAAAAGTGTTGTGAAAAAAAAAAATTACAGATTTTTTCCCACGCTACTGCGCCAAACGCACGACGTAGCCTACAAAGATTTCTGTCCAGGTACGTGTATCAGTGTATGTTAGTTTCACATATTTCAAAAAAAAAAAAATTAGTCGTTCCAACGCGCCTCAGCGCCGACTGTGCGCAGCATCTCACAACAATTTATGTCCAGGTTTTCTATACATGTGTTTAAGACATGTTACAAAAAAAAAAATCTCAACCGCCAATCTCCAGGTTTGTTTTGTACGTGTTTTAGTATTTTAGGTTTGTTTGTTTTTGTTTTTGTTTATGTGTTTTAATATATTAAATAATCAATTCATCCCCCAAATCAATTCCAACCCCTATTCTAATTATTTTCTCCACCTAAAATCCTAATTCTAGTCCTATATTAATTCCAAATCGTTCCCAATTCATCTCCTATTTAATATATATATATATATATATATATATATATATATATATATATATATATATATATATTCCCAAATCTATATATCCATTATATATATACACCTATACATACAAATCCAATTCCTTTTCTAATTCTTTAAATCTCTAAAATTTCAATTCTAAAGAGGAATTAATTACAAGTTCACCTCTTTGATTCGTAATTGGTTTATCTTTTTCTCTAATCTTATTTTTTATTACGAATTTGTGTTCTTGTAATTGGGGGTTTTGTAGTATTCTTGAAGTGGCCAGTCTATGGAGCTCGTACGCATTATCCTCCACCAGATTCAAGCGAGGAGGGTGATGACTCAGCTGGTTAGGTATGTTTTCTACTTTCCCTCGTATTTACTTTCATTCAATGCGGACATTGAATATTTTAAGTTTGGGGGTGGTTTGAGGGTTTAGTAGTTGTTGTTGTATTATTTGTTCATGTAGGATTTCATGCTTTGCATATTAGTAGTAGTAATTCATTCATGTTTTGTTCGTATTAATTATGTTTGTTTCATATAGGACATTCCGTTTTTATTTTTCGTATACCATGTGAGTTCATATTAGTTGCATTTGCATAGCATGCATATTTCATGATCCCTTAGAACGAGCTAATTTTGATTGGTAGGTAGGTGTCTAATTGAGTGTGGTAATGATGAATAGAGGGTTGACTTATAGTTTCTAAGAAATTGACTTATGTGTTTCAGAAACAAAACTAATTACACAGTCTCATTGGGTGCTTTTGGGCTAGGTTGAGGTCATGCTTGTTTGGATGTTTTGAGATTTAATCACTTGTTTATATTTAGAATTTTCGTTATTCCCTTGATAGCGTAGTAGCACTAAAGTCTAAGTTTGGAGGAAAACAGGGATTTCATGCTAGTTGTTGGCTAGGTGTCAAATTGCTAGTAGCCGGCTCATATTTATATGAGTAGTCTAGGGTTGGAATTGAGAATTCTCATTCCAGATTGCATAGAAAAAAAATAGAAAAAAAAAAAGAAAACAAAAATAGAAAAGAAAAGAAAAAAAGAGTCAAAAGTGTCAATTGTTTATATGCAAAATTAACTAGGGTGAGCTCTATAATACTCGAGCTATTAAGTTCGCGGGGACTTTGTGCCTAGTGACCTAAGGCTTTTATAGTCTGGGATCCACTAACCTAACGCTCGCTACATGGGTATTATTGTATAAGCCTTTCGTGGTCTCATCCATTGCACGGTTAAATAAGCATGCTTGTATATATGTGTCGTAGTAGTTTGTAATAAAGCATTAATTTCTATCTACCTTGGATAAGGATGGATATGTTCCTAGGTTATGAAGTGTTTACAGTCTATTCTATTTATAAACCTGTGATTGTCTTGACGAAGAGCATGTATGATCTTGATCTAGTGTTGGGAGTATTTCTGATGAGCATTGCACACACGCACGTTTATGTTCATGTATTGTTAGTATACGGGAACTTGGTCGAGCTCGATTTGGATTTAGTTGCATTCTCTAAGATATTTGCTTGTTAGTTGGTTTTGGTTAGTTTGAAGGGGATCGTTGCATTTTCATATTAGTTGCATTCATGCATTGCATTGCATTAGGTTAAATGGATTTTGTGGGTACATTCGCTAGAGGCCCTCACGAGACCTTACTCGTCCACTGGGGCTGCCTAGGGGTTTAAAGGGCTTGTTGCATATGCCAAATGCAACCGTGATCACCTACGGAAGTGGTACTAGTTAGTTAGTTAGTTAGTTGTAATTGTTTATGCTTGAGGACAAGCATCGGTTTAAGTTTGGGGGTGTGATAAGTGGATTTATATCCACTTGGATCGCTTAAATTCGGCTTAAATTGATTGTCTTGGACTCAAGTTTATTGTAGTTTTGATGTGTTTTGCTTAGTTGTTCAGATTTGCAAGAATATCGATTATGGTTGATGCTTCTATCGTGTTTGGAGGATTAATTGATTAAAATTCGGATTTTCCGGGAAGGTTGCGCAGTCTACACTGTTTTGGCCATATCTGGAGTTCTATAAGTCCGTTTGAGGCCCGTAAGCTGTCCACGCGAAGCCTGTAAGATTTTCTGAAATTTAGGATAGGATTCGTGCGCGCATGTTGCGTGTGGTGGGAGCAGATTGCATGACAAGCAGACTGATTGGAGCAGAGAATTTACTATTTTGCCCTTTTCAAGTTCTAATTATATTTTGGGCAGTTTTTGGTACCTAAATCGAATTCTAATTGTAATAGAAGGCAATTTCTTGCCGGGCAAGACTTGGAGTGCCTATATAAACACATCCAACCCCTTGTAAATTAGACAATTAGAATTAGATAATTAGACAATTAGATATCTTGTACATAATACAGCTTAGATCTGCAAGGGAGAAAAGGAAAGAAGGATTCAACGCTCTTGACAAGCAACGGATCTAGATCTACTTCATCTTTTGTATCATAGATTTGTTTTCTTAACTCTTGTTTTATTAATATTATTACTTTCTTCCATATCTTGTTTGTTATCATGGTTTCACTTGATCCCATGATGACGAGAGGTTCAATTATGAACTAATCGTTGTCATGGGACTCTAACGGATTTATTTATGGAGATTTAGTATTTTGATTGCTTTAAAGATCTGTGTGTGATGTATATCTGATATCCTCGTATGGTTATGCTTAATTGTTAGATGCGTAGCTAACATCTAATCTGTTAATCTCCTGTGAAGTGAAAGTGGATCTTGAGATTTAGAACTTGTCATGCTAGCATAGGTTCGTGATTGTTTATCAACATGATTCGTAGTATGAGATGAAAATAATTATATTGCCCTGTGTGATCTTTATGGATAACTTGTTCTTCAACCGTTATGTTTTCAAATTCTATAGACATATAGGGTCTAAGCATAATTGGTGTCTATTCATCTTCTATCTCTTTTGTGGATGTATGTTTAGTTTGGTATACGTATGCTGACAGGTAGCGTGTACTTGTTTCGTGTTATCCGATCAGATATCATAACCATTGCATATAGTGATTAAAGGCGTCAGATCTAAGCGAAGTATTTAATGAAGTTAGGATTCCATGTCTTCTATCGCATAAATTCTCGTTAGTTAATTAATTATTAGTTGTTAATTTGTTTCTTAGTAAATTTTAGTTAATCAAAACCATATTTGTTATTTGTCTTAGCAGTGAAGGATAACCATACATTGTTGCATAGGTACAATAACTGAATTAAAACCAAAACCAGATCTCTGTGGGAACGAACTCGACTTATTCATATATTACTTGTGACCACGTACGCTTGCGTGATTTAGTGCAAACATTAATGCTTGTAGTCTTCGTTGCCATTTGTATTAATCGTTTTTGGTTTCGTTTTGGTGATCGGGTTTTCAGAATTTATGTGTTTTGAACGCTTGTGTTACTGCATTTCTTTAGTTTTTACATTTCATCAGGTTTCTCTGATTGATTCGGCGTTTGTGGTCGAATTGAGTCTAAGTCGAGTTTCGTTTACGTGATTCTGGGCTTCGCTTTTCCGTTTGTTCGCCGATTTGTGGTTAAGTTTTAGTGTTTCGACTTCGGTTGTTTGTAACTGGGTTTGAGTCTCTTCGTTGTCATTGAGTTTTGATTTTCATGTACTGCGTTCTATGTATTGATTTGTCCAGTTTTATTTTGTTTTGAATGGCGTTTACAGCCACGAGTCCGAGCCGAGTTGCTGTTCTTCGTTGAATTGTTAAAGTCGAGTCTGATCGCTGCTGTGTTGACTAAGTTTTGTGTTCTTGTTTCGTTTGTCCGAATTTTGCAATTACTGAGTCATGAAACTGAGTTAACGAGTTCCTGCGAGTCGACTCATTGGTTATGTTTTTGAATGTTGCTTTGCAGTCCTGTTTGATAACTGAGTAGTTCATGAGTTGTGTTTAAGTTTATTGCATTTTGTGTTTGAATCGGCTGGGTTGGTTGTTGCTTGGATTTTAGGATTTGGTTCGTTTTGGTCAGCTTAAATTACGAATACATCATATCAAATTTTCTTTAAAAAATAATAAATAAATAAATAAATTTCGAATTCGGAATTTTAATAGTAAATTAAATTAAATTTTTATTTTTGATTAATTTGTTTAAAAATAGAGTAATTAATTTGTTTAAATTAATTTGTTTAATAGTAATTTAGAAATTAAGAGTGGCTAATTTTTCTATTCTTTTGAATTTTAATTTGTTAAATTAAATTTAGATTAAATTAAATTCACTTTTTGTAATAGTTTAAATTTTCTTTTAGGAAATAAAAAAAGAATAAATCCAAATTTACAAAAATCCCAAATTGTTCTAATTCGCCTAATTTAAGAATTAAGGTTTTGCAAAATAAATATCAGTCCCTGTGGATCGAATCTTAAATACTAAAACGAGATCGTGCGCTTGCGATATTAAATGTTTAATTTTTAGCACATCACAGCCATAGTCATATTCTCTTGCTTCAACTCTAGAAATTGAACCTCCAACTGGTCTTGAAGATATCCTGGTAAATACTTCTTATTAAACAGCTCTACAAACCTGGGCCAAAATAGAGGCTGTATCAAATTGGGAGAGACCAACCACTCCGACAGAGGTGAGAAGTTTCATAGGACTGGCTGGCTACTATAGGAGATTTGTCCAAGACTTTGCAAAGATAGCAGCCCCTTTGACCCGACTAACTCGCAAGACCGAGAAGTTTGTGTGGACTGAAAAATGCGAAGAGAGCTTTCAAGAGTTGAAAAAGATATTGGTGACAGAATAATTAAGATACGATACGAAGTAAGGATTAAATGACAAGCATTGGTGGGAGAATAATATTACAAGGAAAGAAATTACATGCAAGTGCCATGTAACTAGCTAGTTAGAAAAAGGAACTAGAAAACATAAAAGTTGAAGTGAATAGTGACTAGCATGATGGATGATGTACTTAGGGGACAATAGGGCATGGAGGCAACCTAGGCTATAGACTTGGCAACATGTAACTACTCTTTATTAACCACAATAATACAAGTCATACTTAGCATTTCTTTTTACCATTCCAAACAAAACAAAAGCAAAAACACTCTCCCCCCCCCCTTTAGTAAAGCTCTCGGCCGAACCACCTTGGGAGAGAGGGAGAGATTTTCTCTCCAAGATTTCTTCATCTACAACCTTCCTAGGGCTTCCTTGCATCATATTAGAGGTATGGTATCAATTACATGGCCTTCCATCCATTGGTTCTTGAGTTATAAATTGTTGAAAGTTAGAAAAGTGTTAACATAAGTTTATTATCTTTTAGATCTTGCATTGTGAGTGTTGTAGGAGGCCATCTAAGGTGTTTTTAAGTTGTGTAAAGTTTGTTCAAGGTCTCTAGGAGCTCAAGAAGGTATGAAATCTCAAACCACCCTTGGTTATGTGTTGTTCATATAGTATGATAGTAGATCCATGTATTTTAGGGCTTATCTTGAATGTATATGTATTGGATAGCATGGATCTTGGGTTTTGATGTTGAGATTGTGATTTTTATGGCTATGGTTAATATATATATCTCCATGAGTGTTATGAGTCATGATCTAAGTGTATTAAGTGGTGTTTATGTTATGGAAGTATGAAAAATGGTTGATCTAAGTGATTTGAGCTTGCTGAGTTTGTCCAGGAACTTTGATCTGTGTTGTAGCACGATTTTGAACACCCAAATGATGTCCCCTGATGTCCTACCTTATATTTTTGGAAAGATAATTGAATTTAGTTTCTGGAAATGTAAGATTCATAGCTAGGTGATGTGTGGATTTTTAGTTATGGCCGGAGGAGTGAATTTTGTTTCTGGACTATGGACTGCATTAAGTGACCCCCTTGTGAACCTTGTTTAAACACCTTAAAATATATTTGGGATCATGGAAAAATTTGAGAATGTAGGTAATGCAGTGGTGAAGACCACCCAAAAGGAATTGGATTAAAATATGAATTTTTGGATTTTATAAAAATGCTAGAGTAAAATTCGTGCAATGGAAAAAAAATCGATTAGTGGAACATTATTCTAGGGTTAATGGTTATGGTTCGAACGTGGTAACTAAATTAAGTCGAGTAAGTGACGAGCATAAACGAGTGATGTCATGGACCTATAGTGGGGCTAGGGAGTCATAAGACGAAGTCGTTAAGTTAATTTCGTACCCCCTTAAAACCCCGTAATTAGAGAGAAATTGTTAAGGTACTAACGAACGATTATTGTTTATGTATAGATCGTTCGAATTCGCACGCTCGACCACCCCAACCAAACCAAGGCAAGTTTACTTTTCAAAACTTATCCATATACAAGGACTTTTACTGTTGTGTTTGTAGTTTTCAAATGATATCAAATGCTATGTTTATCGAAGTATTGATGCAATTGAGATTGAACAAGTACATGTATGCTTTTACCCCTTGAACTTAGATTGAAATGTTTTCTTCAGACAACGACTCTAGCAATAGAGGTCGTAGCGGTCCGTATATACTATTGACCGGGGAGCGGTATATTATTATATCGTATCTATATTGCGAAAACCCGAAGGGTCATTCGGGTGGTATCATATATTCAAATAACTATTATTATATCTTCGTAAATACTCGAAACCCTATCTTGGATTAAGAGTTTACTTTATCGAATAATTATTTTATTAATTATTAATATTAAATCTTAAAATATTATTTATTATTTACTGTTCATTATTTAAAGACAAGTTAATCCAAGATACTTTTTAAAACTTCAAACTCGAACTCATTTGAACTCAAAACACTTTCGAAAACCCCCGGTCAGATTCTGCTTCTTGTATGATTTCAAGAATCATCGGTCGACTGACGTCGGACCTCAACTACTCTGTTTTCAATCAAAATCAAGTTTTAAAAGAAAAGAAAAAGGGACTCTGGCAGGTGTGGGAACCGTTGACGAACGATTCCCGGGATGTGTAAGCGGTCGTGAGCCAAGCGGTCCATCACTTATTATTCCGGCCCAGGTGTTGCCGAAGGATGATTACGGATGTAGTTTTCATTGAGGGTGATTACGGATGTAGTTTTCACCCGAGGGATAGTTACGGATGTAGTTTCTATCCTTCTACCGGTAGAGAAGACCCGCAGATTATTGGACTTGGATGTGGCGACTGATCATCGTCAATCCTTGTCAGGTTTTTATGTTTTCTTTAAGTCCCATTCCTCCATTTTGGAAAAATGCTTTGACACTGCTTCTTAGGCTTTTGTGCCAAGTTGCTGATAGTGTTCTATTTTGATGAGAAAGATGTTGATGCAATGCAGTATCTAGAACTGCAAGTTTATTTTGAAAACAAGGGCACATATTGTTGCACCTTCGAGATTTATCAACTATGACAAGTGATTTTATAACCGATTGATACAAACAAATATATCAACTGCCAATCATATGAGATGTATATTGCTTATCTTATATATATATTTCTTGCTGAGCTATAGTTGCTCACTCTTGCTTGTTTTCAAACTTTACAAACACAACAGCTAAGCGAAATGGCAAGACCCAGGCAGACTGCTCGAAAGCAGGTGACTAGGCCCGAGCCTCCACTTGAGATTCTACCGGTAGGCCCCATTAGCCGGATTGGTTGGCAGCTTTTGTTAGTACGTTTTATTTATTAGCATGATCTGTGCAAGGCAGTGTATCGTAACAAACTTTCAAGCCGCCAGCTTCGCTTCATATCGAAGTGTTGCTGGTAGCATAAATACTATTTAATTCGGTCTGTAATAACTCTGATAACTTTATTACTGTTTAATCAATGTGTGACGTTTCTGAGGCTCTAACCTGTGTGTGTGAGAGTGGTGTGAGTTTATTGTGGGGTCGATGGCTGTGTTTTATATATTGTGTGCAAGAACAGGTATGTTACTAATGGAAAATGGACCGTGAGCGCCTAGATCTCCGACCCTGGATCTGGGGGCGTCACAGAAATGGTATCAGAGCGAGGTTACAGTTCTCAGAAACGGTAGTAATTTAAGAAAGCAACCCTAATAATAATAACAATAACGATAACCTTAATAACAACTTCAATAATACTTAGAACTCTCATCGAGTTGGTAGTCGGGTTATCGGATATAGCCCTGACTTTAAGGCCCGTGAGGGAACTACTCCTAAACCCTTATTTTATGGTTAGTGACCCACTTTATTTCCCTTGTGTAGATGGATGAGATACCAGACCCTGAGGCTTTCGAGAGGGAGCATGATGAGGCCCTGATGCGAGAGACCGAGGACCATGAGGAGGATATGGGTGCTGACTCCGAGCTTGGCCCCTGGATTACAGTGATAGATAGTACTGATGATGAGGATCCCGTTCAGGAGCCCTTTGAGCCCGAGCCAGAGCCTGTTACCCCATCTCCTGTAGCTACTGATGAGGAGAGTGTGAGATCCGGCGAGGGTCGTGTTGTGTCACCCCCACCTTCTCCACAAACATCTAGCCCTGTTTCATCGGACAGTGATTCTGAGGATGACACTTCTAACGAGGAGGAGCTTGACCCTACCCCTGCTCCTGCTCCTGCTGCTGCTGCTGCACCTACGCCTGTTCCTGTCATACCACCTCCACCGGCGGACCTGCCCCCAGTGTCTGGTACTGAGCATGCTTACGTGGTAGAGTTCCTGACCCGAGACTTACTATCTGCAGAGGCCCGACTTAACGAGGCGAGGCGGGCACTAGTGGAGGAGCGCGAGGCGCGCTTGAGGATCCAGGCTGAGATGAGGACCACTGCTGCTAGGAGGACTAGGGCTCGACTCCACAGGATCGAGATGAGGAGTTGCGATAGGATTCTTGGTTTAGGGATCCGCGGGGGCGGAGTGATCCAAGCTAGGGATGCTAGACGTGTTGTGCGTCGTGCATTTACCCGAGTGAGGACCTTGCTCCGTCGCGGCACGGCCGCGTGATGTGTTACTTTTAGCTCAGTCCCCTAGGTTCAGATGACATTAGTGTGTCGATTTTGCGGGATAGTTGACTTGTGCAGTGGTATCCTTTCTGACCAGTGGATGAGTAGACTGACCTACAGATATGTAGATGTGACTTCGGGTAGTATGTATGGATGTAGCCCTACTTTTGTGTAGCCTGACTATTCGGATGATGTATTTGTATTTGTTCCACTTTTGCTAGACTTTGACATCGGAACTATGTATTTGGCTCTAACATCCAACTTGTGATAACCCTTGTACCGTACTTATTTAGTTTCAGTTTCTTTAATATTGCCTCAACTGCTTTACTTTCCGATGCCATGCTTTACTGTTTTGATATACAACTGTGATTATACAATTGCTACAAGCCACAAATACAACCATACCGTTTCAGATTTACGATATGCGGTTTCAAATTGTTTTCTACAATTTCCAAAAATGTTCCTACGATCTTTAAAAATAAATTTTTTCAAAAAAAAAAAATGTGTTTTGAAATTTTGAAAAATATTTTTGAGGTTTCGAAATTTTGAAAACTCTTGTAAATGTTTTCACATCCCAAAGGGATCTTTTCCCCCAAAAATGTTTGACATTTTATCTCCAACAACGGATTATTAAAACTTTTGCATTTCCACCCTTATGAGGAGGAACGATACGCTCCTGAACCGTGCAAACGCTGTCAGGTAATTGGAAAACCCTAACCCCCTTTCTTGTTTTATTATCAGAATCATGCCACCCAGAAGAATGAACACCCGAGCCCACCCGATCAGTTCTGAGGGCCAGGGTAGCCACCATGGAGCCGGAGGCCACCAGAACCATGAAGGGGAGAATGCCAACCTGAGTGAGAATGAGGGCAACGATCATAACATGTTTGATGACTCTGAGTATGAAGAAGAAGAAGCTGGTGATGATACCCGAGAGGTAGAACATCCTAGGGGAGGCCCTATGGAACAATTCATGGAGTTACTTAGGCAGAACTTGGACCGTCCCCCAGTTCAGCAACCACCCCAGAATGCTAATGCTAATGCTTTCCGGAACTTCAAATCCCTGAAACCCCCAGAATTTAAAGGAACTGCCGACCCTGTCGAGGCAAGGGCCTGGCTGAAGGAAATGGAAAATTCTTTCGAGATACTAGGTGTCGCTGAAGAGCAGAAGACTGTTTTCGCCACTTACCTTCTGAAGGGTGAGGCGAACTATTGGTGGGAAGCTAAGAAGAATTTGGAAGGAAGAGGTGTGGTAACCTGGGAGAGATTTAGCGAGTTGTTCTTGGAGAAGTACTTTCCTAGGTTCATGGAGACACAAATGGAGCTAAAGTTTTTGGAGCTGAAACAAGGAAACATGACAGTGGCCGAGTATGAGGCCAAATTCACTGAGTTGTCAAGGTTTGTGCCGGAGTATGTGAACTCTGAGGCAAAGAGGGCCCGAAGATTTCAATTAGGGCTAAAACAATGGATTCAAAATCGTGTGGCGGTTCTTGAGCTGACAGACTATGCCACCCTGGTACAGAAAGCGTCAATTGTTGAGGCTGGAAGTGAACAGATGCAGAAGGAGAGAGAAGGAAAGAAGAGGAAGTTGGATAGCCGAAAAGGAAACTCTGCTGGTGGGAGCTTTCCGAGCAAATTTAAGCGAGGAATGATGTCCCAACCAAGCGGGAACTTTGGAACCAAGAGAGCTGAAATTTGGAGTGTGGGCCAGGGCGGCCGACCGCAGGGATCGTCTTACTCTACCCCATCCCGAGCCCAGCCCCCAGAATGCAATAAATGTGGAAGGAAACATGCGGGCGTGTGTAACCTGCAAGATGTGAAATGCTTCAAGTGTGGGCTGACAGGCCACTATGCTAACGCCTGTCGCGGAGCTAGTAACAACCCGAGTGTCGGAGGTAATTGCTTCAAGTGTGGGAAACTAGGGCATCGAATGAAGGAATGTATGTCCTCTGGGCCAGCTGCATCAAGAGTGAGTGGAACTGCTTCTAACAAGGCCCCTACTGCAAGAACTTTTAACATGACGGTGCAGGATGCCGTGAGGAACACGGATGTGATTTCAGGTACCCTATTACTCAACTCAGTTAAAGCAAATGTTTTATTTGATTCGGGAGCTACCAAGTCTTTCATATCTCTAGATTTTGTATGTCGGTTAGGCCTTAAGACTGAACCATTGAAAGACAGATTGCAAATAGAGATAGCTAATCATGAAATTATTCCCGTTAGCCAAGTATGTCCAGGTTGTGACCTAGAAATAGAAGGGCGACACTTTCGGGTAGACTTAATACCTTTTAAACTAGGGGAGTTCGACGTAATAGTAGGTATGGATTGGTTAACAACCCATGGAGCCCAGATTGATTGTGTCAAGAAGAAAGTAAGTTTGAGACTGCCAGGGGACGAGGAAGTAGTATTTAGTGGGGAACGGCAAAGCCAAAAGTTCCTGACTATGATTCAAGCTAAGAAGCTGTTACGTAAAGGATGCGAAGCCTATTTAGCCTACGTGAAGAATACCAAGAAAGAGGCACCAAACCTACAGGAAATCCCTGTCGTCAATGAGTTCGCGGATGTATTTCCGGACGATCTTCCCGGACTACCACCCGATAGGGACATCGAGTTTGCTATAGACTTAGTTCCGGGTACGGCCCCAATTTCGAAAGCCCCATATCGGCTAGCCCCAGTGGAAATGAAAGAACTGGCCACTCAGTTACAAGAGTTGTTGGATAAAGGGATGATAAGACCTAGTGTGTCACCGTGGGGAGCCCCGGTGTTATTCGTGAAGAAGAAGGACGGTAGCATGAGATTATGTATAGACTACAGGGAGTTGAACAAGGTGACTATCAAGAATAAGTATCCCTTGCCCAGGATAGATGACCTGTTTGACCAATTGAAAGATGCAGTTTATTTCTCCAAGATTGATTTGCGGACCGGGTACCACCAGTTAAAGATTAAACCAGAAGATATACCAAAGACGGCCTTTCGCACCCGGTATGGACACTATGAGTTCCTAGTGATGTCATTTGGGTTAACGAATGCCCCTGCAGCTTTCATGGACTTAATGAATCGAGTCTTCAAGAAATACTTGGACAAATGTGTTATAGTCTTCATCGATGATATCTTGATTTATTCCAAGACAAGGGAAGAACATGCAGAGCACTTAAGGATTGTATTGGGAGCATTGAGAGAATAAAAGTTGTACGCTAAGTTCTCGAAGTGCGAATTTTGGTTGAAGGAAGTTCAGTTTCTAGGGCATGTGATCAGCGAACAAGGTATTCTAGTGGACCCAGCCAAAATAGAGGCTGTATCAAATTGGGAGAGACCAACCACTCCGACAGAGGTGAGAAGTTTCATAGGACTGGCTGGCTACTATAGGAGATTTGTCCAAGACTTTGCAAAGATAGCAGCCCCTTTGACCCGACTAACTCGCAAGACCGAGAAGTTTGTGTGGACTGAAAAATGCGAAGAGAGCTTTCAAGAGTTGAAAAAGAGATTGGTGACAGCACTAGTACTAGCCCTACCTGATGATAAGGGAGATTTTGTGATTTATAGCGACGCATCCCATAAAGGTTTAGGGTGTGTGCTTATGCAGCACGGTAAGGTGATTGCGTATGCATCCAGACAACTTAAGGAATATGAGATAAGATACCCCACCCATGATTTGGAATTAGCAGCGATAGTTTTTGCTTTAAAGATCTGGAAACATTATCTGTACGGAGAAAAGTGTGAAATCTACACGGATCACAAGAGCTTAAAGTACATATTCACTCAGAAAGAGTTAAACATGAGGCAGAGGAGATGGTTAGAGCTAATTAAAGATTATGATTGTGAGATTCATTATCACCCAGGGAAGGCCAACGTGGTGGCCGATGCACTTAGCCGAAAGGAGAAGCTTAAGATGATAACGTCAGTGGACGAATTGATCAAGGACCTTGAGAAACTGGAGATTGAAGTGAGGCTACCAGGAATTGGACAAGAGAGTCTAATGGAAATAAAAGTCCAACCACCGTTATTGGAAAAGATTAAGTTGTGCCAGGAAAAGAAGATGGAAGAAGAAAAGAATTCGATGGAGAAAATCTTGACTGGCGAAGAAATTAAGTGTGAGAGGGACAGGAATGGAATTATGAGGTACGCATCTAGGATATGGATCCCGAACGTTCAAGAATTAAAAGACGAGATTTTGCAAGAGGCTCATAGTTCGAGGTACTCAATTCACCCTGGAGGCACTAAGATGTATAGGGATCTAAGAGAATACTATTGGTGGCCTAATATGAAAAAGGACGTGGCAGAGTGGGTAAGTAAATGCTTGACATGTCAAAGAGTAAAGGCCGAACACCAGAGGCCCAGTGGATTGTTACAACCCTTAGAGATACCTGAGTGGAAGTGGGAGCAGATTGCGATGGACTTTGTGGTCGGATTACCAAGGACCAAGACGAATCATGATGCCATTTAGGTAATTATCGATAGGTTGACCAAGTCAACACATTTTCTTCCAATCAACGAGAGATATACTGTCGACAAGCTGGTGGATATTTACCTAAAGGAGATTGTGGTTAGACATGGGGTTCCTGTGAGCATTGTATCAGATAGAGACCCGAGATTCAACTCCAGGTTCTGGAGAAGTTTTCAGGATTGTGTGGGGACTAAGTTAAACATGAGTACTGCATACCATCCCCAAACAGACGGACAGAGTGAGAGAACCATCCAGACCATCGAGGACATGTTGAGGGTATGTGCCATTGATTTTAAGGGAAGTTGGGATGACCACTTGCCGTTGATCGAATTTTCCTACAACAACAGTTACCATGCGAGTATAGGCATGCCCCCATATGAAGCTTTATACGGACGAAGATGTCGGTCTCCCTTGTGTTGGGAAGAAGTTGGAGAGCGGAAGATTTTAGGGCCTGAACTGGTCCAACAGACGAGAGAAACTATTGAGCTCATAAGAGGACGGCTGGTAGCAGCCCAAGACAGACAGAAGAAGTATGCGGACCAGACCCGCAAGGACAAAGAATATGAAGTGGGAGAGTTTGTGATGTTGAAGGTATCGCCGTGGAAGGGATTGATGAGATTTGGTAAGAAGGGAAAACTAAGCCCGAGATTTATTGGACCTTTTGAGATCTTGAAACGAGTTGGGAAGTTAGCCTATGAATTGGCTTTACCCCCGAGCTTACAGCAAGTACATAACGTGTTCCATGTGTCCATGCTACGACCGTACCATACCGACTTCCGACATGTGATAGAACATGATCAAGTGGATCTGCAACCAGACTTGACATATGTAGAGCAACCCGTAGAAATCATGGATAGAAAAGAACAGGTGCTGAGGAACAAGGTTGTCAAACTAGTGAGAGTCTTGTGGAGGAATCAGAATGTCGAAGAATCAACATGGGAACTAGAGAGCGCAATGCGTGAAAAGCACCCCTAACTGTTTTCAACCTGATTCCGGGACGGAATCCTTTTAAGGAGGGGAGGCTGTAAGAACCCTAATTTTTGGTAATATTTCCTTTTATTTAATATCTTGTGACATTATCATTATGGAACCTTTCTAGTCATCCCTGTTGATTTATAGAATTGATTGTCTGAGAAACTGCGTTGTTGCATTTATGAGGTAAGATATATAGAGAGATTGTAAAGGCAAGAGTCTTACTGTTAGTAATATTTATAACACTTGGAATTTGAGAATGGTTAGAGTATTAAAGGATCTATTAAGAATTATGACGAGGAATTATGGACATTCGAGGAATTTACACAATTAGTACTTAAGGAATTATAGGGGAAATCTCTACGTGACGAAATATTATTACGAGAGAATAATTAAGATACGATACGAAGTAAGGATTAAATGACAAGCATTGGTGGGAGAATAATATTACAAGGAAAGAAATTACATGCAAGTGCCATGTAACTAGCTAGTTAGAAAAAGGAACTAGAAAACATAAAAGTAGAAGTGAATAGTGACTAGCATGATGGATGATGTACTTAGGGGACAATAGGGCATGGAGGCAACCTAGGCTATAGACTTGGCAACATGTGACTACTCTTTATTAACCACAATAATACAAGTCATACTTAGCATTTCTTTTTACCATTCCAAACAAAACAAAAGCAAAAACACTCTCCCCCCCCCCTTTAGTAAAGCTCTCGGCCGAACCACCTTGGGAGAGAGGGAGAGATTTTCTCTCCAAGATTTCTTCATCTACAACCTTCCTAGGGCTTCCTTGCATCATATTAGAGGTATGGTATCAATTACATGGCCTTCCATCCATTGGTTCTTGAGTTATAAATTGTTGAAAGTTAGAAAAGTGTTAACATAAGTTTATTATCTTTTAGATCTTGCATTGTGAGTGTTGTAGGAGGCCATCTAAGGTGTTTTTAAGTTGTGTAAAGTTTGTTCAAGGTCTCTAGGAGCTCAAGAAGGTATGAAATCTCAAACCACCCTTGGTTATGTGTTGTTCATATAGTATGATAGTAGATCCATGTATTTTAGGGCTTATCTTGAATGTATATGTATTGGATAGCATGGATCTTGGGTTTTGATGTTGAGATTGTGATTTTTATGGCTATGGTTAATATATATATCTCCATGAGTGTTATGAGTCATGATCTAAGTGTATTAAGTGGTGTTTATGTTATGGAAGTATGAAAAATGGTTGATCTAAGTGATTTGAGCTTGCTGAGTTTGTCCAGGAACTTTGATCTGTGTTGTAGCACGATTTTGAACACCCAAATGATGTCCCCTGATGTCCTACCTTATATTGTTGGAAAGATAATTGAATGTAGTTTCTGGAAATGTAAGATTCATAGCTAGGTGATGTGTGGATTTTTAGTTATGGCCGGAGGAGTGAATTTTGTTTCTGGACTATGGACTGCATTAAGTGACCCCCTTGTGAACCTTGTTTAAACACCTTAAAATATATTTGGGATCATGGAAAAATTTGAGAATGTAGGTAATGCAGTGTAGAAGACCACCCAAAAGGAATTGGATTAAAATATGAATTTTTGGATTTTATAAAATATGATATCAAATGCTATGTTTATCGAAGTATTGATGCAATTGAGATTGAACAAGTACATGTATGCTTTTACCCCTTGAACTTAGATTGAAATGTTTTCTTCAGACAACGACTCTAGCAATAGAGGTCGTAGCGGTCCGTATATACTATTGACCGGGGAGCGGTATATTATTATATCGTATCTATATTGCGAAAACCCGAAGGGTCATTCGGGTGGTATCATATATTCAAATAACTATTATTATATCTTCGTAAATACTCGAAACCCTATCTTGGATTAAGAGTTTACTTTATCGAATAATTATTTTATTAATTATTAATATTAAATCTTAAAATATTATTTATTATTTACTGTTCATTATTTAAAGACAAGTTAATCCAAGATACTTTTTAAAACTTCAAACTCGAACTCATTTGAACTCAAAACACTTTCGAAAACCCCCGGTCAGATTCTGCTTCTTGTATGATTTCAAGAATCATCGGTCGACTGACGTCGGACCTCAACTACTCTGTTTTCAATCAAAATCAAGTTTTAAAAGAAAAGAAAAAGGGACTCTGGCAGGTGTGGGAACCGTTGACGAACGATTCCCGGGATGTGTAAGCGGCCGTGAGCCAGGCGGTCCATCACTTATTATTCCGGCCCAGGTGTTGCCGAAGGATGATTACGGATGTAGTTTTCATCGAGGGTGATTACGGATGTAGTTTTCACCCGAGGGATAGTTACGGATGTAGTTTCTATCCTTCTACCAGTAGAGAAGACCCGCGGATTATTGGACTTGGATGTGGCGACTGATCATCGTCAATCCTTGTCAGGTTTTTATGTTTTCTTTAAGTCCCATTCCTCCATTTTGGAAAAATGCTTTGACACTGCTTCTTAGGCTTTTGTGCCAAGTTGCTGATAGTGTTCTATTTTGATGAGAAAGATGTTGATGCAATGCAGTATCTAGAACTGCAAGTTTATTTTGAAAACAAGGGCACATATTGTTGCACCTTCGAGATTTATCAACTATGACAAGTGATTTTATAACCGATTGATACAAACAAATATATCAACTGCCAATCATATGAGATGTATATTGCTTATCTTATATATATATTTCTTGCTGAGCTATAGTTGCTCACTCTTGCTTGTTTTCAAACTTTACAAACACAACAGCTAAGCGAAATGGCAAGACCCAGGCAGACTGCTCGAAAGCAGGTGACTAGGCCCGAGCCTCCACTTGAGATTCCACCGGTAGGCCCCATTAGCCGGATTGGTTGGCAGCTTTTGTTAGTACGTTTTATTTATTAGCATGACCTGTGCAAGGCAGTGTATCGTAACAAACTTTCAAGCCGCCAGCTTCGCTTCATATCGGAGTGTTGCTGGTAGCATAAATACTATTTAATTCGGTCTGTAATAACTCTGATAACTTTATAACTGTTTAATCAATGTGTGACGTTTCTGAGGCTCTAACCTGTGTGTGTGAGAGTGGTGTGAGTTTATTGTGGGGTCGATGGCTGTGTTTTATATATTGTGTGCAAGAACAGGTATGTTACTAATGGAAAATGGACCGTGAGCGCCTAGATCTCCGACCCCGGATCGGGGGGCGTCACATAGATCTTCGTCTGGGAGGCATCTTTCTGATAAGAAGGTAAACATTTGGTAAACAATAAGTAGGTATATTCAAAAGAAAACAAGGTTCCTCCGTCTGGTACCAATAGACGATTGGTTCCGATTAAATCAACATGATATGGGTATAGTTTAAATCATGCAATAGGTTTTATATGAATAGGTTAATAGGTATAGAAGTACGGTATGTAAAGACGATATGTAAAAGCGATAATTAAAGCAGTGGACAAAGGGGTATATGAATAACATACGTCTCGAAGACGACAATAAACCAACATCCATAGTTAAGGGTATTCAAACCCTCCTACAACAAGGCTGAAATATCGAAAGTCTAACAACATTAACAACTGAAACTATCCGTCAACTAGAAATAAGAAAACAGGAAAACATCCTATAGATGACTCGTCGTGCTCGGTGACAGAAGGGGTCACGACTGGTACTGGGACAGGAACAGGCACGGTATCGGTAACAGGCATCACCTCGGAAGGACCGGACTCCTCGGATAAACTGCTAAAATCGGAAGGTAGGGGTGGTGTATCGTCGGCAATATCCATGTCTTGTAGTAATCATATATATATATACATAGAATATAAACGGGTCAAGCTAGGTTAGTCCTAGAAATCTATCGCGAAGGGAAAACCCAAACCTATAGTCACTTCCAAACATCTATCACTCTTGAATCCTAGTTGTGTCTACTTCTTTTATTAGTGATCCTAAATTTCCTGGCTTGTTTCAGTGACCAAATCCCGTAGCTCTGATACCAACCTGTCACACCCTCCCGACCCGGGGCCTAGATCGGAGGGTCACTAACACACTCTAAATACAAAACAACCTAAAAATATATAAATATAGATATAGCATGCTGACTGGCCCCAACTCTACTATCCTAGACCTTTCACAGGTAATGACATGAAACAAGCAAGTCATCGTCTAACTACTTACTATTACAAACCATAATCAAATTATTATTACAAACCTTAAATTCAAATTCTCACAACATCTAGTTCTTACATAGTTCTAACATCAGATTCATAAGCCAACCCTCTAAAATATCCTCACTGAGCTGTTATTGCATCTACCTCGGGAGCAATATGAAACTGGACCAACTCAGGGCCACAATAAGTGCGCTTCCTCGTAGTCCGAATGGTATGGACCATGATTCTTATGTAACTGTCAAAAGGGTAGATAAAACAACAATGAGCTAACGCTCAGCAAGTAAAACATGATCTCAACTGAAAACTGTAAAGTAGGATATCGCAAGGGTTGACAGTAGGATAGAATTTGGTATAATTGTCTGAGAGTAACAACGATGATCCTGGTATATGAACTTGACAGGGGATCAACTGATAACAAGGTAGCAACAGATATGCTGGGTATAATAAACAATACTAGCATCTAACAATGGCAGAGCATAATTGATAGTTAAAGCAACAGTAGATATTTCAAAATCTATGTAAAGCAATTGACATTTCAAGTGGTAAAACAATTTAATTTCACAGTAAAGTAAAAGTAATCATCACTTTGATAAAAACTGATTGGAGGTTTTATATCCCTTTTTAACAAGACAGAATGGGTGATCAGCCCATAAAGTCCCCCCATATCGGACACAAAGTCCTTCTGGGTATCAATCCTCTCATTAGGATTACTTGGGTTCCCAAGAGGCAACACATTGGCATATAAATAAAAGTGTCGAACTGGACAAACCAGAACTACACTGTAATAAACAACCAGACGGAACCAGCATTACCCGTTCGCCCCGTCTCTCCAATCGTCAGGAATCCGTATATAAAAACATTTTTTACGGAATTCCTAACACTTTTACAAAATCTCTTTCGGAAAACACTTTTGAAAACATTTTAAAATCTGGAAAACATTGTAGTACTCAAATCCTTTCAAAAACCTTTACCCTGAAGTACCTTCGACTTACTGATAACAGATCAGCCCAGTCTAAGTAGCTTCAAAGCATTTTTTTTTGAAAACATTTCATTTTGATTTGCAAAGATATAAGTCAAAGGGTTTGACTCAGTATTTTGACATCAAGGAATAGAGGTACAAGTCCGAATCAACAAGATATAGACTCAAATGGAATCAAGGCTTCGATCAGGGTATAAGGGAACATTTCAAATTAAAGGTCAAAGATATAGGATAGGTCTTAGTTTGAAAACATTTGATCAAGTCATAAGGTTTTAGAATCTTTGATAAAAGAAATCAAGTTTGTAAAACAGGGTTTAAGTCAAAAATGAGTTTTGATAAGTATTTTAAAATCAACATAGGGTATCCGGGTCACGGACATAGGTTAACTCTTAACAGTGGTTTATCGGTCAATCAATTAGGTTTGACTTTGGAAAGCAGTATGGTATAGATGGTCAAGAAGCAGTTAAAGAGGATTTAACAATGAGTACCAGGGTTATGGCATAAGCATATGAAAGCAGGATATATAAACATGGCTCAACATGGTATAACAATTTCAGGAATATGAACTTTCAAGAAGAGATAGAATTACTTGCCTTCGGTAGTATGCAACAGCAAACAGCTCAGCCTACTGGTACTCAACCTTAGCCTTTCTTTTATCGCTAGGGCCTACGTCCTTCAAATCTACATAAACCATAATCACTCTCTTAGTACACTATACTCCTAATATGACTCATCCTAATCTACCCAAACGATTCCTATATCGCATCACCACTTAACATATATATCATATACTTGCCGCTATTCAAATAAGCACTTAACATATAGCAGTTAAGGCATGTAATTCATATAAGTCACTTAAGCACCTAACATTTAAGGTCATCTTGACTTGTAATCGACTTATAAGAATATACTATAGGTTTTAATACTTATAATTCTGATGAAAATCGGGCAGAGTTTCCTTTGTAAAGAGGACTAGCCCGTCGGAATACAACCGGCTCAAATAAACTAAAACAGCCACTTAAGGCAACAATGGTTCAATATCATCACAACAATCTATTTTAACACAACTACTAACTTCAATTTACATAGACAACTTATACTTACGACTTGCAATTCACTACTCCATTATAAGCTTATAATACAACAATGATCCTTATTACCAAGATGTTCATCCAACTCTATAAATCAAACACACTTACTAAACATATTCTAAACACACCTAAAGAACACAAAACTTGTAGACAACTTAAAGAACTTTCCAAAATGATAAGAAACATCAAAAACGACGAAGTAATAAATTTAGAAACAATTAGAATGCGGACTTGTCAAAACAGATTTTTCACAGCCCTGAATAGTTCGAAAGATTACAAATTTTCAGTATAAATATGGACTCAAATGAAAAGGTGTAAAACATAAAAGTTATAGAAAATTACGAGATCTTTCCAGAATGGTAAGGCTCATAATTTTTGAATAATTATTCAATTAACTACGAATTTTTAAAGTTCAAGTATCATAATCCCGAAGTCAATATAGCTGGCCACCAAAACTACAGAAAAACTCAAACTTGAAAGCAAAATCTTAGAAAAATTAAAGAATGAAAGTTGTAGATAATTCAATTATCTTTCCAGAGAATCTAGAATCAAAACATTCCGATCAATAATGAATCAACTACGAATTTTCAAAGTTCAACAATCAGAATTCTGAGATCAAATAGACAGGTTCCACAAATCGCAGAAAATACATACATACAAGCAGAATCTCAGAAAACTTAAAACATGAAAGTTGAAGATAATTAAATTATCTTTCCAATGAAACTAGAATCAAAACAATCCGATAAATAATGAGTCATCTACGAAGTTTTCAACTTAAACAGATTCATGAGTTCAATAAAAATCAGAACTTAGTTAAACCATACATTTAATCCGAAACAAAAATGAGATAAAATAATATTTAAGGATCTTGATCTATACCCTTAATTCGGGGATGATAAAAGAGAGGAGTGACTTGATTATTTTGTGCTTTGAATTTGAATAACTCCCTATATAAAAATCAAAACCGAGAATTCTTGCTCCGAATAATCTTTTTACATGAAAACTAATAATGGAATGATGGAAAAGGAGAAGAAATTGGATTGGTGGCTTGGTGGGAGGGAGATGATGGTTCGGTGGTTTAGAGGGAGAGGAGAGAAAATGTGAGAATGAGAGTTTGATTGATTTCTTTCTCTCTTTTTCTTTTCTATTGGTGGACACATGTCACACATGCACACACTCTAGAGGTGACTCACCTCATTGAGTCCTCCAGCATGTGACATGTGTCACACATGCATAAATACTGAAGGGTAAAATCATCATTTATAAATTATAGAATCTGATTTAACAATAAAAAAATTGATTTATTTGCTTTAAAAAAATCGAAATAAATTAAAAAGTTTGGGGGAAAATAACTTTTAAAATTTGTAAATAAAATTTAGGAAATTACAGACCTCCTCATATTTTTAGAATATTTTTGGGATCAAAAACGAATTTTCTATGAATTTTCGAAATAAAGGCTCTTTAAAAGAAATAAAGATTTTTAAATCATTTTAAAATACCAACTCTCACAATTAAATATTCACACAAATTCTAAAAACTAATTTACATCACAATGATGATAATGCAAAAGATTTCATGATTTAAATCGACTCCAATGATTTTATATGATTTTCGAAAGATTGAAAATGCACTTTAAAAATAGTTTTAATGTTCTAAAAATATAAATAAAATTCCACAATCATATATGACACATATCAATCATCATAGGATCACATAAACATGTTTTCACACATATCTTGATTTCACAAAATTATACTCATCATATAAATCACATAGTTTCCATATTTAACAATTAACTAAGCATTTATAAATTGCGAAAAATTCTAGGTCGTTATAGCAACTCCATGCCATCCCTTCCTTCAACTCCAAGACATCCTTTCCTTTTAGTCCAAAAGAGAGCCTTTCTGATGCCAATTATGCATACATGTCTACAACCATCCCTTCGTGGTCCTGGCAACACACCCAAGACCAAAGTGTCCTTCTTGCTAAAAAAATAGTTGCATCAACATTCACCTTAGTCTCGCATTCACCTTTGGTTTTGTCCATCGTTCCGTAGCCTCCACAAGGTAGAAGAACCTAGAAGAGATTTAATTTTCAGAGCCTGAGCTTCCTTCCATTGATTAAGGACCATTCTTGCTTCTACCTCCATTACAAACGTACCCTTCTTGTTCCAGACCACGTCATTACGAGCTCGCCAAATACACCAACGCACCATCACTTCTTAGTGCTTCCTCAATTAAATCTTTTGATGAATTAGAAAAAATGTACTGCAACCATTTTCCCACCTCAGCTGATGTACTTCTGTAAGTGTCAACACCAGAGTAGTTCCAACAGGACCTTCAAAACTTACATTCTAGTAATAAATGTCATACAATTTTGGCAGTACTTTGACAAAAAGGACACCCAATGGCAATATGGACATGTTTACTACAGCTGCGCACGCAAAGGTAAACATCCTAGCAAACCTCCAAATGTAATGTTTCACCTCGGTTGGAATTTTTTATTTGAAAGACTTCTCCAAAAACCTCTTTTGTTCTCATCATTAACACAATTCCTAGAAATTTCTTGTAGCAGCTGATAAGAAGATTTAACTGTGTAAAACCCTGTATTAGTGACGGAGGCAGAAATTTTGTTTGGAGGGGGCCGATTTTACCTTATAATTTTAAATGACACACATATCTCTGATTCATCACATCAGGACACTGAGCTCGCTCATATACAACGCCAACGTGTGTTAGATATACTGATTTTACATGAGTTTGTGCATACAGGTTACTTTATAAAGACTTAGGTCCTATTTGTTAACAACTGAACAACATCTGAATGAATCTTTGCTGGACCAAATATGTATCCAGATCATTTGATTGCTTTATTTGAACTCAAAAAAATCTGGACGAGACCTGAAATTTATCTGGACGAGTCTTATTATAATTTGTAGCTGAATGATTCGAGAAGCCCCCTTGAGCTCGTCTATTCATTACTTTACATCTTACAGGTGTGACTATAAATTTATTACTATTAAACTTGTCTACCTCCTTATATTAGTATTAATCCTTATAACAAAATATTTTACAAATAAAAACATAGTGATGAACATATAAAAATAATATATTGATGAACATATATTATCATAAATTTAATGATATAATAAATATAATTATTAAATAAATAAATAATATATTGTTTTGAAATAAATAATATAATTTGGTACTTTTGTAAAATAATTTTAGAAAATAGACTATTTTTGCAAAAAAAATCTAATTTTAGATATTTCTTTAAAAATCCTTAATTTTATCGTTCAGATAAATTAATTAACTTAACAAACGACATCACTTGTTCAGCATTCAGATTAATCATTCGTTCAGAATTTTAATCATTCAGAAATTATTGTTCAGATTTAACAAATGGCCCCTTAGTGAGGGTGATTTGTAATATATACATGGAACTGAACAGTGGCATGTTAAAAATATAAAAGGTGGAAACTAAAAAAATAAGAACTACAATAAAATGATTATTACAATGAGAATCGAACCCTGGGTTTCCAACCGAAAATGCACAACATTTTACCAGCTGGGCTGTAGATGCAATGCTTAAAATAAGTACACTAGTACAGTTGTATTTTAAATTTCAAGGGGCCAGGGACCCCCTCCCTCCGTTACTGCATTGTACCATCCTTCCTCCACAAGTAGAAATCTTCACTTGCAGAAGAACTCAATTGAATGCTTTTGATCAATTTAATGTCTCTGTCATAGAACAGGTCTCGGAAAATGTCCTCATCCCAAGCTCTATCCATCTCCTTAAATAGAGAGCAAACTGATTGGCCAACCAAAGTTTGGTGATATAAAATGTAATATCCCGTAATTTTTAGATAGTAATAATAAATAAATAATAGAAAAAAAAGATTAAAATTAGATAATAAATAGGATTTAAAATTGGATTTGAATAATGGGATTATAACATGGATCAGATTTGATTACGGATTACTAGTAAGTCTGGAATTAGGGTTGTAAGACATTATAAATACATCATATTCTCCTTCCTCATCTTTATTTACAAAATTCGTAGGTCTATTCTTCACAAAAATTAGCAGTCTTTTAAAATTCATAGTTAATTCATCGTAAGTCAAAATTCATTGATTCTGGACTTGTCGGAAAGATCTTTTCGTGCTCTACAACTTTCATTCTTTGAGATTTTCAAGAAAACATCGTTTAGAGGGTCAAAAAGGATAAATACAGATCTGGTCAGAAGTGGTTATATGATTTGATTCTTGAGTTTTCGCGTACAGGTAAGTTTCTGATCGTTCTTTCTAGTGTTTTCAAAATTATGTGTTATGTGTATGTATTTGTTATTAAAATTTGGGTTAAGTGATTATATTTTGTAATTATATATGTATTACTGTTATGTGCTATGTGTAAATGATAATTTTTGGATTCTGATTTATGCCATGGTTTGCGAAAATAAGAATAAGAATAAGGACCGAGTCACCGGGTTGTAGTGATAGTTTTCTGAAAATTTAGGACCGTTATCACCGGGTTGTAGTGGTCGTGGTATGAATCATGGGTTTCAAGTTATTGTTTTTATGTGTAGTCGTATCGTATCATATCGAATAAAAATAAGAATACGTGTATAGAAAGTTATGTATCGTATAATTTTATCGTATCATACCGAATATTGTATTTTTTATGTGTATACATGTTATGTTGCCCTACTAGTTGGATTGGTTGGTTTCTTGCTGGGCTGTATATCTCATTACTTACAATTTTCAGGTTCAATGTAAGACCGAGTGGATAGAATTGGAGTTTGAAGAGCTTAGGTTCAGAGTAGATTAGCTTTTTGATTGTCATTCTTAGCTGCGCTTTTGTAATAAGTACCTTTATAATTGACTTTTGGTTTAATAAATTGTAATTTGTTTTAGTTTTCGATTTAGAAATAATAGTCCAAAAAGTCGGGCTGTTACATAAAATAACAAAAAAAATTGTATCTAGAAATCACGGTCATCTAGAATGCTAAGAGTGAGACCTGATCCAATAGTATTATGTCCCCTGTCCTAATTAGTTATTAGCCTCAAACAGACTTCTCCAAATGAAACTGGGGTCGCTTCTTAAGCTAGAATTATTAATCGCCATTAAACAAAGAATATAGAGCTAGCTGGGAGGGTATTTCTCCTTATAATTTAGTAAACTTCCTAAAAAGATCTTTGAACCCTAAAGCAACCCAACTTGTTCAGTGATCGACCTACATGACTTTGCATTTTTTCAAAAACAATTGTGTGCATGATGTGTATTATATGTGCAACAATCTGGTCCAGTGACTTAATTGACCATTGGCTCTTCTTATTATGAATCAGATATCTATGGACATGATTTTTGAATGGTCTAAAGACATCAAACATAGAAGAGAATGGCAAGCAAAAGTTATTTATCCTTTGGTTTTTGGTAAAGAAAATCATAGTTGGCTTGTAGGAGTATTGACCTTGGTGCTGTTTTATGAAAACTTACTAGTTGAGTCGTAAAAGGAATTTCTGTTGTTCATCTTTCTTATAATTGCCATCCTGGTTTACCAAGTACGTGGAGACAGTAAAAACACAAAGCATTACACAACTCTACAAATATGAATCGCAGTTCAACTGTCCCTCCACTTTACATTGGCTTTCTGAAAAATTCTTTTCCATCTTGGACGAATTCCTTAAGAACCTGGCTTAAGAATTTGGCTTAATCCATAGATTCCTGGTTTAGAGTGTTGTGGTTGATGTGAGTAGGAATGTAAGATGGTCTGATATGAATTAGTAATTGTAGTATAATGAGGAGTGGAGAATGATGTGGTGATATTCATGTGTTCTTTATATATACTATACAATGGGCGTGTTTGGCAAAGTTAATATTACTCAGCTTATGGCTTATAAGCCTATTTCAATTTATCAAGGGTATTTGTCTACCCAACTTATTAACTCAATTCATAACTTATATGTTAATAAGTTGAAAGTTAGTACGACGTACTTTTTTTCAACTTATTTATTATTATTTGATTTTTGTACTTGTTTAATATTTTATATTTTTACATTTGTATTTATAAATGTCGTATGTATGTATTAAGATTATTATATAAAATAATTAATATTTTCTAATTTGATATAATAAATATTTCACCAAATTATAAATAAATTTATTCAAACACTTGTATAATTTATAAAAAAAATTCTACTTGCCAATTATATGAAGTTTATTCATTAAGTTATAAGTTATCTCAGTCCCAGCCAATTGTTTACGTTTCTGAAAGAGTGTCCGGCACGCATTTTAAGATGCATATAAAGTATTGTTCTATAACTTATTTTTAAAATTTTCTTTTTTTGAATAAAAATATAAACATTCTACTTTTATTCAAAATCATAAAATTGTAAAATAAGTTACGGAACTATGACCCCGTTTGGATTTTTTTTTCAGAAATAAGTTTATTTTGGAAAAAAGTACGTGAGTATGTATTTTTTTCTGAAATAAGTAACTTATTTTTGCAAGATAACGAATGTTAAACTTCCCATACACATTTTTTTCTAAAAAAAATATGTAAATATAATTTTTTTCGAAATAAATAACTCATAAGTTAGATTTAAGATTTGACAAACATGCCCTATATTTTAAATGCACCTTAAAATGCTGTCAGACACTTTTTCAAAAGTGTCTACAGGTGATGGTGCAGCTACAGGTGGAGGTGCAACTACTGGTGGAGATGAAGGAACTGGCTCTGTATCTGCATCCTCTAAAGGTAGGGGTGTGCACGGGTCGGTTTGGGGCGGTTTTTACCTAAAACCGTTACCAAACCGTATATGTCGGTTCGGTTCGGTTTCTACTTTATAACCGTTACCAAACCGTCATAAACGGTTTTTTTTCGGTTTGGTTAACCGTTTAACGGTTTCGGTTTTTTCCCGGTTTTTTCCTACAACTACAAGGTTAAATTCAATCTAACTTTGGCCAAAGGTTCATGAGTTTCTTCTTGAATGAATTCAAAGAGGAATACAGGCATGGATATGCATCAAGGCAGGAATGATACATTGAAGCCTTTTTTGAGGATGCTGGTGGAAATTAATAGTATTGGCAACAACATTAGTCCGATATCACAAAAAAAGCAAGATGCAATTTGGAACTGGCTGTGCAGCACATAAACCAATCCCTAGAGCATAGTTGAGAGGTTGTATATTTAGACTTCATATCAATATTAGTCTCTGGAAAACGTACATGTGCCTGTACGAGTATGTAACAATGGTTCTTCTATTACACTAGCACCTTTGTATGGGTATCGGAAAGCATTAAAACACAACAGAATTGACAATGGGAAGGAAGCAATATCAACAAAGTTGGCTTTGGAAAGAAAAGTAAAGAATTCAATTTTGTGGAAATAAAGGAAGACCATAAGCATATCAAGAACCCCATAAACAAACCACCAAATTATAACCACTAAAGGCCACATTGTGTGCACCTTGACTGCATAACAAGTCATAAAACTTGACAATGCCCAAGTCACAACTGAGGTTAAAGATTCAAAAGGTATGATCTTTAGGTTCCAAACATTGTAAACACAGAACCCAACATACAAAACCAAAATCACAACGTTAACAACAACAGTCATCTTAGTAAAAACCTTAGAATCACCCACAAAATTCACCCTTTGTGACAAATTTTCACCCCTAGTTCTGTGCTTCCAAAAATCCAGCAAAACCCATGCCAGTAAAACAGTGAAAAATCCAACATTTAGCGATACCTTGAAATTAATATCCATATGCAAAACCCTGAAAAACCCCTCAGAAACTTGATAAAACAGTGAAGATGGGGGCATTAGCCCTGTTAAAATCAGTGTAAATCGGCTGTGAAAGAACAAACAAACAGGAAAACACAAGAGTCAGCTGCTATACAAACAAGTAGTGATTAAATAAAAAAAGGGTAGTGACAGAGAATAAAGGTGAATAAACAAAGTTATCAAGAAAATATAAAGAAACAGAGTATATCCAAATTAGACCAGTATGAATAAGAGTGAGCAAACAACCCAAGATACATTACACTAAGCTGCAAACTTGAGGAATCACAATTGGTTACCATATGCATCATTCCAGTAAACTCAAGACTCAACTATCTGACTTGCAATGTTACCATATAATGTGCAACTGCAAAATTCTGAATAGCAAACAAGAACAGCAAAAAAAAATTTATAGCAGATCAAAATTACAGCAGTCACACATTCTGGTTTAAAATTGCAGATCAAAGATTCAAAATTACAGCAGAAAAATTGTATGCAAAAGAACAACAGTTGAGAATTGGTTGCAGAAAATTTAGTCTTCGAACTCTAAAGCTCCCATTCTATCAATCTTCAATAACAATTTGCGCCAAGTGTTTAGGTCCTTTTGACAATTCATCTACAAAACAAATAACAAAAAATACTAGTGATTATGTTGCAGGTTCTGATTATGTTGCAGGTGCAAGACATTACTAAATACTAGTGATTTTAATTATAGGAAATTAGGCAGAATGCAAAGATAGACAAATAAATGGCAGAATGTAAAAATAAAATAGAGCAGAAAATATACCTATTTCAACTTCTTCCAATTTCCGCCTGATCTCTTCAACAATACCAATAGAAGGCTCAATATTAGTAGGCTTCGATCTTATCCAATCTTGGGAACATATTAAAGCTTCTGCAGTTCTCGGAGTGAGTGAACTCCTGAATGGATCAATAACCCTTCCTCCGACACTAAATGTTGATTCTGAAGCAACAGTGGTGATAGGCATTGCAAGAACATTTTTTGCTACTTGAGAGAGTATTGGAAACTTGGTAGAATTTGCTTTCCACCATAGTAGCACATCAAAGTCTTCATTTACCCCTCTTTCAACACCATCGGACAAATATACATCAATTTCAGACTTGTTTTCTTTGGATTCTTCCGCTTCCAAGTGTCTTTGGAAATCCATTTCCAAGTCACCATCATCTTCTTTATCATCAATTGACATATGTGTATCACTGAGACAACTAAAAGAGACTTTTTTTGTTCTAGTATCACTACTAGAATTCTCCTGAAGCCTAACATAATCCTTATACAATGCTTCCAAAGTATTTTTCGCTTTTTCCTTCATCAAAATTTGTTTCTCTCTTTTCCCGACATATATTTGAGCAAATGTGAACTCCACATATTGCATTTTCTTACGAGGATCCAAAAGGACAGCCACATAAAGAAGAAAATTAATATTGTCTATATTTTCCCAATATTTGTCGTATTTCTCCTTCATACACCTTGCCATATCACAACACCTAGGATCGCCACTTGAACACATTTTTTCTATATTCACATGCATTTTAACAAGCTCATTAAAAAAAAGATTTGAAGTTAAATATCTAGAACCTGAAATTTTCATAGTAACCCTGTAAAACACCTTCAAAAATTCAATAAAATATCCAACATTATCCCAATCATTCTTTTGCGGAGGCCCAATCACGATGTTCTTTTTCTTTCTTCTCCTGGTGGCCCTAGTGTTGGTAGAAACATCCTCATCATCACCTCCAAAGAAATAATCTGCATATGCATTATCATCCGATTCAAGTCGATGAAATGCATTTTCATACTTGACCGCTGTTTCTAACATCATGTATGTAGAGTTCCACCTTGTCTCCACATCTAGAGAAACTTTTTTCTCACATTTTATCTTCTCTTTCTCAACACAATCTTCAAACTTCATAAGGCGAGATGGTGCTGATCTCACATACCTAACCGCTTTACGAATCCTTACAATTGAATCATGCTGATCTTCCAAACCATCTTTCACAACAAGGTTAATCACATGTGCACAACACCTCAAATGTAAATATTGACAGTCCAAGATAGCATCAGGTCCTTTAAGTTTTTTTTTCAAAAATTTTATAGCACCATCATTTGAGGAAGCATTGTCAACAGTTATGGTAAAAACCTTTTCAATTCCCCACTTTACCATACAAGCATAAACTAGTTTCCCAATCGTTTCCCCCTTTGTGATTTGAAATTTGACAAAAATTCAGAATTTTTTTCACCAATCTCCAATCTTTATCCACCCAATGTGCCGTGAGACACATGTAATTTATATTTTGAACAGAAGTCCATGTATCAGTTGTAAAAGACACACGTTGACCCTTTAAAAGACTTTTTAAACTTTTCGCTTCATCTGCATAAATTTTTAAACAATCCCTAGCAACAGTCCATCGCGTAGGGAGTTTAAATTTTGGATTTAAGTCCCATACGAATTCACTAAATCCTTCATCTTCAACTATGCTAAATGGCCTGTTATCTTTAATACACATTCTAGCTAATGACTTTCGACACTTCTCTTGATTAAAACCACCATGAAGCTCAACATTACCACCTCCTTCTGACTTACAATTTGGATAAAATTCCAAGGTCTTTTGTTTCTTATTTAGATGTTTTCCATTGTAGACAGGAGAGGCCTTGCAAGTATCTTTTAGATGATTTCCCAAAGCACTGGTCCCATTCTTTTTTGCTTGACACTTTAATACTTTTTTACAATAAGGACACTTCGTTTCGGTCATATTATCGACATGTGTAAAGTGTTGCCATACCCAAGATTTTCTACTTTTCGAACTATCTTTGTCAACAAGATTAGTTTCAGGATTGTTTACCTCGACACTAGGCTGAACTGGAGTTTGGGTACCCGATGGATTAATCTGCTCAGTAGCATCCTTATGTTGATGAGATTGATTTTCTTCACCTAATGCCATCTGCCAGAATATCAAATAGAAATACAAATATGAAATTTGTAAGACAAAGATACACATATATAACATATATACTTACAAAATTAAGAACTCTAAAATTACCTTAAATAAATTTAGAGATTTGATTGTGTGAATTAAAGATTTAGAAGAGGTTAGAGGCGGCTGTGACTCTGTGAGTGAGGAGTGAGCAGTTAAAACTTGAAAGAGGGAAAGAAATAGGGTTTTGTTGTAGACTAGACACTGGACAACAGAATAAATGTATAATAGATTAATAGTATTAATGTATAATTATAAAATATTATTATTAATTAATATATAATATATAGGCGGTTCGGTTTCTCGGTTCGGTTTTAAGGGTAAAACCGTAATCATAATCAAACCGTTTAATCGGTTCGGTTTCGGTTTCGGTTTTTCCCGGGTTTTTTCGGTTTCGGTTTTTTTCGGTTTGGTTTTTCGGTTTTTCGGTTCGGTTTCGATTTTTTGGTTTTTTTTGCACACCCCTATCTAAAGGGTCCTCCTCCTCCTCTGAATAGAAAACAAAATATCCTGGGTGAGTGAATTGCTCTTTCGGATCATCCAAAGGATCCGGACTCGGTATAGGGGATGGAACTGATGATGGCATTGGAACAGGTGGAATAGGAGTAGGAATCATGTGGATATCTCTCCACTTGGGCTGCTCCTCAGCTATCACTGATAATCTAGGCCTCTTACGCACTGGCATATCTCCCTCTGGAACCTCTGACCTAACTCGAGAAGGACCCGCCTCATCGAATCCTACAGATGGTCTCCCAGTGTATGGTACTATAGCCACAACATCTCTCGCTCTGCGCTCACATGCCTCCCTGACTATCTCTCTGTACTCATAGGACTCCCTGGCTCTCGCTCCCTCCTCAAGTCTGATATATCATCGTCTGGAATCTCGACACCTGCGTGCACTAAGTCCGTAAGCTCCCGCTCTGACATCTCTATCCCCTCTCGTGTATACTCGGCTCACCGGTCTCCGTCTCCTATCCCTATAATAAAACATAACTTTTATTAGTAATAATCAATAAAATTATAAACACTACTTAGAATAAATGCTACTTTTGATAAACCACCCTTGAACTCGATGTGAGTTCATAATTTATATTATTACTGATATATTTATTATTATCACTATTGTTCCTGAGCATTATGACTCTTAGCTCTGATACCAAACTGTGACAGCCCCAGATCCGGGGTCAGGAATCCAGGTCATCACACTCAAATTTCCATTTAATAACATTATATTCTTGACAGTTGAAATATAAATACTTTCTAATACTCATACAATAGACCTCACACTATAACATTACACACCAGTCATATGCTCAGAGAACAACATCTATAATAATAACAGTTTAAAGTTAAAAGAGTTATTACAAACCCAGAATCTTACTTAAGTAGTGTTGCTGAATATTACTTCTGGAAGAAGCATTTCAACAACCAAAAGTTATTACACAAGCTTACACACTTAATTTACATATGTATACTAATGCCCATCCGTCCTACAAGAGCTACCTCAGGGATAGGCGCCAGCACTCTCTCAAAAGCCCTTACCCTCTTCCGGGGTGTAGTGCGAAGTATCGGCATCTGCCCTAGCTGTTATATAAATAAATAGCAAGAGTGAGCTATAATAGCTCAGCAAGATAATATTGTAAACCAGATGCAAAATTAAAACATATATATATATATATATATTAATAAACGGAAAGTCCACTATAATAAATAAGAAAAGAATTAATCACTACTTATTCAATACACCATCCATTTTCTTTTTTTTCCTTCATAAAAAAATATATAAAACAATATAATATCAGTTTCTCTTTAAATCATATAAGATCAGTTTCTCTTCAAATCATATAATATCAGTTTCTCTTTAAATCATATAATATTAGTCCATCATTTCATACCAAATTTTCAGTTCACCTTTCAGTATATCAGTCTATAATCATTATCAATGTTTCCTTTAAAAGTTTTGGGGGTATCCACTGTCGCCTGATACGTTAGGACGATGATCAGTCTCCTAATCGTACCTGCTCCTTGTTTACTACTAGTAGAAGGAATGACAATCATCCCTGGAGGAAGGTGCTCCACTACATCCTCCTTCGGCATCCGTTGGGCCGTAATATAATAATGAGAAAGGTTTTCCACTACTTCCCCATAAAATGATGGATGTTGGACTGTGCTAAACACAGCCACTTACGCAAGTATGTTGTAATCCCCCTTTTTGTAAAATCATTATTCCATTTAAGAATTTCATTTCCATTTCCACCATTATCCATACATATATCATTATACTTTAAATATAACTTCCTTTAAAGAAACCTGAGATCGTTAACTCAAAAGACAGAAATATTCAAAATACTTTGAAATAAGTTTAGAAATATCCTCCGTATTTAATGAAGTCAAATATGTTTTTAAATACATAGCTATTCCATCTATTTTTAAAGTATTAAATGATAATAAAATAATAATTATTAAATCACAAATGTTTAAAGATTATAATTAAAAAAATATTATAAACCATATAACCCTAGATAACAACTGATACCATTCTTTTTCATATCTCTTTAAACCATAAGATATATTAGCTCTATCCATATTCATATCCATATCCCTAATCCATATCCATAATTCATACATATATCCATATCCATAATCCATATCCATTTTCACATTAACTAATCTCAACAAGCAGGGATATCCCTAACCATATAATGATATAAGATTCATATATTATTTAGCAAAACCACTTTTCTTTAAACATAAACAATTTATCAAAATAAGGATAAAAGAAATCTTGTCTCGATCTCTAATCCCAAGAGGAATGAGCCGGTGTTCGTCTCGAGTATCTATAGAAACGAAAAGGACCACCATCAGAATATATTTCACTTAACTACTTAACCATTAAATATATATATAGTAACACCCTTGACACATAATATAATTTAACATACTATTTATAGACCAAAAGTTCCAAGAACTTATCCATTATTAGACTCCATAAAAGTTTCATTGTTTTTTCACCATTTCCTTATTAACCACACATGACTGTAAAATTTCTCATAAATTATCGATTTCGAATTTTGACACAAGGTCAGTGGGATTTGACTCTCTATTCACCCTACTATATTGCCTCTGAATTTTATAACTTTTAAAGATGTTTAAGTATGGTAATTATAGCCTCAAAGTTGACAGAATTGAATTTTCTCGGTTTCCGAGCGACTTTCACTAAAACTCACTTTTCTCCTAAACCGTTCATTGGATTTTGACGTACTCTGTATCAAAACGATCTATGAACTAAGCTCTATCCTCTCATGGTCAGTTAGTACCCTGGACAGAACCCTCACCGCATGAGTATGGTTGTCAAAAACAGGGCATCTCTTGGTTTAACAAAAATCAGGCATTATAACGGCTATATTTTCATACTTTCCATAATATAACTCCTCCAAATCCAACATCCAACACATATACCAAACCCTACACCATGTGGTCATCATACTAACTGTAAGCACTTAAGGCTGAAGTTGGTTTTGGCTTGGCGGCTGCTGTTCCCCAAGGCCGCCAAGACCAGGCATCGATGGTTGGTGCCGAAGCTGTGGTTAGACATGGGCTTGGTTGATGGCTTGATGGTGGGCTGTTAGTGTAATTGGTTGCTAGAGTTGGCTGATGGCTTAATATTGGCATTGGGCTGAAGACATGGCTGGCTGGGCAGCCCAAACATGAGGCCCAAAGGTTTGGGTCATTTGCTGGGCACATGTGGGGGAAATAATTGTGGGCTTTACAAGTGGCATGGCTGGGAGACAACAAAAACGTGGCTAAGCTATTGGGTGATATATATATGTGTTATATATATAATTATGGGTTATTAGAAGTGGTGGTAACTGCCCAAGTGGTTGCACAATTGGTTGGCTGCTGACAGGTGTCCTTGTAACTGCTGGAAACTGCCTTGGCTGTGAGTAACTGCTCTTGTAACTGCTCAGCAAGGAGGGAAAAACGTGGCATGATATAGATAGGCATATATCTGATGTAATCTATGTCTTGTATTCATTATTCTGCACATAGAAAACTGTATAGAGAGATAGATAGGCAAACATTGTAGTCTTGGCTTATATTCTCTTGTATTCCTTTTGGGTTGTGTTGGCAATGAAAAGGTTGGGAGTGTCTTTCCCGTAAATTCTGCTGTGTGCTTATATTTACTGTTGCTATAGTTAGATTATCATAAACCAAGTGTTGGTGAACGAGATTGGGTGTTGGCTGCTGTTCTTGGTGCGCTGGGGCACAAGGGCACGCCGCGCAGGCGATCGTTTTGAGAAAAAAAAGTGACCCTGTGACAACTGGTATCAGAGCTGTGTTTGAAGAATCATGGTGAATCCGAATGTTGCACTGCAAGAAAGAGTGGGGCGTTTGGAGGAGTTCGTTGTTGTGCCTTTGTCGACAGATGACATTTCACTGGCGAATCATGTCCATAACCTTCATGAAGGTCTGGACGAAGTGAAGGCTATGATTGAGAACATGACTACGGTGTACGATGGCAAGTTTGCAGACTTGTTCGCTCAACTGCTGCATCTACGGAGTTGGTTCGAGATCAGATGCAGAAGATGAGTGACGAAATCACCATCTTGAAGAGGGCTGTGGCTGGCGGTGCCTCGAGTGGTCCGAGTGAAGGGCACTCAAATTTTAAAGTTCCAGAACCAAAGGCGTTTGGGGGTAGTCGGAATACTAAGGAACTTGAAAACTTCTTGTGGGATATGGAGCAGTACTTTAAGGCTGCCCATGTTGCAGAAAATGAGAAGGTAACGATCACAAGTATGTATTTGATTGGGGATGCGAAATTATGGTGACGTACACGGACCGATGATGATGAGGATTCGGCTAGACCTCAAATTGATAGTTGGGAAACGCTGAAGAAAGAGTTGAAGGATCAATTCTTGCCCAATAATGCTGCATGGTTGGCTAGAGAAAGCATGAAAAATCTAAGGCAGACGGGTACGGTTCGTGACTACGTGAAGGAGTTCAGTTCTCTGTTGTTGGATATTAAAAATATGTCAGATGAGGACAAGTTGTTCAACTTTGTATCGGGACTAAAGCCGTGGGCGCAGGCTGAGTTGAGAAGGCAAAACGTGAAAGATTTGTCTAGTGCAATTGCTGCTGCTGATGGGCTGGTTGATTATAAAGTTGGAAACCCTTCAAGTGATGCTGGTGGGAAAAATAAAGGTGTCGCTGGAAAGGGAAATGGGCAGAAAGACAAGAAGAAATTTAAAAAGAAAGATGGTGATGCCCAGAGTAAACCCAAAAATGATGGTCAGTCTAAGGCAAAGAGCAAGGGCTGTTATATTTGTGGGGGTCCTCATATAATGAAGGAATGTCCTAGGAAGGTGAAGCTGAATGCCATAATTGAAACCGAAGAAAATGAGGTACAGGATGAGGTGCCTAGAAGGGTGAACCCGATCAGAGTTAATGCTCTACAAACTGAGGAAATGGTGAAAACTCAAGAGCTGTTGTATGTGAACGCTCTTATTAATGGTCATAGTGTGATGTCCATGGTAGACTCAGGTGCTACTAATAGTTTTGTGGCTGAGAAAAATGTTAAGTTGCTAAATATTGAATTGCAGAGAAGTACAAGTCAATTCAAAGCTGTGAATGCTGATGCTCAATAGGTTGGAGGTGTGGCTTGTGTGAGTTTAAAGATTGGACCATGGGAAGGGAAGTGCAAACTGTTAGCAATGCCCCTAGATGATTTTGACGTTATATTGGGGATGGATTTCTTGTTAGCAGCGAATGTGTCAGTAATGCCTCGTTATGGTGGGATATTCATAGGCGATGAGAAGCAGCCTTGTTTTGTGAGAGGAATTCTGGAGAAGTGGGACAAGGGTAAAACAAAGGATGGGTTGTTGTCAGCCTTGCAGGTTGAAGCTGGGTTGAAACGTGGTGAAGTAACATATCTTGCAGCCTTGGTTGAAGTTAAACCGGATCAGATGGTTGAAGTTCCAGATTCTGTCGCTGAGATACTAAAGGAATTTGATGATGTTATGCCCTCAGAGTTGCCTAAGTCCTTGCCACCTAGACGTGCTGTTGTTCATAAAATTGAGTTGGAGCCTGGTGCTAGGCCCCCTGCACAAGCCCCTTACAGAATGGGTCCATCTGAGTTAGCGGAGTTAAGGAAGCAGCTGGATGGTTTGTTGGAATCAGGGTTGCTGCGTCCCTCTAAAGCTCCATATGGTGCGTCGGTTTTGTTTCAAAAGAAGGCAGATGGGTCTTTGAGAATGTGTGTGGATTATCGGGCATTGAACAAAGTGACAATCAAGAATAAATATTCGGTTCCGAATGTGGTTGAGCTCTTTGACAGACTTTCGCGGGCTAGGTACTTCACAAAGTTGGATCTAAGGTCAGGCTATTGGCAAGTTCGGATTGCAGCAGGGGATGAACCTAAAACGGCATGTGTGACGAGGTATGGTTCATTTGAATTTTTAGTGATGCCTTTCGGTTTAACAAATGCTCCTGCCACATTTTGCAATCTTATGAATGATGTGCTATATGACTACTTAGACAAATTTGTGGTAGTATATCTTGATGATATAGTCATATATAGTGAAAGTCTAGATGAGCATTTGGAACATTTAAGATGCATATTCTTGAAACTGCGTTAATATGAACTCTATGTGAAAAAGGAGAAGTGTGAATTATGCAGTACAGAAATTATGTTCCTTGGACATGTAATTAGTCAAGGGATTGTGAAAATGGATCCAAGAAAAGTTAAGGCCATTGTTGATTGGCCTGCCCCTACTAAAGTTGCTGAACTTAGATCGTTTCTTGGGTTGGCGAACTACTACAGAAAGTTCATTTTGGGGTATTCAAAAATCGTGCAAAGCCTCACTGATTTGTTGAAGAAAGACAGAAAATGGGAGTGGACTGGTAGTTGCATGAAAGCTTTTGAGGAGTTGAAGCAGATTGTGGTGACGGAGCCGGTTCTTAGACTTCCAGATTTTGAGAAGCCATTTGAAGTACACACTGATGCCTCAGATAAAGCTATTGGTGGTGTGTTGGTTCAAGAGGGTCATCCGGTTGCATATGAAAGTAGGAAGTTAAAAGATGCTGAGCAGAGGTATACTACTCATGAGAAAGAAATGACTGCAGTGATTCATTGCTTAGAAGTGTGGAGACATTACTTGCTGGGTACAAAGTTCGTGGTATGTACAGATAATGTGGCTAATACTTACTTTAAGACTCAGAAGAAACTGACTCCAAAGCAGGCTCGCTGGCAGGAGTACTTGGCAGAATTTGACTTAACTTGGGTGCATAAGCCGGGGGCTCAGAATAATGTGGCTGATGCTCTGAGTAGGAAGGTGGCTGTAGAAGAGTTTGTGAATGCTTTGACGGTCGTGAACTCAGATTTTGTGGGGCAAATCAAGATGCTTGCGGGAAGTGATGTAGCATATAGAAAACTTATGAAGGAAGTCCGTGAAGGCATTGTTCGTAAGTATTGGATTGAAGATGGGCTGTTGTATGCCAAAGGCAACAGGCTCTATGTTCCTTGTGGTGGAAACTGGAGATTGCGAATCTTAAGGGAGTCTCATGACTCTAAGTGGGCTGGACATCCAGGTGTTGAAAGGATGCATGCTTTGCTGTGTAGAACTTATACTTGGCCCAAGATGTTGGAAGACACAGAAGCGTATGTGAAGTCATGTTTGGTTTGTCAACTTGACAAGACGGAAAAGAAGAAGGAAGCGGGGTTGTTGCAACCTCTTCCAATCCCTAGCAGACCTTGGCAGTCGATTTCAATGGATTTTATTTCGGGGTTGCCTAATGTTGATGGGATGAGGTCTATCTTTGTGATAGTGGATAGATTTTCTAAGTATGCTGTGTTTGTCCCTGCACCGCATGCTTGCACGGCTGATGTAGTGATAAGTGGATTTTATATCCACTTGGATCGCTTAATTTCGGCTTAAATTGATTGTCTTGGGCTCAAGTTGTTGTAGATTTGATGTGTTTTGCTTAGTTGTGCAGGATTACGAGAATGTTGAGTAAGGTGGATGCTTTTATAATTTTTGGGGAATTAATTGATTAAAATTCGGATTTTCGAGAAGGGTTGCACAGTTTACACTGTTTTGGCCATATCTTGAGTTCTAGAAGTCCGTTTTAGGCCCGTAAGCAGTCCACGCGAAGATAACGAGATTTCCTATCATTCTAAGATAGTCCAGAGGTCCAATTACGTGGGGAACGTTCCAGAAAATCTGAAGAAAAGTCAGCCACGAATTTTCCTTACAAAACATAATCAAATTAGGAAACGTATCTTGCAGAAATTCTATTATAATTCTGTTTTGTATTTTCTTGCTGGGCAAGACTTGTAGTGCCTATATAAACACATCATACCATTGTAATAGAGATAGACATATTATTAGTTATTATTATTGTAACATAGCTTAGATCTGCAAGGGGGAAAAGGAGAGAAGGATTCAACGCTCGTGACAAGCAACGGATCTAGATCTACTTCAGCCTTTGTGTTATTCTGGATTATAGATTTGTTTTCTTAACTCTTTGTTTATTAATATAATTACTTCTTTTATTCATATCTTGTTTTAAATCATGTTTTCATCAAAACCCATGACGATGAACGGTTCAATTATGAGCTAATCGTTGTCATGGGATTCTAACGGAGTTATCTATGTAGCTTAGTAGTTTATATGCTTTAAAGATTTATGTGTGGTGAATTCTTGATATCCTCGTATGGTTGTGTTTCATGTATTTAGATGCGTCGCGAACATCTAATTTGTTAATCTCTTGCTAAACGAGAGTGGATCTTGAGATTTAGAACTTGCCATGCTAGCATAGGATAGGTTGATGTTTTAACATCATGATTTGTGGCGTAAATAGAGATATTATGCTGCCCTATGTGATCTAAGTGGATAACTTGTGCTTAAACCTTTATGTTTTCAAATTCTATAGAGATATAGGGTCTAAACATAATTGGTGTCTACCCATCTTCTATCTCTTTTGTGGATGCATGCGTAGTTTGGTATTAGTATACCGAGAGGTAGCTTTTACTTATTTCGTGTTGTCCGATCAGATATCAAAACCATCACATGTATTGATTAAAGGCTGCGACTCTAAGTGAAGTAGATAACGAAGTTAGAATTCCATGTTATTCTCATATAAGTAATTTGATTTTAGATCTCATTAGCTAGTTAATTCTAAAATTGCATATTAGTTAAATTTAGTTAATTAAAATCTCAATTAATTACTTGTCTTAGCAGTGAATTAAGATCATACATTGTTGAATAGGTGCATTTACTGAAAAGAACCATAACCTGATCCCTGTGGGAACGAATTTGGACTTAACCTTATATATTACTTGTGACCACGTACGCTTGCGTGATTTTGTGCTAACAAGTTTTTGGCGCCGCTGCCGGGGATCATCAGTGTTTAATTTAGTTTATGTGCTTGTCATCAGTGGTCGTTAGCGTTCACTGACTCGGATTTTTTTTGCTTACTTAGTTAGTTTGTTTCGTGGTGTTTTCAGGTACTTAAACGTGTATGCGAACACGTTTGCAGGCTCGTAAGGAAAAACTGGCAGAAGAAGAACTTGAAACTACTGTAGAGATGGCAGAATTACCAGCAGCAGTCAAGGCTTTGAAGGACTATTCGCAGCCAAAGATCAATGACATACAATCTAGTATTGTCAGGCCAGCTATTGCAGCGAACAACTTTGAGATCAAGCCGAGCATAATTCAGATGGTGCAGAATTCGGTTCAGTTTGGGGGTGCTTCTACGGAGGATCCTAACATGCATATTCGGGACTTTATCGAGATCTGCGACACTTTCAAATTTAATGGTGTGTCGGATGATGCTATCAAGTTGAGACTTTTCCCATTTTCTTTGAGGGATAAGGCTAAAGGCTGGTTACATTCTCTACCAGCTGGTTCCATTACTACATGGGATGATCTTGCTCAGAAGTTTCTTACTAAATTCTTCCCTATGGCGAAAACTGCAGCAATACGGAACCAGTTAACTCAATTTCAGCAACAATCTGGCGAGTCTTTGTGTGAGGCTTGGGAACGTTACAAGGAGATGCTTCGTAGGTGTCCACATCATGGCATGCCTGATTGGATGGTTATTAATGGTTTTTACAATGGGTTGGGAGCACAGTCTAGGCCTTTGCTAGATGCAGCATCAGGTGGAGCTCTGTGGGCGAAGAGCTATGAGGAAGCTTATGATCTTATTGAGATGATGGCTGCTAATGAATATCAAAATCCAACCCAGAGGCTTTCTCAAGGTAAGGTAGTAGGTGTTCTTGAAGTTGACACAGCTTCAGCTATTGCAGCTCAGTTGAAGGCTCTTACGATGAAGGTGGATTCTCTTGCTAATTATGGGATTCAGCAGGTGGCTAGTATTTGTGAGCTATGTGCGGGCGCACATGAGACAAGTCAATGTGCTATCTCTTCTGAATCAGCACAGTTCGTTAGTAATTTCCAAAGACCTGCTGCACCAGTCCCAGCCACTTATCATCCGAACAACAGAAATCATCCTAACTTCAGCTGGAGCAACAACCAAAGTGCTCAACAACCTCAGCAGTCTTATCAGCAGTTTCAAAGTCAGGAAGCTAGGCCATTCAATCAAGGCTATCAACAACAATATGCTCCAAGGGCACCATATCAACCTCCTGGATTTCAGCAGCAACAACCCCAGGCTCATGCGGGGCAATCATCTAATGAAAAATCAGAAATGGATGATATGAGGATGATGTTGAAGAACCTTCAAGCTTCTCAAAAGATCTTGCAAAACCAGATGGGACAGATTACAAGTGCTTTGTTGAACATGCAACAGGGGACTCTTCCTAGTGATACGGAAACAAATCCAGGCAGAAGGGGGAACAAAGAACAGGTTAATGCAGTGACTTTGAGATCAGGAAAGGTTACAGCAGGCCCTCAATCAGCAGCTGAAGAAGATGAAGATGTTCAGAATCAGCAGGTTGAAAAATCTGCAGTGCCAGAAATTGAGAAATCTGATTTAGTGGCTGATCAGGTTGATGGTGAGAAGAGCAAGAAACCTGTTGAAAAGTCTACTCCGGAGCAATCTTCAAAGAATAATCAAATCTATCCTCCTCCTCCGTTTCCTCGACGTGTGCAGAAAAGTCAAGAAATTCAGTTCCAGAAGTTTATGGATGTCTTCAAGAAATTGTCCATTAACATTCCTTTTGTTGAAGCATTGGAGCAGATGCCGAGGTATGCAAAGTTCATGAAGGATATTTTGTCACGAAAGAGAAGGTTGGAAGAATTTGAAACAGTGGCATTAACGGAGGAGTGTAGTGCAGTGCTGCAGCAGAAGTTGCCACCTAAACTTAAAGATCCGGGAAGTTTTACCATCCCTTGCACTATTGGCAACCTTTCTTTTAGCAAGTGCTTGTGTGACTTGGGAGCTAGCATCAAACTCATGCCTTTATCTGTGTTCAAGCAACTTGGTCTGCCGGAGCCAAAGCCAACCAACATCTCTTTGCAGTTGGCTGATAGGTCAATCACTTATCCTAGGGGCATAGTGGAGGACGTTTTGGTGAAAGTTGATAAGCTCATATTTCCTGCTGACTTCGTTATCTTGGATTTTGAAGAAGACAAGAAGATTCCCATAATCTTGGGAAGGCCTTTTCTAGCTACGGGCCATACTTTGATTGATGTGCAAAAAGGAGAGCTTACAATGAGGGTGCAAGATCAGAGTGTCACCTTTAATGTGTTCAAGGCCATGAAATTTCCAACAGAGGATGAAGAGTGTTGCAGTGTGGAAATAGTTGATACGGGTCAGAAAAAGAAGTTTGATCAGTTGCTGAGCGAGAAATCGGACAGTTCTTCGGTTCGTGATCTTTCGAAAGGAAAGCTTGGAAAACTTCCACCATATTTGAGGTATGTCCTTTTGAATAATGAGCTAGTTATTTTTGAAGAGGGGCATGATAACGTGTTGCGAAGGTGGAAAACAGATGATAAGGATGAGGAAATTTTTGTTCAACCGGTTGAGTCAGAGAAGCACCTGAGAGGTGTGAAGAAGAAAAAGAAGAAGATTTGGCCATTTGGTAGTAAAATTAGGTTGAAATCTGATGGAAGTGATTTGTGGAAAGCAAGCAATCAAGATGTCAAAGTTCGTATGAATGGTTTGTCTGTTGAGAACGGTTCGGTTATTCTTTTGAAACCGCCTTGATTTGAGGAAGTAACGTCAAGCTATTGACGTTAAAGAAGCGCTTCGTGGGAGGCAACCCACGCATTAGTGTAGAAAAAAAAAAAAAAGGTGTAGTGTAGAGAGAAGAAAAAAAAAAAAATGAGTGTTGTGAGAGTTTTAAAAAAAAAAAAAAAAAAAAAAAAAAAAAAAAAAGGTGTAACGCAGGCTGCACCTGCGTAACGCAGGCTGCGCCTGCGTTTCTGTAAGACACGCAGACTGCGCCTGCGTGACGCAGGCTGCGCCTGCGTTACTGCATTGGGCGCAGTCTGCCTTCCCTCGCGCAGCTTGCCTGTTTGGACGAATGCTGTTGGCTTTTATTTAAAAAAAAAAAAAAAAATTCCTCAAGATTCTTTCTCCTTTCTCCCTTTTTATAACATCATCTCCTAATCAATTCTAATCCTATTTCCATTCCAAAACCTCCCATCTTTTTCTCCAAAATTCTAAACCAATTTCTTTTCTAATTCTAATTATTATTATTATTATTATTATTATTATTATTTATTATTATTATTATTATTATTTTCTTTATTATTATTATTATTATTATTATTATTATTATTTTATATACACACCTAGCCATACAAATCCAATTTCTCTTCTATTTATTTAAATTCAATTCTAAAGAGGAATTAATTACAAGTTCACCTCTTTGATTCGTATTGGGTAAATCTTTTTCTCTAATCTTATTTTTATTACGAATTTGTGTTCTTGTCAATTGTGGGTTTTGTAGTATTCAGGCAAGGTGAGCAGTCTATGGAGCTCGTGCGCAATATCCTCCACCAGATTCATCCGAGGAGGGTGACTGCTTCGGTATTCAAGTATGTTTTCTGCTATCCCTTCTATTTACTTCCATTCAATGCGGACATTGAATATTTTAAGTTTGGGGGTGGTTTGAGGGATTAGTAGTTGTTGTTGTATATATGTGTTCATGTAGGATATCATGTTTTGCATGCTTAGTAGTAATTCATTCATATTATGTTCGTATTATCTACGTTTGTTTCATGTAGGACATTCTGTTTTTATTTATGTATATCATGTGAGTTCATATTAGTTGCATTGTCATGGCATGCATGTTTCATGATCCCTTAGAACGAGCTAATTCTGATTGGTAGGTAGGTGTCTAATTGAGTGTGATAATGATGAGTAGAGGGTTGATTTATAGTTTCTATGAAGTTGACTTGCATGCTTCAGAAACAAAATCTTTTCACAGTCTCGTTGGGTGCTTTTGAGCTAGGTTGAGATCATGCTTGTTTGGATGTTTTGAGATTTAATCACTTGATTATATTCAGAATTTTCATTATTCCCTTGATGGTCTAGAACAATTAAGTCTAAGTTTGGGGGAAAACATGGATTTCATGCTTAAATTGTAAATAATTGTCAATAATGGCTAGGCGTCAATTGGCTAGTAGCCGGCTCATATTTATATGAGTAGTCTAGGGTTGGAATTGAGAATTCTCATTCCAGATTGCATAGAAAAAAAAAAAAAAAGCAGAAAGAAGAAAGAAAAAAAAAAGAGAAAAAAAAAAAGAAAAGAAAAAAATGATGTCAATTGTTTATATGCAAAATTAACCAGGGTGAGCTCTTTAATACTCGAGCAATTAAGTTCGCGGGGACTTTGTGCCTAGTGACCTAAGGCTTTTATAGTCTGGGATCCACTAACCCAACGCTCGCTACATGGGTATTATTGTATAAGCCTTTCGGGGTCTCATCCATTGCACGGTTAAATAAGCATGTTTGTATATTGTGTGTTGTAGTTGTTTAGTAATAAAAGCATGAATTTCTGTCTACCTTGGATAAGGATGGAGGTGTTCTTAGGTTATGAAGTGTCTACGGTCTATTCTATTTATAAACCTGTGATTGTCTTGACGAAAAGCATGTATGATTTTTGACTTAGTTTTGGGAGTATTTCTGATGAGCATTGCACACGCGCACGTTTCTGTTCATGTATTGTTAGTATACGGGAACTTGGTCGAGCTCTATTTGGATTTAGTTGCATTCTTTGAGATATTTGCTTGCTCGTTGGTTTTGGTTAGTTTGAAGGGGATCGTTGCATTTTTCATTCTAGTTGCATTCATGCATTGCATTGCATTAGATTAAATGGATTTTGTGGGTACATTCGTTATAGGCCCTCACGAGACCTTACTCGTCCACTAGGGCTGCCTAGGGGTTTAAAGGGCTTGTTGCATATGCCAAATGCAACCGTGATCACCTACGGAAGTGGTACTAGTTAGTTAGTTAGTTGTAATTGTTTATGCTTGAGGACAAGCATCGGTTTAAGTTTGGGGGGTGTGATAAGTGGATTTTATATCCACTTGGATCGCTTAATTTCGGCTTAAATTGATTGTCTTGGGCTCAAGTTGTTGTAGATTTGATGTGTTTTGCTTAGTTGTGCAGGATTACGAGAATGTTGAGTAAGGTGGATGCTTTTATAATTTTTGGGGAATTAATTTATTAAAATTCGGATTTTCGAGAAGGGTTGCACAGTTTACACTGTTTTGGCCATATCTTGAGTTCTAGAAGTCCGTTTTAGGCCCGTAAGCAGTCCACGCGAAGATAACGAGATTTCCTATCATTCTAAGATAGTCCAGAGGTCCAATTACGTGGGGAACGTTCCAGAAAATCTGAAGAAAAGTCAGCCACGAATTTTCCTTACAAAACATAATCAAATTAGGAAACGTATCTTGCAGAAATTCTATTATAATTCTGTTTTGTATTTTCTTGCTGGGCAAGACTTGTAGTGCCTATATAAACACATCATACCATTGTAATAGAGATAGACATATTATTAGTTATTATTATTGTAACATAGCTTAGATCTGCAAGGGGGAAAAGGAGAGAAGGATTCAACGCTCGTGACAAGCAACGGATCTAGATCTACTTCAGCCTTTGTGTTATTCTGGATTATAGATTTGTTTTCTTAACTCTTTGTTTATTAATATAATTACTTCTTTTATTCATATCTTGTTTTAAATCATGTTTTCATCAAAACCCATGACGATGAACGGTTCAATTATGAGCTAATCGTTGTCATGGGATTCTAACGGAGTTATCTATGTAGCTTAGTAGTTTATATGCTTTAAAGATTTATGTGTGGTGAATTCTTGATATCCTCGTATGGTTGTGTTTCATGTATTTAGATGCGTCGCGAACATCTAATTTGTTAATCTCTTGCTAAACGAGAGTGGATCTTGAGATTTAGAACTTGCCATGCTAGCATAGGATAGGTTGATGTTTTAACATCATGATTTGTGGCGTAAATAGAGATATTATGCTGCCCTATGTGATCTAAGTGGATAACTTGTGCTTAAACCTTTATGTTTTCAAATTCTATAGAGATATAGGGTCTAAACATAATTGGTGTCTACCCATCTTCTATCTCTTTTGTGGATGCATGCGTAGTTTGGTATTAGTATACCGAGAGGTAGCTTTTACTTATTTCGTGTTGTCCGATCAGATATCAAAACCATCACATGTATTGATTAAAGGCTGCGACTCTAAGTGAAGTAGATAACGAAGTTAGAATTCCATGTTATTCTCATATAAGTAATTTGATTTTAGATCTCATTAGCTAGTTAATTCTAAAATTGCATATTAGTTAAATTTAGTTAATTAAAATCTCAATTAATTACTTGTCTTAGCAGTGAATTAAGATCATACATTGTTGAATAGGTGCATTTACTGAAAAGAACCATAACCTGATCCCTGTGGGAACGAATTTGGACTTAACCTTATATATTACTTGTGACCACGTACGCTTGCGTGATTTTGTGCTAACATGTAGCCGCTGGGCTGTTCTTCAAGAACGTAGTAAAGTACTTTGGGTTTCCTGAAGATGTGGTTAGTGACAGAGATGCAAGATTTACTGGCAGGTTCTGGACGGTTTTGTTTGGGTTGTTGGGGTCAGAACTGAAGTTTTCTACTGCTAATCATCCTCAAACAGATGGCCAAACAGAAAGGTTGAATGCTTTGCTAGAGGAATACTTGAGGCACTTTGTTACTGCAAGTCAGAAGAATTGGTTAGACTTGATGGACACTGCACAATTCTGTTATAATTTGCAGCGTTCGTCTTCAACAGGCAAGAGTCCTTTTGAGATAGTTTTGGGAGTGCAGCCTAGAACTCCAAATGAGGTAGCGATTCAGAGAACGGGTGGCAACTGTCCTGCTGCTTACAGATATGCTGTTGGGAGACAAGAGATGTTTGAAGATGCTCATGACAGCCTTAGTAAAGCACAACACAGAATGAGGAAGTATGCTGATAAGAAACGCAGGCCTTTGGAATTTCAGGTTGGGGACAAGGTGTTACTAAAATTGACACCTCAGATTTGGAAAAAGATAAGCTCGAAGTCAGTACATCGAGGGTTGGTTCAGAAGTATGATGGGCCGTTTGAGGTTATCAAGAAGGTTGGTGTTGTAGCCTATCGATTGAATCTACCAGCTAGGATGAAGATTCATCCAACCTTCCATGTGAGTTTTCTGAAGCCTTTTCATGAGAGTTTGTTGGGTCAAAGGCAGCAGCTAAAGCGGGCGCCTCCTACTATTCGAAAACAGTTTGACAAGGTGGTCGATAAAATTCTTGATCATCGAACTATGGGAATGAGTAGGCAAAATAGAAGGACTGACTACTTGGTTAAATGGAAAGGAGAATCTGAAGTTGATGCTACTTGGGAGAGAGATGTGACTTTGTGGCAATTTGAAGATCAGATCGAGGAGTACTTGAAGAACCCTCCAATGAGGACATTGGCCTCTTCTAGTGGGGGAGGGTTTGTAAGCACTTAAGGCTGAAATTGGTTTTGGCTTGGCGGCTGCTGTTCCCCAAGGCCGCCAAGACCAGGCATCGATGGTTGGTGCCGAAGCTGTGGTTAGACATGGGCTTGGTTGATGGCTTGATGGTGGGCTGTTAGTGTAATTGGTTGCTAGAGTTGGCTGGTGGCTTAATATTGGCATTGGGCTGAAGACATGGCTGGCTGGGCAGCCGAAACATGAGGCCCAAAGGTTTGGGTCATTTGTTGGGCACATGTGGGGGAAATAATTGTGGGCTTTACAAGTGGCATGGCTGGGAGACAACAAAAACGTGGCTAAGCTATTGGGTGATATATATATATATGTGTTATATATATAATTGTGGGTTATTAGAAGTGGTGGTAACTGCCCAAGTGGTTGCACAATTGGTTGGCTGCTGACAGGTGTCCTTGTAACTGCTGGAAACTGCCTTGGCTGTGAGTAACTGCTCTTGTAACTGCTCAGCAAGGAGGGAAAAACGTGGCATGATATAGATAGGCATATATCTGATGTAATCTATGTCTTGTATTCATTATTCTGCACATAGAAAACTGTATAGAGAGATAGATAGGCAAACATTGTAGTCTTGGCTTATATTCTCTTGTATTCCTTTTGGGTTGTGTTGGCAATGAAAAGGTTGGGAGTGTCTTTCCCGTAAATTCTGTTGTGTGCTTATATTTACTGTTGCTATAGTTAGATTATCATAAACCAAGTGTTGGTGAACGAGATTGGGTGTTGGCTGCTGTTCTTGGTGCGCTGGGGCACAAGGGCAGGCCGCCAGGCGATCGTTTTGAGAAAAAAAAAAGTGACCCTGTGACACTAACCATGGTTACAAGCACTCACAACACCTCCATGATCCATCAAAACACTTATAAACATTCATATAACCATGATTTCATATCTTACACTAACTTATTCCAAAAACCAACCATAAACTCAAGATTCAAGCTAGGGTTTCAAGTAGTATACCTTTCTTGGAGTGAGTACAAGCCTTAATAAACCTTGTATAACCTTTATATCACCTTAGTATAGCTTAGATCTTCCAAAGAAACCAGGAAAAACAAAGTTAGTTTTAGAGAGTTACTATTCATCACTATTCATCCATCACTTTGATGAATTTATTCACTAGGCAAATGAAGTTAGTTTGCTCTCAAATTTGGTACATACCTTAATTTATACCCAAGTAAGCTCCTTGAATTTCCTCTTGAATTTTAGTTGCTTGAAACTAGGGTTTTGAATTTCCTTTTTCTTGTTTTTCTTGATGTAGCCGAATGGAGCATAAATGGAGAAGATGGAGAGATTTTTGTGGTTGGTTGATGCTTATATTGTGTTTATAGATATTTCGTATCATTTATATAAATAATCCTCAAGTAATTACTAAATAATCCTTGGTTAAAGTTTGTGGAATGTGACATAATTAGTGATGTCATTGATGATGTCATAAGAGATGATCTTATAATCTTGTTTTTGATTTTCTAAATAATGTTTTAATGATTTTGGTTATTGGTAATGTAGTGTATATCCTTGTTATAATATAAATTTTGGTTGCTTAGTCTCCATATTCGTCTAATTATGATTCGTTTCGAATATACCTCATTATCCAAGTGGTTCTAAATTGTTTAACAATCCAAATTTCTCTGGCATTCCCTTGACTTAATAATCCCCTGGTTTAACCTAATTTCATATGTTCCTCAAACTATACACCCTTTTCATATTCCATACTCTTTAATATCCAATACAATAGTGCTCATTTGAAATCAAACATCTTAAAAATCTATACTCAGGAATTTCTGAAACCCGTCATCGTTTCGAGTCACTCATTTTCCTAGTACGACGCTAATATGGTTTCTGATTATTCATTTGCTGTTTCACTTATAGGGTACCTACATACGATTTCCCTAAATCCTCAAAATCATTATTCATTTAGGCATTGTAGCATTCTAAAGTTAGGGTTATTATAGTCTTCCCCCCTTAAAAGGATTCCGTCCCGGAATCACGTTGAAGATATTGACGAATACCTTTCTCACATTACACCTTCTACTTCTCATATTACTTCCTCCATCCTTTAGTTTCTCCTTAAACATCTCTATCTTGTTTGTACATAAATACACCAACATACACTTGCTTGTCATTCATCAACATGCCATTTAGCTTATCAATAGCAGTACTTTCACTATCTTTTCCTTTCCAACTTTCTCCTGTATTCCGTCATTCTATATTATCTCATCTCTCCTTTCTCTTTTTACTAAGGGTATCGGCCACCACATTGGCCTTCCCTGAATGGTAGTGTATCTCACTTTTGTTTAACTATATTTTGATCTCTATCATAACATAAAATATTAACATTCCAATCTTTATATATATATATATATATATATATATCTGTAAAATTTTCCAGAAAATAATTTCTACTAATATTCCTTGAAACAATTGTAAGAAAATATTATCTATAATATATATTTCCTGTTCATACTTATACAAGCAGATACTGATTTGGATGACATGAGAATAACTCATTTTCTTATGTCGCTATAGCTTACTTTCTCACAGATAGATTATTCTTATCTATATTATTAGTCTATTCAGACAATTCATTGACTTAGTTAATCTCTAACAAAACATTTATATAAAAAAATATACCTGCACCTGCATCCGGTTTCTTTAACGCATCTCCTAAGGTTATATTGAACACTCTGGCGGTAGGTCTGTTAGAAGCAGTAACGCTCTGTCTGGTCACCGTTGAACCTCCAGAACGGTAATCCCTAGCCATGTGTCCCAACTTTCCACACTGGTAACACTTGATGTCTCTCTTAGGGTTTGTATAAGCTGATGGGCACCTGTCAGAGTAGTGCCCCTTCTGTCCACATTTATAACAAGTTACTCCTAACAGTCTACACACTCCCGTATGCTTCCTACCACACGTGTTACAATCTGGTAATGGTGGTTGTGACTGATTAGCTTGGGTTGCTCCTGGTGGCTTACCCCCCGATTAACTGTTTCACTCTTTGCTCTACTAAATCCTGGTTTTTTTGAAAATGAAGATCCTTGCCCTCTACTGAACTTGTTAGAAAAATTTCTCTCAATGGAACCTCCCTTCTGACCTTCAAATTTCCTTTTCTTACTTTCTAGTTGCGATTGTTCACTCTCTGTCTCTATGATGGATGCTTTCTGAACTAATGCTGCATAATCCGTCAACTCAAATGGTGCCACTCTAGTTCGTATCCATTGTTTCAATCCTAGTTGAAACCTTTTGGCTTGTTTTTCCTCAGTATCTACGAAATCCGACACGAATCTAGACAACTCAGTAAATTTGGCTTCATATTCTGCCACTGTCAAATTATTTTGTTTTAACTCCAAGAACTTAATCTCCATCTAATTTTCCATAAACCTAGTGGAATACTTATCTAGAAACACTCTAGTAAATCGCTCTCAGGTTATCATTCCTGCTCCTTCTAGATTCTTCTTTGCGTCCCACCAATAGTTTGCCTCTCCCTTCAAGAGATAGGCGGCGAAAATGGTCTTTTGTTCCTCATCTACCCTCAAGATTTCAAAAGCTTTTTCCATCTCTTTCAGCCATGCTCTAGCTACTACTGGGTTAGCAGTTCCCTCAAACTCTGGGGGTTTTAATGACTTAAAGGTATGGAAGGAATTAGCTACCTGGTTCGGGGGAACATGTGGTTGTTGGGGATTATGTGGATTAGCCAAAGTCTGCCTTAGTAGGTCCATAAATTGGTTTAAGGGATCACCTCCCTGGTTTCCTTGTTGGCCGGTTGATTCGTCTTCTTCTTCATGATTTGGTTCATTCCGAGCATTTTCATTCTGTCTATTTTGACTTTCTTCCTCTCTCTCATTTTCCCTTTCATTTGCTCTATTATTACGTCTAGCCATTTTTCTGTCAATAACAATATTCTCCATTAATTACCCAAATTTAGGGTACAATATTCATCATTTCCATATACAATAATTATATCACTATTTACCATATTCTCAAATTCAAGCAATTAATATCAAGTTATAATACCATTTATACGAAACATATAAGTTCACTACCTTTAACACGATAACCTTTTCATTTAAGTCAATCACCTTATATACATCAATATTTTCGAATCCCAACATTTAGTATCAAAATACGATAAAACTTAGGCAAAATACATAAACTTCATTAATTCACATACATATATTACAACTTATGGATAACATCCTTCACTACTAGTTAATATATACATTATAAAGTACAGGGTTCGAAACCCCAAAAACATATCCGTACATACTAATCCGCTATAACAAAAGTACTACTATCAGCACTCTAATCAGACTGGGATTAAGACAGTAAACAACTAAACTAATCCCCAAAATGACATCAGCAAGATGACTACAGTCTGATTAGTGACTAAAACTACTATCCCCGGCTCACGGTAACCCTGCTCTAATAACATCCCTGATCTGAACCACAATAAATGTGACTACCTCTACTACCTCGGCTCTCCATGCTGGATCTCCTCTCTGTGCTAACAACCTCCTACTATCACCAAGTGCTCGCAGCTCAATGCTAACCAATCCCAAAGATACACCATCTGGAATAATACCTCCTCTACCTCTAGCTAACCTCTGCAAGAGTGTATCTATCATCCTACGAGACTCCTCTAGCTGACCCTGCAAGATATGGTAGTCTGACAGTAAGTCACATGGATCGGATCACCTGCAAGTATAGGTGCCTCCTGTGGGGGTACAGCAACTGGTGATGGTGCAGCTACAGGTGGAGGTGCAACTACTGGTGGAGATGAAGGAACTGGCTCTGTATCTGCATCCTCTAAAGGGTCCTCCTCCTCCTCTGAATAGAAAACAAACTGTCCTGGGTGAGTGAACTGCTCTGTCGGATCATCCAAAGGATCCGGACTCGGTATAGAGGATGGAACTGGTGATGGTGCAGCTATAGGTGGAGGTGCAACTACTGGTGGAGATGAAGGAACTGGCTCTGTATCTGCATCCTCTAAAGGGTCCTCCTCCTCCTCCTCCTCCTCCTCCTCTGAATAGAAAACAAACTGTCCTGGGTGAGTGCACTGCTCTGTCGGATCATCCAAAGGATCCGGACTCGGTATAGGGGATGGAACTGGTGATGTCACTGGAACAGGTGGAATAGGAGTAGGAATCATGTGGATATCTCCCCACTCGGGCTACTCCTCAGCTATCACTGATAATCTAGGCCTCTTACGCACTGGCATATCTCCCTCTGGAACCTCTGACCTAACTCGAGAAGGACCCGCCTCATCGAATCCTACAGATGGTCTCCCAGTGTATGGTACTATAGCCACAGCATCTCTCGCTCTGCGCTCACATGCCTCCCTGACCATCTCTCTGTACTCATAGGACTCCCTGGCTCTCGCTCTCCTCCTTAAGTCTGATATATCATCGTCTGGAATCTCGACACCTGCGCGCACTAAGTCCGTAAGCTCCCGCTCTGACATCTCTAGCCCCTCTCGTGTATACTCGGCTCACCGGTCTCCATCTCCTCTCCCTATAATAAAACATAACTTTTATTAGTAATAATCCATAAAATTATAAACACTACTTAGAATAAATTCTACCTTCGATAAACCACCCTTGAACTCGATGTGAGTTCATAATTTATATTATTACTGATATATTTATTATTATCACTATTGTTCCTGAGCATTATGACTCTTAGCTCTGATACCAAACTGTGACAGCCCAAGATCCGGGGTCAGGGATCCAGGTCATCACACTCAAATTTCCATTTAATAACATTATATTCTTGACAGTTGAAATATAAATACTTGCTAATACTCACACAATAGACCCCACACTATAACATTACACACCAGTCATATGCTCAGAGAACAACATCTATAATAATAACAGTTTAAAGTTAAAAGAGTTATTACAAACCTAGAATCTTACTTAAGTAGTGTTGCTGAATATTACTTCTAGAAGAAGCATTTCAACAACCAAAAGTTATTACACAAGCTTACACACTTAATTTACATATGTATACTAATGCCCATCCACAAGAGCTACCTCAGGGATAGGCGCCAGCACTCTCTCAAAAGCCCTTACCCTCTTCCGGGGTGTAGTGCGAAGTATCGGCATCTGCCCTAGCTGTTATATAAATAAATAGCAAGAGTGAGCTATAATATCTCAGCAAGATAATATTGTAAACCAGAATCAAAATTAAAACATATATATATTAATAAACGGAAAGTCCACTATAATAAATAAGAAAAGAATTAATCACTACTTATTCAATACACCATCCATTTTTTTTTTCCTTTATAAAAAAATATATAAAACAATATAATATCAATTTCTCTTTAAATCATATAAGATCAGTTTCTCTTCAAATCATATAATATCAGTTTCTCTTTAAATCATATAATATTAGTCCATCATTTCATACCAAATTTTCCTTTCACCTTTCAGTATATCAGTCTATAATCATTATCAATGTTTCCTTTAAAAGTTTTGGGGGTATCCACTGTCGCCTGATACGTTAGGACGATGATCAGCCGCCTAATCGTACCTGCTCCTTGTTTACTACTAGTAGAAGGAATGGCAATCATCCCTGGAGGAAGGTTCTCCACTACATCCTCCTTCGGCATCCGTTGGGCCGTAATATAATAATGAGGAAGGTTCTCCACTACTTCCCCATAAAATGATGGATGCTGGACTGTTCTAAACACAGCCACTTACGCAAGTATGTTGTAATCCCCTTTTTCGTAAAATCATTATTCCATTTAAGAATTTCATTTCCACTCTTATCCATACATATATCATTATACTTTAAATATAACTTCCTTTAAAGAAACCTGAGATCGTTAACTCAAAAGACAGAAATATTCAAAATACTTTGAAATAAGTTTAGAAATATCCTCCGTATTTAATGAAGTCAAATATTTTTAAATACATAGCTATTCCATCTATTTTTAAAGTATTAAATGATAATAAAATAATAATTATTAAATCACAAATGTTTAAGGATTATAATTAACAGAATATTATAAACCATATAACCCTAGATAACAACTGATACCATTCTTTTTCATATCTCTTTAAACCATAAGATATATTAGCTCTATCCATATTCATATCCATATCCCCAATCCATATCCATAATTCATACATATATCCATATCCATAATCCATATCCATTTTCACATTAACTAATCTCAACAAATAGGGGATATCCCTAACCATATAATGATATAAGATTCATATATTATCCAGCAAAACCACTTTTCTTTAAACATAAACAGTTTATCAAAATAAGGATAAGAGAAATCTTGCCTCGATCTCTAATCCCAAGAGGAATGATCCGGTGTTCGTCTCAAGTATCTATAGAAACGAAAAGGACCACCATCAGAATATATTTCAATTAACCCTTAAATATATATATAGTAACACCCTTGACACATAATATAAGTTTAACATACTATTTATAGACCAAAAGTTCTAAGAACTTATCCATTATTAGACTCCATAAAAGTTTCAGTGTTTTTTCACCATTTCCTTCTTAACCACACATGACTGTAAAATTTCTCATAAATTATCAATTTCGAATTTTGACACAAGGTTAGTGGGGTTTGACTCTCTATTCACCCTACTATATTGTCTTAAAATTTCATAACTTTTAAATATGTTTAAGTATGGTAATTATAGCCTCAAAGTTGACACAATTACATTTTCTCGGTTTCCGAACGACTTTCAATAAAACTCACTTTTCTCCTAAACCGTTCACTGGATTTTGACGTACTTTATATCAAAACGATTTATGAACTAAGATCTATCCTCTCATGGTCAGTTAGTACCCTGGACAGAACCCTAACCATACGAGTATGGTTGTCAAATACAGGGCGTCTCTTGGTTTAACGAAAATCGGGCATTATAACGGCTGTATTTTCATACTTTCCATAATATAACTCCTCCAAATCCAACATCGAACACATATACCAAACCCTACACCATGTGGTCATCATACCAACCATGGTTATAAGCACTCACAACACCTCCATGATCCATCAAAACACTTATAAACATTCATATAACCATGATTTCATATCTTAGACTAACTTATTCCAAAAACCAACCATAAACTCAAGATTCAAGCTAGGGTGTCAAGTAGTATACCTTTCTTGGAGTGAGTACAGGCCTTAATGCACCTTGTATAACCTTTATATCACCTTAGTATAGCTTAGATCTTCCAAAGAAACCAGGAAAAACAAAGTTAGTTTTAGAGAGTTACTATTCATCACTATTCATCCATCACTTTGATGAATTTATTCACTAGGCAAATGAAGTTAGTTTGCTCTCAAATTTGGTACATACCTTAATCTATACCCAAGCAAGCTCCTTGAATTTCTTCTTGAATTTTAGTTGCTTGAAACTAGGGTTTTGAATTTCCTTTTTCTTGTTTTTCTTGATGTAGCCGAATGGAGCATAAATGGAGAAGATGGAGAGATTTTTGTGGTTGGTTGATGCATCTTGTGTTTGTAGATATTATGTATCATTTATATAAATAATCCTCAAGTAATTACTAAATAATCCTTGGTTAAAGTTAGTGGAATGTGACATAATTAGTGATGTCATTGATGATGTCATAAGAGATGATCTTATAATCTTGTTTTTGATTTTCTAAATAATGTTTTAATGATTTTGGTTATTGGTAATGTAGTGTATATCCTTGTTATAATATAAATCTTGGTTGCTTAGTCTCCATATTCGTCTAATTATGATTCGTTTCGAATATACCTCATTATCCAAGTGGTTCTAAATTGTTTAACAATCCAAATTCCTCTGGAATTCCCTTGACTTAATAATCCCCTGGTTTAACCTAATTTCACATGTTCCTCAAAGTATACACCCTTTTCATATTTCATACTCTTTAATATCCAATACAATAATGCTCATTTGTAAACAAGCATCTTAAAAATCTATACTCAAGAATTTCTGAAATCCGTCATCATTTCGAGTCACTCATTTTCCTAGTACGACGCTAATATGGTTTCTGATTATTCATTTTCTGTTTCACTTATAGGGTACCTACATACCATTTCCTTAAATCCTCAAAATTATTATTCATTTAGACACTGTAACTCTAAAATTAGGGTTATTACACGCCCCGCATGTAACACTTCAAATGAATGAGAAGTTTTTACATGTTTCGAATATTCTATGTGCGAAACAAATGCATGAGAACAGGCTGAACATCATATAAGGAAAAAAATGGGAAATTTTATATCCAGAGCTACATTTTTAAATTGTAAAAGATATTTTGTCACATAATTCTAATAATATAATAATACGATATAAAAGGGAAATATTAAATCGAAATCAATTTCTTTGTTTTCAGATCAAAGAAATCTTGATTTTGCCCTTACTATTTTGCTTTGTCTAGTTAGTCTCGAAACAAAAATATTACCAAGGATTTAACATTTTTCCCAATACAAAATGACAGAACCGATTTAGATTTGATGAGACAGAGAGATCCATAATTGAAATGAAATAATAAAAAACATGTTTGCGACATTTAGAAAATGTCCTCTAAAAATAAACAGAAGTAGAGAAATATTGAAAAAAAGAAGAGTTGAAAAATGAATTTTCAAATAGACTGACAACACACAAATAAGGCAACAACCAAATAGTGCCCTAATAAATACTTATAAAAAAATCAACGGTCCAAATCAAACCAATTGTAAGACAACTACAATCAACCTGAGCATCCAAAATTAAAATAATAAAAAATTAACAAATCATCTTTTCACATTTTCCCCAGTACTTTCTTCCCTCTCCCAGCTTTTTTCCCCTTTTTTTTCCTTTTTTTTCTTTCTCTCTTTTCCCCCCCCTCTAATCTTCTTCTTCTTCTACCAAACAAAACCCTAGATTTTGGTTTTTTTTATCTGTATCTATAATATATAAGTGGAAGATGCAGTATCAGCAGAGGTTGAAGCAACAACAAGCATTGATGCAGCAATCTTTATATCATCCTGGTCTTTTAGCTCCTCCCCAGGTGATTTTTTTTTTCTCATTTCTTTTTAAAGATTTCAGCTTTTTTCTTTTTTAATTGATCTTTTTTGCTCACCCCCTTTTTTCCCCTTAAAATGATTATTTTGGGGGGAATTGTTTTTGGGTTTCTTGTAAAGATTCAATTTTTATTGTTCTAGGTTTGATTTTGATGTAAAGATTGAATTTTTTGTTTGAATTCTTGTTTGGGTCCTGTAGTTTTTGTTAGTTTCTTGATTGGATGACTAGTGTGTTTAAGGAAATTAGTGAAATTTTATCCCAATTATGATAATTGGATGGCTTTTTAGGTTACTTAAGAAGGGTGAATGTGCACCTCAATTTAGCTGATTTTTTGCTTGTTTGTGACTTAGTGCGGGTTATATTGTTTCCGTTTAAACAACTCCAGTTCACATTTCCGTTGGATGGAAGGTACATGAGTAAGAATGGAATGAAATGTAAAGTGCATTTACGATGCAAGCCAAACCAAACATACCCCATACCAGTGTATCCTGCTGGGATGCAAATCTTACCTCTACTCTTTTATGTGTAGAGAGGCTCTTTCCACAAAGACTCCAGCTTGAATAGTACATATGAAGACAGCATAGAGAGCAGTTTATAAAGAAACGAGAGACAGAGCAATTAATAAAAAGACGAGAGACATTTCTGAACATATATGCATGATAGTAATGCACATACTTTATCCTTAATAAAGATCATCATAGAAATTTTGCACCTATCTAGGTTTTACACTCTTGCCTTATTCATCCTTGCCTAATTCTATCGAACTGAATACGAAACAATTTATGATCCAGCCTACCAAGTGTAAATTTTTGTAATCTCTTCTTTTTGATTAGTTCATTTATTGTTATCCTATATTCGGGGGTTTTGTGTTGCGCTGTTTTAGAAATAAAAACAATTATAAGCGGTTCTCACTTAATATTTATATACATATGTGTGTCTACATGAATGTGAGCTAAAATAGATAGTATCCTATTGTCATTATCATAATTCTTTTAAGGAAACTACTTCAAGTTTGTTTTCGGTTTAATACGATGTTAGTGTCGGCTGTTGGATTGAGAAATATTTGGGGATGAGTATTGTTCAGGATTTATTAATGGGATCCTAGGAGTTCTGCTATGTGGCATTATAGTTTGATGTGTCATTGGTAGGAACTCAATTTTCAGTTTTCTTTCCGTCTAGTGGTTTATTTGGTGTGCTTTCTCTTGTTATGGCTTGTGGCTTCTAGGTTTGAAATCAGTACTTTTAAATGCTCTTGTTGATACTTCCATAACCGGCCCATATTTAGGATTCATTTTACTCTTTCCCCCCTCTTTTAATTTGCAGATAGAGCCTATCTTGAGTGGTAACCTGCCTCCCGGGTTTGATCCAAGTACATGCCGCAGTGTGTGAGTGTTTGTCATTTTTTTCTTTCTTTTCTCTTTTTTAGTTTTTAGAAATATTTTCTTTTGTCTTGTTTGTTCTTTTTCGCGTAGATGTTTGAACTGATGTTAATTAGCTCAGTCTTTGAATATTTTTTTCCCGTCAACGTCAAGCAAAGTAGCTAACCATGATAGAAAGCACAGTTTATGTCATTTATCTTTCACCTCAATTTGCATTAGTGCTTTGTAGTCTCTTCTATAGCACTGTGCAAGTTTTTAAAATTAAATAGAAAAGTTAAGTGTGCAAGTCCACAAGTGCCACTGCACAGTTGGTCATGTAGCACTTTTCATGAGCTAGGTCTCATTAAGTGCTAAGAGCATCTCCAGCAAGGGGTTGCCAAGATAGTTGCCAACCTTGCCACATCATTTCATCAACTAATTTTTTATTTAATCATTCTTCCATATCAACTTTGGCAACATTTATTCGAAAACACTCCAATAGTTAGCAACCTCTAAATGTTGCCTATGTGGTCCCATATTCACATTTTAAAAAACTCATAAACTATGATAAGTATTCCAAATAAATATTTTTTGTAATTATATATGTGTTTTAACCATTTGGGGAAGTTGCCAAAAGTTGGCAACATTGGTTGGCAACCTTTGAGCAACTTACCAACTCCAATAGATAGGCAACCAAGAGTGCCATGCCACGTCAACGTTGGCAACCGCTTGACAACCCTTATTGGAGATGCTCTAATTAACTTTGGGTTAGCAAGTGATGTTAATTATTTTATGTTCTCTACTGTGAGATGATGCAGTTATGTGGGGAACATCCACTCTCAAGTTACAGATCCTCTTCTGCAAGAGGTTTTTTCGAGCACTGGTCCCCTTGAAAGCTGCAAGCTCATTCGAAAGGAGAAGGTGAACTCATCCCTGCCCCTTCTTTTGATTAGTAAATTTGTCTTCTTTCTATCCAAATCCAAATTGTTAAACTTCCATCGAAACTATTAGTTTATTATTAAAATAATCAAGTTGCTTCGTCGGCCGTCCTTGGATATCGGTAATGTTGAATAATGTGTATACTTATACCTTGCTCCTAATTAATTTATCTTGGCTTTTCGAGTTTCAAGATTCAACATCTGTGAAGTCACATTTAGTGTTGATGCGGAACATGGGGATATGAGATTAATTATTATATTTTTGATATTTGTTTGAACCGATACGTTTGTTGTATTGTACCCTCTTATGCAACATCAAGTGTAAGTCCATATTTTCAGATTTGTAAAGCATAATATCTATACACACTTTTGCACAAATAATTGTATTAGATGAGAATGTTTCATGTGTAAACCAACAATACAGTTACAATATATTAGTGAAGATATTGTATTTTGTAGCAGTTAAATGAAAAGTACCGAGGGTCGATATTCTTCTACTTGGTGAGTACTGAATAATAAGACTGGTCAGTCGGATTTAATCAGAAACATGGTGATTCAACAACATACTTTGGAGTTTTAAAGATATAAGGCGTAGATCTAGTTTAAGCACTTATTTTGAAATGGTTTAAGGTTCTGGTGCTAGGCCTTGCGCATTCATTGTCATTTATCTTTGTTTGCAGTCATCCTATGGCTTTGTGGACTACTTTGATCGCAGATCAGCTGCTCTTGCTATTGTTTCTCTTAATGGAAGGCACTTGTGAGTAGTATTCATGTTAATTGTAATCACATTGATTATGCTCTATTGGCTTGCTGAGCTTTAACCTTGCAGATTTGGACAACCTATTAAAGTTAACTGGGCATATGCCAGTACTCAGAGAGCAGACACATCAGGTTTCTTTTCTCTCCTCCTGTAGATATTTTCTTCAACCTTATAATAATAAAATGGTTGTAAGTGATGCCCTTTTTCTTTGGTTTTATAGGTCACTTTAACATTTTTGTGGGTGATCTTAGCCCTGAGATTACAGATGCCACTCTATTTGCTTGCTTCTCTGTTTATAGTAGTTGCTCGTAAGTTTGCGTTTTCACTTAATATATATAAATGCTTATTATTATTTTATAATAAAATACAAACTCCTGGCATGTGAAGTGAAGTTGATGGAAATAAGACATTGTCTTGATACATCTTGCGAATATGGTTGCAGAGATGCTAGAGTCATGTGGGATCAAAAAACTGGGCGTTCAAGAGGATTTGGGTTCGTTTCCTTCCAGAATCAACAGGTATCAGGTCTTTTTGTTCATTTTTAAAATTTTGCTTGGTCTCTGAACCCCACTCCGTCTCACTTGCTCTATCTATGCTAATTCCTAATGATATAACTGATTGGTATTTTCATGTGTTCAGGATGCTCAAAATGCAATTAATGAATTGAATGGTGAGGAACATATATGTCTAACCTTGAGTAATTTTACTTCTGTTTTTTTTTTTTTTTGTAGAATAATATCTTCCTTCCACAATACTCTTTGGGAATGGGAAAAGAGCAAATATTAGATATAGCACCTATTATGTGCATTGAAATTTTTTGATTGTCACACAATGTATAATACTGTAGGCAAGTGGCTTGGAAGCAGGCAAATTCGGTGCAACTGGGCAGCAAAGGGTGCAGGAGCTGATGACAAACAGAACTCAGATGTCAAGAGTGTTGTAGAACTAACAAGTGGAACATCAGGTAAGCTCATTTACTCCAGTGCTTCAAAATTTCAGATACAGCTTAAGTGACACTACTTAAGGAATTATATTTTCTGTTTCGCTCTATTGCTGGCTTACATTAGCTGACGACTTAATTTACAGGTTAGTGTTTTAAAAATCCCCCCGCCCCTCCTGGCTCCCCAAGCCAACCCTCAACCTTTTGTAACCAAGGACGAGGGATATTCTTAGCCTTGCGGATACAGTTTGTAATTTTTGTTATGTGTTCTTTTGGTTTATAACTAAAAATGTTCTTATAGCTTGGCCTGGTTATGTATTCCGACAGCTTGATGGGGATTAGGAGTGAGATTTAATGGGGCTGTGGAAAGGAGGCAGTCAAACCCATTTTACAGAAAATATGTTACTGGATGAAAACTTGAGATGCCTGAGTCATTGGGTGCTGCTTTTTGCAAAATAGTCATTTGGTGCTTCAATGCTCAGCATAAATTTTACCATCTAGGGTGCGTTTGGATAGGGGTTGGGTAGGGAAGGGTTCAAAATTGAAAAACCTTGTTTGGAAATATTTTGAAGGAGAAAGGTCAGATTTTGAGGGTTGGATGAGGGCTTAGACAAGGATTAGATTTTAACTACAAGCTCTGAATTTTTCAAACCATTAATTGGGGTCGGAAGGTTTAGGACTTGCTCAGAGTCAGCTTTAGTCTCTATTGTAATATTATCACACCTTCGCCATCGTCACCATCATAGCCTAATGCTCGTGTTCAATTTGGGACTCACTTATTTAACTATGCAGCAGAATTAACTTGTGAATGATACAAACTAAGAATAAGATGTATATAAATATAATTATTAAATGTATAGGCCTAGCATACATTTCCAACAGAAAAATTGCAATTTCCTAAGATTGTGTTTGGAAACATGCATTTCAATTCAAATGATGAATTCCAAATGACATGAATTGAGTTGTCATTTCAAATTCTCATATTCATACTAACATTTGAATGTCTTGGATTTTAATTGAAATCCAAATCCAAATTCTTATGCTCATCCAAACATGTCATTTGACCAAATCCAGAATTTCAAATGAAATTCAGGTTTCCAAACATGGAGTAAAATGTTGAGTATACAACAACGAAAGCAAAACCCAAAGCGAATAAACAAGAACAAGAAAATAACGACAATCACACAAGACAAAGATTTACGTGGTTCGGAAATTCCTACTCCACAAGTCGCACTAATTTTGTATTGATCTCTCACATTGTGTTGTGTTATGTTATGTTACAATTACACGAGTATTTATAAGAGAAGAAACTGGGTCAACCAATCAGAGTCTAATTCTGAAATTCCTAACTCTAATCCTAACTCTAATTAGAGTCCAATTCAGGAATTCCCAAGTCAAATCAGAAACAAATTCTGAAACCTAATAGACTCCACAAACCCAACAATCTCCCACTTGGAGTCTGACTACATCTTCACTTCACTCTTGTAAATCTAGTAACAAATAATCCCTCGATCAATAACTGTAACTAGTGCAACGCCTTCTCATCAATCAGTTCTGAAGGCCAGTTGAAGCTATGCAAAGCTTCAACTTTTCATTAGTAACCACCTTAGTCAACATATCTGCAGGATTCTTTGAACCAAGGATTTTCTTCAAGGACAAAGTACCATTGCTAATCAACTATCTTGTAAAGTGATATCTCAGCTGAATATGCTTCGTCCTAGCATGAAACACAGGATTCTTCGCAAGATGAATAGCACTCTGACTGTCGCTATACAAAGCACTGTCCGCCTGTTTCTTGCCCAACTCCTCAAGAAAATTCTTCAACCAAATCATCTCCTTGCTAGCTTCAGAGATAGCCATATATTCTGCTTCTGTGGTTGAAAGAGCAACACTCTTTTGAAGTCGAGACATCCAACTAATTGTTGTGCCACCCAACGTGAAAATATATCCCGTAGTACTTTTTCTTGTATCCAAACATCCACCCAAATCTGCATCAGAGAACCCTTCCAAGATAACATCTTTCTTGCTGAAACATAATGCAACCTTGGATGTGCCTTTCAAGTAGCGCAACAACCACTTGACTGCTTCCCAATGCTCTCTTCCTGGATTAGACATGAACCTGCTAACAACTCCCACTGCATGAGCAATATCTGGCCTTGTACACACCATAGCATACATCAAACTGCCAACTGCAGATGCATACGGAACTTTAGCCATATCTTTCTTGCCTTCATCCGTTTTAGGTGACTGCTTCTTCGTGAGATTAAAGTGAGTCGCCAACAGTGTACTTCTGGTCTTCGCATCCTGGACACTGAATTTCTGCAACAATTTCTCAATATACTTCTCTTGAGATAATTTCAAAGTACCTTCAGATCTATCCCTTATGATGCTCATAGCAAGTATCTGTTTTGCTGCACCCATATCCTTCATCTCAAACTCCTCAGACATCTGTCTCTTTAACCTGTTAATTTCCCTCATGTTTGATCCTGCTATCAACATGTCATCAACATACAACAACAATATGATATAAGATGAATCAAATTGTTTAAAATAACAACAGTGATCCATAGCACTCCTAGTGTACCCATTCTTCATCATAAAGCTATCAAACTTCAAGTACCATTGTGTTGGCGCTTGCTTCAAACCATACAAGCTTTTTATAAGCTTGCAAACAAGGTTTTCTTTCCCAGCTACCTGAAATCCTTCTGGCTGTACCATGTAGATGTCTTCCTCAAGATCACCATGTAAGAACGCGGTCTTAACATCTAGTTGCTCTAGATGTAACTCCTCTGCAGCCACAATACTTAGCACAATTCTAACAGTAGTCATCTTAACAACCGGAGAAAATATATCAGTATAGTCAATACCCTTTTTCTGTTGATAACCCTTGACTACTAACCTCGCCTTGTATCTCTTGCTGCCATCAGGTTCTTCTTTGATCCGGAACACCCACTTATTCTGTAAAGCCTTCTTTCCTGCTGGTAACTCTATTAAAGACCAAGTCTCATTCTTCTCAAGAGAACTCATCTCTTCTTCCATGGCTAATTTCCACCGAACTGAATCATTCACTTGAACTGCCTCTGAATAACACTGAGGCTCTCCATCCTCAGTCAATAACATATAATATGCTGAAGGAGAAAATCTTTACTTTCCCTTCTTCTGCCATCGCTCCCACTCGCCTGAAAAACCTAGGCTCTTGATACCAGTTGTTGAGTATACAACAACGAAAGCAAAACCCAAAGCGAATAAACAAGAACAAGAAAATAACGACAATCACACAAGACAAAGATTTACGTGGTTCGGAAATTCCTACTCCACAAGTCGCACTAATTTTGTATTGATCTCTCACATTGTGTTGTGTTATGTTATGTTACAATTACACGAGTATTTATAAGAGAAGAAACTGGGTCAACCAATCAGAGTCTAATTCTGAAATTCCTAACTCTAATCCTAACTCTAATTAGAGTCCAATTCAGGAATTCTCAAGTCAAATCAGAAACCAATTCTGAAACCTAATAGACTCCACAAACCCAACATAAAAGAATTATACATTTATGTATGCTGCACTCCGTATCTACTTTTTCTTTCAATCTTTGTTTTAGTATTTTTTTTAAAAATGTATTTCTTGATATCTTTATTTCCGTCTCAGCAAATCAATTGCGATTGGAATTGTTGTTAGATTGAGGATGATGTTAGCTGCATGTATATATGCGGATATGTAGTCCTTTTCCTGCTGTGTCTGTCCAAGAATTACCAAAAAATTGAGAAAATGGATAAAAATTCTAGTATATTCAAATCAGGTTTTGTTCTAGAAGAGGACGAAAAAGAAATTAGTAATATATTAGTAATTTTGTAATATAATTTCGCATATATTGTCTTAAATAAGTAATGCTTTCATGTTTTTGTATGTATATTTTATTAAAAAATAATGAAATATGAAGTAATATTATGATATATTAAAATTTAACTAATTATAGAAATATATTATTATTTTATAATGTTTTTTAGAACTTAAAATATTGACCCTTACTGAACCTTTAATTCAACCTCCCAGCCAAACAAAGGATTATCTTTCCTCACTCAACCTTTGCATCCAAACAAAAAAAGATTGTACTTGTACCTTTTCCATCCCTACCCTCTACAACCTCCAATCCAAACAAACCCCTTGTATCTATCCATACAAGCATGTAGTTTAAAGGCTTTTCTTTCTGAAATTGATGATGGAAAGTGTGTATAAAATCAAACTAAAATCAATGGTTTTGTATATGAGCTCTCAATATGGATTCTGTCAGTCTGTGACATTTTACTTGAAAAAACTAACATAACTTCTTGTTAAAATTCTGCAAGGATGATGTAAGGTTGTGGAGATGGCTCATATAAAAGTTGAGAACAAAAGAAATGCAACTTCTTTAACTTTATTTGTGGATTTACTTCTTCCTCTATTGCATTTTCCTGACTACTGCTTGTCTCTACCTGTGTAGACCAATTTTGAAATCCGCATATTTCCATCAGACTCGTTAATCTACATTCGTCTTTTACATTTTCTCTCCATGTTTAGAATTGAACAATTTTATTCTATTATCCATTAGCATGGTATCCTACTTGGTCTTGATTATTGTGTATTAGTGATAGATTTTATATAAACTGAAATATATTAGGCACAAGCTTGTCTATTACATTACACTACTAGAAATACAAACGGACTACATTGTATTGTGTTGTTCTCCTGAATGAACTAGTTGGGTTGCCTTTATATAGGCTTAACAAACATGCTTTACATCACTGCTTACCTCATATTATTTCAAGCCTACATATTAGACTATTGACTATCTTCACATGTAGCCTACCATAATTGCCACCTTTCAAGGATTAGCATTCCCAATAATATTCAAACATAACTCCTTCATTTTCCTGCAATGCCCACCTTTTGTTTCTACATCCATAATACCCTCCCTCAAGTTGGATGTGGGAGAGAAAACGGCAAACATGCAACTTGGAATTTAACAAAAAAAAACATGCAAAACGGAGCAACATCAATCAGCAACATCAATCGAAGAGTGGAACACGAGATGTTTCGTCCCATTCCGGGCCTTACGGGCACAATTTCAGAGATATTGAAGACGGAGCAAATTTTCAGTGGCTCGAACGGCCAAAACAAAACAAGGACTAGAATGATCATCAGTCGTAACAAATTTTTATTTCCCCAGTAACTTCAGAATTTGGTGGAATCTTCTCCTCAGTAATTTCAGAATTTGGTGGAATCTTCTCCCCAGTAATTTCAGAATTTGGTGGAATCTTCTTTGAATTTTTTTTGAATAGTACCTTGCTGAAATAGTAAATTACTATTTGCAATTGTTCATCGTCTTCAACAGCCGCCGGAATAGTAACTTGCCGGAAAATTTTGCAGAAAATAGAGATAAACATGCGGAAGAAGGCCTCAAAGATCAGAGGCTCTGATACCATGATAGATTTTATATAAACTGAAATATATTAGGCACAAGTTTGTCTATTACATTACACTACTAGAAATATAAACGGACTACATTGTATTGTGTTGTTGTTCTCCTGAATGAACTAGCTGGGTTGCCTTTATATAGGCTTAACAAACATGCTTTACATCACTGCTTACCTTATATTATTTCAAGCCTACATATTAGACTATTGACTATCTTCACATGTAGCCTACCATAATTGCCACCTTTCAAGGATTAGCATTCCCACATAATATTCTAACATAACTCCTTCATTTTCCTGCAATGCCTATCTTTTGTTTCTACATCCGTAATAATTAGCTTTGATCTGAGTATCGTTTCATTCTTGTGCAGAAGATGGTCAAGAGAGGATTAACGATGATGCTCCTGAGAATAATCCTCAGTATACGACTGTATATGTTGGCAATCTTGGTCCTGAGGTGAGTTAATATAGGAATGTTAGTTGAAGTCTAGTTCTGCCACATGTCAAAAAAAGTCGAGGTCTCCAATGAAGATCTGAGTCTAGTCGTAGGATTTGCCAATAATTGAAGATAATGTTAGAGTCCTTCAGATCGATAACTGGTACATATTGCTCTTAATTTCTGTCGGTATGAAGTTTGTTGGCTTAATTTGTTTTGGGAATGTTCTGTCAGGTTTGCTGGTTTCTTGCTACAATGGGATTTCATCAATAAGTGTTTCTGACGATCAACATATTGCAGGTTACTTCAGTTGATCTTCACAGGCATTTCCATGCATTTAATGCTGGAGTGATTGAAGATGTTCGTGTTCAGCGAGATAAAGGTTTTGGTTTTGTGAGATACAGTAACCACGCTGAAGCAGCTCGAGCTATTCAGATGGGTAATGCCAGGATACTCTTTGGCAAACCAATAAAGGTAGTCTACTTACTACTGACTCTTTTACTGATTATGTTGCAATGGTGTGTAATGTATCTAAAACTTACTATCATTTGGAGTGGAATAAAAGCTTCCATGGTTTCTTCATTTCAAAGATTTTCAAGACTTTCTTCCATATATTGTGTTTTGATTGTTTTGAGCTTTTTCCCTTACCTTTATCAAATTCTTGCAACTGTTCCTTGATGGACCTGCGCTTTTGATCTTTTCTGATTACAACAAAAACCTCTTGTGACCTATTGTGTTGCAGTGCTCATGGGGTAGTAAGCCAACACCCCCTGGGACTAGCTCTGCTCCTCTGCCGCCTCCAAGTGCTGCAGTCTTCCCGGGATTTTCAGCAGCTGATCTTGTTGCATACGAAAGGCAGCTTGCTTTGGCTAAAATGGGTGGTGCACAAGCGCTGATGCACCAGCAGGTCCAGAGAATGGGTGCTGCTAATCCGGCTATTTACGATGGTGGATACCCGGGCATTGCTTCAACTCAGCCACCTATGTACTTCCAGTAATAGTAATGAAGGAGGCCTCTTATTTGGCAGAGATTTTAAATTACGAAATTATGTAGGATGAGTTTTCTTTTTCTTTTTTAATCTTGATTTTGTCTTATCCTTCTTTACTGTAAAATTTGAATGTCCCATCCCCATCCTTTGCACACTTGCATAAATTATAGATTTGTATTTTCCATGGGGGATGATGGATTTAGTTAAAGCCTAAATCAACCATGTCTACAGTGTGATTGGCAACTACCTTCATGGTATTACTTTGCAGCATGTACTATATGCTCGTATTCTCTTCCCTAGTTGCTGGCTTAGTTCAACTGGCCTTTCTGTTTGTTCCTTGTTAGGCGTCCCATTTTTCGTTATTTTGCCTGAGTTTCTACACCGCGGAATGAGAAAATAAGAAGTTTGGGTGCAATGAAGACCTATTTGATTAGACCGATTGTCCTTCGTTACACGACCGTTGGAATAAACTATAGTATAAGTCGTAATATTAGCCGAGACAATCTGTTTGTGACTTGCAGATTATAAACTCTAGTGAAAAATGATTTGAATTGTACATGGTCGCAGATTATAAACTTTTTTTAATAATAACAAGTAAGGTGCGCGAGGTCATAATTGATTAATTGAACAGATAGTAGGATAAACCTGTCTTTTTTTGTGAAAACTAAATTTTCATTTTAGAAAATGTAGGGTAGGCCTTCAACTGATATTTTAATGTATAGAACTATTTCGACACATAGCACATCCAAAGAAAGAGCTAACAACACTAGCAAATGATAATTTATTTTTTGACGAAAAATTAGAATTAAATAACTAAAAAAATTTATTGAAAGGGCCCAAATTTTTATCAAACCATGTATATTATAACATGTTTGAAATATTAAAAAATAAGATCATACATATAATAAAAATTAACTTTTGTTATTGAAAGAAAGGTTCTATTATCAAATTTTTCTTAATATCATTGAAAATATTGCTTCGATTTGATGTACATCCCCCTTAAGGCTAACCCTAGATCCGCCACTACACGCAGTTCTAGGAAATTCTGAATTATTACCATGAAATTCTAAATAAACCTCCTAAAGTGTCCCGGTTGGGAAAACAAAATCGTTTTTTAGTGATGAGAGCCCCACATGGGCAATAAACAACTGTAGTACGCTCATAATTTTAAGAGCCCGTGATAACCCAATATAAGTAGATGCGGATACTGAACAAGTACTAGAGCAAAATACGATGGGAATTCCACATGTGTTAGCTATCCCATATCCAGGACAAGGTCATGTAATTCCAATGATAGAGCTCATGCAGAGAGCTGCACAGCATGGCCTCAAAGTCACCATAGTAAACGCAGACTTTATTCACACAAAAGTTATCAACGCTTTGTCCACCATTCAAGACTTGGGAGACAATCTAAGCCTGGTTTCCATCCCGGATGGTATGGAACCATGGGAGGACAGGAACGACATCCTCAAGGTATCCGAGTCTATTCAACGTGTCATGCCAAAAGAGCTAGACAAGTTTATACAAAACATAAATGGAGCTACAGATCAGGGCGATAAAATTAGCTGTGTGGTTGCTGACGGGACCATGGGATGGGCTGTGGATGTTGCGAAAAATGTTGGAATTAAGGTAGCACTTGTCTGGTTTGCATCAGCTGCCACACTGGCCTCAATACACTGTATTCCAAAGCTGATTGACGACGGAATAGTGAACAAAGAAGATGGTAAGCCCCAATGTTTCCAACTTTTCTAACTATTATGTCGAGGGAGCCAACATTATTTAGGAGTACTAAATTTCTAATCAGGGTATCTTTTTTAAAGATATGTAGTTTATAATATTCTGTCAGAGCTAAAACGTTAACAGCGTAACATTACATAACATCGAATCATGAAATGAAACAAATTTTGAGTACAAAATTTCTATAATGAAATCTGTTAGGAAAATGAGTAGGATGAAGAATAGTGTAATTATTCTGAAATCGGTAAGTTCGAGCAGTAACTAGGAAAAAATGAAAGATCGAAATGGTAGATTTAGGTTATTATGGAAAAGGGTTATTAGCGATAATGGACAGGCTTCTCTAAAAATAATATAATATATTTTTATAATACAATTAAATTTTTAATAATTAACTGGATTCAAATATTGGATATTCATTAAATAATTAAGAATCTTTAGCGTTAAATTTAACGATCCTCCTTAATATACTAAAAAATCTAACTGTTTGCATGCTTGAAACATTGAAGTAAATTAGGAACAATTATCCACTAATTTGCTTATTAAAATTTAGGACACTGAGTAAAGTGATGGAGAAGTCAAGTCAATATTTTGTGTAATAAAATAAATTTAGTCGAAGAAAATAATAAATATATTTATTTTTTATATTATATATTTTGGATAAATTTAAAATGTAAAGAATTGAGAGCTACCTCCAAAAAACAAAGTGTAATTCGATTAAGGACGTAAATGAGTTGAGGAATCTAAAAAATTTCATGATTTTCCATTAATAAGATATTAAATTACTTGTTTGTCCAAAGATATTCAAATTAAGGTTGGGGTTCAAATTAAAATTTTATATTAAATTAAACTGTAGAACCAATTAGATATTTTTTTAATAAACAATCTTTATGTATTTTTTTATAATATGTATTTTTGCAAATTATGAAATATGATATATTAACAATACACAATATTTTTGTCATAAAATTACATAATATTTTTTTAAAAAATCTACATAACTTTTCCAACTCTTATAAAATGTATGAAACAATAGTTATACAAAAACAATTTTTAATTAATTCATTGTTCAAGAAAAAATTATATTTAGTAAGAAATTAATTAAATTAGGGAGATGTTATTTCAAAAAGTATATTTTTAATTTTCTAAATTATTTATAACATATTGTATGCTATAAATTATGAATGCATGGAGAATATGCAATAAATATAATTCCAAAAATTGAAAAATTGCTCTCGAAATAATATTTCCTAGTTTCATAATTTTTCAATGTAATTTTTATGGGACCAGGACCTTCTAACTATATATACTATGTTGGATAGTTTCAGAAAATAAATGTACTAAGAAGGTAATCTTTAAAAATTAACAATTTTTCGAAATTATAATTTTTCGATCCTGATTTGAATTATTGTAAAACATTATCAATTACATTATGATTAAAATAAGAAGATATTTATTTTGAAAGATCTCTATATAAAGACATATCAAGGTGAGATAGCATAAAGGTGTATTCTTTGTCAGGTTGTGTTCCGAAAATTATCTTTAACCGGATATTAAGTATAAGGCATATAAGTCTAAATAGTCAAAAAAAAAAATACATATTAATGGGTTATATTTGAATTTGAATCTGAATCGGGTATAACTGAATTCATACATTTAACATTATTGGACTTAAATTAGGTGGTCGAATTTTTCACAACCTAATCTATATCTGGTTTGTTAGAGTTTCGAGTTGCCAGATCCAATTTCTCAGTTTTATGTTTTGTAAAAATAAAATGTTTAAATTTTTATATAAAATAAAAAAGTTGAAAAATATTATCTATATGCATATAAATGCGTGAAAAAAACTTAAGATATTTATTATGAAGCAGAGAAAATATTTATTTGACACCATAAATATGATTGATGATGTGATAAAATCCCTAAATGCAAATTTGATATTAAGATATGTATTTATGTAAATTTATATTCATATATGCAATTTATCAAATCAAATTAAACGAAGTTACTACTGCAACAATTTTGTTCTTGGAATAAGTTTAATGCAATACTAAACTTGGTTCATTCATAATTTCGAACAAATATAAAAATCATAATATTTGAATATAAATATGTATAAATTCGTACTTATTCCACATTTGCAACTAAAAATACATATATGCATATAATCATATCATCAATTAATTACAAATATAAAATATGTCGATGTAATTTAAACAAAAATTATCTTAAAAGATAAAAGTTAATTTAGAGTTGCAAAATACAATTAGAAATGGAGTTGAAGCTTGATTTTAGCATTAAAAAACGTTTTTTAGTATCATATTAGAGCATCTCCTTACATATTACTCCCTCTGTCCAGGAATATATGACACGGTCAATAATGCACGAGGTTTAAGAAAAATTTTTTGACTTTGTTTGCTGGCAGCGTGTGATTGGTTCATATGACCACTTGTGGAGCAGGAGTAATTCTTTTGGTTCAATGATTGTATATTATATTGTATAAAAATTTAATAGTGGGTGTAATAGTGAAAAATAGTGGGTGTTATAATGTTTATTTAATAAAAAATGAGTATAAAATAGAGAAGTAGTGGGTGTAATAGTGAAAAGTAGTGTTCAAAAATAGTAAGTATAATAAGTTCATCCTTTTTGGGACGTCCCAAAAAGGAATAAGGTTCATATAAAATGGGACGGAGGGAGTATAAGTTTTACTTTTAGAAAGTCACGTAAACTTTGAACTAAAAGTTTGATATGGTTGGAGATGATTTTATAGTAAGATTTTGTCATTTTGCACCTAATGTTTAACTTGCTCTTGAATATAGTTGCCAAAAAAGTTGACAAATCATCTTATATTTTAATGAAAAAAAGGAACATGACATATATCTTAGATAAATTTCCCTAAATCTAATTAATAAAATTTTAAACAAATCTTGTTGCCCATCCCATTTTTACGTATAAAATACATATATCCGATGAACTTATCTAAGATACTTAGGTTGCCTACTCTCTATTTTAATTTTAGTTTATCTTGCTTAATATCAATTTTGACAAAAGAATTTCAAAAAATGCTCAAATAGTTAGCACATGCAGTCTCAAATTATAAGTAACTTTTAGAGTACACTGAGTGTTGATGATGTTTATGCATTTTATAGTTGTCCATGTATTTAATTTTTTGAGAAAATTACCAGAAATTGGAAATATTGGTTGCCAATCTCTTGACAACTTTGAAATTTCAATAAATTGACAATCAATGATATCATGTCACATCAATTTCGGCAATCACTTATCCCTGGGTGCTCTTTGGAACGTAAAAGTTGCAGTTGGCTCTAATAATCAGTTAAAACCTTTGAGGTGGAGCATATAAAATTTGCAGCAAGGGCTAGTTGTATATATTCAAGAAGCAGATTGAAAACTAGTTCAAGTTTGTCTAGGAAAAAAAAAAATTGAAAATTGATATCTAGTGAGCCTAGAAACTGACCGTCATGCAGGAGTTAGACACTAGTCCATTAAAAAACAGAAAACATATATCTCAGTTGTGCAAATTCTAAATCTCAGTTTATTATCCAATGCAGGAAGCGTCACAAAGAGTAAAATGTTTCATCCATTACCCACAGTGCCTGCAATAAGTAGTGAAACGTTTTTTTGGACCAGCTTCAATGACGAAGCCATTACGAAAAATTGTTTTCACATTCTTTTGAAATGTAACCAATCTATGAAACTAGCAGATTTGACAATATGCAATTCAGCTTTTGAGCTTGAGCCAGATGCATTCTCAGCCATTCCGGAAGTGTTGCCAGTTGGTCCCCTATCAGCAAGTAGCATGCCCAGAAACAAAGCAGGCAATTTTTGGTCAGTGGACTCGTCCTGCTTGTCCTGGCTTGATCAGCAACCAGTCTGCTCAGTGATATATGTTGCATTTGGGAGCCTCACAATTTTTGATCAGGCACAATTCCAAGAACTGGCTCTAGGTCTTGAACTAACCAACAGGCCATTCCTTTGGGTTGTGCGTCCGGATATTACAACTGACACACAAGTAGGTTACCCTGACGGATTTCAAGACCGAATAGGCATTCGTGGCAAGATGGTGGGTTGGGCACCCCAAGAAAAAGTTCTTCGTCATCCTTCTGTAGCTTGCTTCCTGAGTCACTGTGGTTGGAACTCTACCACAGAAGGTGTTAGTAATGGGGTGCCTTTCCTGTGTTGGCCTTACTTTGCAGACCAGTTATCTAATGAGACCTACATTTGCGATGTTTGGAACATAGGGTTGGGGTTTGAAAAAGATGCAGGGGGCATCGTCAGGCAAGATGAAATTGTGAGAAAGGTGGAACAGCTATTTAGTGGCAATTACAAAGAAAGAGCAGTGGAACTTAAATCAAAGGTCCTCAATAGTGTCCAAGCAGATGGCTGCTCGAATAAGAATTTGAGCAATTTTATTAAATGGATGAAATAAATGTTACTGGCATGATTTCGATTACCTGGAAAAGTTTGAGAATAATCGGAAAGCAAAGTTGTAAGATTGCTTGTACAAATTAACTGGAGTTACATTTATTCGACATGTTTTTTTTAGTAATAAAATTTGCGTACAACATGGTATTTTGTTATGAACATAAGCAGTTTCAGAAGAGTTGATAACTCAACATGGTAGCATAGATTTTCTTGACCCAAGTCTAGAATTCCAAAGTTGATCTAGAAAGAAAATAAAGCCTTGTCAGGTCGACCATTCGCAGCGCACCAGCCCAAGTCCAACTTTTCTGGCTCCATTCTAAAGTCACACCAGCAAAACTTGGGTTTTGTAAAAAAACTGTCCACGTTCTCCCAATGCAAGAAGCCCGCCTCAGTTAAGTCGTAGGTCCCATCCACTTCTTTTATGTATTATATATGAAAGGGGATAGGTTCGATAGGAGAGAGATGATTAGTAAAAGTATTAAACAAATAAAAAGTTGAAAAAGTTGCTGTAGTTGTCCAAGCCTACCAATTCGGGCCCGGTCAATTTTTCAATTTTGCTCCAACGCTATTTTGAAGAGACGGATCCGGAGCACATCTTCCAACTCAGCACTTGGGCTCGCGTTGGAGATGGTCTTAGGAGATCCCATTGGAGCATATTTTTTTACAAAGCCAAACTGGGACACCCTGTTAGCTGTCTTGGGCTTGTTGGCTTAAGATTGCTGATTGCTTATATTATCATGCAATGGTAAATGGTACTCCCTCCGTCTCACAATTCTTTTCCCGTTTAATATGTTGGGACTGTTCATAACATGAGACAAATTGCTAATTTACGTCTAATCTATAAGTCCAAATATAGTCATGAGTGATCTTGTTGGATTCGTATTTATGAGTACTTTAATACAGTGAAGTTTTTATATTTAAAACTAATACGAAATTAAAGATATTAACGATCAAAAGTGTGCGTTGGCAAACGTGATAAAGGTAAACATGAAAAGTTTTAAGAGACAGAGGAAGTAACAAACAAGAGTCAGCTAGGAGTAGTCCACAGTGGGAAAATTTTGATGTAGAGAGATGCTTCGAAGAATGTTGAATAAACCTTGTCACCAGAAATTGTTTAAAACTTTTACTTCATACAAAGTTCAGAAATTTGGTCCTTATTAACCTGACTGAGGGAAAAGATAACATGCTTTCTTTTTCTGGAGCTCATCACAAGCTTTACCATTCAGATGCTTTGCTTTTTGCTTTCTTATCCATCAAAAAAACAATTTATGATCCCTAGAAGACATTTAAATTGCTAAAGAGGTCCTTCTCAGCTGTTTTTGAGAAGAGGGGGGAGGGGGATTTTGAATCTTATAAATCTTATTAACCAGATGATCATCTTATAAATCTTTGTATCTCCATCACCGTATTGGGTCATAGATTATTGGTATATTTATGGACTTGGCATAAACTTGAAACGTAGTGTGAAAATTGGTCCTCCATAAAAGAAGTGAAGGTGATGCTGCGGAGGTTGCCCTGGCCGCCTCGTGTCAGGGCCGGGTCTTAGATCAGCCCTACTCCTCGATCTATCCTTCCAACTGCTGTATATATCCTGGGAAATTTCAACTCATCTTGTGACCAAAACGGGTGGTGCACAAGCACATATGCATCAGCATGTCCAGACTCCAGTAAATGATCGGAGCCCAAATAACGTTGTCTATTAGAGTAAATCGGCAAATATCTTACTATATACAGAGGTTGAGCGATTTTTATCTTCTACGGATCAAATAACAAAAAAACACTTGTAATCATATCAAATATGGCCTTGACCACTCATAAATATATGTTCTTTACAAAATTTCTCTCCAGGAAACAAAGATAGCCTTAAGTTTCCCAATTCCCAGGCACAACTCAAAAGAGAAAGAAATGAAACAAACTAACACAGTATTCTAAGATGAAGAGGACAAAAATAGTTTGTGCTTTTAATTTACTATCATCATTTTGTAAAATTCTCAGTATATGTAATTATTCTCCCGCGCGGATGTTAGATCATGTTATGTCAAGATCTGCTAAATTGCAAAAATCCCAGTGGTAAACATTTGGCGATCATGAGTACTGCAAGGTGAAGTCGAAACATCAGCAACAGCAGATCGTGAGGAAACTTGAGAACTTCGTTTCTTTTCTTTCTTTTCATCCATCACGATTTGCCTCTCTCTACACTCTGTGCTACAATATGCTTTCTCTCCCCTGTTAAACACATAAAGATCATCATTAGAACAGGGACATGAAAAATTATTTGTCATCGAATCCCATAAATATTCTGCTACATGAAAAATAAATAATCAATTACCTGTACATGTAAATGTCTTCTCCATGAAGTTTTTTCTGACACATATGACATGAACTCAGAAAATCAGAAGGAGCCGAAGATTCAACTGTGGACGAACTAGTTTCCGGACATATATGAAAAACACACGCCCTGGGGTTCTTACTACTTATCCGATCAGACCTACTTGTTGAATTTTCACGACCATCATAATAAACTCTAGTATGCGACTTTTTATTAGGTCCATAACAAGTAACATAAGTATAATCCTCCAAACTATCCGCAACATTGTCCTCTGCATTTCCCCTGTTTCTAACACAAGGCACTGATATCGGAACAGACTTATTATACAAAGCCCGAGTCTGCAAACCACCACTAGTCTCAATATTTTTTTCAAGTGCAGCCACGATTCCAAGCCCAACGCCAACTGCACCACCATAGTTGTTCAGAACTCTCGGAGACTGAATCTTGATGAACTCCAAAGGACTTTTTGGACTCGTTACGACATCGTAAACCCCGGGCTTGTAACCAGAGCCTGAAGCACCAGTGATGAGGTTGTTGATCACTGGACGGGCTTTTCTACCAAACATGTTTGGTAAAACTGTTGAGAGATATGTATGTTATTTTGAGGGAGAGGGTCAAGTGTGTTTGTAAGGAGTATGGGAAGGAGAAGAAGGGGAATGTAAATATATGGAGGATTGAAGAGTGGTTGGACTACTACGCCCATGGGTTTGGTTTGAAATTATGGGTTGATGATGATGATGATGTTGCCATGAGAATGACCAGATTCAATTATTTTGATGCCGACCTTTTTCTTATTTTATTTATGTGCATGAGGTTTCAACATTTGGCTCTTATTTGTTCCACTTATTATGCTATCGATCATTTCTTAATATTTTTCTTTTAACATCACATTTCACTTATTAATAATTTTAAGATAATATTTTTTTCCCACTAATTTTAATAAATTCCACATTATTTATTTATTTATTTTCATTTTTCGTAAACTCTACACTCATCCCAAATATTAAGAATTAAGTGAGACAAAAATAGTAATCGATTAGAATTTACAAAAAAATCAAGTATATATATAAATGAAAAAAAAGTAAAAAAATTTAAAGCAAAAAGTATATAAATATCAAGTATTTACAAAAAGACTAAACCATGTTTTATTTATAGTTATAAAAAAAATCAAAAAATTTATTTCTAACCCCGTTAAATATTGAACTTATTTAACAAGATATTAGCTTCACTAAAATTTTAAATTCTTACACACTGTTTCTCCAATTGCTCGTCAATGTTAAACAAATTGTTTGGGAGAAAACAAAAATCTTTTAAAATAAAAAACTATCGACATTACATATTAAAATAAGATTCGATGTATACACATGATAGCATACAATAAACAAATACGTGCTCATTAAACTAATTCTTTCTTTCTTAGTTGTAACAAAACTTTAATTTTAATTTATTGACAACTTTATAAATTATTAAAATGAAATCGATCATTGTCATGATTTGTTTTTATAAAGAAAGGTCGATGTCCATGTCTAATCATTGGGCCCCACAACCCCACATCTGTCTCAGAAAGACGTCTCCGGCCGTTTATAAGATTCCGGCGAGACCGGTGGTTGGAGAGACGTGTCTAAAGCAAAGAGTGATTGATTGGAACACTGAGTGATGAATATTATGGTGGGCTGAGCCCACAAGAAACTAGGTGGGCCCAGAGGCCCTATGTTTTGGAGCTTAGAGCGACTGCAGGTCTGGGAGCTGACGCAATTTAATTATTGGAGTTTCGGTTCACTAACTTTTCTGAACGTAGAAAATGTTGAGTTACGGATATACCCTTTACTATTTTTATTTATTTTGGGTCTTTCGGATTGTTGTCAATTGTGCGCAACAAATACTACTATAACTTACATAAATTTAACGAGAGTGTGTGAAGTTTCAATAAATTATAAGCACCTCGAAAACTTTTTCACAAATTCTGTACATAATCCAAATATCATACATCAAGTTTCGTAATAATGTTTTCTAAAATTTAATATCAAAGCAGTATAGAGTTATTACTCATCTAATTTTTTTTTCCCTGATTTTTCCCAGCTAATATCACATAAATTGTACTCCAATTCAGTGTTCTTAAAATCGGTCTAGGCGGCCGATTAATCGATCCCTAGGTGCTAGGCGGACAGTAAATGCCTAAAATCTGTAAAAATAAGTTATTAGGTGGTTTTTTGATTAGGCGGCGTCTAGACGGTCCTGGGCGGGATTAGACGATATTATGCGATTTAATGAGTTAGACGGGAATAATCGATTAGGCGGCGATTAATCGGATTTAATCTGGATTAATCGGTCAAATTTTAAAAAGGATCAAATTAAGAATAAAACTTTAAAAATATAATTTTTTTTAATAAAAAATATAATTTACACATGAAAGAGTAAGTTCACTCATCATATTTAATAATAAAATGAAGATGTTTATATTTTTACTTATACAAAATATATTTTTAAATACTAAAATTAAATTTTATAAAAAATAATATTTTAATACATAACCGTCTAGACAATTAATCGCTAGAAGATAGATTTATCGCGTACATTTTTTGAACATTGCTCCAATTGTACAATAGATGGGGATATCATAGTCATTTAGTGATTGTTCATCTGCAATTCTGCATGCATTTCTACCCTCACAGAAGAAGTACTATTTTGAAAACCAGTAGCGCAAATCAGCTAGTAGAAGCCTAGAAGGAAAGGAACTAGGATAGGAAGCATAATACAAATAGGACCCACCACACGCGGCCGAGCATCCATACCAGTATTACGATTCTAAAAATTCCAGATTTAGTCGATTAATTTCCGATTAATGTTTTGTAAGGTAATCAACCGATTCGATTTTTGAAATTCGATTAATCTTATGAATTTATTTAAAATGAAATGTTTAAATGTAAATTAGACTAATATATTAAATATTATTATAATATCCGATTAATACTCCGATTAATTCTTCCGATTAATTCTCGATTACCCGATTAATCTTAAATCGACACCTCAATCGATTTATACCGATTACCGATTTTTACAACCACTAGCTTGTACGGTTACTTTTAATTTTTTATAATTTATTTATAATGTTGTATAATATTATAAATATTAATTTTAATATGTTATTGGAAGAATTTGAACCCTACATCTTTGTATGTAATAATTTTTAATATTAAATATAAATTAATATGTTGTTGGTGGGAATCGAACCTTGGACCTCTGTATATAACAACTTTTAATATTATTGTATCTAACGGTCATGATCTATTTGGCTGAAGATCTAACGGTTGTGAATGAGGGATAACCAAAATTATGGAATAACCAAAAAAAGGGACTACAAATTATATCCTTTTTCGCTTATTATAATATACTAGCTTATAACCCGTGCAAAGCACGGGTTTCTTTTGATAGGTTATAAAATTTATTTAATATTATAATTATGGTTTTATATAATCCTTATTTTTAATAATTTTTTAATTTTAAGTTAATATAAATTTATATAATGATATGCATGGTTTAAAATTTATTTTTTAAAATTCTAAATTAAAAATGTCGTTGACGGGTTCGAACTTTGTATTTTTAGTAAATTAATTTAATCATATAATATATCTTATTATTAGATCTAACGATTCTTATTTATTACTAAAAACAATAATTTGAATATATGCCGAGATATTTTTGGGTGTATATTAGTGATCGCAAGATTAATTTTAAATTAAAAAGTAATGTGTTTTAATTATAAAAATTATTACTAAAAATAATTACGAAAAGATATGGTGTGATATTTTGGATATATATTAATTATTGTAATATTAGTTTTAAATTAAATGGTAAAGTGCTTTAATTAGAAGTAAAATCTTTAGAAAAAATGGGTAATTGAGTTGTTGGAGCAGAAAAAAGAGTCCAAGTAGAAGCTCAATGTGGATGAAGGAATTTTAATAAGAATATAATTATGTTAACATTAGTAATTAGCTTTTTGAGTTATTTTTGTAATTTAATTATTTATTTTAATAATTAGGATAACCAAACCGAAAACCAAAACTTTCAAAACTTTCAATGTTTCAGCTTTAATATAATAGATAACCAAACCGAAAACCAAAACTTTCAATGTTTCGGTTTTAATATAATAGTATTAGTTTTAAATTAAATGGTAAAGTATTTTAATTAGAAGTAAAATCTTTAAAAAAAAAATGGGTAATTGAGTTGTTGGAGCAGAAAAAAAAGTCCAAGTAGAAGCTCAATGTGGATGAAGGAATTTTAATCGGAATATAATTACGTTAACATTAGTAATTAGCTTTTTGAGTTGTTTTTGTAATTTAATTATTTATTTTAATAATTAGGATAACCAAACCGAAAACCAAAACTTAGGATAACCAAACCGAAAACCAAAATTTTCAATGTTTTTATAACCCGTGCGAATGCGAATCACGGGTTTCTTTTGATAGGTTATAAAATTTATTTAACATTATAATTATGTTTTTATATAATCCTTATTTTTAATAATTTTTTAATTTTAATTTAATATAAATTTATATAATGTGCATGGTTTGAAATTTATTTTGTAAAATTCTAAATTAAAAATGTCGTTGACGGGTTCTAACTTTGAATTTTTAGTAAATTAATCATATAATATACCTTATTATTAGATCTAACGATTCTTATTTATTACTAAAAATAATGATTTGAATATATGGTGAGATATTTTTGGGTGTATATTAGTTATCGCAAGATTAATTTTAAATTAAAAAGTAACTTGTTTTAATTACAAAAATTACTACTAAAATAATTACGGAAAGATATGGTGTGATATTTTGGATATATATTAATTATTGTAATATTAGTTTTAAATTAAATGGTAAAGTGTTTCAATTAGAAGTAAAATATTTAGAAAAAATGGGTAATTGAGTTGTTGGAGCTGGAAAAAGAGTCCAAGTAGAAGCTCAATATGGATAAAGGAATTTTAATCTGAATATAATTACGTTAACCTTAGTAATTAGCTTTTTAATTTATTTTTATAATTTAATTATCTGTGAAAACCAAAATAAATGGGATAACCAAACCGAAAACCAAAACTTTCAATGTTTCGACTTTAATATAATAGTACTAGCTTATAACCCGTGCTTCGCACGGGTTTCTTTTGATAGTTTCGCACGGGTTTCTTTTGATAGGTTATAAAATTTATTTAACATTATAAATATGTTTTTATATAATCCTTATTTTTAATAATTTTTTAATTTTAATTTAATATAAATTTATATAATGATATGCATGGTTTGAAATTTATTTTGTAAAATTCTAAATTAAAAATGTCGTTGACGGGTTTTAACTTTGAATTTTTAGTAAATTAATCATATAATATATCTTATTATTAGATCTAACGATTCTTATTTATTACTAAAAATAATGATTTGAATATATGGTGAGATATTTCTGGGTGTATATTAGTTATCGCAAGATTAATTTTAAATTAAAAAGTAACCTGTTTTAATTACAAAAATTACTACTAAAATAATTACGGAAAGATATGGTGTGATATTTTGGATATATATTAATTATTGTAATATTAGTTTTAAATTAAATGATAAAGTGTTTCAATTAGAAGTAAAATCTTTAGAAAAAATGGGTAATTGAGTTGTTGGAGCTGAAAAAAGAGTCCAAGTAGAAGCTCAATATGGATAAAGGAATTTTAATCTGAATATAATTACGTTAACCTTAGTAATTAGCTTTTTAAGTTATTTTTATAATTTAATTATCTGTGAAAACCAAAATAAATGGAATAACCAAACCGAAAACCAAAACTTTCAATGTTTCGGCTTTAATATAATAGTGTTTTAATTACTAAAATTACTACTAAAATAATTACGGAAAGATATAGTGTGATATTTTGGATATATATTAATTATTGTAATATTAGTTTTAAATTAAATGGTAAAGTGTTTCAATTAGAAGTAAAATCTTTAGAAAAAATGGGTAATTGAGTTGTTGGAGCTGAAAAAAGAGTCCAAGTAGAAGCTCAATATGGATAAAGGAATTTTAATCTGAATATAATTACGTTAACCTTAATAATTAGCTTTTTAAGTTATTTTTATAATTTAATTATCTGTGAAAACCAAAATAAATGGGATAACCAAACCGAAAACCAAAATTTTCAATGTTTATAGATAGATAGATAGTATAGATGCCTATATATATCAAAAGCCCACTGGGTCCAGATAGTATAAGCCTTTAGCTATGGAGCGACCCACGTGATGGGTTTTATAGTCTACTACACTGCCGGGTCGAGTCCTTCAGCTTGACTGCGACCTCTTTATTTCTTTTTTAAACCGTACTCATATTCTATGGTCCTTTGCCAATTTTTTCTTTTAATTTGGATTTGCTATTTTCCGTTTATCAGGATTCAGGAGCATACCTATTTAAATATTTAAGTTTTTGCTCAAATAAATATACTTTTTTCTACATATCACATTTCTATTATTAGTTCAAAAAATAAATCCTCCTGCCTTCAAAATATTTGTCCAATTTTACTTCAAAAATTGACCAAAATCTAAAAACATATTACAAATTATCTGTTTATAATTCCTAAAATACTTAAATATACATTTAAATATAATATACACATATATATATATAATGTAAAAGTTTTTAATCTTTTTAATTGTATATAAATTTTAGTCTAAATTTGGTCATCTAATAATACAAAATAAAAATAGAATTATTTATTATTTTGAAACGTAAAAAAGAACTTTCTATTTAAAATTTAAACATGTCAGTTTATAAATTTAAGAAGTCTAATGATGTTGTTTTACTGGATAAACAAGTCTAACAACTTAGGGGCTATTTGAGGTACTCTTAACGTGTAACAAGTCTTCTCAGTTACCGTTTTAATCTTAACGTTTTACTAGCAGTTCTTTTCTATTTGGGGAACCAGCTTTTTTAAAAAAAAAAATTTTATTAAATATTTTAGATTAGACAAATAAGATTATTAAATATTTTAATAAATTTCTACACTAATCCCCATTCAAATGGTAACCTGCAGAAAACCAGTATTATAAGATTTTTTATAATCACATTAGTCCATGAAAATAAACTAAAAATATATATAGGTAGTGGATTTAAAATACAATAGAAATTTAAGTTGCGATATCTACGAACAGACTTATCATCAAAAATTTAACAACAAACATTCAGATAATCACTATTCTTATATGTTTATCCTTATCATTATCCACAAATAACTAAACCTCATGCTATATATACATATATTGGTATAATCGTTTTAAGTTTTGACAAAGCATACGTGTAGTTTATTCTTGAGAGTAAAAATGAGTGCAAAAACTTTAGTTCTTGTTTTACTATCTGTGGTTTCTATTTGTAATTGCATTGAGGTGACATATGATTCTCGATCCTTTATCATCGATGGTGAAAGAAAATTGCTCATCTCAGGTTCAATTCACTATCCGAGGAGTACACCTGAGGTAATTATAAGTCGGTTCTATACTTGCTGCATGCACTACAATTATGTTTCATCAAAATTGTAAACAAGCAATAAGTTTACACGAAGGATGTTGGGCAAAAAGTTGTGTCGCAATAAGTATTTTAGTTTAATTTAATGATATTCATCTACCACCGATGCTAGAAGTTAACAAGATTTATTTTGTTTTATAATTGTGTGATTGTAGATGTGGCCGGATTTGATTAAGAAAGCTAAAGCAGGAGGTCTCAATACGATAGAAACTTATGTTTTTTGGAATGCTCATGAACCTCAACGACGTCAATATGATTTTACTGGAAATTTGGATCTCATGAGATTTCTCAAAACTATCCGAGACGAGGGAATGTACATTATTCTAAGGATCGGACCATACGTTTGTGCCGAATGGAACTTTGGGTATTAATTTACCTCTATTATGTTTGCTTAATTCTTTTAATAATAATATATAGCTTAATGCAAGAATTAAACTGTTTTTCAATTTGTTCATTTAGTGGATTTCCTGTGTGGCTGCATAATATGGAAGGGGTTAAGTTTAGGACTGCCAACGCTGTATTTATGGTACAGTTGTGTTCTTTTCTAGGCTTTACTTTATTTTGTACATTTATGTTTTATTTTATACAGTCCTTCTCTTTATTAATTTTTTTACAAAAATTTGTTATATACTTTTTTGATTTTCAGAATGAGATGCAGAATTTTACAACTTTGATTGTCGACATGGCCAAGAAAGAAAAGCTTTTTGCTCGGCAAGGTGGCCCAATCATCATCTCACAGGTTCTACTTCTTTCCAAACTCACCTTATATTTTTCTCGTTAATTTTCATTGATGATGTTAATATAGATATAATTTTGTTTCACCTTGTATTTATGGCACATAGATGTTTCATTTATAGCATCTTATCATATGCATCCTTTGAATCGAAAAATTTTGTTGATTTATCAAAGTCATTTTTACATTTACATTATACAACCACACCCTTAAGTAGTGATGCATTAGATGGGAAAAGGATAGAACATGTACAACAATCCTGCATAGTTATACCTTAGTACATAAAGATTAAAACTCAACTTGCAATGCATTCTGGTCTGTACTTGTTCCCTGTGAATCATAATATTTAACTTAATCGAATCAATTACTATATCCCACTTGTCAATGGTATGTACATACATGCACCTTACTCTCACTTTAAGAACATAATTTGGTCATTTTCTAATTGATTTTTAATTATTTGTCTGTAATTTTTTAGATAGAAAATGAATTTGGCAATGTTGAGGATCCCTACGGAGATGCTGGAAAAGTTTACATGAACTGGGCTGCAAATATGGCTGTATCTTTGGATACCGGAAGTCCATGGATTATGTGTCAACAAAAAGATGCTCCATCAATAGTTGTAAGTTTTATGATCACACTTAGCAAAAAAGAAAATAGAAAAGTTTTATCATCACTATCAATAACTATATTATTATATTGTTGTAAGAAACATTTGTTCATAAATGTTAAATATCTTACAGATTAATTTTATATATTTCAAATAGATTAATACATGCAATGGATGGTATTGTGACGACTTCACCCCAAATAATTCTAGTAGTCCGAAGATATGGACTGAAAATTGGGCGGGATGGTTAGTTTCTACTGTTTTTCATTAAAACTTATTGTTATTGATAAGTCAATTTATGATTGATTTGCAATAAATTTATAGGTTTATGAGTTGGGGAAGTGTACGTCCAAAACGAGCTGCTGAGGATGTTGCATTTGCAGTTGCACGCTTTTATCAAAGGGGTGGCTCATTGCAAAACTATTATATGGTATTGTTTATTTTATTCTCAATTCAGTATATTGTATTATACAACATCTTTATTATTATTTATTGTAATATTGCTTGTAGTATAATAAGTAAACTTATTATTGTAAAATATGATGATAGTACCATGGGGGAACTAACTTTGGAAGAACAGCTGGCGGACCTTATATCACCACATCTTATGACTATGATGCTCCTCTTGATGAATACGGTAGTATTTATGCATATGCATACTATATTACCTTCAACGCATGTATAATTATCTCATATTTATTACTTTCAGGCAATCTCAATCAACCCAAATATGGACATTCAACACAATTGCACAACCTATTGATGTCAATGGAGAAGACATTAACAGAGGGCAACGTCACTGAGATAGATTTTGGTAACGGTGCTGAGGTACTTTTTGATTGTAAGAAGTTATAAATTTTTATACAAACTTGTATTTTACAATAACCATATTTAATTTTTTTTATTCAGGGAACCGTTTTTGTTAATGGCCAGACCACAAGTTGCTTCTTTAGTAACAAAAATACTTCATCTGATGCTATCATTAAGTACGAAGATATGAAAATCACGGTTCCAGCTTGGTCTGTTAGTATTTTCCCTGATTGTCAAACAGAAGCTTATAACACTGCAAAGGTAAACAAAATTTATTTACATATATGAGCATGTACTCATCCATCTGCTTAAATACTAGTAAATTCCTCTTTTTTTAAAAAAAATAAATAAATATTTCAGCATGAACGTGTGGGTATTTTTGTTTTGTTATTTCGATAATATTTAATATATGCAATTTGCCAAATGTGATATATTTCTTTTTTAGATAAATACTCAAACATCAATAATGGCGAAGAGAGAAAATGGAGCCGAGGATGAACCAAGTGCCCTAAAATGGGCTTGGAGACCGGAGAATCTTGATGTTGCAGTTGTTCAAGGAAAAGGGTCAATTCACGCAAGTGAAATTCTTGATCAAAAGGTCCTTAATGACGTGAGTGACTACTTGTGGTATATGACAAGGTAAAAATTGAGTGTTCTTACTCTGATAAATGTGATGCGATTTTTTTTATTTTCTTGTAAATATTCTTAATATTTTTTCTTAAAGTGTGAACATTGATGAGAAAGATCCTGTTTGGAGTACTAATATGAGCATTAGAATCAATGGTACTGGACACGTACTACATGCATATGTCAATGGAGAATATGTTGGTTAGTAATATTTTTTCGTAAAAAAATCAATTTGATGGTTGTTTATGTTATCAATTTTTATCAATAAAAGTTTAATTTGATATAGGTTCAAAATGGGGTAAATATGATGTTCACAATTATGCCTTTGAGATTCCGATAAAGCTTAATCTAGGAAAGAATCAAATTAGTTTACTTAGCGCTCTTGTGGGGCTGAAGGTACTTTTTCTTTTTTTTTTTTTTTACTATTTTTATTTAAGTAAATGCCTAGAATTCATATTTTGCTCATTGTAACTTTTTTTTTTGATACAGAACTATGGAGCATTTTTTGATGATTATAGAGCTGGAGTATGTGGTTTTGTTGATATAGTTGGAAGGAAAGATGACGAAACAATAACCAAGGATTTGTCAGCCAATCAGTGGATTTATAAAGACAATCTGCATGGACTTGATAACCAACTTTACAGTGAAAAATCTAAATTTGCTGCTCAACGGCAATTAGGAAATCTTCCAATAAATAGATCAATGACTTGGTATAAGGTACTATATACATTTGTTCCATATATATAGACCAAGTCTTCTTTAATTGCTTGTCATTATTTTTAGATGAATTAATGTTTATACTTACTTTCATGATAGACTACTTTCAAAGCTCCACTAGGAAAGGATCCTGTTGTTTTAGATTTGTTGGGTTTGGGTAAAGGTTATGCATGGGTGAATGGCAATAATCTAGGGAGATATTGGCCAAGTTTTATAGCACCAGAAGATGGTTGTGATGACGAGTGTGATTATCGTGCTACTTATGATGCTAGTCAATGTAACTACGGTTGTGGAGAGCCTACACAGAGATGGTATTGATTTTAATTTTGTTATTTTTTCACAACTAGGCTGGTAATTGTACTAGCTTCTCTTGAATTAACTTTCGCTATTGTTTAAATGTTACAGGTATCATGTGCCACGTGGATTTTTGTCGGCTACAGGGGTAAATGAATTGGTCTTGTTTGAAGAATTTGGTGGAAATCCATCGCAAGTAAACTTTAAAACAGTTGTAGTGGGATCTGCTTGCGGTAGTGCTTACGAGCATAAAACAATGGAACTATCATGTCAAGGTCGTTCCATCTCTCAAATCAAATTTGCTAGTTTCGGTAATCCTACGGGTACTTGTGGTTCATTTACCAAGGGCACTTGTGAAGGATCGAAAGATGCAATATCAGTCCTCCAGAAGGTATTGTCATTGTTATTTCTGATCCTACCTTAATTAACTTTGTTCTATGATTATATGTTAAATACTTATTTTGAGTGTTTATTATTTGTAGGCTTGTGTTGGAAAAGAAACATGTTCACTCATTGCCAATGAAAATATATTCGGACCAACTTCTTGTGCTGATTCTACGAAGAAGCTTCTAGTTGAAGCTGCTTGTGCAATATGATTTGTTCAGAATGTTTGATTATGAACTGCATATCGTAGATATGGCATAGGTTCATTCAACTAGCTGTTTAGTGAGATTTTAGTTTGCATTTTGCTTTTGGTTTCATGTTACTGTTGCAGGACCTTAAGATATGTATGTTAATAACATTCAATTGTGGGTAATTACACTTATTTTTTTTAGTAGAATTGCGATGAGATTTATCTTCAATTTGATATGAGAAGTAGCTTGATTTTTTAGCTGGATACGTGTAAATGACTTTATTTTCAAGCAAACTTGTGGCGGTTGGTGTATCACTTGCCCGTTCATGATTCTGGAGAGTTAATAGTGCAAATCCGGTAACAGGCTAATTATTGTTCACTTCTTTTTTAAGTGTATTGTTCTGAATTTTTCTATGTAGAGTTGGATTTGTTTTCTGCAAAAACTGGAAGGATACACTTGCTTCAGTACAACTTTGATTGATGCAGGAGACCTTGGTATGACTGTATGGTAATCTTATTAATAACTTCTTATCTTTCCGCACTTTGACAAGAAATGAACTGCAGCTTGTGGCACACAATTATGACATAGCAATGACATGAAGACTATTAGCAGATCTAATTACATTGGAATTTGGACCACTGAAATTGACCATGCATATGAGGAAAACTAGCTTCCGACATAGTGATACTCCTCAACATCGAACTTCCCGTTGATAATGTCCTGAGCTTATAGCTTGATCAGAAACATCAACAAATTCATGATTGGCTTCATTACGTAGATCATAAAAACTTTCTAGAACTTCTGATGATTCCATGCAATCTTGCCTGCCTTTAGCTAAATACCATCCTTCATTCCAGAGTGACAATAAATTCAGGGTCTTGCGAAATTTCGTTTTCCTAGGAACATCACCTGAACTTCTCTGGCTATTTATAGGACGTGGAAAATAGACATAGCAATCACACTTGACATGAATATTTGGAAAATCGCACATTTGATTTGCTCATGTCTCTTGAAAGAGGAAGCATCAGTAAGTCCTACCATTTCCTTGACCCTTTTAGCGCAAGCTCTGCCAATTCACATTGTGCATATTTGGGGTCATTTGGATTTGTCAGTTTTGCTTTTAGTCAATCTTAGTTCTTGAAATGGAAACAGATCTCTCTTTCACAATCTTTTGCATAATTGCTCGAAATCTTTTGGCTTCTTAAAGGTAATCCTTCAACTTTAACCTCAAAACTCTTAGTTTATAGAAATACAGTACCGCCCATCCCAGATATAAAGATCTGTTACAAAATTCTTAACTTTGATCAGGCCAAAAGCAGGGAGGAGAAAGGTATTGTTCTTGCCTGGTTTAATATTGTTCTAACGCGACCCCCTAAATTAACACTTGGAACGCAGGAGAGTGTCCGAGGAAGATTCTAAGAAATGGATAGCTTTTTCAAATAAAATTGTAGATATACATGGCTCTACATCTCCACCACATTGAAAACTCGAATTACTTGAGCGTCTGAGCAATATCTTCTTCGCCCAATGAACAATTTGTGCTGCAACATGTTCTGTACCAACTGTTGCATCACCAACCTCAAGTCTTTTCTGGAAAAAGTCAGGTAGACTTCTAGTAGGAACTAGGAACCATCATTTTTGGAAACATTGAAATCTAAAATTTAACACAAATAAATCGGACACGCTAACTGAAATCTGAAATTTAACAATACCAGCACCTAAAATACGTATTAATGCAAGAAACGGAAAGAGGAGGGAGAAGTAGTTCAGATAGTCTTTTGAATCACCAGAACTGAAGGAGATATACTGGAGAGAGTTGTGAAATGTGAGAAAGAATGTGAAATGAAAAATGGGCAATATACATGCATAATTGACAGCGACTTTACCTTTGCCACTCACTGACTCACTCACCCGGAGAGTGGCGCGCGCACACACACGCATGCACGCATATTCCGGTTCGTAATGGTCGAACAACGTGCCATACCACAATGGTTGAACCTAGGGAAGTGCATCTGAGCATGGATTGCTCTGGTTCGTTTTTGGACAAAACTGCAACCACAGCCATATGTTTCTTGGTTTTCAAAATCGAAAATCGCAACCACAACTAACCCATCGGTTTAGTTCAATTCCAGTTTCAAAAATCTTGATTTACTTTTAGTTAAACACCAAATAAAATATTTAATAGAGATTAAAGGCATAGTTTAGGGGTATCACTATATATAATAGATAAAAAATGCACAATAAGTATTGCATTTAATTTGTTCAAGATTATTAGTTCTGAATGCATTATCAAGGATAAAATTTAATAGAGGAAGTGATTTATTAGCAGTAAGCAGGGCCGGCCATGAAAAATTGAAAGTCTCATGCGAATAAAATTTTTGTGCCCGATAATAAATCAAAACACATATTATATATATTTTTGGCTCTCCTTATTTCTTCAATTATATTTTGTGCTCCTTTTGAAAAAATTATGCCTCTAACTTTTCCAATTTTTTGTAACTCTATGTACTTGTAATGTTTTTGCTTGCTTAATTTAGAAAAATGTGCTCCTTGAAAAGTTGGTGACCCATTTGTTAGTATAAACGGTTTGAACTCAGGACCGGCTCCTACATTAATGCAGCTAACACTGTATTATTAATATAAATCAAAGCAGCCTGAGGGAAGTTTTTTTGTAACAGAGTTGACGAAGAGCAATGAGAGACTGATCACAACAAAGTCTTTGATAAGATGTGGGAAACTAATACATTATAGCACTTGTTTTCATTGAGACTCAGAGATAAAATTCACAGAATTTCCATTTGTTGTTAGTTCTGCATCAAATATCAGTAAAAGAACCTAAGCATAGCCTTCAGGATGATGTAAAATATTTGCATTACAGCTGCAGCAAGCCAAGCCAGATTTGGTTATTTGCAATGACAGCTACATGCCTGAACAATTGAGGCCTACATGGCCCTAATCAGAAGCTTTATAGTTCTAGTTACATTAATTTTAAAACTTCATATAAAATTGATATCATATTAATAAACCATCATTTTCACCAACACATGTATCATGTATCAAGCAACAAAGGATTTTAAATTGTTATATCTTCATTGATAAAATAAAGAATAGAATATTTGATGACTTGGCAACATTTATAATGAGAATGGCAGCACAAAAAGTTGTCCATTCAGCAACATTTACAAGTACTACTGAACAATAATTAATCTCATACCGATATCTCTATATCTCTTAATATGTGAATAATCCCAGCAACAAAAAAATCTGGATTTAATCACGACTCAGAAATGCTTTTTGTTTTTGCAGTTTCCAGTTTAGAAACTCCAAAGAAACGAGCCAAACTCATCACAAGGTTCTTCAACTTCATTAATATCCATCGGAACCGTCATTGGTCTCATAAACAAATCATCCTGAAAATCATCGAAACTCGGAAAATAACTCAAGTCCGGAACGCTATAATTACTGTCCCAGCCCATGGTCTTGAACTGATCCACTAACATGTTATCTACTCCTGTCTCCATGTTCACTTGTGTTGCCCCGTCCGAAACCGACGGGGAATCCACCCGTTGTAGCTCGTCCGACCGTGACGAGCTCGAACTATCATGATCAGACACGACCTGAGGGCCCGAATGAGCAAACCTGGCAGCCTCAACTTGTATTTGAGCTGGAGTGAGTGACCTCCCGTTGGCAATCTCGGGAGGATTATCGGGAAAATTAAATTTAGCAGTAGGGCCACGAAGGCAGTAAAGTGCAGCATCGAATGCCCTTGCTGCCTTAAAAGCAGAGTCATACGAACCTAACCAAATTCTCTCCCGACTATTCGGAAGCCTAATTTCGGAAACAAACTTTCCCCATTTCCTCTTCCGTACTCCTGTGTATTTACACGAGGAACTGGAAGAGGAGGAGTCAGCCGATTTAGTAATACGGTGGTGACTATGTCGAGCAGCAGCTTCGTTGCTGCTGGACTCAGTATTCACGGTTTTTACCATAGTAAGAAAATGTGATGGTGAAGTATTAAGGATAAAGTGGGGGATGATAGATAGATAGTTTGGTGATTCTTATTTAATGTTTGATGTTTTGTTTGTTTGATGATGAGAATGGCGGCTCTGAGGATGAATTTATATATGTGCATTTGAGTAGTAAAGGGAGAGTGAGGGAGGGAAAGAGAGAGGAAGAAGATTGAGGGGTCAACAGGACGTGTTGATCAGATGAGATGGTTGAAGAAGAAAGCAGACGTGGCTAGTGATGAGAAGGCAGATTGGTTAGATGTACGCGGTGTGTGTATATTTGGGTTTGAAACCACGTGTGTTTTTTCATATAACTCGTGGGGTTGGAGTTGAGATAACTACTACAGTCCGTCCTGGTACTACAGTGAAGTGAAATTGGCATTTTTTTTTACTTACGGCAAGCCTGGTGAGAAGAAAAAATAGAATTGCAATCGAAATCGAATCATAATTGGTCAAAATTAGATCGAAAAAATTAAAATCGAAACCGAACCGACGGTTGTGATTATTGATTTTAAAAACCGAGATTCCGGTTCCGGTTATAGATTAAAACCGAACCGGTTAAATCGAATAGAACCGATTATTAAAATAAATAAATAAATACATAATTTATATAATTTATATGTATTCTTAAAATTAATAAATGTATTATGTCTTGAATTATAGTTAAACTTCAAAATTATATCTTGAATTAATAAATGTATTATATCTTGTATTCTTAAAATTAATAAAACCCATGACATAGGAAAACCAAAAAGATCTGTTTGCTTGTATCACTCAATTTGTAAGTTATTGAGGCCCTCATTTACATTGAACATGCAGCATCTTCAGCTCTTCGTATACCAAAATCTGTCCGTTTTCACAGCTCTTCATTACTACCACTCACTATCACTGTTTTCACATGCACAAATTCATATTTGGCACAGAAATTATAATTAATATATTTATGTTTTTTTTTTCGGTTTCATAACACGAATCGAACCGTTAAAAATTGAACCGAATTTTTTAAAATTGAAACCGAAATTAACGGGTCGGTTGTGGGTTGTGGTTTTCAATTTTAAAAACCGAAGACATGCGATTTCAGGTTCGATTTCGAGGTAAAACCGCCCCTAATCGAACCGTGCTGTCCCCTAAACCTAAGTACAGTCTAGTTTTATTTATCAAAAAAAAAAAAAAGGTACAGTCTAGTTTAGTTTTTTTTCTTTTTAGTACAGTTTGGTTACTGTAATCTAACTTCACCGAATGCGTTTTTTGACATTATGGAGATCCAAAAATATGGAATCCTTCATTATTAATAAAATTCTTAACATGTAAAAGACAGCGCGTCTCTAAAAATAACACTTCAATTATCTTTATAAACTGTTATATCTAAATAAATAATAATTGGTTTATAACGATTATAAAAAATAATTTTCTCAAAATTTTCTCCATACAATTATTTATATTTGTATTAACATCAATTTTACGAGTATATGTTTTTTATTGACTTATATTTCACATTTCGATTCTAAGTTTTATTGAAATGAAAAAAAATTTAAAATTAAATATAAAATTATCATTTTAACGAATTTATAATATGTACTAATAATTATTGCAAAAATATTCTATTTGAATTAGTCAAATTATCAATGCATGTAATATCATTCTTCAAAAATTGAGTTATTTGAAATTCAGGATCCATGACGATCGCCTTCTTGCCCTTTCTACAAGAACGACCATGATCAAAATTCAAAAAACTATACTATGTATGTATGTATGTATTTATTTATTTATTTATTTATTTGGTTAGCTCATGTAATTGTAGGTGATTAGGTTTTTGACGATCCTTATATTTCGTCATGTATGATTTTTCAATTTCATCTGAATTATTCGTGACAAAAATCAGTCAACCTTTTTTTGAAATGGATAGACTTATTATTTTTATTTGTGAGATTCGCATTAATATATGAGGGGTATATTTTAATTATGAGAGAATAACTAATAACATGATGATAATTCAATAGTTATAAATAAATTTTAGAATTTTAACATTTAATCCATATGTATTGATAAATATATTTATCAAAATAAAAATTTTAACATTATGTACGTTAGAAAACACTATTATTCTTGGAAAGTACGATTTCAACTTTCTCGATCTTAAGGATGTACTCTTAATCTAAATTCCACTCTATCGTAAACAAATTTATTGTTTACTCTATAATCTAATTTTTAGAATGAAATAATATAAAATAGGTATTTTCAAATTCTAATGGACAATTAAATATAACATATTTGATTTTAATATTGTAAAACATATTCCCCTAGTACTTTTTTTATTTTGTAAGATAAAAGAATTCATTAATAATAAGGCATACGATATTTACAAAAAAAAAAAAACAGAACTTAACAAACATATAATAAGGATCAAATCAAAAAAAATTCGTTAAATCTACAATCGTTGAGTAAATCTTGCATTGTGGAGCATCACTGCTTATATCGCTAAAATATACAACCTTTTTGCAGAGACAATCAACAATTTAGTGTAGTAATGAAGAATCTGATTTGTCCTAATGCATTTGAAAAATCGATCATAACTGCGACACAACTGCAACATCATACAGATTCTCATCAACAAATCTTTATTATAATTATTCTACAAATCTACGATCCTGGACATTAAACACACCAAAATTCTTACAAAAGGAGACAACAAAATTAAATTATCACGAGAAGAGAGACTAACGAAACCAAAATGTCCGTTAGGTAAAATTACTCTCACAAGGAGAGAGATTTATTAAGTAACAACGAAAATTAAAAAAAAAATACAATTAAGCTTCATTAAAGTAATAAGCTTGGGATCAGAAAAAAATATTAATTTATCGAGTTTATTACTTTATCAAGAATAAAAATACATTGTTATTATTATGTTGAGATCGAGAAAAAAAATTATTTTAATAAAAATATTATTTTAAAAGGTTAAACTATAAAAAGACTTAAATCATCAATTAAAAAGAGAGAAAGCGCCACTCGAGATTTATGAGTAATTAGTTTGTTAGAGCATTTTCAATGGAGTTGGCTAAAATTATTATCTAAAATAATACAAAATAATCATTGGCTAAATTTTATAGAATTTGTAAGATCTCCAACGAAATTGGCTATATTAATAAATTTATATGTATAGCTTTGTTACAGCTCTTGATAGGTTCGACAAATTTGGCCAACATAGAAAGGTTGGCTATAATCATAGCCAAGAGTTTTGCATGGTTGGAAACTCAAAATTTATACAAATTATCTAAAATATTTTCCACGTATGATTTTTTTGCTAAGGGACTCTCCATTAGAGATGCTCTTACTCACGTATTACTTCATCATATCATTGTAACAGATAGTATATTACTCCCCCTTTCGTCCCTCTTATTTCTTAACATAAAAAATAGCGTGTTTTGCACGCATTTTCTGGTGCATTTTAAGGATAGTTCGATAACTTATTTATAATATTTTTTTTGTATAAAAATAGAACAATTCTATTTTTATATAAAAAAGAAAATTTTAAAAATAAATTAAAAAATTATCCTTAAAATGCACCTTAAAATCTGTGCCGGACACTGTTCCGCAAACGTTAAGAATTCAAAGGGACGGAGGGAGTATCATTTTACTCCCTCCGTTCCGAAAAACCTTCCTCGTTTTGACCATGGACACTGTTCATTGTAAGCGATTGACTACTAATTTACGCATAATTTATAAGATAAAATATAGTCATGAATGATTTTGTTTGATTCGTATTTATGAGTACTTTAATACAGTGAAGTTTTTATATTTAATACTAATACGAAATTAAAGATATTAACGATCAAAAATGTGTGTTGGCAAACGTGTCCAAAATAAACACGTATGAATAAAGTGTGTGTTGGAACGGAGAGAGAGTATTATTTACAAAGTAAGCAATATCGCACATGTCATAAAACATATTATAAAGAAAGTCGATCAGACTGTTAAAAGAGCAGATGCATCTGAATAAAGTTGTGATAATATAACAATTGAGAATTTTCACTCACTAGTCTGTCACTATTAATGCTTTCGATGTGCAGTTGCTGTTATTAGTAGGGTCTCATACTTATTAGTTATTACTCTCCCATTTGGATGTATGCATAAATTGGAACTTAATGATATTTTTCATTTTTAACGTGCATAAAATATGTTGCCTACCCCCCACACAACCTTTCTAGAAAGATCTCATTTTCCTCCGTATTATTAATCTTATTTTGTATATGGAAAATGCTAGATATCTCAAAAAAATTTATAAATTTTGTTCAAATGTTTATATGTTAAGATTATAATGGATAATTTTCCTAACTACAAAACGAGATCCCGCGTATGAATCATAAATTAAAATGTGTCATGTATCATGTCAAATCATTCAATCCATAAAAAATTTGGGAACAAATTTGGATATCTACCAATATCCTTTGTATATTATCATTTGAGTGCGAAATATACGGATGAATGAGTTCTTTCCAAATTGAGGACTACTTAATATTTTATTGATTCAAATTTAAAACTAATATTGAAATTGATCATAAATTTTTTTAAACTTTTTAAAAAAAATATTAATATGAATTTTTCTAAAAGCATATTAATTAATTATGCAACTATGCATAGTCATTAAATTGTGCATTATATTACAGCTTAATTTCTAATATGTCAATATATTTTGCAAGGTTGACTAGCTTAACTTTCAATAACCAGCATCCTTGATAATAGGAGCTGGTTCATAATTACAATTAATAACATATATGCATAACACAATTTGAATATAATCGAATTCGGTTTTATTTTGTTAAATAATATTATAACTTTTAATTTCTTGAAATTTTAGATAAGTTGATCAACAATAATAATTTAGATAGGGGTGTTGAGTTGGAGTATTTTCATCCACATTTGTTTAATATAATTATTTGGGGAACTAGTTAGGACCTCCGATCAACAAGTTTGGCACTCGAGAAAATTATAATGAACATTGTGACTAAAACTGAAAGCTGAAAAGAAGAAAATTTATAGACGAGCAAAACATTCTCACTGCAGTTGATTTAAGGTTTCGTAAAGTCCTCTTGTCTCATTTTACAATCACGCTTATACGTATACGTTTACTTCTTATTAAAGTGAACTGGAAAACAAATCCACAAAAGATAATAATATGGGTTTGCAATGAAACGATTCCTAAGTGGACGACTCACGACTTTTATATATGAATTCTCAACTTTTTTAGATTAATATTGTATAAATCTTAAAAGTTTCCAACTTCATAAGTAATTTTTTTTCATGTTTTTAGAACTTCATTATTAAATGACAACTTGATATGATTTTACGGTTTTGGACGTACTGAATCCCCGGTCTGAGAGCATATGTGTGAGGACGGTAGCACATGTAAGATGAGATAGTCGTCGAATCAGGATCGATAACCCTGATCAATTCGTTGCGAGTCTGACACCGAACCCATGATTAATTTGTACTTCCTCCGTACCTCTCATTTCTTTACCGTTACTATTTTGGGATATCCCTCTCATTTCTTTACATACCATAAACAGTAAGTTTCTTCCACTATCACTACTTTCCCCCACTATCTCATATTTAATAAACACTATTACACCCACTACTTTTCTCCACCATCTCAAATCTATTATTAAATATTGATAGGTTCCACCACTTTACCCACTTTTCATCTAACTTTACTCATTTTTTATACATTTTCTTGGTCTCCGTGCCCATTCCCAATGTAAACTACCTAGAGGGACGTAGGGAGTATGATTTAATTGATGTCGATTATAAAGAAAAGCTTTCATTTCCATGACAACTGATACCCCGGGAGTCATTTAAATTATGAATTGATTAACTATCTAATGTGATGCAGTCATTCAGTTTAATTCCCACATGCATGAGATTCGTATCACTTTATTTAAAACACGACTAAAAGGCGATATATGTATGAGAAATACAAATCTAAAAGCTAGCTCCATATATAGGACAATTTTTGAAACTTATTGAGTTATTGTAAATGATACATCAGTCATCCGTACATCACCTTCATATTCATATATATCATGTCATATATAGTTTGGAGAAAGCAACTATATATTATCCTGGTATATATATAAAAAGGTCACTCTCGCCCAAAAATACGGCCATCTTGTAGTAACGCGTTACACGACCAAGGAATCTAGTTTGGAGAACTGAATCACAAGGTTGAAAACCCAGAATAGACTGATCGAATTTAGAATCCTGTTACCAGTGTTCTGTCAAATATATTTCCGTGTAAAAATTAGGTGCACAAATGCATGTATATATGTTGGTTTGCTCACAAGTCACAGTACCATATATACAGTGTGATTCAACTAAGTTTTCGTTTGTCAAAAAAATCACCCTAGCTATACGTAAATAGGTCTCACAAACATGAAACATGTTTTTTAATTATTCTATTTTCAGTTTCCAAGTACACATACTGTACTGTCAACCCTGGAATATAAACAGATATGATTCATTCCCAAAATACATGTATAATTTGATTTTTACTAGTCAAATAGATTAAAACTTGATTGAAATTTATATGTATTAGATAACTGAGAAAATAAAAATAATTATATCATTGAAAAGTACATTGAATTAATTTTAAAATGTAATTTTTAATTTTCTAAAATAATAATTGAATAATTTTTAATATTTAGTCAAAAATTAATCAATTTAACTACTAAAAAGTAAAGGAGATGTGTAAATTGAGAGGGAAAGAGTAATAAGTTAGACTTTTCTGAATATTTGTGAAATAATGTATCCAAAGCCAACTACCTAAAAAATAATAGTTAATTTCTTGATAATTATATATGGGTTTTCCGGAGACTAGCTATGGTATTCATTGTGTAATGTACGGTTTTTTTTAATATTAATAATTATATAAATTGTATTATTACAGAAATTTTTTTAATATTAGGTTTTTTTAAAAACACCCAAATTGCATAAATTTTTTCCCCTCATTTGCAAACTCAACTATAACTACTACAATCTCAACTGTAACTGTTGTAATTTACTGCGCAATCACATATGTAACTTTTATCATATTTTTGCAAATTTTTTTAAAAAAATGGATATTTTTGATAATTTTCCTTCAATATTTATATTTGTTAAGATTTATATATATTTAATTTGATTTTTATCAAATAAATTTAAATATTTTATTGATGAAAATAAAAAAAAATCTTTCATTTGAAATACTTTAAAAAGAATAACCAAATTTGAGCATAAAGGTATAAGAAAAATTCTTATTTATTAGACTTCACACGGTCACTTTAATATTTTTGCTCTATCTTGTGTTCCAAAAATAAGATTTATACGATTTTACAGGTCACGCAAAACTCAAGAAGTCATCTTTAATTTAGTAATGGTTAAATAATTATTATCCAACTGAAACGGGTTAATTGGCTATTGCATAACTGAACTCGTGCTCTACTTGCAGTTGGGTAATCAAACTCGAAAATCTTGCAGTCAACTCATTAAAGCAATTAAAACTTGCAATTGGATAACCGCCGTCAACTCCATGTAACGTTCGTGACAGAAAAATGACGTGGTATGCTGATGTGTTAAAAATTTGCTGATGTGTTAAAATATTTTTTCCTTTCTTATTTTTTAACCCCCACCTGTTTTCCCAAAATAATTCATTTATTTCATTTTATCTATTTAATATATTATACCCATCTAATACCAAAAACATATTTTATTATTATTACTACATCACCCCTCACCACCTCCACCTTCTTCTCCGGCGAGTTCCCGGCGATCTTTATCTCCTCCAAATCTCTCCCTCCCTCTCTCTCTCTCTCTCACTCTCTCCCTCTCTGTCTCTCTTTCTCTCTGCCTCTCTCCCGACAAACCCCCAACACTACTCCTCCCATTCAAAGCATTCAAAAACTCCATCAAAAGTCAGAATCAATTTCTGGGCAATTGAAATAGTACTTGATAACTAGAAAATCATTTGTAAGACTTAATTTAAACTAAATTAATGGAAATACATCACAATTAAATCACAGGAAAACAAAACAAGAACAATCACACCAATTACTGAAGAAATCACGTAATTAATCAGTTAGGCCATCAATTTACAGAACCCACCACCAGCTTAGTACATCATCACCGATAAAAAAGGGCAGCTCGCGGTGGAGCTCCCGGTTGGGTGCTTCAACACCCGAACCAACCCAATTTCGTGAACAACAACAACACTCGAATCTTAACAACAAAAACCCCTAAGGCTTCGACGCAAGAACTCTGGCCACACACACGCAGAAAACACACACATGCCGCACACAGTCGCAACAACACGAACGTAGCAACATACAAAGCAGGAACACAGAGTGGAGGGAGAGATTACAAGAGAGAGATTTCACGGAAGGGGAGAGAAGAGAGTGCGAGGGAACCTTCGAGAGAAACCGAGAGAGAATCGAAGAGAGTTCGCGAGAAAGAAGAGGTGGAAGGGTTGTGGGTGAGGCGCGAGTTGAAGGAGGTGAGAGGGGGAGGAGAAAAGAGAGGTGAACGAAGTTGAGTTTGGTGGTGAAGAATAATAGAGCAGTGGCGGTTGAAGGAGTGAGAGAGAGAGAGATTAAAGGGGAGAGAGATAAGAGAGGGGTAAGAGAGAGTACAGGCGAGAGAGAAGAAAGAGGAGAGAAAGAAAAGAAAAATAAGTAAATTAATTTTCGATTTAATTTTAAGTTAAAATACTGACATGTCATCACACGTGGCAAGATTTAACAGTGCACCGTTAAAAGTCAACGCGAGTTAACGGCGCTGCAACTTATTTCGTGTTTAGTTGTTCAATCGAAATATATTATTAGTGTACTTACCTATTTGCAAGTTTTTTGAGTTCAGTTACCCAACTGCAAGTTGGGCACGAGTTCAGTTATAAAATAGCCAATTAACCCCAACTTAAACTACTCGAAAATTGAATGGAAACAAAAGTTACAAATTTTGATATTGAGAATTTTATTCAATTTAGAAAGCCTACCTATATTTGGTTTAGATTATTAAAATTCATTTTTTCGTATTTAAATATAACTAAGATAAACTTAATTTTTAACATTAGATCTAATTTTATTCAATTTAGAAGACCAAATTATATTTGATTTAGATCATTAAATTTTTTTTAGTATTTGAATGTAACCATATTATCAATCAAATAAAGTTTTTAATATTAAATCTAACGGTTCACATGTATCTACTTTAAGATCCAACGCTCTGTACTATTTTGGTTGATGATCGTACCACAAAAATTTTGGATAAGATCCCTCACGTTTATTATATATAAGGATATAATACAAGGATATAATGTAGTTATGTAGATTAATTAAGTTATTATATTAATTAGGGTTATGATACTTAATTTTTAATATTAAGGCTTTTACCTAAACTATAATCTATTATTTGTATTAAAATTGAACTTAAAATATATTAATTTATATTTGAATTCGAATTATAGTATATATGTATTTATATATAAATTAAAAAAAATCTTGATAGATTTTGAGTAACCATGGATCTTGTAGTAAGACAAATTTACGTGTATCATTCGTAGAATTACAGTACATGGTCACCAATTGGCTATGTCATGTAGCTGAGTTAAGGTGCATGGATCGCATTCTTGTACTTCTAATATAATTTGTTTAAGAAAATATTACATTTAGCACATGATTTATTTGAAATCATATAAAAATTATTGTTATTATTGTATTAATTATTTAATACTACGTAACTGTTACGAATCCATCTACGATAATATTATTGTAAAGTTAGTTTAATATTTTGTAGTTTTTTTGAGATTCGATCCCTAAACCTATAATAATACTCACATATTATTTCTCTTATTCTTATTATATAATAAGGTATAATATCTGTTAGTTTGACTTTCATTTCATGTACCAATAAAAAGGAAAATAATTATAATGATTTCTTTAATGAAAATGGGAGTTTACATTTTTATATATTTAATATATTGATTATACATAATATGTAATAAATATTGGGCCGTTACATTTTATAGGGTAGAAAAAAAAAAGAATGACTTATATATAGAGGATAACTCCTACAAGAAAAAAGCACTCAAGAAAACAAAAGAAAAGAAAAGTTGCTCAATCTTTTTCTGGAACCCCAAATCATTTTTCCTTCTCTAATATTTTATAGATATAAATACATAAATACTCCAATTCATATATTATCATATGATGGTGGGTCTTGGGACAAACAGCTGATGATGCAAATTTGCTGTGTTGATAGATTTGTATTTTCGGGGTAATGACAGCATGGATTGGAACGATTGAATAGCGTGCTTTTTCAATTGAATAATGGGAATGGTTAAATAGCGCGATTTTTTAATTGAATCATGGGAATCGATCTAATCTACATAAGAGAATACATTGAAAATCCCTAGAAGAAAACTTGATAAAACAGACTAAACCATTGACGGAGTTTAAACCCGTTTGATGCACGTATATGAAACATGATCGGTTTTAACGGGATGATCAACAATAAAAATCACATCATATTACTACATCGTATTATTACCGTGATGAAACTTAAATTGACTGAGAATAAAATTGTAGATTTAATGTGACGCCCCTAGATCCGGGGTCATGGATCCAGGTCATCACGATCCAATTTCCATTCATTAAAATTCTACTCTTGGCAGCTGGAATATAAATGCATAATAAAACTCACACAATAGACCCCACACTTTAATATTAACACACACCAGTCATATGCTCAGAGAACAACATCCACAATATTAAAAGTTTAGAGTTAAGGAGTTATTAAAAACCCAGAATCTTACTAAGTACGTTGTTGAATAATACTTCTACATGAAGCATTCCAACAACCAAAAGTTTATTACATGAGCTTACACACTTAATGTACATAAGTCTACCAGGACCCGCCTGTCTATACGCTACCTCTGGGATAGGTGCCAGCGTTCTCTCGAAAGGTCGTCTTTCCCTTACCCTCTTGCGGGATGTAGTACGGAGTATCGGCATGCGACCTAGCTGTTGTATAAGTAAATAGCAAGAGTGAGCAAAAATAACTCAGCAAGATAAATTCTATCAACTAGCATCAAAGGGAAAATATAAGTATATCTGTATAATAAATAGAAGACAAATCATAATTATTATAAAAAGAATTTATTTTTATTTGATAACTACTCCTTCCAAATATTTTTATACTAAAAGAAATATATAGCATTCTAATATCAGCTTCTCTTCTAATATAATATAAGTTTTTCTTCTAAAATAATATAATATCAGTTTTTCTTCTATAATAATTAAAAACCATTACATCACCTCAGCATAATATTTCAAGATAATATATCATCTGCACATCATCTCTCAATACAATCTTTCCATTTCCCTTTTTATACAACAATTATATAAAAATAATATAAAATCAGTTTCTCTTCTTACTGTAAAAACAATTCCATCATTTCATACCATTTTCCTTTTTCAGAATACAGATCTGAAAACCATTATCAATTCTTTCTTTTAAGTTTTGGGGATATCTGCTAGCGCCAGATACGTAGGACGATGATCAGTCGCCTGACCGTACCTGCTCTCTGTTTACTACTAGTAGAAGGGATGATCCCACCTGGTCATCAACCCTGGAGGAAGGCTACATGCTACATCCCCCTTCGGCAACTCTTGGGCCGTAATAAATATTGAGTGCTGGACTGTGCCGCACACAGCTTCTTACGCTTTTTGTTGCAATCCCCCCCTTTTTGTCAATCAGTATTCCATTTATACCAATACCATTCCACATTTTTCCTTTCAATTTCCATTTCCACTTTTATTCACATATGTCATCACTTTTAAAGCTTATGCCATAATACTCTGATTATGACTCAGACATCTTCTCTGTATTTAATGGAATCCAGTACACTTATATATATATATAAAATATTCCATCCCTTTTTTTAAATAGTACATAATAATCAAATAATATTTATTAAATCACAATATTAAAAAAGAATATTTTTAACATAATATTATGAATCATATAACCCTAGATAACAACTGATACCATTCTTTCATATTCTTTTAATCATAAAGCATGTTCACTTTATGCATAATCATATATGTATATCCATATCCATCTCTCTTTAATTCCCAAAATCAGGAAGTAAATTCTCAACAATATAGTAACAATAGGATCACATATATATTCCGTGAAATCATCTTTCTTTGAAGGTAAATAATTTTCCAAAGTAAAGATAGGAGAAATCTTGCCTGGATCTCTAAAGTGAGTAGGTATGATCCTTTGTTCGTCTCCCGTCTCTATAGAAACGAAAGGATCACCGTTAGTATATATCCTACTTAATCACCTAATCTTTATACAATAACACCCTTGACACATAATATATGTTTGACATAGCTTTTACGCACCAAAAGTTCCAATAACTTAATCATTTTTAAACTCGATCAAAGTTTTAGTGTATTCCACCATTTCCCTTAATAACCACTCCCGACTGTAAAAATTCTCAGAAAATATCAATTCCGAATTTTAATGCAAGGTCAACTGGTAATGGTCCTCTAACCACCCTACTACAATATCCCAAAATTTTATAACGTTTAAAAATGTTTAAATATGGTAATTATAGCCTCAAAGTTGACACACTTTCGTTTTCTCGGTTTTCGAGCGTCTTTCATTAAAATTCACTTTTCTCCTAAACCGTTCATCAGATTTTAACGTACTTTATATCAAAATGATCTATGAACTAAGCTCTATCCTCTCATGGTCAGTTGACACACCCTACTGACCTTTACCAGTTCGTGACCTCTGCCCAAATACAAGGTAGTTTTAGTTTTAACGAAAATCGGATATTATAACGGCTATATTCTTAACAATTCCCAAATCATCACTCCTCCCAATCCATCATCCAACACATATATTATTTACCTACACCATGTGGTCATCATACCAGCCATGGTTACAATCACAACCCACTTCCATATTCAACTTAAACCACTTACAAACACATATATCATCATGAATAATCACTTATCATAACCTTAATCACTAAACTTTCTATAATCCATCATATATTCAAAGTAATACTAAAGGGTCTTGAGATTTATACCTTCTTGAAGAGTGAATAACCCCTAGTAAGCCTTGAATGGTCCTTAAGTAACCTTAGTACAATTGAATCAATCAAAAGAAATCAAGAACACAAAGTTAGTTCTTGAAAATAACTATTCATCATCATTTTTGATCCATCTTTTGACATAGCTATACTCAATATTTGAAGCTAAGATTTTGAACATACCTTGGGGTCTTGATTAACTTTGTTTTAAGCTATAGAACACAAGAATCCAACCATGGGAGCTAGGGTTTTGAGCCCCATCTTGCTACTGGCCAGAACCTGGACAGGTTTGGTTCTCCCACTTTGAGCATGGATTTGACTAGGCTATACTACTTGGATTGTCATGAAATTTTGTACGAATCTTCCCCATAGAGTGGAGAAGCTATGGTTAAAATTTGGTGATTTTATAAGCTCTAGATCTTGATATATGAATTTTTCTTTCCTCCTTGCTCTTGCTGGGCAGTTTGTATGTCTATGGGTTTAGCTTGATTTCTACTTGCTTATACATGTATCTATCCCTTTATTCACTCTTATCCTCTTTTAATGTGGTGTTGATCATCTATTTGTCCAAGTGTTGGTGATCCTTTGGTCCACTTGCCAATCTTAAAACATGTTACTCCATTTCTTGCTATTTACTTGCTTGTCCTTGCCTTATCTTGAAACGTTCCACCAATGCCCTTCCTCTTTCTCTTATTCACTCACATGGTTTCCTTCCTTAATACTCTAAGATCAGCTCCTTATAGTGTTGGGCCTAAATTTTGGGCTTTCCCCCATGGTTTGGGCCTTTTGTTTGGGCTCCGTTCAAAGTTTTCTCGTCGTTTGATCCATCAAATGATTTCTGCGATTGTCTCAGTGGTTTCTCCTTTGTAAAGTCCTTGGATATATAATATCCTCTCCCACATAATATATTAGTGTGTTAGGGTGATTCTAATCCTCAAGTAGATATTAGATCCAATATCCTTGGTACATTCTATTTTTCTCAGAAGTTGCTCTCCCGGTTGTCTCTCAGGTTCTCAAGTATTCTCAAACTCGTTTAACAATCTAAATTCCCTTGGCATTTCCTTGACTTGATCACTCCTTGGTTTATCCTAATTTCACTATTTCCTCAAGATATAAACCATTTAACATTTCTATACTCCTTAATATCACATTCAACAGAGTCTCAATCGAAATCGAAAATCCTTAAAGTCCATATTCAGGAATTTCTGAAATCCATTATCATTTTGAGTCACTCATTTTCATAGTACAACACTAATATGGTTCCTGATTATTCATTTTCCATTTCAAATCTAGGGTACTTACATACCATTTCCCTAAATCCTCAAAATTACTATTCATTTAGGCACTGTAGCATTCTAAAAGTTAGGGTTATTACATTTAAAGCTGACATGGAATTATTTTGTCAATTTACGGGAACGAAAATCGATCACAAATTCGTTAGTTTTCTCTGTTTCATAATTAAAAAAAGTAAAAAGTGAAATGAATATAAAATATCATAATCGGACAGTGTTGTTTTACTGTGCGATGATAACAAGATCAAAACCGATCGACCAAATGTGTAGTTGGTTTTACTCTGACTATGAAAAATGCTAGGGAACCAAATAAAAGTTTCAAAAAATTGTCTAAAATGACACATGTCTTCTTATCATTGGTTGATTAAATAATTAATGTGATGGATCCCGCGTACATTCATATGAATCCCACAATTTAAATTTTCCATTTTTCCAAGTCGCGTCTGTCACATCATTTTTGGAGATTTATTTTTGTTCTCTAGCATTACTCCTCTGACTATATACACACAAAGAATCTTGTATTCTAATCTCACTCTAATTTAAACAAAATTCTCTAAATCCCTATTTCCTCCTATTAAATTTTTTTATCCCTAATTATTTTTAAAATTTTGTTGACATCTTAAAATTTAGATGAGTTGATTAATTAACATGATACTGAAAATTTTCTCTATTAACTTAAGATTTATAGAAAATTTTAAAGTAACTAATTATTTAACATCGATTACATGATGTTTCATGATAAAAATGGGTTCGCTTAAATAATCAATACCAATATACATACAAAGTAAGTGCATACAAATCTATTATATATCTAATACTACAACATACTACTTCGTGAGTGATTTTATTCCATGTAAAATTACTAATTTAACCCTATTACATACTGTTTTACGTATTAGTTTGGTGCTGCTCCTTCTAACCTTTCGCCTTTCACATAACTATTTACCTACGAAGCCCATCAGCCAGGAATCTCATCACTGATTAAACTGCACGTATCACGTTCTTTGCTGATCCAACTTTGACCTCCTCCAGTACAATCTTCGGTTATCTCCCAAACCTCGCCTATTACACAATTAAGCGCCGGCCACATACGTCATCATGTTCTTGGATTCATCTGATTCTCACTCATTTATCTAATGGGTATCAAGGTATTTTACAATTAAGAGCAAATATTTATATTATAGCTCTTTTGATTTAGAGGATTTAGTGTAATTTTGATTATTAGTTTTTTAGGGTTAGTGAACCACAAATTCATTCCCGTGTGAATAATTAAATCATTTTTCCTAATGTATGAGACACATACTTGTTTTTATAGGTCAAGGTTTCAGGAATCAACTGGACCCATTATAGCAAAGGTAAGTAAATAAGACTTATTTGATCATTATGCCTTATTTACGTATTGATTAGTTCCTAGCAACATAGTGGTAAGTGAAAATCATATTTTCATAGAGCTCTGTACAGAGATGATTTATTTTTTAATTGATCTAGATGTTATATCTGGTCTTTTTAGAGAGGGAAAAGAATTTGCTGCTGCATCAAAATTAGTGTCGGGACAGAGATAAATGCTAATCTTGGTCATCGGCTCTACTATCATTTCTTAGGTTTTGATCAATCTGAAGATATTTTATGCTGAAGAGATCATGGTAACCCAAAGCATACATTTATAGGCCCAGTAACAGAGGATGGAAAGGTAACAATTTCCTTGCCAACAATATTAGTAACCACTTGACTAATAGAAAAACAGCTCTGCGTTATAAATTTTTCAGTAGTTACAATGTTGTATAAAATTAATTGCCATTATGTACTCATTATAACTAAGACGATAGTTGATGACACGACTACACCTGTATATATGTTTATTTTCTTTAATTTATACGGAGCTGCACTGTTTTTTCCCTCTAATTAAAAACAAAAGCCATAAGTGTTCGAGGATATTTGTTTTCCCTCTAATTTTTGATTTGATTTCTTCTTATACTTTTTCTTAATGTGTGGTTGGTATGTTCTTCTGTATATCTATGAAAACTGTGACCCATTAAATAAGATTTATTACTGCAACCTTTTCGATTTACCTAATGGACTTCAAGGTCAAAAGGGAAGGGATCTACTTCCCTTTGTAAAGCTTGCTGACAGTTTTGATGCAAGTTATCACTGTATTGCAAATGACAACACTGGATTCGCATTTCTGACAAATAAGAATGCTCAAAAGTACCGCCTTATCCGATTAGATCTGGAGGAACCAAGCACCAGAATCGAAGTACTTCAACAAGCTAAAAACAATGTTCTTGAGTCAGTTGTTGCAGTCAACATAATCAAATCATTGTAACTTATTTAAGTGATGCTAAGCATGTACTGCAGTTGAGGGACCTGAGAACATGAAATTTGCTGCACCATCTCCCCATTGACATTGGCACTGTATATGATGTTAGTGCTCGTCGTAAAGATGGCACTCTTTTTATTGGCTTTACAAGCTTCCTTACACCTGGTGTTATATATCACTACAACCTGGAAAGTGGAATGCCTGAGATATTCTGTTAAATTTTGGTGTCTAAATTTGATCGAAACAGAGTTTTAGGTTAATCAGGTAACAAGTGTTGAAAGATATCTTTATTTCCTATTTATTTAAATTCTTTTTCCCCTACCAGCAGAGGACCACATGGCCTGCTAATATCATTATTTCAGATGTTTGGTTTTCGATGTTTAAATGGGCATACAAATTTCAATTGTATTGCTACTGACTTCATTTTTTCAAATTATTTCATGTCATTTCAATAAATAGTTCTTCAAGCATTCTTATGTTTATCTACTGTAGTAATCTTTCCTATTTTGCTTCCTTTCTTAGTTTGGTTTTGTTTACTTTTCAGATATTTATTCCCAGTAAGGATGACATCTTGATACCCATGTTTATGGTGGGTGGAAAGAATATTTTACTTGATGTCTCACACCATTGTTTACTATATGCATATGAAGGATTTAGTGTTAGTCTTACCCCATCATTCAACATAAGCCGAATTTCTCTCATGAAACATTTAGGTATAGTCTGCTGCTTAGCTAATATACGCGGTGGTGGTGAGTATGGAGATGAATGGCATAAAGCTGGACAATTGGGCAACAAGAAGACTTGCTTTGACGACTTCATTTCTGCTGCTAAGTATCTTGTATCTACTAGTTATACTCAACCCAAAAAAGTTGTGTATCAGGGTGGAAGCAATGGCGGCATTCTTATTGGGGCCTGCATTAATCAGGTATTAATATACATTATGTAGTTCATGGATCCTTGTAATTCCATTACTTGTGAAATTTTACATGACTCTAAACTCTGGGGATTCCAGAGACCGGATCTATTTGGCTGTGCACTTGCCCATGTTGGTGTCATGGACATGCTTAGATCTCACAAGTTCACTATAGGTGAGAATCACTCTTCCCTCTCGTATTTTATGCAGTTAATATATTTTTCTTAGTTGCCCGTCATTCCCATAGTTCTAGATTTTTGCATGTTTTAGGCCATACTTGGACTTCAGAATTTGGCTGTTCTGAAAAGGAAGAAGAGTTCCACTGGCTAATCAAGTAAGTTTTGACGTCATTTTATTATATAGAGTTCTTATCTTCCTACATTTTTGTGTCTTTAAATTGTATATAATCTTCTGAAAAGAATGACAATTAGTTTCATATTCATGGTCTGAGTTCATTATACACAGCTATGCACATTTCAATGATTTAGATGCCAGATTTAACAATTCTGTGTTCTTTAGGTACTCACCATTGCATAATGTCAGTCGACCATAGGAGCGTTCTTATCATCAAGCTTCCCAGTACCCACCTACAATGTTATTGATGGCTGATCATGATGATCGAGTCATGCCTTTACATACCTTAAAACTTTTGGCGATTGGTTTCTTCAACATATTGTAATATATGTCACAATACATAGTTTTAACGTAACAAAATTTGCAAATTTACATTATTTTTTCCCATAATTAGTAAATCTTCTGGTAGCATATACAGAAATTACAAGCTTATTTAGCAAAGCAAAAGGGAGTTTCTAACTTTGATATTTACTGATTTCCTATCATCAGTTGTCAAATGTAAGTTATAGACTGCCTTACCTGCAGTTACAGAGGCAAGACAGCAAATTGACACTCAAAAACTCTACCCATAATCAAAGTGACTAAAATGTGAGTTGTGTGCTCATCCATTCATTCCAGTTTGCTAATTGGACAGCTATATGTGGTATAACTTACATGTAAAACACATTATATATGTGCTTCGTTAAGAAGATTATGCTCCTGTTTGTTGTCTTCATTTTACTATAAATAAGTGAAAACTTTTCATGTTCACAGGTAGTTGCAGTCACTATTTTAAGGAAGATCTATAGAACAAGCATCAAAGAGTTAGAAGTTCATGCTGCATCGGTGACCGACCAAGGTGATATTAGCTGTGATAAAGAAACTTAATTTTGTTCTTGAAATTGTATTCTTATGTTCAAGTAATTAGGTGTTCATGTTTGTCTGTGCTTTTAGAAGGTCTATATGATCTAATTAAATTCATAGTTATCATCATAAACAAGTCCATATTCGCTCTTAATAATATCCATGTTGGAATTCTTTCCTGTTTTATTTGCAATTCCTCGAGTGCCTGGTTACTTATCGCATTCGAAAGAATCCCTGGATAATCCTGACACAAAGAAAATGAGCTCTGTTCGGGTAAGTCTTCCACATGACACCTCCAATTTTCTATTTCATCTTAGAGCTGGTATATGGAACACCATTCTTGCTGTCCAAAGATATCAAATGCCTGGAGGACTAAAAGTACTTACAGAATTAAATAAGAAGATTTTTGTGGTTGATGCCTTCTTTATTGATTCTTTTGAAATTTTGTATCCTATGAATATTTTTCAAGTCAGTATGGGTGGGCAAATGTTGTCAGAGAATTGGTTATATTTTTACTTGGAGTAACTGTTTTATTACTACATTAACCTGAGGTAATAGTATGCCGAGCTACTGCTTGTAATTTACCCAACTGAAAAATTATTAGGATGGCATCAGCCATCAGGGTATTCTTTATATATATCAGAAGGCGTACACTGAAACTGTTAGTTTAAAAATTATATTGTGTCCAAGTAGTGGACCTCCATATTCTTATTTTCTTTATCACATACACCGATTACCACACCATTCTTTTTCTCCAGTGTTGCTGGTTACTTCTTTGAAATATATGGTAGGATATGAATATATATATATATATATATATATATATATACACACACACACACACACACACACATAATCTTCAGAATATAATTTATATAAAACATACGATCATTCAGGGGGTTTATACTGGGTAAGGTTTTTGCATAAAATGTAACCTGGCGGCACCATGTTCAGAGAAATGTGTTTGTTAATATTGAGGGAGAGGGTGGAGTTATCAAGGTCAAGAATAAAAATTTAAGAAGACTGAAAACGTTGTCGTGGGTACACAATCTTGTATTGAAAAACAGAGTTTGAGCAATTTTTTAGGGACCATATGAAAAAGTTAATCCAAATCGGACATTTTATTTTTAAGATCCAATACACCAACTATTTATTCTCCACGTGGATATACAATGGTGAGTCACAAAGATGAAACTTGCTCATCAAAGGATTTGGTTTATTAGCAAGAAAATTTGTACAATTATGTTCTACAATGCCGCAGAGGTGAGTCGAGAGTGAGTTAACCTATTGTGATTAGTATGTACTAAAACGCGTTATGTCTTATGAAAACACTGTTTGCACTGAATCACTCAAGCGTACGTGGTCACAAGTAATATACGAATAAGTCAAGTTCGTTCCCACAGAGATCTGGTTTAGGTTTCAATTCAGTTAATGCACCTATGCAACAATGTATGATTATCCTTCACTGCTAAGACAAATACCAAATTTGGGTTTTGATTAACTAAAATTATCTAAGAAGCAAATTAACAAACTAAGAATTAATTAACTAATGAGAATTGAATCGAATTACTTATGCTAGAAAAAACATGGGATCCTAACTTCATTAAGTACTTCGCTTAGATCTGACGCCTTCAATCACTATATGCCATGATATTGATATCTGATCGGATAACACGGAACAAGTACACACTACCTCTCAGCATATGTGTACCAAACTACTCATACATCCACAAAGAGATAGAAGATGAATAGACACCAATTATGCTTATACCCTATATCTCTATAGAATTTGAAAACATAGCGGTTGAAGAACAAGTTATCCATAAAGATCACACAAGGTAGTATAAAATAGTTCAAATTACACCACGAATCATGTTGATAGACAATCATGAACCTATGCTAACATGGCAAGTTCTAAATCTCAAGATCCACTCTCGCTTCACAAGAGATTAACAGATTAGATGTTAGCTACGCATCTAACAATTAAGCATAACCATACTAGGATATCAATAAACATCACACACAGATCTTTAAAGCATCAAAATACTAAAGCTCCATAAATAAATCCGTTAGAATCCCATGATAACGATTAGTTCATAATCGAACCGTTCGTCATCATGGGATCTGATGAAACCATGGTAAATAACAAAGTATTAAAGATTACAAATAAACTAGAGTATGAGTTTAAGAAAAAATAATCCGAAAATCCAGAGTATCGCCTAATTTAGAAGAATACAAAAGTAGATCTAGATGTTCGAATGCTGTCACGATCTTCCGGGAATCCGTCTCCAAGTATGATTCTTTATCTCTGGCTCTCTCTGAGTTTTTCTAAGTAGTTGGTACATTTAGAGATGATGGGGTGAGTTTATATAGGCCTAGAAACATTGTCCTCCAAGAAAACAGCCAAAATCCCTAATTAAATTCGAAACAGGACTTTTCAGGACAAAATTTCGGGAATTCCAGAATAGCTACCGCACCGCAGCGCGCCATGACCCGCGCCCCGCGCCGCAGCGCACCTGTGCCCTGTCCACCTCGCCACAGTGCGCCTGTGCCACGCCGCAGCGCCCTGCTTGGCTGCCGGTTGGATTTTTCCTTGCTATTTCTTCTTTTTGCTTCCGATTTCTCCCGTTCTTGTTGCAAATGCTTCCATGCTTCATTTCTTTGACTCCAACTCTCCCAAGGATTGTAGGGAAGACTTCGTTCTTCATTAAAAACTTGAAATCCACACTAAAACCAATAGAAACCGCTATCCCTAACCGACGATTCGAAATCCTGCACAACTAAACGAAACACATCAAAAATACAACAAACTTGAGGCCAAGTGAATCAAAACTTTCGGCATTTTATTTTATTTTTAAAAAATGGATATCTAGAACATGCCCGTGCCTTGCACGGGTTATAAAGCTAGTTAATAGTTTACATACTATGTTAGGCCGAATACACAATTATAATCAACTAAGTATGAGCGAATAACAATAAGTTCTTAAAAGACTTTAAAAACTGTTTTGGAATTAACTCCTCTCTCAGTGATGTAAAATATCACAGAGAGCTGCTTAGGTTACAATGAAATGATATTACGTTACACAATACCCTTCTAGGGTTAACCTAACTGTATTTATAAGATATACAGCTGCTATACAATCGTTAATTGATTCCCCTATAAATCATCTATACAAATATTATCAATTACGATTGCTACACGTCTTTCTAGTCAGCACAACTTCTTTGACAGCTATCCAATCTTCAAAGATATCGCTTCCATAATTATCTTCAATAATTCTGTTACTGACCAGCAAACGCTTCTCTTCAACAGAGTTTAGCTGCTACCTCTTGTCAACGTTTAGCAGACTCTATCGAGCTTCCAACTGTCAGAGTTTAACTAAACTCTGACTGCTTCCAGTTTCAAGTTAAACTCTGTTTTTCCCTGTAAAACTTAAACACTGATATTAACCACATCAATTATATTTAACAATCTCCCCCAACTTGTTCATTAGTAAAAATGCACAAGTTAACAGTAATTGATGATGTCAAAACAATTCTATACAAACACAGTGTTTATTCAAATAAGCAGAGTTTAATCTTGACTTAACAAAATTTACAGAAAATAAGAATTACTTACAGACTTTTTCTACCTAACCTCCTCAACATCTGGTGTTGTTCTAAGGAAGTCTATTAGCAGTCTTCTTTCCGCATTCTCGAGCTCTCTCTGCATTATCTCCTTGATCTCTTTTAGTTTAGGATCATCTTCTCCAGTTTGGTAGATAGCAGCTCTCAGAGAATAAATTTTGTTTTTCCTCATTTCGTTTCCAAGCCTGATAAAATATGGTTTCTCAGATTCAGAATTGAAATCCAGCACAGTTATACCCAAGTCAGTCTTCAGTCGAGCACTATTCCTCTTCATTTCAACAAGATTTCCATGATAGTCTCTGTACTTAGGAACATACTCTTCTGTAGTCTTTGAACCAGTAAGTACTTTGGCTTTCTTCATAAATTCTCTTATAGAATAAGCAATAAGTGCTGTTCTTCGATTTGTAACCCTGAATAAATACAGAACATATTGAAGTTCTTCACACAGCTTCAGCTTGATGTCATCTTCATTCACCCTATACACTGTTCCATCCTCCATGAAGTACAGTAAAAAGTATTTATCCAAACTCTTCTGACGAACCAGCTGAACTGACTCTAGTTTGTCTAAATTTTCTTGAATCATACCAGCTCCAGGAGAAATAAGTGATACAGGATTTCTAGGACTGTTGTTTATTCTGACATCTTTGTGAGAATCCAAACCAGATGTGTTCTTGCCAGGAGGCTTTCCTAAGAAAGCTCTGTCATGCTGAAAAGTACCAACTCCTTTCTTCTGAGCTTGAACATGAATTGTAGGCTTGGAGAAAAATCTTTGCATTTGAGCAGACAATGGATTATTTTGAACAGGTAGGGGTTCACTTACAACATGTGTAGCAACAGAGGTTGTATCTACCTTTTTCCCTTTGTCTTCTTGACCCATTATACCTTTAAGCTTCAGCTTGGCATCAAGTGATGATTTTCTTATCAATTTTCCTTCTTCTTCTTCTTGACTACCAGCAAGATTTTCTTTAATCACTATCCCTTTTAGAACAGGCCTTGGGGCTTTAGCACTTTTCTTGGCCTTTCCAGATTTCATAGCTTTCAAATGCTCTTCTTTCAAGAGTAATTCTTCAGCATGAACATCTTCTAAGGTAGCTCCCTCAGCATTCTCTTCCAAGAAAATCTTAGCAGCAAGCTCTTCATCAGTTTGTGGATTGTCAGAGAATAACAAATCCTTTTGCCTTGAAGTACTCTGTACATTTGTATTCACTGCTGTACTTGATTTTGTAGATTTGCCATCTCTCAGATTAACACCAGACTTTGATCTCAGCCTCCTCTCTGAATTAGTTCCTTCATCATCAAGATCATCTTTCTGTGAGAAAGTTTGAGGCTGCTGCTTACACTTGGATCTAGCAACTCTCCCCCCCTTTTTGACATCATCAGGGATCAAGATTGAAGTAATTAACTCAAGAGAGTTGGCAATGGATTCGATCTTGTCAGCTAACAAAGTCTGATTTTCTTCAACTTTGCCCAATCTTTGAATCAGAGTCTCCTGAGTCTTTGAGAAGGTTTGAAACAACTTGTTGTTGTCTCTCTGTAGACTCATCTCTCTTTGTACAACTTCATTTCTCAGATCTACAATTGACTTCTGATTTTCATCAAATCTGTGATTCAAAGCCTTAACCTGAATCACTGTGCCTGGCAAGCATGTCAGAATGTCTGGATTTGAAATCTTCTTAGAATTATCCTTGAGAAAATCAGCTGCTCTTCCATTAGGAAAGATGCAGTCTTCTTTGTACCACTCTGCAGTTTGTTTTGCCAGATAAGCATTTTCAATATCTTTTACAGAAGGTCCAGCAAAGTCTGTCTTCTCCCCTATTTTCAGTCCATCAGTCTGAACTTCAACATTTTGAGCAGATCCAGCTTCTGCACTGACTTTTTCAGAAAGATCATTTTCAGGAACAGGTTCTTCTTGAGCAACTTGTTCTTCTTGATTAGCAGAGTTTATCATGACAATCTCTGAAGAGAGAAATTTGGCAGGCTGATCTATTTCCTCACCATGATCAGAGATTTGATGTGCATCAGAGAATAACTCTGTGTGAGATGCAACCTCTGTTTCTTCTAGCACCACAGTAGGTTGATCAACAACACCAGTTTCAGCAGAGTTTGCAGCCATGGGTGTTGGAATAGGATCTTCAACTTCAACAGAGAATGACATGAAATTTTCATCAAACTCTTCCATTGCAGGTAACTCAGTTCTAGCATCTTTTTCAATCTGAACCTCAGCAAGTACAGGTTCATCAATTCTTGGTTCAGGTTCTGCTACAGTAGGTTCTAAGATAACCTCTATCTCAACAACAGGAGTCTCCTTAGAGATATCCTTTGGAGCTTCAATTTGAGCTTCTATCTCATCATCAGATTCATCAATCAATACCCTTCTTCTCTTGGGCCTAGGAGCTTCAGCCTCATCATCTTTTGGCCTGTTGGCTCTTTGCTTTCTTGGTGGTCTTATAGCCCAGTGTTTCTTAGGCTTAGCAGTTGGTTTGGATTGTGGTTGAGGTTGAGTTTGAGATGGAGGTTATGATTGAGGTGGAGGTTGAGTTTGTGTTTGGGATTGAGGTTGAGGTTGTGAAGTAGTAGCAGTAGTGGATGGAATGAATGTAGATTTAGAGGTAGATTCAGGTGTGGGTTCTGATGTAGGTTCAAGTGCAGGTTCAGGTGCTTATGGTTCCCGTGGTTTATTGAGAAAATTTCTGAGAGCAAGTGGGAAAATAAACTCTGGAACTTGATCCTTGTTTGCATCTTTGTTGGTCAACTCAGAGAATATTCTCTTATGGACTTGGAAGGGTTGGATGACATCTTCATCAGAAATTTCCACATTAGGCAAACAAGCAGAGTATAAACTTTGACAAAAACGTGAGAAATAGACAGTTGTATCAGACTCTGCTAGTTTTTCACCTAGATTCATAAGAACTAGTCTACCAAAATCGAAATTACTTCCATTGAGAATAGAATACCCGATTTGAAGACTGTCAGTGGGAGTGGCATCCCAGTTGGTGACTTTCTTGCCAAAAGCTCTTGTGATGCAATCAAAGAAGAAACTCCATTCCTTCCTGAGCCCTGGTCTTTTAACATTACCAAGCTTGTCTAAGGGAGCAGAAAACCTCAGCTGCTGTAACATCTCCTTCAATTCATTCTCACCAGCAACAGCACTTTGATTATCACAGTAAATAGGTATTTTACTGTACCTCAATCCATAATCCAGCAATTAATTCTTCATCCACAGAATCTGTGCACAACAGCTACCAGCAGCAATATACTCTGCTTCAGCTGTAGATGTAGAGATTGATTTCTGTTTCTTGCTGTACCAAGAAACAAGTCTTTCACCAAGAAATTGACAACTTCCACTGGTGCTTTTTCTGTCTATCTTGCAGCCTGCAAAGTCTGCATCAGAGTAACCAAGTAGCTTGAAGTCTGATTCTCTTGGATACCACAAACCTAAAGTTATGGTGCCCTTAAGATATTTTAAAATTCTCTTCACAGTTGTTAGATGTGGTTCTATTGGATCTGCCTGAAATCTTGCACAAAGACATGTTGCATACATGATGTCAGGTCTGCTTGCTGTTAGATAAATAAGAGACCCAATCATCCCTCTATAGCTTGTCATATCCACTGGTGAACCTGTGTCTTTGTTCAACTTTGTTGCTGTTGCCATGGAAGTTGTTGCAGATGAACAGTCAAGCATGCCAAATTCCTTGAGAAGATTTCTGGTATATTTTGCTTGATTGATAAAGATTCCATCATCTGTTTGCTTCACCTGTAGGCCTAGAAAATAACTAAGCTCTCCCATCATGCTTATTTGATATCTGGACTGCATGAGCTTGGCAAACTTCTTACAGAGTTTATCATTAGTAGACCCAATGATTATGTCATCTACATATATTTGAACTAATAACAGATCACTACCAAGTTTGAAGTAGAACAAGGTTTTATCAATTGTACCTCTGTTGAACCCACTTTCCAAAAGAAATTGAGCCAAAGTCTCATACCATGCTCTTGGTGCCTGCTTAAGTCCATAGAGTGCCTTGTCAAGCCTGTAGACATAATCTGGATACTTGGGATCTACAAATCCTGGTGGTTGTTCAACAAACACTTCTTCTTCAAGTTTTCCATTCAGAAAAGCACTTTTCACATCCATCTGAAAAACCTTGAATTTCTTGTGAGAAGCATATGCTAGAAAGATTCTTATTGCCTCCAACCTTGCAACTGGAGCAAAATTTTTATCATAGTCTATGCCTTCTTGCTGTGAATAGCCTTTGGCCACAAGTCTGGCCTTGTTTCTTGTAACAACCCCATCACTGTCAGTTTTGTTTCTGAAAACCCATTTAGTACCAACAACAGATCTATTTTTGGTCTTGGTACAAGGCTCCAGACCTTATTTCTTTCAAATTTATTCAACTCCTCCTGCATTGCTGTTATCCAATCAGCATCTTGAAGAGCTTCTTCTACCTTCTTTGGTTCATTCTTAGACAAGAATGCATGAAACAGACATTCATTTGTTGTAGCACTTCTTGTCCTGACTTTTGCATCTGGATCTCCAATTATTAGATCAGGTGTATGAGATTTTGTCCATTTTCTAGCTGAAGGTAAATGACTTCTGTCAACAGTTGATCCTCCCCCTTGATCAATGTTCTCCTGATCATCTTGTTGCCTTTCTTCATTCTCTGAGGCTCCCCCTGAATTTGATTTCTCAGAGTTTAAGTTGTCAGATTTTGAACTATCAAAGTTTGAGTCATCAGAGATTGATCCAGATTTTTCAGTTGACTCACTATCAGAATTTGAGTCATCACTATGATCATTCTCCCCCTCAACTGGTTCTCCTCTTTGTTCTGGCTGAGAAGTTTCTTCAATGTTTACCAGTAGAGGTTCAGAGTATGCTTCAATAGAGTTTGTTGGACTGGTTTCATCAGAGTTTATTTCATCAGAGATTAGATCTTCATTTTCGAAGTGCAACTGATCATGTTCATCAACATCTTCAAGTCCAGTTATTTTCTTGTCATCAAATGACACATGAATAGATTCCATAATCACCTTTGTTCTCAGATTATAAACTCTGAATGCCTTGGTTGACACTGGAAAGCCAACAAAAATTCCTTCATCTGCTTTCAACTCAAATTTGGTCAACTGTTCAGGATGAGTTTTCAACACAAAGCATTTGCACCCAAAAATATGAAAATATTTCAGGTTTAGCTTCTTTTCCCTCACCATCTCATATGGTGTTTTTCCATGCTTGTTGATTAGTGTGGCATTTTGAGTAAAATAGGTTGTTTGAACTGCTTTTGCCCAGAAATAGGTTGGCAATTTTGCTTCATCAAGCATAGTTCTGGCAGCTTCTATCAAAGTTCCGTTCTTCCTTTCAACTACACCATTCTGCTGTGGAGTGCCAGGTGCAGAAAACTCTTGTTTGACTCCTCTGTTTTTGCAAAATTCTTCCATTGTTGCATTCCTGAATTCAGTTCCATTATCACTTCTGATTATCTTCACTTGATTCTTTGATCCTTTGTCCAGCAACATTATATGCTCCATCAGAGTTAATGCAGTTTCATCCTTCTTTGCTAGAAAATACACCCAAGTGTATCTGGTATATTCATCAACAATGACTAGAGCATATTTCTTCCTTCCAAGAGACATAACATTTACTGGTCCAAAAAGATCAACATGAAGAAGATGATAAGGATCAACAATTGAAGATTCAGACTTGCTCTTGAAAGAAGTCTTCCTCTGTTTGGCCTTTTGACATGAATCACACAGACCATCAACATTTAACAAAGACTTTGGAAGTCCTCTAACAAGATCCTTTCTTATCAGCTCATTGATGTTGTTCAGATTCAAATGAGAGAGTTTCTTATGCCACTTCCAACTCTCTTCACTGGACATTCTTATTGACAGGCACATAGTTTTTCCATTAGAGTTTGTCAACAAGCTTGATTCATAGATATTGTTGCGCCTTAGTCCAACTAAAACAACTTTCCCTGTGGTTTTGCTGATAACCTCACAGTATTCAGGTTGAAAATCTACATGAAAACCTCTGTCACAGATTTGACTCACAGATAGCAGATCATGCTTGAGTCCTGGAACCAGAGCTACATTTGTGATGATGACACTTTCAAGATTGATATTGCCATATCCCAGAGTATGTCCTATGTTGCCATCTCCATAGGAAACTTTTGGGCCAGCCTTCTCCACATACTCTGATAGTAGGGCTTTATTTCCAGTCATGTGTCCTGGACATCCACTGTCCATGACTAGGATACTCTCCCTGATGACCTGCAATCACAAACAATTACTGAAGATTAGATTTAAGGATCCAGACTTGCTTGGATCCTTTGGCTTTCTTAATTTTGTTAGCTTTAGCAACGGAATTTACACTATCAGAGTTTAAGCTAACTTTATCAGAGTTTACACTTGCAGAATTAACCCTAACCCATTTCAGATTAGGTTTCAGTTCATAGTAATTATGATAAATAGCATGATAATATCCGCAAGTATAAATAGAATGCCAAGTGCTTCCACAGTGTTTGCATAAAGTCTGTGGTCTAGTTCTAACATTATCTTTCTTTACTTCAGACTTTGAAGGTAAAGAATTAATATTTTTGTTCTTCCTGCAAAAATTAGCAAGATGATTAGTACTACCACAGTTATAACACGTCTTTCTTGGAGCTAAAGTAGCAAGCATTGGATAATTACCTTGAGTGATGTCTACTTTACCATTTCTGTTCTTTCTAGACACTTTCTGTTTCTTAACAGATTTTAACTCCTTAAGCTTATGCTTGAGTTGTTTATCTGTCATTAAACCAATATTAACATGTTTAACACTAGTTTTTACTGGTTCTTTCTTAACAGCTTCTTTTCCACATTCAAACCTAGGTTCACTTATTCCATTAACAAATTTTCCAAATTTCTTAGGTGGATGAGGTGGTATAATTTTGACTGTATTCTGAAACCTAAGTTCATCTTCCTCAGAATAACCTAGACCTACAGTGTCAGATTGAAAAACTTCTTGAGTGTCTTTTCCACAGTGAGTCCAAGTTTTAATAATGTGATTTGCCTTCTCCAACTCAGATTCAAGTTGCTTATATTTTCCTAGCAAATCCTGTTCTAGATAAACAACATCATCTCTCTCCTTTTGAACTTGTTGCATGTTAGCAAGTTTCTCTTCTACAACCTTATTTCTCTCTTTGAGTTCAGAATTCTCAGTTTTGATTCTCTCATTCTCTAAAGTCTGATCCCTATAACTGATATGCAAAGCCTTAAGATAGATTCTCAATTCAGTTATATCATCAGTATTATAAGCATAGGTAGTTAGAGGTACCTTGTTATCAGAATCTTCAGATTCATCAACAGTAGTAGCCATGAGAGCATAGTTCACATCCTCATCTGAGTCAGAGGTGTCTGCCCAATCTCTGCCTTTAGTGAAGAGTGCCTTCTCAGTTTTACCTTTCTTGCACTCAGGAGCATAGTGGCCCATCTCTATACACTTGTAGCATTGAATCTCAGACTTGTCTCTCTTCCCAGATTTGGTATCCTTTCTCTCAGATTTGCTGAAATTCTTCCTGTCAGACTTTGAATCATTCTTGGAGAATCTTTTTCCCTTCTTGAAGTTCTTGAATCCCATCTTCTTGAAGGTCTTTACCATCAAAGCAGCCATTTGCATCATTTCCTCATCATCTTCAAAATCAGATGATCCATCTGTGTTTGAGTCAACATCAGAGTTTGATGACTCATTTTCAGAATGAATGACCAAAGCTTTTCCTTTTGCTTTCTTCCTTGATGCTTCCTTCTTTGAGGGTCTTTCTTCAACTCTTAGAGCAACAGACTTTGACTCCCTGCCTGATCTTCTGCTTCTCTGTTCCATTTCCAGTTCATGAGTCTTGAGCAACCCATATATCTCATCAATATCAGTGTCAGCCAGATCATAGTTGTCTCTAATAGTGGTTGTCTTAACATCGCACTTTTCAGGTAGAGAAAGAAGAAACTTGAGATTTGAATCTTCCAGATCATATTCTTTATTAACCAGTGACAGATCATTGAGTAGCTTACAGAATCTGTCAAAGGTTTCTGTCGTTGATTCTTCAGATCTAGCCTCAAAGTGTTCATACTCCTGTGTGAGTATGTTCCTTCTATTCTTCTTGATTGCATCAGTTCCCTGACATCTAACCTCCAGGGCATCCCAGATCTCTTTTGCAGTTTTACAATTGATCACTTTGTTAGACATAACATTATCCAATGAACTATGAAGCAAATGTCTAACCTTTGCATCCTTAGCAATGGATGAAATGTCCTTAGGAGTCAAATCTTTCTTCTCCTTTGGAATAGATTTAGCTTCTTGTCCAGCAGTAACGACAGATAATTTTTTAGGCTTATGAGGGCCTTCATAAATTCTGTCAAGATATTCTGGATCTGTAGCCTCCAGAAACATAGCCATTTTCACCTTCTAGGTTGAGTATTCTGCTGGCCTGAGAATAGGAACCCTGATTGTCTCATATCGGCTCAGAGTTGTAGGTTGAGCCTTCTCAGCACTAGAGCCTGTTGTTGGAGGAGGAATTTCTGCCACTGATTATAGTTGTGTGTATGTGTGTGGATCTTAAACTGTATTAAATTAACAGATTTGCTCTGATACCAATTGTTAGGCCGAATACACAATTATAATCAACTAAGTATGAGCGAATAACAATAAGTTCTTAAAAGACTTTAAAAACTGTTTTGGAATTAACTCCTCTCTCAGTGATGTAAAATATCACAGAGAGCTGCTTAGGTTACAATGAAATGATATTACGTTACACAATACCCTTCTAGGGTTAACCTAACTGTATTTATAAGATATACAGCTGCTATACAATCGTTAATTGATTCTCCTATAAATCAGCTATACAAATATTATCAATTACGATTGCTACACGTCTTTCTAGTCAGCACAACTTCTTTGACAGCTATCCAATCTTCAAAGATATCGCTTCCATAATTATCTTCAATAATTATGTTACTGACCAGCAAACGCTTCTCTTCAACAGAGTTTAGCTGCTACCTCTTGTCAGCGTTTAGCAGACTCTGTCGAGCTTCCAACTGTCAGAGTTTAACTAAACTCCGACTGCTTCCAGTTTCAAGTTAAACTCTGTTTTTCCCTGTAAAACTTAAACACTAATATTAACCACATCAATTATATTTAACATACTAACGTTCTCTTCACAAAAATTCGAGAAAATGATCAAAATACTTCATTTTTTATATTTATTTGCCTAGAATATTCATTTTCAAAAATATTAACCAAAATATCCGTTTTGTTTAGATATTCCATTTGCAGTAGAGTATCAGTGGTGATACTTCTCACCTAATGATGCGTCGGGAATTATACTCCACTATTAGCGAAGTATCGGACATTTAAATACTCCACCACGAGTGTAGTATCCAACTTAATACTCTATTATCAATGTAGTATCCGACCTGATGCTCCACCGGTAGTGGAGTATGTTCTCGATACTTTTTTTAAAATAACTTGTCATCCTAATACTACACTCCCAAGTACAAAGTGAACGACTAAAATATGAAAAATATTCTATTTTAGCTCTAATTGAATATTTTTCTCTTTTTTTTTTAAAATTTAGAAATTCTTTTTTATTATTTTAAAATTTATTTAACTAAAATCAAATTCAATACAAAATATAATTAATATGAAAAAAATTATAATATCGTATGTAAATTTAAACTATTAAAAATAAAATAAAATAATAATATAGATGAGAACAATCGAAACTAATGTATAGGACTATTCTATATTTCAAATGGATTTAATTTGGAGGACTATTTTATATTTTAATTGGTGAATTATTTATTCAAATGCTTAAAATTTGAACTCTATTAACAAAATATTAAAAAATGAGTATAAATTTATATTGTTTGAAAAATATTAATAATGTTGGAAACAAAAAAAATGTAACATTTTAATATTTTATAATTTTTTTAATTTTAATATTTTTGAGTTATATACAAAAGTGTAAGGTTCAAATACTCCCAACAACATATTAAAATGAAGTGATACTCACAAAAATATCCAATTTTTTGAAAGTATTTTTAAAAATACTACCTAAAGTTGCAGATGATGTTGCATTTGGGATTGCAAAGGTTGCGACCGTATTTTTAAAAAAAATTTTGCAACATGGGTATTTTTAAAGAAAAACCCAAATTAATATAGGTCTAAGGTTTGATTAGTGCCAACATCGGATTAATTTATATTTAATATTAAAAATTGTTATATACAAATGTGTAAGGTTCGAATCGTACAATAACATATTAAAATTAATATAGGTCTAAGTTTGGATTTCTGTCAAACAACACCTTAATTTATATTTAATACTAAAAGTTGTTATATACAAATGTGTAAGGTTTTAATTCTTCCAACAACATATTAAAATTAATATTTATAATATTATCGAACGTTATAAGCAAATTACAAAATATTAAACATATCTCATTCTTTGTACGAGTTATAAGCTAGTATAATAAAAGAAAAATGTCCCTAAATATGTAATGAGAATATTAAGATGAATACGTAGTACATTTTAATGTCATAATTATATTATTTGATCAATTCCAACTCCCGCAATTACAAAAGTACCTATGTGTTCCTACGAGAAATCTTTTGTATTTCATTTAGTTTAGACTGTAAGAACCGTGAATAATAAGTTAAATTATTTTGTGTAAATGGAGTAAAATATTTTATTTTAATTTATTTTGTTTTGTTTATTTTACTTGACTTATTTATTTTAATCCAGTTAATGAGTCACTGTGCTAAGTGCAATGTGGTATCTATAGTAAGTGTTAAAATGATTGAAAAAAATCCCCGTATGTGTTTATTATGTGATACTAGCTTATAACATGTGCTATGCACGGTTGCTTGTAAACTGTTTAGTCATATTTTATTGTTAAATTTTTAAGTTGTATATATGTTTTTATTATTAAAATTAATTTTTAACTTTATAAATCTCATGAATATAATTATGATTGTAATTATTTATTTTAATTGTTACTTTAAAATACATACGTATATATTAAAATATTACGTAAATGTAGTTTTTTTTAAACTTTTTTTTAGTAGAAAACGTGAAATTTATCTAGTCATGTAGACCTTTTTTTCGATTTCTATACAAAATTTTCTATATTTTAAGTGTTTTCCAGATTTTATGTAATTTTTAATTCTATAGCTTATAATTCGTGTGATGCACGGATGTTTTTTTAATATTTTTTTTATCTTATTACCCATAATTTCAAATATATATTTTTTAATTAGTAGAAAAAAATAATATATAATAATAAAATATTATAACAAATTTTTGATAGTATTTTAAACAATAATGTTTTAATTTTTAACTATAACATGTTGTTGACGAAAATTTTTGGCATTGTGGAAATCGCAGCAGGGAGATCATACCTCTGCATGGCTTCGGGCGGTCCCCATATCGGGTCTGGGACAGACGATGAATGCTAGGACTTACCGTTGTGTGTTATGTTATCGGTTAGGTGTTCCTTTGTTCTCTATTTCGACACCATGTTCTGCTTGCTCCAGGATTTTTACGGGGGATATCTTCGGTGATCATGCGGTGTCTTGTGCTGGTATCGTGGGTATTAAATATTGACATAATGTTGTTCGTGACACCCTTGTTGATGTTTGTTATCGGTCTGGAATTTCGGGAAGGAAAGAGGTTGATATTGGACTGTTTGGAGGGAACGATGGAGCTGTCCGACCTGCAGACGTGTTACTCTATTCTTGGGATCGGGGTCATGATGTGTGTGTTGACTTGACAGGATCTTCTCCTTTGACACAAACTGGATTGTCTGGATTTGTTCCGGGACGGGTTGTGACTGATGCGGCTAATCGAAAGAGGGTCAAGTACGAGGCACGTTGTCGGGAAATTGGTTTTGGTTTTCTTCCTTTCTCCTTTTCTTCTCTGGGGGAGCTGGATAAGGATGCTGTTGCGCTGTTGAAGCGGATTCAAAAGTTTTCTACTACTCAAGATGTTGGGGCTCGTGCTGCTGCTCATATCTTTACCAGGATGAGTTTTGCTATAGCTAGAGGAGTGGGGGCCCAGATTGTATCTCGGCTTCCCACTATTTTTTTGTAAATTGATTATAAATAATTCATTCCACAAGAAGATTATAAAATACTACTAATTTTCTTCTAGAAAAAAAATAAAAAATAAAAGGAATATTTTTTTAGGATTAAATCCGACGGTTCTCATTTATTTGTCTTATAATCTAACGGTTATTATTTATAGTACCAAATAAAGTGACCAAACTACCAACCAACAAATATACCCTAGTTTGCTTATAATAGTATAATATAGATCTGTTATTAGATAGGAACAGAAGTCTTTTTCGTAATTCGTGAAATCAAATCGCTCTTATCCGATAAAACCCGTTTTCAAAATTCTTGGGACTTCGATTTAAAATCATTTTCTTATCGACATTCCTCAAATAAGTCTCAAAATATTTGAAACTCGTATATCTTATTCGTTTTACAAGTTTTATAAATTCTCAGTACTTATTCCGTTATTTTTCATAAAATATTTTCGTTCGTATCAAACCGTAATTGATTTAATTGGTACTTTCAATCTATCCACCCTTATCTGTAATGTTCCAAAATAATCCAAAATATTTTAATATTAAAAAGAAAATATTAAGTTCATAAATGTTCTTCAAGATCGATCCTCAATTTCAAGACGATTCTGGAATCCGATTTCAACGTACAAATATTCAAAACGAAGCCCTCGATTTCTAGTTTCTGAATCTGCCATCAAATTCAGTGTGGGGTAATTTCTTAATTTTCTATGAATTTTTGTTTAACTTTCGAATTTTCTAAGGTTCTTAATATTAAATTGGGGATTTTTGATTCATACATTTTTTGTTAAATTTGATGCCTCCAGCAGCTTCCTGGGTTTGATTAGAGTATATTAGCATGTTTTTTTTTGACAAACAAAGAAATTTTATTAACTAGAAAACTGAGCCGGAACAAACCCCCGACTATCAGTACAACCAGGTTGGAAAACAATTAAACAAGCTAAACAATTAGCCGCATTGTTTCCTGATCGTTTTACAAGCTGGATATTTAAAATATTCTTGACAAAAAAATGATTACAATAGAATCTCGAACAATCCAAGCGACACCAACATCCCTGAAAAAAGCAGCATCACAATTGACCTTCACACATAAAAAAACAGTGATAGTCCAGTGTTCAGACCCTTGAACAATCTTTCGTTGTGAAAGGTGAGCTCTTGCGACATTCACTACCGTTCCAGCTACGATACGGGCTTCCCAGATTTTCCAAGACACTATAGAAATCATTCTCAACCCACTGAAAACAAAAATAACAACAAATAACATGACGGCTAACAATCGCACACAGAGCGATACCATGCCAAAAGGCAAGATGAAAACCCAAAAAATCAAAACCTCGGAATGACACCAAATATTGGTATGATGTTAAGCCGGAGATTCAGAGTCTAAGAATGATTTTTATTTGAAGATTCGAGCTAAAGACCTATGCAGATCTGATAAAGCTCAAATAGATTTTATTGAATGAAAATGAATGAAAAATAAGAAAGAGGAGTTAGATGAGAAGATGGAGGGCTGAAAGTTGGTTGATGGAAGAATGGATGATTGAAGAGATAGAGTAAGGTTGTAGATCTGGGCCCGATTAATGAAAAATGGGGGAGTCGACTCTCATTGAGCCGAGAGAGAGAAGCTAGGCTGCTAGGGTTACTAAAAAAATATTGAGTCATTTGGTTCCGTTTTTGTGGGTTACGAGTTCAAGGTTTTAGTGAAAGTTTTGTTTGATTCGTTCGTGCTTGCTGTTGTTTATCTGTAAAAACTAAAACCAGGAGAAGATTGTATGAGTTTCTAGCTTTAAATTGACCGAGCAAGCACTTGAATTGGTTCATGTTTTAGTCAGTTAGTATTTTTACCGGGTTTTGCTTCGAGTCGCCGGAGTTTGAACGATTTCAGCTCATTCAGGCTGTCTTTTGTTGGGTTGTTTCGTATTAGTGTTGCCTGTAGTAGTAGTACGAGTTTTTTTTGCTGTCAAGACCGTGCAAGACGAAGGATAATGAAGGTTTGAAGTACACCGGATTCCGGTTGACCGGCCGGATTCTGGGCTTGGTGGGCGGAATCAGGCGATGCATGAATGCTCTTCAAATTTTTTCTTTTTGTGTCATTTTTAGTTTTAGTTTGATGTTAAGTTTGATTTGTTTTGTGATGTTGTAGTAAATATAAATTGGTTTTCACCTATTTACCATTTTACTATGGTAGAATGCTAAAAAGAAAATTTCTTTTACTTTAATGGTAAAATTTTATTACTTTTCAAATTATTATGAATTTATAATTTATTTTAAAAAGATTGAATTTTCTTTTAAATTCAGAAAATCATTTTTGTAAATTATGTTTTAAAATTCAGAATTATTTCTGAATATTTATTTATTTACTTACTTATTTATTTTTTCCAAAAATCATTTATTTATTTGTTTTAATTCAAAAATAATTAAGAATTAAATACTTTTAATTATGTTAATTAATTTCAAATATTGATTTAATTAATTAATTTATTTGATAAATGTGATTATTTATCATATTATTTTATTAATTAGTTATTAGCTGATTTTTAATTAATTTAATAAGAATTATTTAATTTTTAATTAATTGTTTTCTGATTAAAATGATTTAAAAATAGTAGAAAATCGTTTAAAAATCTAGAAAATGTCTTAAAATTACTTTCAAATATTCTGAGTTAGGTTTTATTCAAAAACCAAGATTGATGATTGTTTTAAAAATATTTCTTGAGTTCTGCTAATTATTAAAGTGAGTTATATGGGCTGTTTTGTAGAATTTAACTACTTATGTGCTACGTGAATTATGTGAACTACGTGTTAGCAAATCTTAAATGCCTGATTAGTGATTCTCGTGACCTAATTATTATAGTGTCGAGTCAGAGGGACCGAGGCAAGGCCAAGTTTGAGTAGTTATCCAAACGAGTAGACCGTAGAGACTTTTGTGTACCAGGCAAGTGTTTTCCTTCACTTCTCGTTCAAGTGAAAGTTATTTTTAATTATTCTGATTATGATGTCACCCCATTTATGGTCGATCTTGTCGACATATATTGTTATTGTTGTTTATTCAATTATCACTCCCTTTATTGTCGATCTCGTCTACATTTATTGTTATTGTTGTTTATTCAATTATCACCCCATTTATTATCGATCTCGTAGACATCTTATGTTATTCTTGTTTATTCAATTACCACCCCATTTATTATATCGATCTCGTCGATATCTAGGATAGAACTGTTGATTCTCTTTGCATCTTACTCGTTGAGTTGCTGTCATGGAACGTGAGTTTTTCAGATTGTTTGATTGACAGAGGTTGTCGATTGTTCCGACACCCAGTGCGTTGGATATAGAATTGGAATGTTTTTAAAAAGGAGACCCTTTATGTAACAGCCCCAGATCCGGGGTCGAGGACCTGGTCATTACGGTATCATTTTCCATAAACAATAATTGCACTTGAATCAGAATAAATAAACAGCATGCTATGACCCCGCAATAATATCACATCACACACAACCAATTATAGTCCCAGAGATGAAATTGAAATAAGTCTCTAATCATAGGATCCACATGTAATAAGTTATTACAACCCAAAATGATTACTGCATAAGTTTAATAGCTTCTTGCCGTTGATTAACATATGTCATACATATAATAAGTCTGATAAACCAAAAGCTGACAGGCTAGCCTACTGGTTGCTCCTACCTCAGCAATGGCGGCTATGACATCAGTGGGCAATCCTATGATGGCTGTCACCTGCTTGCGTCGAGTGCGCTTTGGTCGGGCCATCTGCTCTACCTGTTGTTGTGATATAATAAATAAAGCACGGGTGAGCAATAGAGCCCACCAAAAATAGTTGTACTGAACAACAATATATATAACAGTTTAAAAATATCTCTGAAAAATCATATGCCATGCATTAACGAACATAGTGCTAGTATATCATAAAAGATGAAGTTACAAGGTAATATAGTGCAACTTTAGTTTTGAACACTTTTCAAATCCCTGCCAACCTGAAAGAAGTCTCTTCAATATGTGTTGCGGGAAATACCCATCAACCTGAATGAAGTCTCTTCGATACGTGTTGCAGGAAATATCCAAATTTGGATGATGAACTAATACTGGAGTATTTACAGCGCCAGTTGTCCCAATCTACGATGATCAGTCGCAGTTGTATAACACAGAATGGTTTTATTACCGGTAGAAGGAAGAACTAACGGATTTACTTATCTACCGCCTTCTAGTAGCTCCCTGGCCAACGGTTGGGCCTTGGACCGGTGCTACTCGGCCCTTATACGACTCCTAGTTCGAATAAATCCATGACTCTGAAACTTAAAGTTTGTCCCCCTTTCCCCAGGTATGATACTTGTTGATAGGACTCCACAAAGTAGTCGTATCTAATTGGAAAGGAAAATTCACCAACATTTCCCGAGCTAGTGCTCGTTAATGGATTATAACTTGTTCCATCAATCTTACTCCTCGAGTGTTGAGGGAGTAACAAAAAGACTCATTTTGATGATTTAGTAATCAAGATGCGAGTGAAATAATACTTTTAAAAAATCTATGACCGGGCAGTCAATCATAAATAACAGTTCTCAAGTAAGGTTCCCTTATAATTTGGTAGTTTTTGAGCGAGCATTTAAATCTTCATATAAGATAGATTTAAATGGAAAAATAGAGTTTTGGGAACCTCCCCTTGATAAAATAATAATAAAACTCAGAAATATTTTACATAATGTTTGAGGGTCAAAGATAATTTTGAATAAGAGAAATCATTTTTAAAACTAGTTAAAAGTATTAAATAATTATTCAAATAATATTTATTAAATCATAAATAATTAAAGAATATTTTTAATCAGAAATATTGCTATTAAATAATCCTAGAATGAATATATAAAATATTCGCTAAATAAATAAATCCTCGAATGAATATTCAAAATAATATTCATTAAATAAATCGAATCCTTAAATGAATATTCAAAATAATATTCATTTAATGAATAAAACTCTAAATGAATATTCGAAATAATATTCCTTAAAGAAATAATGAAAAACATTTACTTAATATTTTCCTCAGAAAATATTCACAAGATATACAGAAATACCAACTTCCGGTCTATATTTAAAGAATGAAAATCATATGCCCTTCACTAAGGGTCTTAGCGAAACATCCGGCTTATAACTAATGTATCTCATATCTAGCTTATAAGCCAACCTCAATTCGTAATACAAGTATCACAAAATACTTTCGAAAATAGGCATGCATGCTATGACATATGTATAACAGGAAATATATATATATATATATATATATATATATATATATATATATATATATATATATATATATTCACAACAACAGTTTTAAAAAAGTTTTGAAACTTGCCTGGAAGTGTCTTAGGGGTAGCGTGTCTCGGATCGGTCTGGTGATCTATAAATAACCAAAATTATTTAAGGTTAATCACCTAACACTTTGAAAAGCTAAGTACATACTTTACTTAAGCTAAAACACGCTTACAAGTTAACTTTTATTAACACCGTTATGATCCGACACTTTCTTGTTATCAAGGCATGCCATTACACTTACACTTGGTAGGTACTTAAGTCATATAAGTTCTAGGGTCGGTCGTTTACTTGGAAGGATTATACCTCAAGATTTATTGTCCATTTTCTAAGTGGTTTCCCAAAGTTATCACTAAGTGCTCTTTTAAGGGTTCCCTCGCACTTAATCTTGATTCGAACATTTTTATAAAATCGAAAAACGATCCTTTTGACATGAGGCCTTCTCTCACCCCTTCCTTATGATCTCTAATATTTAATTAAGAAGATTCGTAACTGAATTACTCATGTTAAGGGGGTTTAATTACAGTTACGAACTCACACTTATGGTTTCGAACAAATTTCACTAAATCGACCATATCTCCTAAACCGTAAGTCCATTTATTTCGATTTTCACGCCAAAACGATCTATGACTCGAGATCTACAAGGGCAGGTCGTGTAATCATCAAGGTTCGACATTTACACCTACTGTAATGCATGATTTTTAAGATCTAACGAAATTTCGGCATTACGACTGCTATGTTTACACGCTTTCCCAAATTTAAATCATGATCTACCCATCAATCATCAACCAATAAACCAAGATCTCATGATCATCATCTAATATCAACCATAATCTTCCAAGAACAAGTTATATTATCAAAGTTTGACTATGGCCAAATCAACAACACAATCAACACGAAATACATGGATCTATGCATATTAACATCTCTTCATCCTATAATCATCGAAACATCTATATAACTCAAAGTAAGATCTAGGTTTCATGAGAGATATACCTTCCTTGGAGTGTGTAAAGACCTTACTAAGCCTTGATTAATCCTTAGAATACCTTAACAAAGCTTGGATCAACCAAAGAAATCAAAAAATCAAAGTTAGTTATTTGAAATCACTATTCATCATCAACTTTGTTGATTGTATCACCTATGAAAGAATTGGAATTTGAAGCTAAGATTCATAGGGGATCTAAGTTATGAAATGTAGTACTTACCTAATTAATCTTGAGATTTATGAGTGGTTGGAAGCTTGATTTCCTCCTTGGATTTTAAGTGGGCCGAATGGTATACAAAGGAGAGAGATGGAGTTTCTTTGCTTGTCTTTGATCTCATCTAGTCTAAGATGTATTATTTGTGATAATATCTCATAAAGTGGCTTTAATAAAGTGATGAGGTCATCTCCCATGCATCATCTACTATCCAAGTGTTTTGTTTTAGTGGTGGAATGATGTCATGTAAGCTAACTATCTAGTTAGTTGCTAATGTTGTTAGTTGCTTTTGTAACTAACTTGGTTCCTTACTCCATCCACTTGCACATGCTTGTATCTTGGTTCTCTGCTTGTTTCTTTGTCCGGTTATTGCTCAATTTCATTGATCGTTCGGAGGAATATCTCAAGTATTTATCGTTAGTGTTTTACCGGAAACCTTCTTGATATTTTTACTACCATCTTCAATCCTCCTTTATAATCCTCGAATTTAAATTCCTTAAATCTTTTTATTAAATCCTTAATTCCTTCAGTATACAAGGAAATCTCGGGGAAAATAAAAGTGCTATTTTTCAGAATCTGATATCATTTACATACACTTATTTTGTCCCTAAATCATCAATACGAACTCAGAAATCCACTTCGAATACTTCTAAATAGAATCTTCTGATAATATTCCAAAATCCACCAAAAATACTATTCATCATTTATTCTTTCTTTATTCCTTGTACTTAGAAGGTGTTCTGGTGCTTTCTCGAACATTTTCAATCTCCTTTGCGGAGCTACTTGACTTTTATTAGATATCGATTTGGATGACATGAGAATCCCTTCCTTTCTTGGGACACCATAGCTTACTCTTTGGACGATAGATTATTCTTATATAATTTTGTCAACATATTGCAGCATTCATAGCTTATAAACACTTGAATCCAAATCCATTAAAATATCCGTTCATTACCACCACTGATACAATGTAGTCATAACCACTATTCATTCATACACCAATATATAATAAAAGTTTTAGTTCTTCCAAAAATCTGGGTTCTTACAGTCTCCCATCCTTAAAAGGATTCCGTCCTGGAATCAGTTTGAAAACAAATGGGGATATTTCTCCAACATTGCACTTCTACGTTGTGGTTCTGCCACAAAACTCTGACTAACTTGACGACCTTATTTCGGAGCACTTGCTCTTTTCGATCTATGATTTCCACGGGCTGCTCTACATAGTTTAGATCTGGTTGCATGTCTATGTGTTCATATTCCACGATATGCTTGGCATCCGGATTAAATTTTCTCAACATGGAACACATTGTGCACTTGTTGCAGGTTTAGCAGAACATATTCCACGGTCCAATGTATCTAGGACTCAGTTTTCCCTTCTTCCCAAACCTCATTAAACCTTTCCAAGGAGATACCTTCAAGAACACTAAGTCTCCTACTTCATATTCCTTGCCTTTCCGAGCCAGATCAGCATATTTCTTTTGTCGATCATGGGCTGCCACCAGCCTTCCTCTGATTAGATCTACTGCATCTTTAGTCCGTTGGACCACTTCGGGCCCGAGCATCTTTCGCTCTCCAACTTCATCCCAATATAAGGGAGATCGGTACTTTCTTCCATAAAGGGCCTCGTAAGGCGGCATTCCTATGCTTGAATGAAAGCTATTGTTGTAGGAAAATTCAATCAGTGGCAAGTGATCATCCCAGTTTCCTTTAAAGTCTATCGCACAGACTCTCAACATATCCTCTAGTGTTTGGATGGTCCTTTCACTTTGACCATCTGTCTGGGGGTGATAGGCGGTACTGATGTTTAGCCTGGTTCCTACATATTCTTGAAAGCTCATCCAAAATCTGGAGTTAAATCTGGGAACTCAATCGGATACTATGGCGACTGGGACTCCATGTCACGCCACTATCTCCTTTAAGTAGATATCTACTAGTCTGTCGACCGTGTACCTTTCATTGATCGGAAGAAAGTGAGCTGACTTCGTTAACCGGTCTATAATTACCCATATGGCATCATGATTGGCTTTGGTTCTTGGTAAACCAACTACAAAATCCATGGCGATGTGTTCCCATTTCCATTCGGGAATCTCTATGGGGTGTAAAAGTCAACTGGGTCTCTGGTGTTCCGCTTTAACCCGTTGGCAGGTCAAGCATTTGCTTACCCACTCTGCTACGTCCTTTTTCATGTTAGGCCACCAGTAATATTCTTTCAAATCCCTGTACATCTTGGTGCTACCGGGGTGCACTGAGTACCTTGAGTTGTGTCCCTCATATAGAATTTCGTCCTTTAGCTCTTGCACATTTGGGATCCATATCCTTGATGCGTATCTCATGATCCCTTCTTTATCTCTTTCACACTTAATTTCTTCCCCGGTCATTATTTCTTCTTCCAAGTTCTTTTCTTCTACCATCATCCGTTCTTGGCATAGCCTAATCTTTTCCAACAATGGGGGTTGGATTCGAATTTCCATCAACCTCTCTTGACCATCTCCTGGTAGCCTGACCTCGATTCCCAACTTCTCGAAGTCTCTCACCAACTCTTCTTCTGAGGTTATCATTTTGAGTTTCTCTTTCCTACTAAGGGCGTCAGCCACCACATTGGCCTTGCCCGGGTGGTAACGAATCTCCCAATCGTAATCCTTGATTAGCTCTAACCATCTTCTCTGGCGCATGTTAAGTTTCTTTTGGGTAAAGATGTACTTGAGACTCTCATGGTCACTTAAATCTCACACTTCTCTCGATACAAGTAGTGTCTCCAAATTTTTAAAGCGAAGACTATTGCTGCTAATTCTAGATCATGAGTGGGATATCGGATCTCATATTCCTTCAGCTGTCTTGACACGTATGCGATTACTTTACCGTGCTGCATAAGCATGCACCCTAATCCTTGATGCGAAGCATCACTATAGTCACAAAATCTCCTTTTCCATCAGGCAACGCCAACACAGGGGCCGTCACCAATCTCTTCTTTAGCTCTTGGAAGATATTCTCACATTTTTCATCCTATTCAAACTTCCCAGTCTTGCGGGTAAGTCGAGTTAATGGGGCTGCAATCTTTGCAAAATCTTGAACAAATCTTCTATAATACCCCGCCAATCCGATGAAACTTCGTACCTCTGTTGGCGTGGTTGGCCGTTCCCAGTTTGAAACTGCCTCTATTTTGGAGGGATCAACCAACACTCCTTCCCTATTAATCACATGTCCTAAGAACTGCACCTCATTTTGCCAGAACCCACACTTCGAGAATTTGGCATACAACTGCTCTTTCCTGAGTATCTCTAAGGCTATCCTCAAATGCTCGGCGTGTTCTGCCTCTGTCTTTGAGTAGATCAGAATATCATCAATGAAAACTATCACGAACTTATCCAAATACTCTTTGAATACCCTATTCATCAAATTCATGAAAGCTGCTGGGGCATTGGTCAATCCAAACGACATCATAAAGAACTGCTAATGTCCATATCTGGTACGGAATGCAGTCTTCGGGATATCTTCGGGTTTAATCTTCAGTTGGTGATATCCGGTTCTCAGGTCAATCTTAGAGAAGTATTCAGCACCCTTTAGCTGGTCAAACAAATCATCTATTCTGGGTAACAGGAACTTATTCTTTATAGTTAACTTGTTCCACTCCCGATAGTCGATGCATAACCTCATACTCCCATCCTTCTTCTTAACAAACAACACTGGTGCCCCCCAAGGCGACACACTGGGTCGTATCATACCCTTATCCAACAGTTCTTGTAATTGCTTAGCTAGCTCTTTCATTTCTACTGGGGCTAACCGGTACGAGGCCTTTGAAACTGGCACCGTCTCCGGTGTAAGAACCCAGATTTTTGGTAGGAATTAAAACTTTTATTATGTAATGGAGTATAAGTGTAACAGTGGTTCTAATAAAGGATTATGTAATGAATTGGGATTCAAATGTTGATATGTCATGAAGAATGCAATAGGTTGATAACTTAGATTAGAATAATCTATCTCCTAGAAAGTAGAATATGGTGATTCTAAACAAGGAAGAGTATTCTCATGTCATCCAAATCGATATCTGTTATAAGTCCAGTGGTTCCGTAAAGGAGTTAAGGAACGCTCAAAAGAGAACAAGGACATTTTTATAAATATAAGGAATAAAGAGAGAATAAGGGATGAATAGTGTTTTGGCGGAAATTGGAATATTATTAGACGATGGTAAATAGAAGTATTCAGAATGGATTTCGGAGTTCATATTCATGATCCAGGGGTAAAATAAGTGTATGTAAACGACATCAGATTCAGAAAAATAGCACTTTTATTTTCTCCGAGATTTTCCTGGACACTGAAGGATTTAATAAAGAGAATTAAGGAATTTAAATTGAAGAATTATAAAGGAGGATTGAGAATGATAGTATAAATATTAAAAAGGTTTCCGGTAAAACCCTAACTAGAAATCCTTGAGTTATTCCTCCGAACGATTAATGAAATTAAGCAATAACTGGACAAAGGAACAAGCAGGAAATCAAGATGCATGCTTGTGCAAGGGGATAAGACCAAGCAACTAAGTAGTTACCAAGGTAACTAGTATACTTAGCAAACAAACCAACTAGTTAGCATAATCCTCTCATCTTACTACAAGATCCCAACACTTGTCCCTTTAAACCACATCATGCATGACATCCTACCTTTAATAACGCTACTTTATGGAAGATATTATCACAATAATACATGTTAGACAAGATGAGATCAAGCAAAGCAAGCCAACCACCTTTTCTTTCCTTTCTCTCCCATCTCCAGCAGTTTTGATTTTCCAGGGCAGGGGGTCTTTGCGATTTTTTTTCACCCAGTTCTACTCATCTAAAAATCATGAAAAACATCATGGAGCTTCTACACATCAAGATGAAGTTGTGGATTTAATTTCATAATTTTTGAAGATCGTTTGGATGGGTAAATAAATTCCAGAAGTTCACTCTGTTTTTCCCCTTGAAGAAAGCACTTCGAATTTTTAGAATTTTAAGATTTCAAAACCCAACTTCCAACCATTGTTTGATCTTGAAACATTTATGGTGAGTACTACATTTCATATAATAGCTATCCTAGAAATCTTAGCTTCAAACTCTACTTTTTCCATTTTCAAAAAAAATCATCAAAGTGGAGGATGAATAGTAACTCTCATGAACTAATCTTGTTTTCTTGATTTCTTTGGTTGATCTAAGCTGGTTTAAGCACACACAAGGACAAATAAAGGTTTATTAGGGCTTGTACACTCTCCAAGGAAGGTATATCTCTTAAGAACCCTTGATCTTACTTTGAGTTTTAAGCATGTTCTTGGTGGTTTTAGCTTAGATATGATTATGATGTTATATTAAGCATGTAAGCATGATCTTGTAGTTGGTTTAGACATATGATGATTATGATGATGAAGTGAGTGTTCTTGGACTGTTAAGATGAGTATTATGTGTATAAGATTGATGGTATGCCCGGTGTGGCTTGGTTGTGATGCTATAAATTTTGAAACGTTCGATTTATAGCCATCGTAATGCCGAAATTTCGTTAAACCCTTAAAATTCGTGCATAACAGTTAGAATAATTTTCTGACCTTGATGAATATATGAGGTACCCTTGTAGAACTCGAGTCATAGATCGTTTTGGCATGAGAATCGAAGCAAACGGACTTACGGTGTAGGAGTTATGGTCAAATTAGTAAAAGTAGTTCGAAACCATAAGTGCGAGTTCGTAACTGAAATTGAACCCCCATAATATTACTAATTCAGTGGCTAATCTTAGTAATGAAATATTAGAGATCATAAGGAAGGTGTGGGAGAAAACCTCATGTCAAACGGATCGTTTTTCGATTTTATAAAAATGTTCGAACCTAAGTTAAGTGCGAAGAACCCCTTAAAAGAGCACTTGGTTATAACTTTCGAAGGTCACTTAGAAAACGATCAATAAATCTCGAGGCATAATCTTGGTTAGTGAACGACCGACCTTAGCACTTTTGTGGCATAAGTACCTACCAAGTGTAAGAGTAATGACATGCCTTAATAGCGAACCAATGTCGGGTCATAACGGTGTTAATAAGAGTTACACTAGAGAGTGTATAACGAGATAACTTAAAAACGTGTTTCGACCTAAGATAAGTATATACTTAGCCTTTTTAAAAGCGTTAAGTAATTAATCTCGAATGCTTTGATTGTTTATAGATCACCGAGCAGACCCAGGACACGCTACCCCTATTCGACTACCAGGCAAGTTTCCAATACTTTTGAACTGTTGTTGTGATAATATATATATGAACTGATTCTGTTATACATATGCCATAACATGCATGCCTACTTTCAAGTTATACTGTGATCCTTGTTCCCTGATTTGATGTTGGCTTATAAGCTAGATAGATAGTATATTGGTTATAAACCGGATATTGCTAAGACCCTTAAGTGAAGGGCATATGAATCTCATTCTTCGAATATATAGACCGGGAGTCGGTATTTCTTGATATATTGGGATTATTTTCAGAGGGAAATATTTAAGTAAATATTTTTCCATTATTTATTTACTGAATATTATTTGAATATTCATTTGAGATTATTTACTTAGTGAATATTATTTTGAATATTCATTCGAGTTATTTATTTAAAGGGAATTATTTTCGAATATTCATTTGATCATTATTTATTTAAATGAAAATTATTTCGAATATTCATTTAAAATTTTATTTATTCAATAAGTATTATTAATTTGATTATTCATTAATTATTTAATGAATATTATGGTGAATATTTATTCGAAGGATATTTTGATCAATATTTTATATTATGAATATTCTTCAAATATGTATGATTTAATAAATACTCTTGGAATATTATTCACTTCTTCAAACAAGTTTTAAAAATGATTTACTTCATTCAAATATTATCTTCGACCTTCGAATATTATGTAAATTATCTCTGAGTCTTATTATTAATATTATTTTATCAAGGAAGGTTCTCAAAAATCCTATTCTTCATTCAAATCTATCTTTCAAATTATAGAAATGTTATTTATCTTGTTGACTTCCCGGTCATAAATCTTTTGAAACTATTCTTTTCACTCGCAACTTGGTTGCTATTCATCGATTGAATCTTTTGTTACTTCCTCATCATTCAAGGGGTAAGAGTGTTGGAACAAGTTGGTATCCATTAACAAGCAACAACTTAGGAAATATTGGTGAATTTTCCTTTCCAACTAGATACGACTTCTTTGTGGAGTCCTATCAACAAGTATTATACTTGGGGAAGGGGGGACAAACTTTACATTTCAGAGTCATGGATGTTATTTGAACTAGGAGACGCGTAAGTGGCCGAGTGGCGCTGGTCCCGCAATGGCCCAACCGTTGGCCGGGGGGTTCCAGAGGGCGGTTGACAAGTAAATCCGTCGGTGCTTCCTTCTACATGTAGAGAACAATGATGGGGAGCATAATATGCGATTGATCATCGTAAACATTATGGCTCCTGGCGCGGCAATGCTTCCGTATTAGTTCATCTTTCAAAGTTAGAAATTTTTCTGCAACAATATTTGTGTTGGCAGGGTGAAAGTGTTTGAAACTGGAATTGCAATATTTTTCCTGCAAGTTCCTCTTTTATGAGAAATGATGATATCTTGCTTATCTTTGGCATAGCAGATATTTCCACAGAGTATATGTTTTGAGTTACCTTGTAACTTCATCATTTACATTATACTGGCACTATCTTCGTAAATGCATGGCATATGGTTTTAACGATGTTGTTGACTTGTTATATATATTATTGTTCAGTCATATATTATGTTTGGTGGGCTATTGCTCACCCTTGCTTTATTTATTATATCACAACAACAGCTAGGTTGAATGGCCCGCGTAAGGCGCACTCGGCGCAAGCAGGTGACTTCGGCCAAAGGACTACCCGTTGATATCATCGCTGCCATTGCTGAGGTAGCCTAGTCAGGTAGCTTTTGTTTCAGCCTTAACTATATGTATAATTAATGTTAATCAATGGCAAGAACTTTTAAACTTATGTTGTTGTCCTTTTGGATTATAATAACTTTTATTCGTGGATCCTATAATTAGAATACTTATTTCAATTTCATCTTTGGGACTATAACTGGTTGTGTGTGTGTGAGGTGATATTATTGCTGGGTAATAGGATGCTGCTTATTTATTTTGATGCAATCAAGTATTATGGATGGAATTAAGACCGTAACAACCAAATCCCTGACCCCGGATCTGGGGGTGTTACAGAAATGGTATCAGAGCGAGAGTTATATATCCCAGAGATGAGGCGATGTTACAACAATAAATTCACTAAGATAATAAGAACTCTTGCCAAGTTCACCTAAAACCCTTATGGAAACTCTTAAGTATCATAATAGTAACTAAGCTCGATATCATATCGACGAGCAAGGTGATAGACCTTAAGGCTTACGAGCAGCAGCACGATGATGCTTATTTATATGTTGACGATCGGCTTGTAGATTCGATAAAGTGCCCTACTGAGGACTCGGAGGAGGTTCCAGCTAAGGAGGAGAATCCTGTTAAGGATAAGGAGTTTACCCTTGAGGAAATAAGGGCTGCAGCCAGAGAGACTATAAAAGTTAAGGTATAGTGCTCAGAGAAGTGAACGTAAAGAATTAAGATATTATTAGGAAAACTAAAAATGCATATTGGATTCGTAGCCGGACTACCGGATGTAGTACCAACAAGTAAGACGGATTGGAAGAATTACTTGAGATCTTATATGGGGATAGATAAGAATCCTTAGAGACCTTTAGATTAATGAGAAAAGAGTTAGAGTGGTACATGATTATCAAAGACATCGATATAGGACGGGGAACGGAGTCTCCAGGAGTAGTTGAGATAGAGGCAGCAAGTGCCATATCATTTGTTGAATGGATTAGTGTGAATGTTATCAATAGTGATTCTCCATGAGAAGGCAGATTTTATAGGTTATAATCTATAAAGTCAAATTGAGATTGATGAGGCAGTTTGATTCAGGGAAATGTTCATTTTATGAATGGATCAGCATAGAAAGTAAAGACATTGAGAAGAGATGGCATGATTGGATAAAGTTATATAAGGAAGTAGTGAGCGAGATGATGATCTTAGAACCTACAAGAGGAAAGACCAGTGAGTCTATGATAAATCGTAATAAGACCATTGTCAGGGTTTAAGTATAGGTTTATTTCAGCTCAGTGGAATGATGAGCCAGAAACCTTAGATGCATGTGATTCAGAAGAATATTAAATTCTTTCTTTTCCTTGAATGGAATATAGTAGTACATTAAGTTTACTCCGATGCCGAATCATAAATGGATCAAGTAATACGATCAGTGGTTGAGAGGTAATGGAGAATGTTTTAAGATGAAACCTGAAAAATAAAGTGTATGCCAAGTTCTCGAAGAATGAATTCTGATAAGATAAAGTTTAGTTATTAGGACATACGATCAATAGTGAGTAGTGTTGGTTGACCCCGCCGAGTTAAAGGCAGCTTCAATTGAGAAAGGCCGACCACACCGACTAAGGTGAGAAATTTCATAAGATTCACCAGGTATTACCAAAGAATTGTTCAGGACTTTACAAAGATTGTAGTCCCGTAACCCAACTTATTTGTAAGATTAAGAAGTTTGAAGGAACAGGAAAATATGAGAAAATATTCTTGGAGCTAAAGATGAAATTGGTGATGACCCAGTGTGGCGTTGTCTAATGAAATAAGGAAGACTTTGTGATATATTATGATGCACCACATATAGGTTTAGGTGGTGTGCTTATGCACCACGGCAGAGTAATTGCGGATGCATTCGGACAGCACGGTTCACCAAATTTGGATGGCCTTGATAGTGCCAATGTTGTGAAATGACTAACTCCGATGATAGTGGTCCTTCTGAGACTAGTGGTTAGGTAGACTGACATTTGGTAGTATCGATTATTAGGACGTAGGTGTATCAGGAAGATATGGCATGTTTCAGTTTGAATGTTTTGATTTCCCTTCTATGGGATGCATATATATTTGGTTCCTTTCCAGTGGTTAAACTTCTGACTTTATGTCAATCATTCCGTTATTATAACTGCTTACAATTCTACCTGCTTGAGTGTTCATAGGACTATTTTTCAGGTTTCGAAATTGATCTTCTTAGTGTTACCAGTGGGTGGATAGATTAACCAAAATTTTCCTGATTCTGGAAAGAAATTCAACAAATTTTGGCAAACCTTGTCTTTCTGATTATCAGAGAACGTCATTGAAGAGAGTAGAAACTGGAGCGAACCCTGTGGATTTGGTAAGGTAGCCGCTATATGGGTTGGTGGACAGACCCTGATTATTACAACTGATTGAAGAGATAAAATGATTGGACGTAAAAATGGACATGTATTTAAGGACCAAAACGGACTGAGAAATTCCGGGATTGACTTAAATGAAAAGGCTATTATGCGAAAGGTGTTAAGCTCATATAGCACGTGGGAATGATAAGAGAAGTTGAAAAGATAAAAAAAATAATAAAGAAAAGGTGACCGGAGGCGGTACCGAGAAGTCAATTAAGACTTATATGGAGTAAAATTTTGAAAAGATTAGAAGGTATCTAGGAAGAGGGATGAACGAAGAGTGGCGGTGTTCAAGTTGAGTGACTATGCTACTCTGGTACCTAAGATTGCTGTGTAAAGGAAAGCAGTGAACAAACACAAAAATAAAAAGTTTAAGAGTACGCGGAAAAAGCATATTGATAAGCGTAACCTACCCTAGATAAGTTATCTTCGCTACGGACGAAGGAGGCACTATGTCGGCAATTGCTAGAAAAGTAATGCCATTAGCTAACCCTAAAACTCACATACTGTGGCGCGGCCATTTGGGGCCATGTGGCAAAGAATTATAAAGTGACTAGACCAGTAATGTAAGGACAAAGCGGGGTGCTTCTAACCAAGCGCCAACCGCGAGAACTTTTGATATAAGTGAAGTGATTCAGGAATATACGATTGACCAGCTTATGAACTAGAAAGAGAAGTAAAGTGAATTGAGATACATGACGATGGGATTTTACATTAATGGAGGTTGATGAAGAGTGTCAGAGATGATGCTGTATGATGCATAAGGGTTATCTGAAATAGAGTATCCTCAAGAAGAGTAGGTATTAAGAGATCCACGTGAACTCGACCAATATCTTCCAGAACATCCTTGCTACCATTATCGAGTTCTGTAAGAAGAGCGGTTAGACATATGTTGTCTTTCGGAAGGCCATGTAGACTGACGTCAATTCGAAAGAAAAGGCTAGCATTAAGCAACCTATAGATTATCAAGATGAGAACGATTGAAAAGAGACCCTTATTAAGGATATGTGATCTGATTGTTAAGTAAAGGATGTAAGTATTTCTTGAAAATAGAATTGAGGATAGAATATCCATAATTTAAGACAAACCCGGGGGATGCACAAAGGATGGCATTACCCCTAATAAAGACATTGTGAATTTGGACGAGATAAGTTGGATTGACCAAGGCATCAATAATCTTTAGGGATTTATTGAAAGGAGTTTCGGAAGGTACGTAAACAGAATTGTTATAGGATTGATTAGTGATATTTTGATATACCCTGTACTTAGAAAATACAGGAGACATGATGAAGATGGCCTAAGAGATTTTACAAAGAGAGAGCTAGTATCTTAAGATTCAAAATGGAAGTTGGTAGGGAATGTATGACATAATAATAATAATAATGCCAGGTGAAGTATGTGTGAAACCATGAGGAGGTATGGATTGAACCAATAAAGGTTGAGATTATCCTAAAACAAGAAAGAACTAAGAGAAGAAATATCCTAGGTATGACTTGGAGTAATCGTGATAAAGTTCACACAGAAAGGTGGAAGCAATGACTTATGGAAAAAGACTGATAGATATTTTTCTCCTTCAGCAGAGCTTAAAGGAGAATGCTTTCACCCAACAGTGATGGGAATGAGGTAGAAAAATGTGAGTTGGAATAGATTCAGAAAACATGGATTGTGAGAAATTATTATTATCAGGAAAGGCCAATGAGGTGGCCGACACTTTAAGTATAGAGAAGTAATTATAAATGATCAAACCGAAGAAACAGAATGATATTTGGAAGGATCTTGAAGGTCATATTGGAGTGGAGGAATTTACCTTCCTTCTGATGATTGTGCAAGAATCGACTGTAATAATAGTTTAAGTAAAGATTCGATTCCTGATATCGTCTTAAGCAAACTACACAATTTAGGAGGTCCTATTTTGAGGAAAACCAGCACCATGGTACGAAATTGATTAAGCAAACCGTTAAGCTTCCAGTCTTCTAATGAAGACATGTGATTAATAATTTTATCAACCTGTCACAGCTGCGATGCTTGAAGCTCTTCTACAATTTTATCTGCTTCATGTTATATCTACATTAAGTTCCGGAAGTATTCCTATGGATAAGGAATAGGGATTATTTTGTCTTCCTAGAAGATTTTGATCTAATAATTATGAAACCCGTATGATTAGCTATTAAAGCACTAATTAAACGACAACGATTGTGATTCAGCAATGGACTACCTTAATGTAGTGGCGATTCTTTTGAGAAATTAGGTGATAACGACCGTGGAGATGTCGGAATGACAAACAGAAATAGATTGTATTGGATCTAAGTTAGAGAAATCGTAAAGGTTTATTTCGGATGGTTTAATTTTGAAATAACGTGACGTTCGAAATAAATGATAATGCTATTATGGTTCAAAAAGGGATTATAGTCGAAATAAAAACAAGACGGCTGATACGAAGGAAATAAAGTTGAGGATCAATAAGGGAGTTAGATATGCGGACTGTTGTGCTAAAATAAATGAGAATTTAAACCGCAAGCGCACGGTTCAATCGTTAAAATACTTTAGGTATCGATCCTCGGAGACTAACATTTTCGCGTGTCATTAATTTTTAATTTAATCGAATTAGAACTATTTTGGATTTTTGAAAATTTTGATTTTTACTAATTAAATAACAAGAAATCTGTTTTAAACTAATTAATTAAAACTAAATTATTCTAAGGTAAATTAATCTAAAAATTTCTAAATTCGAATTAAAACTAGATTTTATTTAAAAACCTTATTTACAGAAAATTTTAAGAAAATTTTGGGCAAGATTTGTTTGTAAATTAAGCTAACCAAAACAAACAAGCAGAACTTTACCCAACGTTACCCAGTCGAAAACAAGTAAAAACTAAATCAAACCCGGTCGACTCTAACACAAAAATAAACTCAGAAAGTCGAATAAAACAATTTTCAGGAAACACAGTTTCACCCCATTCGTAGCAAACGAAGGAATTCTGAATTAACTCGGTACAAAACTAATTTGACACAGCAATACAAACCACCAGGAAACCAGCAAAAAAAATAAAAACTCAACAAAACCAAATAAACCAACGCAACTAATTCAGACTCGCCAAAATGAAGCAATTCTCAAAACTCGGCATTGTAACTCAGAAATAGACTCGGTAGCAAGAATTCGACTCAGCAATGCAGAATCGAACAACTCAGACAGAGACTCGGTCGAACTCGGCAAACAAAACTCAGACATGAAACTCAGTACCAAAATACAATGAAACAGACTTGAACTCGCAGCGAATTTCAACCATCAACAACCAAATTCGACAAAACTCAGAATCGAATAATAAAAAAAATGAAACTCAGCAAAGGCACTAAAGAAACTCTAATTCGACAACAAACAAGAACCCGAAAACATCAAATAGACTCAACAACATCGAAACCAGCAGCAAAATGAACCACTTCATGTAACACCCCCAGATCCGGGATCCGGGATCCGGTGGTTACGGTTTCCAATTCTGTCCACAACACTTGAACTTTCCTTAACATAAAATAAATTACGTCTCTATAACCCAACACAATAATATAAAACACACCCGTTATAGTCCCAGAGATGAAATCAGAGTAACACTCAAATTTTTATTAATCACATTATGAGTTCTTACAATCCAAAAGAATTTCAATATAAATACATACTCTTTGCCATCCATTTACATAAGTCATACTAGACCATATTCTTGGTACTGAAAGAATAAATATACCCTACCAATAGCTTCTTCTTCAGCTCTGGTAGTCTCATCGTCCTCGCCCGCGTCGAGTGCGCCTTGTGCGAGTCATCTGGTCTAGCTGTTGTTGTGATATAATAATAAAGCAAGGGTGAGCAATAGCCCACCAACAATAATATATGACTGAACGATAATGTATAACAGTTCAAAAGTATCTTTCAAACCATATGCCATGCATTTACGGAAATGATGCCAGTATAATATGAACGATGAAGTTACAAGGTAACTTAAAGTATTTGTTTGTAGAAATATCTGCTACATCAAAGTAAGCGAGATATTCTTATTGTTATTAAGAAGAGGAACTTGCAAGAAAAGGTTGCAATTCCAGTTATGACCCTTTTCCAACTCTGCCAACAGTAATCATGTTGCAGGAAATAAATAAATTTGGATGATGAACCAATGATGGAGTATTCACCGCGCCCGCTGTTCCAATCTTGATGATCAGTCGAGATCGTACAGCTCAATTTAGATTTACTACCGGTAGAAGGAAGAACTGACGGCTTTACTTGTCTACCGCCTTACTAGCTCTCCCCGGCCAACGGTTGGGCCAAAGGGGATGGATCGGCGCTACTCGGCCTCTTACACGACTCCTAGTTCAAATAGAGTTCATGATTCTGAATGTAACGTTCGTCCCCCTTTCCCCAAGTATAATACTTGTTGATAAGACTCTACAAGGTAGTCGTATCTAGTTGGAAAGGAAAATTCACCAATAACTTCCAAGCTGTGGCTTGGTATCGAATATCAACTTGTTCCAACAATCTTACCCCTCGAAAGATGAGAAGGTAAACAACGACTTAATAAGTCAACAGCACCCGAGTTGCGAGTGAAGAGAATACTCTATGACCGGGAAGTCGACAAGATAAATAACATCTTCCAAGTAAGGTTCCCTTATTATTAGAGAGGTAGACTCAAAGAAGAATGATGTCTGAGAACCTTTCTTGATATAAGATTAATAATAATATGACTCCGAAATATTTTCTGTAATAATCGAAGAAGATAAACCTTATCGAGGTTATTCTAAGTATGAAATAAATATTCAGAGAATATTTATTGAATTAAAATATTTTACAGAATATTTAGGAATATGAAAGAATATCTTTAATCAGAGTATTTCTCAAATAATCCTTGAAGAAATATCTAGAGAAAATTTATTGCATAATTAAATATTCAAATGAATATTCAGAATAATATTCATTAATTAATAAGACCTGAAAAGAATATTTAAAATATTTAAAATAATATTCGATGATTAAATAGAACCCTGGATGAATATTCAAAATAATATTCATAATTGATTAGGAATTTAAATGTTTATTGAAAAAGTAATATTCGTTTAATGAATAATATTCTAAATGAATATCAAGTAATATTCATTTAGTAATCCAAGCTTTAAAGGAATATTCGAGATAAGACTCGATAAATAAATCAAGCTTCAGATGAATATTAGAATAATATTCATCAAGTAAGTAATATCTTAAATGAATATTCAAAAGTAATATTCATTTAATAAAGTAATATTCTAAATGGATATTCAAATAATATTCATTTAGTAGTCCAATCTTTAGAAGAATATTCGGAATAATAATCGATAACCTATTCGACTTTGAATGAATATTGAAAAATATTATTCGTCGAATGGTTACGTTCAAATAATTATTTGAAGTAAGGATCGTTAAAATAATTAGTCTCGAACGAATATTCAAATAATATTCGTCGCCCAAATAATAGAAAATATTTACTTAAATATTTTCCTCCGAGGTAATCTCGATATATCAAGGAATATTGACTCCCGGTCTATTTTTGATTAATAAGATGTATACGCCCTTCTATGAGGGTCTTACAATAATCGGCTTATAACTGATATATAACTATCTAGCTTATAAGCCAACAATAACATTCAGGGAACAAGTATATCACTTCAACTTGAAAGTAGGCATGCATGCAATGGCATATGTATATCAGCATATATATATATATATTTATTCAATCACAACAACAGCCTAAAAGAAGGGAATTGAAACTTGCCTGGTAGTCGAGTACGGTAAGGGGTAGTGGTAGTGGGTCCCGGTTCAGCTTGGTGATCTATAAATAGCCAAGGCATTCGGGATTAATCACTTAACATATTAAAAGTTAAGTTATACTTAATTCGAAACACATTCTTGAGTTATCTCGTTATACTCCTTTTAGTGGATTACTTTTATCACTGATCCGACCCGACATCCGTTCGTTAATACGACATGTCATTGTACTTACACTTGGGACATACTTAAGTCATATGAGTTCTAAAGTCGATCGTTACGAACCAATACTATACTCCGAGTTTTATCGTCCGTTTTCTAAGTGTTTTACCGAAGTTATAAAAGAGTCGTCTTTTAGGGGTTCGTTCGCGTTTAACCTCGACTCGAACATTTTTAATAAATCGAAAAATGATCTTTTTGACATACGGTTTTCTTTCACGCCTTCCTTTTTACCTCTAGTATTTATTTACCAAGATTTGCCATGACGTTACATAGTTTACGAGGGTTCAATTACAGTTACGAACTTTCGTTTACGGATTCGAACTACTTTTAGTAATTTGGTCATAAATCCTAAACCGTAAGTCCGTTTCATGCGATCTTTATATCAAAACGAAGCTTGAAACATAATCTATCCTATCATGGCAGAAAATGAAGCTGTACAGTGAGTTATAGCTACTGTGATGCTCGGTGTTTAATAGTCTAACGAAAATTCGGCATTACGACGGCTATAAATCGAACGTTCTAAAATTCATAACAATCAATCCAAGCCACACCGGGCATACTATACATGGTTTTCATCTTAACCAGTCCAAGAAGGTTTCAATTAACCATCATAATCATCAAAACTCTTAAATCATCACTACTAACTACATAATCATGCTTTTATGCATATAACAACACCATAATCTTAACTAATCTAAAACCATCAAGAACATATATAAAACTCAAAGTAAGATCTTGGGTTCTTAAGAATTATACCTTCCTTGGAGAGTGTACAAGCTATAATAACCCTTATATAGTCCTTGTATGGCTTTAACAAAGCTTAAATCATCCAAAGAAACCAAGAAATCAAAGTTAGTTTCTTGAAAACACTATTCACCCTCATCTTTGAGGATTTATTTGAAAATGGAAAACATGGAGTTTGAAGCTAAGATTTCTAGGAGATCATTTTTATGAAATATAGGACTCACCATAAAAATTTGGAGATCAAACAATGGTTGGAAGGTGGATTTTGAAATCTTAAAACTCCAAAATTCGAAGTGCCTTGGTTTTGGGGGAAAAACAGTGAACTTCTCGAATTTATTTACCCATCCAAACGATCTTCAAAAATTATGAAATTAAATCCCCAACTTCACCTTGATGTGTAGAAGCTCCATGAATTTTTTCATGATTTTTAGATGAGTAGATCTAGGTGAAAAAAAATGGCAAAGACCCCTGCCCTGGAAAATGCAACTGCTGGAAAAATGGGGGAGAGGTGGTGTTTGCTTGGCTTTGATCTTGCTCTCATCTTATCTAAAGTGAATTATTGAATGTCTTTGGATAATATCTTGTCCATAAAGTAGCTTTAATAAAGTTCTAGGTCATGCATGATGTAATTAAATGGACAAGTGTTGGTTTGTAATGGTAAGATGATGACAAGAAGCTAAGTACTTGGTTATGTTTGCTAAGTATACTAGTTGCTCATGTAACTACTTAGTTGCTTGGTCTTATCTCCTTGTACATGCATGCATCTTGATCCTCTGTTTGTTCTTTGTCCGGTTATTGCTCAATTCGTTGCTCGTTCGAGGGACTAACTCATTCGTTTCTAATTAGGGTTTTACCGAAAACCTTCTTAATATTTATACTACTATTCCTCATCTTTCTTAATACTTCTCGAATTTAAATTCCTTAATTCTCTTTTATAAATCCTTAAGTCTTGCAGTGTCCAGGGAAATCTCGGAGAAAATAAAAGTGCTATTTTTCTGAATCCGACAGCTTTTACATACACTTATTTTCCTCCTGGATCACTAATACGAACTCAGAAATCCGTTCCGAATACCGGGTATAACATTATTATAATAATATTCCAAATTCCACCAAAATCACTATTCATCACTTATTTTTATTTAATTCCTATAGTTGGGAAAATGAACCTGGTTCACCCTCGAGTGTTCCTTAATCTTTTTACGGAACCGCTGGGCTTATAATAGATATTGATTTGGATGACATGAGGGTATCTATTTCTCTCTAGGGAATCTTATCTTAACTTTCTAGGAGATAGATTATTCTAACCTTAGTTATCACCCAATAGCATCCTTCAGGCCATATAACCTTGGAATATATATCCTTTCATTATTCATTCATTAAAACCAGTATTACATTCTAGTTGTAACCCCTATTCATTCTTACATCAATACATAATAAAAAGTTTTAATTCTACCCAAAAATCTGGGTTCTTACAGTCTCCCCTCCTTAAAAGGATTCCGTCCCGGAATCAGGTAGAAGACAATTGGGTATTTGTTGGTTATTTCACTTTCCAATTCTCTGGTCGATCCTTACACACTCCAATCTTTCTAAAGCATCTCATACTGGTGTTACAATACACCCTTATCCGTTCTACCAATTCTTTGATACTTTCGCACAACACATCATCCGGTATACGCTCTTGTCCGTTCTTATACTATTAACCTTATTGGTACGTGCAGTGACTTCGGTATCACTAACGCGCTACGAAGTCCGGAGATAACCTCACTCGTAATTTTGCAATTCCTAATCGTTTTAATCTTCGCAATCTCGATGTATATATATTTAGGTGGAAAATTTTATCGAGAGATCACTGTGATCAATGAACATTTGTTATATTGCATAGTTAGTAAAAAAAAGGGGGCCAGCCTTTAGTACTTGACAAGCAATTAAACAATTAATGGCATTCCACTTAGACTCCTATCACACAGACAGAGAGTCACGTAGTATTACCTCCCCTCCTTAAAGGGTTGTTCTTCTCAATTTAGAAGAAGATAAATAAGGGAGAAGAAAAGAACGAATTTCAAAGAATCATATATGAAAGTTTTCATGATTGTCAAAATATCATATTTAGAATTTACCTCTGAACTATAGAGGTTTATTAGAGAAGAGAAATAATCATATTCGTATCAAATTCCACTTTTTCGTAATCTCACATATCACATGTCCTTGTTGCTCTGTCCATCATTCGGTGGACCTATACTCTTGTTCGATATTAGTATCAACTACTTTTTGGAAAATCCTTCAACCTCTCAGGTTAAATCTTGGATTTCCCGCTTGACATTATTATTACTCACATTTCATGCCCCGACACTGGCTCTTTCATACTCATAATTCTAACACTATCAGGTTGTCATTCCGAGAGCTCATTAAGAAGAACCCATTCACCAATCCATTCATAACATTTCTTGCTTCACATTCAATTATTATTTCCCATTCTTTTCTTTATCAATCACATCCATCTTATCATCTAGTTCTCATTCACTTCTGTTATTGAACTCCACCGTCACCTTATTAGGGGAACGCATGTTACCTTTATTCAATATACGTGGCACGTTTGTGGTCAAACTTTCCTTTGTTCAACCATCTAGATTTCACTTTCTCATTCCATGAGTCTTTTTTTATTACTCAATCAAACTATTCCATATTTCCTCGGATTTTCCAGTCTTAAAAAGGAGCCAATTTGTATGTCATTCATGCTCCTAATTCCAACTTTCCGTTTTGGCCAATACCCTTACCTTGCCAATTCCATACTCTTCTCGCTTCATTACTGGAGCTTCTCATGAGTCCGCATATCTGACTTTCTTATTAATCCTCGACTCTTCATTCATCTCAATCAGTTGCTTGTCTTCATTTCTACTATAATCATTCTATGAACCATCATAGCCTAATCATTTATTTCAAATATCCCGTCATTCCAGAAATTACACCATCCGAAATAAACCTGGATGATTTCTCTAACTTAGATTCAATTCGACATTTCCACAGTCGTTACCACCTAATTTCTCATTAGGATCACCATCGCTTATCGTTTACGCAGTGCTTTAATAACTAAGCATCATAATTGTCAATTCAAGATCCTCTAGGAAAACAAAATAATCACTATTTCCTATCCATAAGGAACGCTTCCTGAACTTGACGTAGATATTACATGAAGCAGAAAAAAAAAATTGCAGGAAAGCTTCCAGCATCACAGCTGGAACAGGCTGGTGAGATTATTAATCATATATCTCCGGTAGAAGACTAAAAGCTTAGCGGTTTGCTTAATCGCTTGCCAACCTCATAATTCTCTATCTTGTTTGCACAGAAATACACCAACATAAACTTGCTTGTCATTCATCATCGTGCCATTTGGCTTATCAGTATTTGTACCTTCTCTACTTCTGGTCATTTACTACCAATTCATTGTTACTTAACCTCCCCTCTCTTTTTCCAAAGAAAAGGCGAGTCTCTTGGGGAATTTGGTCTGGTCTGTCGTAGAGCCTCCTAATGTCGGTAATGTGCTACTAGCAACATCAGGAATCGAATCTTTACTTAAACCATTCTTATAGTTGATCCTGGCACAATCATCAAACGGAATGTAACTTCCTCTACCACATTATGACCATCAAGGTCCTTACATTTTCATTCTATTTCTTTGGTCTGAGCATTTATGCTTACTCCCCTATATTTAAAGTGTCGGCCACCTCGTTGGCCTTTCCTGATTATAATAATTTCTTGAGATCAATGTTTTCTGGATCTATTCCAACTCAGGGTGGAAGCATCCTCCCTTAAATTCTGCTGAATGAGAGAAAACCTCTATCAGTCTTTTCCAAAAGTCATTGCTTCCACCTTTCTAGGGTGAACTTGACTACAGGTACTCCAAATCATACCTAGGATATTTCCTTACTTAAATCCCTTCTTGTTTTAGGATAATCTCAACCTTATTGGTTCAACCCATACTTCCTCAGGGTTTCATACATGCCTCATCTGGCATTATTGTTACGATGTCATACATTCCTTACCAAACTTCCATTTTTGAAGTTCGGAATATTACCCTTTTTCCTTGTAAGGTTTCGTAGGCCATCCTTATCATTCCTCCGGTATTTTCTGGGTACCGGGTATATCAAAATGTCATTGATCAATACTCTAATAATTCTATCTACGTTCTTTCCAGAACTCTTTTTAATAATCCTTACCGGTCATTGTTGCCTTAGCAAGTCCAGCTCATAACATCTGAAGTCATAATGTCGTTATTAGGGTTAATGCCACCCCTTGTGCATTCCCCAGGGTTTGTCTTAATTTATGGATATCCTATCCTTAATTCAACTGCCAAGGAATTCTTGCATCTTATAATTGGCAATCAGATCATGTATCCTTAATAAAGGTCTCTTTTCAATCATTCTCATTTGATAATCGATCGGTGGTTTAATGCCACCCTCTTCTTTCAGATAGTTGTCAGCCTATTTGGCCTTCCAAAAAGGCAACGTATGCCAATCTCTTCTCTTACCGAACTTGTTAATGGTAGCAAGGATGTTCTGGAAGATATTGGTCGAGTTCAACGTGAATCTCTTAGTGCTTATCGTTCTTCGCAAAGGTACTTGCCTCAGACAAAATTCCTACAGCATACTGTTCAATTTCTGACCTTTTCTATACCCTCTTCATATACCTTCATTGTTTACTTTCCTCCGTCATAATATATTCATGGTATTCATGATACTCTAACATCATACATCTCAAGTCACTATACTTCCATTTTACTCGAAATCTTGAACAACCATATACACATGAGTCACTTTAGTACGGGTGACCCCATCCCAAAAAGGTCTAGTGAATTCCCCATCAAAACATGGGTTGTTCGGCAGAAGATTCAAACGATCTCATTAATGTTTCCTTTATATCAGAAGCCCTTGCAGTCGGTGCTTTCTTAGAAGCAACCCTGCTTTGTCTTTTCATTGCTGGTCTAGTCACTTTATAGTCCGTTGGGACTTGGACTGAACTGGCCACACATAAAAATATATGATTTTAGGGGTTGGCTAATAGCATTACTTTTCTAGCAATTGCCGGCATAGTGCCTTCTTCTTTGATACCTTTCTACCTTTCCAAAACTTTACTCCATATAAGTCTTAATCGACTACTCGGCACCGTCTCCGGTCACCTTTCCTCCACTTTTATCTTTTCAACTATTCTTATCAATCCTGCGTGCCACACAAGCTTACCATTCCTGGCATAACAGCCTTTTCATTTAAGTCAATCCTAGAATTTCTCAATCCGGCTGGTTTCTTACTTACATTTCCTATTTTCGTCCAATCTCACTTCATCATTTTATCACTACCGTCGATTGTAATGCTCAGGGTCCGTTTACTAACCCATTTTACAGCATCCTTACCCAAATCACAGGGTTTGCTCCAATTTTTTTACTCTCTTCCATGACATTCTCTGATAATCAGAAAGACAAGGTTTGCCAAAATTCACCGAATTCCTTTCCAGACTCAGGGAAATTTTGATCAATCTACCCACCTACTGGTAACATTAAGGAGACCAGTTTCGAAACCTGAAGAATAGTTCTATGAACCTCCAAGCAGGTGGAATCATAAGCAGTCATAGTTAACGAAATAATCATCATCGGATTGGAAGTTTACCCACTGGAGAGGAATCAATTATATACATCCCTTAGAAGGGAATCAATAGTTTCAAACTGAAACCTGTCACAACGTCCTGATATTCAATACTACCAAATGTCGGTCTACCTAACCCTTTATGCGAAGCGTCATTGGAAGCACAAAGTCTCCTTTTTCCATTAAGCAATGCCAGCTCTTGGTCATTACCAATTTCACCTTTTAGCTCCAGGAAGATTTTCTCACATTTTTCTCTTTAACTGCTGATCGTATTACTTGATCTATTATAGTTCCGTGTCGGAGTAAACTTAAGGTAACTACTATAATCCATTCAAAGAGAAGAAGGAATTTAATATTCCTCTGAATCACATGCATCTGACGTTTCTGGTTCATCATTTAACTGAGTTGAATTAACTCTATACTCAGTCTCTGGCAGTAGTCTCATTACGAGTTCATCTTGACTCACTGGTCTTATCTTCCGGTAGGTTCTGAGATCATTGTCTTGCTTACTACTTCCTTATATAACTTTACCCAATCATGCTATCACTTCCCAATGTCTTTACTTTCTAAATGATTCATTCATAAAATGAACATTTTCCTTAATAGAACCACCTTATCAACCTCAATTTGGTTCCATAATTTACAACCTACGACACCTGCCTTCTCATGGCGAATTATTACTGACCATATTCATACTAATTCATTTATCAAATGATATGGCACTTACTGCCTCCTTCTCAACTATTCCTAGGGACTCTGCTCCTCGCCCTAAATCGATGTCTTTGATAATCATACATCCCTCTAGCTCTTTCTTTGTTAAGATGAAAATCTCTAAGGATTCTCATCTATTTCCGTATAAGATCTCAAGTAATTCTTCCAATCCTTCTTTCTTGCTGGTACTACATCTGGTAGTCCGGCTATGAATTCAACATGCATCTTCAGATCTCTTAATAATATCTCGGTTCTTTATACTCACTTTTCTGAGCACCATTTCTTAATCATCACAGTCATTTTGGCTGCGACCCTCATTACCCATGGGTAAGCTCCTTATCCTAACAGGATTTTCTTTATCTGCTGGAACCTCTTCCGGGTCTCCAGTAGGGTACTCCATCGAATTACCCGCTGATCTTCAGCATATAAAGCATCATCGCGCTGTTGCTCGTATGCCTCAAGGTCAGTCGCCTTACTCGTCGATACGATATCGAGCTAAGTTACTATCATTATACTTACGAGTTCCCATAAGGGTTTTATATGTCATCACCACATTAAGTAGTCCGACTATGAACTTGGCAAGAGTTCTTATTATCTTATTGAATTTATTGTTTTAACGTCACCTCATCTCTGGGGTTTATAACGTACGCTCTGATACCACTTCTGTAACACCCCCAGATCCGGGGTCCGGGATCCGGTGGTTACGGTTTCCAATTCTGTCCACAACACTTGAACTTTCCTTAACATAAAATAAATTACGTCTCTATAACCCAACACAATAATATAAAACACACCCGTTATAGTCCCAGAGATGAAATCAGAGTAACACTCAAATTTTTATTAATCACATTATGAGTTCTTACAATCCAAAAGAATTTCAATATAAATACATACTCTTTGCCATCCATTTACATAAGTCATACTAGACCATATTCTTGGTACTGAAAGAATAAATATACCCTACCAATAGCTTCTTCTTCAGCTCTGGTAGTCTCATCGTCCTCGCCCGCGTCGAGTGCGCCTTGTGCGAGTCATCTGGTCTAGCTGTTGTTGTGATATAATAATAAAGCAAGGGTGAGCAATAGCCCACCAACAATAATATATGACTGAACGATAATGTATAACAGTTCAAAAGTATCTTTCAAACCATATGCCATGCATTTACGGAAATGATGCCAGTATAATATGAACGATGAAGTTACAAGGTAACTTAAAGTATTTGTTTGTAGAAATATCTGCTACATCAAAGTAAGCGAGATATTCTTATTGTTATTAAGAAGAGGAACTTGCAAGAAAAGGTTGCAATTCCAGTTATGACCCTTTTCCAACTCTGCCAACAGTAATCATGTTGCAGGAAATAAATAAATTTGGATGATGAACCAATGATGGAGTATTCACCGCGCCCGCTGTTCCAATCTTGATGATCAGTCGAGATCGTACAGCTCAATTTAGATTTACTACCGGTAGAAGGAAGAACTGACGGCTTTACTTGTCTACCGCCTTACTAGCTCTCCCCGGCCAACGGTTGGGCCAAAGGGGATGGACCGGCGCTACTCGGCCTCTTACACGACTCCTAGTTCAAATAGAGTTCATGATTCTGAATGTAACGTTCGTCCCCCTTTCCCCAAGTATAATACTTGTTGATAAGACTCTACAAGGTAGTCGTATCTAGTTGGAAAGGAAAATTCACCAATAACTTCCAAGCTGTGGCTTGGTATCGAATATCAACTTGTTCCAACAATCTTACCCCTCGAAAGATGAGAAGGTAAACAACGACTTAATAAGTCAACAGCACCCGAGTTGCGAGTGAAGAGAATACTCTATGACCGGGAAGTCGACAAGATAAATAACATCTTCCAAGTAAGGTTCCCTTATTATTAGAGAGGTAGACTCAAAGAAGAATGATGTCTGAGAACCTTTCTTGATATAAGATTAATAATAATATGACTCCGAAATATTTTCTGTAATAATCGAAGAAGATAAACCTTATCGAGGTTATTCTAAGTATGAAATAAATATTCAGAGAATATTTATTGAATTAAAATATTTTACAGAATATTTAGGAATATGAAAGAATATCTTTAATCAGAGTATTTCTCAAATAATCCTTGAAGAAATATCTAGAGAAAATTTATTGCATAATTAAATATTCAAATGAATATTCAGAATAATATTCATTAATTAATAAGACCTGAAAAGAATATTTAAAATATTTAAAATAATATTCGATGATTAAATAGAACCCTGGATGAATATTCAAAATAATATTCATAATTGATTAGGAATTTAAATGTTTATTGAAAAAGTAATATTCGTTTAATGAATAATATTCTAAATGAATATCAAGTAATATTCATTTAGTAATCCAAGCTTTAAAGGAATATTCGAGATAAGACTCGATAAATAAATCAAGCTTCAGATGAATATTAGAATAATATTCATCAAGTAAGTAATATCTTAAATGAATATTCAAAAGTAATATTCATTTAATAAAGTAATATTCTAAATGGATATTCAAATAATATTCATTTAGTAGTCCAATCTTTAGAAGAATATTCGGAATAATAATCGATAACCTATTCGACTTTGAATGAATATTGAAAAATATTATTCGTCGAATGGTTACGTTCAAATAATTATTTGAAGTAAGGATCGTTAAAATAATTAGTCTCGAACGAATATTCAAATAATATTCGTCGCCCAAATAATAGAAAATATTTACTTAAATATTTTCCTCCGAGGTAATCTCGATATATCAAGGAATATTGACTCCCGGTCTATTTTTGATTAATAAGATGTATACGCCCTTCTATGAGGGTCTTACAATAATCGGCTTATAACTGATATATAACTATCTAGCTTATAAGCCAACAATAACATTCAGGGAACAAGTATATCACTTCAACTTGAAAGTAGGCATGCATGCAATGGCATATGTATATCAGCATATATATATATATATATATTTATTCAATCACAACAACAGCCTAAAAGAAGGGAATTGAAACTTGCCTGGTAGTCGAGTACGGTAAGGGGTAGTGGTAGTGGGTCCCGGTTCAGCTTGGTGATCTATAAATAGCCAAGGCATTCGGGATTAATCACTTAACATATTAAAAGTTAAGTTATACTTAATTCGAAACACGTTCTTGAGTTATCTCGTTATACTCCTTTTAGTGGATTACTTTTATCACTGATCCGACCCGACATCCGTTCGTTAATACGACATGTCATTGTACTTACACTTGGGACATACTTAAGTCATATGAGTTCTAAAGTCGATCGTTACGAACCAATACTATACTCCGAGTTTTATCGTCCGTTTTCTAAGTGTTTTACCGAAGTTATAAAAGAGTCGTCTTTTAGGGGTTCGTTCGCGTTTAACCTCGACTCGAACATTTTTAATAAATCGAAAAATGATCTTTTTGACATACGGTTTTCTTTCACGCCTTCCTTTTTACCTCTAGTATTTATTTACCAAGATTTGCCATGACGTTACATAGTTTACGAGGGTTCAATTACAGTTACGAACTTTCGTTTACGGATTCGAACTACTTTTAGTAATTTGGTCATAAATCCTAAACCGTAAGTCCGTTTCATGCGATCTTTATATCAAAACGAAGCTTGAAACATAATCTATCCTATCATGGCAGAAAATGAAGCTGTACAGTGAGTTATAGCTACTGTGATGCTCGGTGTTTAATAGTCTAACGAAAATTCGGCATTACGACGGCTATAAATCGAACGTTCTAAAATTCATAACAATCAATCCAAGCCACACCGGGCATACTATACATGGTTTTCATCTTAACCAGTCCAAGAAGGTTTCAATTAACCATCATAATCATCAAAACTCTTAAATCATCACTACTAACTACATAATCATGCTTTTATGCATATAACAACACCATAATCTTAACTAATCTAAAACCATCAAGAACATATATAAAACTCAAAGTAAGTGTAACACCCCCAAATTCCCTACCGGAATCTAGGTTGTCACACCTCTTGCGAAATATACAATCACCTGCTCATAATATAATCTACAACAATATTCTTAATAGACTCCACAATTACTCCACGGGTTATAGTCTTAGAACAAGCATTCCATAAATCAAAGGTTAATACAACACGAGTTCATCTACTAGAATTTCTGAATGTTATTACAAATCCAAAATACTAGATAACAAAATACTAAACCACTACTCTTCAGCTTCCACCTTACTTAGATACTACAAGGCCACCGCGCTGAATCAGTAGTTCGTCGCTTTCCCCTTGCCTCGATTGGCCATACTTGAGTTAGCCCTGGATGCCGCTGCTTAACAATATATAAAATAACAAGAATGAGCCAAAGAATGCCCAGCAAGGTTATAACTATCCCCTATTCCCAACAATTCACACAAAATATTACTAAACCGCTCTACAAGAACTTTTCCCCTCATACGGATATATATTTATTTTGAAAAGAGATTTATCTCGAAATTTTAATACCCAAATGATGGAATAAATACATCTCAATAACTTCTCCATATTACTCAACGGTAACATGATAATTGCTCAAACTCCTCAATATAATAATATAATATAATAATTTCTCAGATCGATACCCTAGTTAATCCGAACCACAAAGGCATCGGTTAATAGCTAGAGAATCAATGATTGGACTTTTCCTCGAACGCTGCATCAAGTAATGGATGATCAATCCATTGTCACATCTCAATTTTTCTATCGATAGAAAGGACAGTCGACGTCTCGAACCATCCAATAATATTCCTCATAAGGATGAGTCGACAGACTCGGACCCTCACCCTTAGTTGGGCCGGTGCGTTACTCCGGTCACTTTCATCAATTTATGTGCCGAGCCGGCCCTGTCCCGGTCTCGTACGCACTTTCATCGATTTATGTGCTGAGCCGGCCCTGTCCCGGTCTCTTACGCACTTTCAGTCCAGGATATTAGGTGTCGGAATCTTCGATCACCTTTAACAACAAATAGCTTAGGCGTCACGGTGAAATAACACGTGCACCTTTATTTATTTTGAAACGAATTAATACTCCAATATCGTTCAGAAACAATGAACGATATACACCTCCAATAATTTGGTTCTCCTTCCGAATGAGTGGAGGAAAATATTTATGAAAGATTGTTCTGACTATGAATCCAGAATGAAGGACCCATGTCAGTATATATAAATATATACATAACTCCACCCTTAAATAACAGTAAATATATAGTATGAAGATATTATTAATACGCCTTTATTATCTCCTCTTCGAGTACGAATGAAGTAACTCGATAAATGTCCCACAATACGGACCATCTCATGAACTAAAATAGAACATCTAGCATAATAATATTATTCAAGTAACAGCTCAAAAATAATATATATATATATATATATATATATATATATTGCAAGAAGAAAACATCTCTAAAAGTAATCACCTCGATAGAATAATTTGTAAATCAACATTGATATTTCTCCGGACAAAGTTGTTTTAAGAAAACATTTTTTTGAAAATAATATTCTTCTAATTAAATAAATCTAATTAGACGAATAAGGTTCATTTAATCAGTAAATGCTACCCAAGTATCTACTTGATTAATAAACGCTAGATTATTGGTGATGTTTCCTTTAGGTTCATTATTGCGAAATTCTTTAAAATCTTTGTCCGGGTTTTTGAAGAAAATCCAACTCCTCACTACTTCGTATTCACTATTTACTCCTCATGTTACATCATCTAAAGGGAAACGTAAGTTACTCCTAACCATACTTCCCTTATCTCCTCAATATAATAATTCACATATAACTACCATTACGAACATTTTATAACACAAAACATCTCTACTCTGAATGATAGAGTAAGAGTTAGTATACTTGCCTGGTACTCCTGATGCAGTAACGGCTGGTAGCGGGGTCCGACAATCTAAATAAAGTCAAGAAAACATGCTATTAATCCCCTATACAATCCAATAATAGTCCAACACTTAGACACTTAAGTCAATCAAAACAAAGCACTAAGGGGTCCCTCTAGACTCGTCTAAGTCCATGTTATACTTAACCATTTTTAACCTCGTTCTTTACACCAATATGTTGCCTTGATAATTCTTAACAAGTTTCATGTTTTAGTCGACTCGAAATTCCTCTTTTAACTCAGCCAAAGCGGATGGTCAAGTAGCACCTCTAGAGTTGACTTTCCTGAGATTCACTATTCCGTGACTCGCACTCCAACACTTTTAATAAATCACCGGGAATGTATTTAAATACGAAACCACCTCTAAAATCACCTTTGGTATTTGTAATATTTATCATAAAAGTTTCGATTCAAATCTACGGGTCTAGGCAGGGGAATTGTATTTTTGAAGTTCAGTCAACTACGGGTTTTACTATTTGCACCTCTTTCACTAAAATGTTCATAACTCGATAACCGTTAACCCAAATGACGCACCGTTTTCGCGTACACGATCTAGGGAATGTCTAGAAGGTAACTAACTCAAAACTTGGCTCTGGTCAGAAGGCTCATTTTTCGGAATTTTCAAAACAGGGCAGTGGCTATGCAGTGAGTCTTATGGTCTTTCTAAGGGGTTTTCCACTTGCGCAATCTCGGCTTACGCCCTTTTTATAAAATCGAAAAATAATCTTTTTAACTCGAAACCTTCGTACAAACCTTTCTAACTGACCTTAGTATTTATCCTCAAAATATCATACTCTAATTCAATTTTTAAGGGTCTCAAACTTAACCTCAAAGTTGATACATTTCTGCGACATGGTTTCTCGAATCGCTTTCACTAAAACGGTCATTACTCACAAACCGTAAACTCTTTTGACACGATTCTTGCGGCCACATAAACTAGAATCCAAAACCTACCCAATATGGTCAGTGGTTGCAATTTAAACATGTTTAAGGACTCGGGTAGCTACTGTCAACATTGTTCAAGAAATTTGGGCATTATAACGGCTCTAAATCGAACATTACCATTTTTGTAATTCCTCAATCAAGCCATACAAGGCAACCCAAACTCTAATATTACACACCAACACTCATACTAGGCCTCTAAGGGCAGTGGTAAGGTCCAATGACCACCACTCAACATATACACCTCAAGACAAAGCTAAACAATCATATAAATTCTTAACATGAACTAATCTTTACACTAGCATCAAAACTTCACCAAAACTCATATATATAAAAGGTAAAGTTGAGGTTTATACCTTTCTTGATACTCTCACAACACTAACAAAGCTCTGTACACCTTATAATAGCCTTGGGTAGTCTTAAGCTTGCTAAATCAACCAAAGAAATCAAAGAAATCAAGATTAGTTTATGAAGGTTACTATTCACCCTCCACTTTGAGGATTTATTTGAAAATGGAAACAAAGGAGTTTGAAGCTAAAACTCTTAGGAGATCATTTATATGAAATATAGGACTTACCATAAAAGTTTCAAGATCAAATGATGGTTGGAAGTTGGATTTTGAAATCTCAAAACTTCAAAAATTCGAAGTGGGTTCTTCAAGGGGAAAAACAGAGCGATTTTCTCGAATTTATTTGACCACTCAAACGATCTTCAAAAATTATGAAATTAAATCCACAACTTCATCTTGATGTGCAGAAGCTTCGTGAATTTTTTCATAATTTTTAAATGAGTAGAACTGGGTGAAAAAAATCGGAAAGATCCCTGCTCTGAAAAATCTGATCTGCTGGAAAATGGGGAAGGAAAGAGAGAAAAGTGTTTGGCTTGCTTGGTTGATATTTTTGGTGTTAGAAATGAATTATTAGGCTTGTAAGTAATGTATATCAGCTGTGCTACTCTTCATATTCTCCTTCCACACAAGTGTCAAGTAATGGGAGAGTTTAGGTGTTTTATTTGCATGGTTTTAACAAGAACACCTCACCTTGTACTATTCTTAATCCACTTGCATCTTGTTTGGTTTCACACTACTTCTATTGATTTGTTGCACTTAATAATCTTGCATGGTATTTAATCTTGTCATGTGTTCAATCTATAATCCAATATTAAATCCAACATTCCTTGTTTATTCTCTCTTTATCTCTGGAAACGTCCTCCCAATTTTCTCAAGTATTCTCTATTCCTCACCTCTAGGGTTTCATCCTCAATCCCATTTTCCTCTCATAATATATATCCCTCCTTGGACTTCTCATATCCAATATCCTCAATTAATAATCCAATTATTATATCCCTGACTCCTCTGTCAAAATTGGAATAAAATAAAGTTTGGATTCTCTGAATTCCGATCGTCTTTACATACACTTATTTACTCCATGGGTCACTAGTACGACTTCGGAATATCCATTCTACGTCTCGTACATAGGTGACATGAAAACTTTTCCTAATCCTCAAAATTATTATTCATCCACCAAATTACTATTCACGTATGACAACACTATTCACGTATATACCTATTCTTAATAATAAAAGTTTTAATTCTACCGAAAATTTGGGTTCTTACAATCTTCCCTCCTTAAAAGGATTCCGTCCTCGGAATCAACGCAGGTAACAACTAAGGTTAATTGTCTCGTACTCTACTAGTCAATATATTCGCCTTACCCGTACTATGCTTTCTACTTCCAGTTATACATTCTCATATTATAACGCTATTCCATCTCCGATAACCCTCTTATTCCTTAACATGCCTCTATTTTTACACTAACTCATCATTAATCTATGCATTCCCAAAATTTAAGAAACTGTGTACCTGGCGCCTCGTTCCTCTCCTTTAAGCCATCGGCCAATGTCATATTAAAAACTCTAGCGGTTTGTCGGTTGCTATTAACTCCACTGCTTTGTCGCGATGTCGCGGGTCCCGCTGTCGACACTCTACAATCTCTAGAGATGTGGCCCTCCTTTCCACATTTGAAGCAAACCACTCCCCTCCTCGGACAATTCATCTTCTGATGCCCCTCCTGACCACAGTTATAACACTTAACTTGGTTGCAAACTCCCAGATGCTTCTTTCCACACACCTCACAGTCCGGCAGCGGTGGTCCTGACTGCCTAAACTGGCTCCCATTTCCTTGTTGTCCCACTTGTACACTAGCCATACTTTCTGCTGGGTTAAACCCCCCGGACCTCCCAGCCTTAAATCCAGACCTCCTACCATACTGGTTCTGAAATGCTCCACTGGCCTGACTTCCTCCCCAACTCTCCGCTTTTCTCTTCTTCCCTTCATTCTCCTTGGGATCAAAATTACTCCCTGCTTCTATCACTTCTGCCTTGTTCACCACCTTAACATACTCAGTAAGCTCAAAAACAGCTACTCTAGTTTGTATCCACGGTTTCAACCCATGCTGAAACCTCCTCGCCTTCTTCTTGTCGGTATCCACGAAATGTGGTACAAACCTAGCTAGCTCCGTAAACTCCTTCTCATACTCAGCTACTGTCTTATTATTCTGTTTCAGCTCCAAAAACTTTATCTCCATCCTGCCCTCCATATGCTCAGGAAAGTACTTCTCCAAAAACAACTCAGTGAATCTCGCCCAGGTTACTACCCCTTCAGGTTCCATTGCTTCCTTAGACTCCCACCAATAATTTGCCTCCTCTTTCAGCAAATAGGTGGCAAAGATCGTCTTCTGCGCATATTCCACTCCTATAATCTTAAAGGATTTCTCCATCTCTTTCAGCCATGACCTCGCCTCTACTGGTTCACCGAACCCCTTAAACTCAGGTGGTTGGATTGACTTAAAAGCCTTGAAAGCTGCTGCAGTCTGGTTCCCTACATTAGGTCTAGGATCCTGGTGGCCACGGTCTAGGGTTTGCCTCAACAAATCCAAAAGTTGGTTCATTCCTTGCTGGTTCTGGTTGTTATTCTGGTTATCTCCTTGGTTGTTATCTCCTCCTGTATTTCCTCCACCTCCAATTGATTCTTCATCAGGGTTAGCCCTCGCGTTCCTTCTAGGCGGCATTCTCCTATAATAAAAGAAAACTTAATAAATCAGTCGGTTCGATGAAACTACATACTCATGAAACACTTATTTACGAAGCAAACAGTATATACACATGCACATAAATATATATAAATGCATTTGCAACTACACATATATATATCTACGGATCCATATAACTTTTAACTCCTTCAATAATCATGGATACACATTTTTCTCGTCCCAACTGATTCTACTACTGGTCTGGGCCATCATGCCTCTACCCTAACTACCCCTTAAGGTTCTACTACCGAACTTCCATCTCGGTCTCTCGGTTTCTAAAACTCTTGTTCTAAGGTTTATAACCTATCGCTCTGATACCATTACTGTAACACCCCCAAATTCCCTACCGGAATCTAGGTTGTCACACCTCTTGCGGAATATACAATCACCTGCTCATAATATAATCTACAACAATATTCTTAATAGACTCCACAATTACTCCACGGGTTATAGTCTTAGAACAAGCATTCCATAAATCAAAGGTTAATACAACACGAGTTCATCTACTAGAATTTCTGAATGTTATTACAAATCCAAAATACTAGATAACAAAATACTAAACCACTACTCTTCAGCTTCCACCTTACTTAGATACTACAAGGCCACCGCGCTGAATCAGTAGTTCGTCGCTTTCCCCTTGCCTCGATTGGCCATACTTGAGTTAGCCCTGGATGCCGCTGCTTAACAATATATAAAATAACAAGAATGAGCCAAAGAATGCCCAGCAAGGTTATAACTATCCCCTATTCCCAACAATTCACACAAAATATTACTAAACCGCTCTACAAGAACTTTTCCCCTCATACGGATATATATTTATTTTGAAAAGAGATTTATCTCGAAATTTTAATACCCAAATGATGGAATAAATACATCTCAATAACTTCTCCATATTACTCAACGGTAACATGATAATTGCTCAAACTCCTCAATATAATAATATAATATAATAATTTCTCAGATCGATACCCTAGTTAATCCGAACCACAAAGGCATCGGTTAATAGCTAGAGAATCAATGATTGGACTTTTCCTCGAACGCTGCATCAAGTAATGGATGATCAATCCATTGTCACATCTCAATTTTTCTATCGATAGAAAGGACAGTCGACGTCTCGAACCATCCAATAATATTCCTCATAAGGATGAGTCGACAGACTCGGACCCTCACCCTTAGTTGGGCCGGTGCGTTACTCCGGTCACTTTCATCAATTTATGTGCCGAGCCGGCCCTGTCCCGGTCTCGTACGCACTTTCATCGATTTATGTGCTGAGCCGGCCCTGTCCCGGTCTCTTACGCACTTTCAGTCCAGGATATTAGGTGTCGGAATCTTCGATCACCTTTAACAACAAATAGCTTAGGCGTCACGGTGAAATAACACGTGCACCTTTATTTATTTTGAAACGAATTAATACTCCAATATCGTTCAGAAACAATGAACGATATACACCTCCAATAATTTGGTTCTCCTTCCGAATGAGTGGAGGAAAATATTTATGAAAGATTGTTCTGACTATGAATCCAGAATGAAGGACCCATGTCAGTATATATAAATATATACATAACTCCACCCTTAAATAACAGTAAATATATAGTATGAAGATATTATTAATACGCCTTTATTATCTCCTCTTCGAGTACGAATGAAGTAACTCGATAAATGTCCCACAATACGGACCATCTCATGAACTAAAATAGAACATCTAGCATAATAATATTATTCAAGTAACAGCTCAAAAATAATATATATATATATATATATATATATATATATATATATATATATTGCAAGAAGAAAACATCTCTAAAAGTAATCACCTCGATAGAATAATTTGTAAATCAACATTGATATTTCTCCGGACAAAGTTGTTTTAAGAAAACATTTTTTTGAAAATAATATTCTTCTAATTAAATAAATCTAATTAGACGAATAAGGTTCATTTAATCAGTAAATGCTACCCAAGTATCTACTTGATTAATAAACGCTAGATTATTGGTGATGTTTCCTTTAGGTTCATTATTGCGAAATTCTTTAAAATCTTTGTCCGGGTTTTTGAAGAAAATCCAACTCCTCACTACTTCGTATTCACTATTTACTCCTCATGTTACATCATCTAAAGGGAAACGTAAGTTACTCCTAACCATACTTCCCTTATCTCCTCAATATAATAATTCACATATAACTACCATTACGAACATTTTATAACACAAAACATCTCTACTCTGAATGATAGAGTAAGAGTTAGTATACTTGCCTGGTACTCCTGATGCAGTAACGGCTGGTAGCGGGGTCCGACAATCTAAATAAAGTCAAGAAAACATGCTATTAATCCCCTATACAATCCAATAATAGTCCAACACTTAGACACTTAAGTCAATCAAAACAAAGCACTAAGGGGTCCCTCTAGACTCGTCTAAGTCCATGTTATACTTAACCATTTTTAACCTCGTTCTTTACACCAATATGTTGCCTTGATAATTCTTAACAAGTTTCATGTTTTAGTCGACTCGAAATTCCTCTTTTAACTCAGCCAAAGCGGATGGTCAAGTAGCACCTCTAGAGTTGACTTTCCTGAGATTCACTATTCCGTGACTCGCACTCCAACACTTTTAATAAATCACCGGGAATGTATTTAAATACGAAACCACCTCTAAAATCACCTTTGGTATTTGTAATATTTATCATAAAAGTTTCGATTCAAATCTACGGGTCTAGGCAGGGGAATTGTATTTTTGAAGTTCAGTCAACTACGGGTTTTACTATTTGCACCTCTTTCACTAAAATGTTCATAACTCGATAACCGTTAACCCAAATGACGCACCGTTTTCGCGTACACGATCTAGGGAATGTCTAGAAGGTAACTAACTCAAAACTTGGCTCTGGTCAGAAGGCTCATTTTTCGGAATTTTCAAAACAGGGCAGTGGCTATGCAGTGAGTCTTATGGTCTTTCTAAGGGGTTTTCCACTTGCGCAATCTCGGCTTACGCCCTTTTTATAAAATCGAAAAATAATCTTTTTAACTCGAAACCTTCGTACAAACCTTTCTAACTGACCTTAGTATTTATCCTCAAAATATCATACTCTAATTCAATTTTTAAGGGTCTCAAACTTAACCTCAAAGTTGATACATTTCTGCGACATGGTTTCTCGAATCGCTTTCACTAAAACGGTCATTACTCACAAACCGTAAACTCTTTTGACACGATTCTTGCGGCCACATAAACTAGAATCCAAAACCTACCCAATATGGTCAGTGGTTGCAATTTAAACATGTTTAAGGACTCGGGTAGCTACTGTCAACATTGTTCAAGAAATTTGGGCATTATAACGGCTCTAAATCGAACATTACCATTTTTGTAACTCCTCAATCAAGCCATACAAGGCAACCCAAACTCTAATATTACACACCAACACTCATACTAGGCCTCTAAGGGCAGTGGTAAGGTCCAATGACCACCACTCAACATATACACCTCAAGACAAAGCTAAACAATCATATAAATTCTTAACATGAACTAATCTTTACACTAGCATCAAAACTTCACCAAAACTCATATATATAAAAGGTAAAGTTGAGGTTTATACCTTTCTTGATACTCTCACAACACTAACAAAGCTCTGTACACCTTATAATAGCCTTGGGTAGTCTTAAGCTTGCTAAATCAACCAAAGAAATCAAAGAAATCAAGATTAGTTTATGAAGGTTACTATTCACCCTCCACTTTGAGGATTTATTTGAAAATGGAAACAAAGGAGTTTGAAGCTAAAACTCTTAGGAGATCATTTATATGAAATATAGGACTTACCATAAAAGTTTCAAGATCAAATGATGGTTGGAAGTTGGATTTTGAAATCTCAAAACTTCAAAAATTCGAAGTGGGTTCTTCAAGGGGAAAAACAGAGCGATTTTCTCAAATTTATTTGACCACTCAAACGATCTTCAAAAATTATGAAATTAAATCCACAACTTCATCTTGATGTGCAGAAGCTTCGTGAATTTTTTCATAATTTTTAAATGAGTAGAACTGGGTGAAAAAAAATCGGAAAGATCCCTGCTCTGAAAAATCTGATCTGCTGGAAAATGGGGAAGGAAAGAGAGAAAAGTGTTTGGCTTGCTTGGTTGATATTTTTGGTGTTAGAAATGAATTATTAGGCTTGTAAGTAATGTATATCAGCTGTGCTACTCTTCATATTCTCCTTCCACACAAGTGTCAAGTAATGGGAGAGTTTAGGTGTTTTATTTGCATGGTTTTAACAAGAACACCTCACCTTGTACTATTCTTAATCCACTTGCATCTTGTTTGGTTTCACACTACTTCTATTGATTTGTTGCACTTAATAATCTTGCATGGTATTTAATCTTGTCATGTGTTCAATCTATAATCCAATATTAAATCCAACATTCCTTGTTTATTCTCTCTTTATCTCTGGAAACGTCCTCCCGATTTTCTCAAGTATTCTCTATTCCTCACCTCTAGGGTTTCATCCTCAATCCCATTTTCCTCTCATAATATATATCCCTCCTTGGACTTCTCATATCCAATATCCTCAATTAATAATCCAATTATTATATCCCTGACTCCTCTGTCAAAATTGGAATAAAATAAAGTTTGGATTCTCTGAATTCCGATCGTCTTTACATACACTTATTTACTCCATGGGTCACTAGTACGACTTCGGAATATCCATTCTACGTCTCGTACATAGGTGACATGAAAACTTTTCCTAATCCTCAAAATTATTATTCATCCACCAAATTACTATTCACGTATGACAACACTATTCACGTATATACCTATTCTTAATAATAAAAGTTTTAATTCTACCGAAAATTTGGGTTCTTACAGTAAGATCTTGGGTTCTTAAGAATTATACCTTCCTTGGAGAGTGTACAAGCTATAATAACCCTTATATAGTCCTTGTATGGCTTTAACAAAGCTTAAATCATCCAAAGAAACCAAGAAATCAAAGTTAGTTTCTTGAAAACACTATTCACCCTCATCTTTGAGGATTTATTTGAAAATGGAAAACATGGAGTTTGAAGCTAAGATTTCTAGGAGATCATTTTTATGAAATATAGGACTCACCATAAAAATTTGGAGATCAAACAATGGTTGGAAGGTGGATTTTGAAATCTTAAAACTCCAAAATTCGAAGTGCCTTGGTTTTGGGGGAAAAACAGTGAACTTCTCGAATTTATTTACCCATCCAAACGATCTTCAAAAATTATGAAATTAAATCCCCAACTTCACCTTGATGTGTAGAAGCTCCATGAATTTTTTCATGATTTTTAGATGAGTAGATCTAGGTGAAAAAAAATGGCAAAGACCCCTGCCCTGGAAAATGCAACTGCTGGAAAAATGGGGGAGAGGTGGTGTTTGCTTGGCTTTGATCTTGCTCTCATCTTATCTAAAGTGAATTATTGAATGTCTTTGGATAATATCTTGTCCATAAAGTAGCTTTAATAAAGTTCTAGGTCATGCATGATGTAATTAAATGGACAAGTGTTGGTTTGTAATGGTAAGATGATGACAAGAAGCTAAGTACTTGGTTATGTTTGCTAAGTATACTAGTTGCTCATGTAACTACTTAGTTGCTTGGTCTTATCTCCTTGTACATGCATGCATCTTGATCCTCTGTTTGTTCTTTGTCCGGTTATTGCTCAATTCGTTGCTCGTTCGAGGGACTAACTCATTCGTTTCTAGTTAGGGTTTTACCGAAAACCTTCTTAATATTTATACTACTATTCCTCATCTTTCTTAATACTTCTCGAATTTAAATTCCTTAATTCTCTTTTATATATCCTTAAGTCTTGCAGTGTCCAGGGAAATCTCGGAGAAAATAAAAGTGCTATTTTTCTGAATCCGACAGCTTTTACATACACTTATTTTCCTCCTGGATCACTAATACGAACTCAGAAATCCGTTCCGAATACCGGGTATAACATTATTATAATAATATTCCAAATTCCACCAAAATCACTATTCATCACTTATTTTTATTTAATTCCTATAGTTGGGAAAATGAACCTGGTTCACCCTCGAGTGTTCCTTAATCTTTTTACGGAACCGCTGGGCTTATAATAGATATTGATTTGGATGACATGAGGGTATCTATTTCTCTCTAGGGAATCTTATCTTAACTTTCTAGGAGATAGATTATTCTAACCTTAGTTATCACCCAATAGCATCCTTCAGGCCATATAACCTTGGAATATATATCCTTTCATTATTCATTCATTAAAACCAGTATTACATTCTAGTTGTAACCCCTATTCATTCTTACATCAATACATAATAAAAAGTTTTAATTCTACCCAAAAATCTGGGTTCTTACACTTCAGCTCGCAATTTCAACTCAGAGATTCTCTACAACTTGATTAAATAAAGACCGCGAACTCAGTAAACTCTAAAAGAACAGCAAAACTCGGACAGAAAACAAGAAACAGAAACAACACATTCAGCAAAACCTCGAATTAATACACACGATCCAACAACAGCAAAAAAAACAAATTCAAACTTAGTACCAATCAACGAATCAGCAACGCAGCTAAACTCAGCAACACAGCGGCATAGCCAGACTCGAACTCAACAGTGAACTTAACTCGGCCAAATAATTAACAACAAAACTCGGAAATCTTAACTCGCAAAAACGAAGTCAGCGAAGAACAGTAAAACTCAGCACATAATTCAACTAACAGCATACAACAATTCACAGCACAAACATATGACAACTGAACTTACGAACTCAACAAAGAGAAAAATGAAACAAAAATGAAACACAATTATAACCACGAAACAACAACTCGATGGTGACTCACGACTCAGAAAATCAACACACAAATACAAGACACAGACGTGAACTAAATCTAATATCAAAACCGAGAACGAAAACCGGGAAAAGGGGAATTCACTTCGCACAAAATAGGAAAGAATGAACAGAAAAATAAAAGAAGAAGAAAATAGTGAAAACAAGAACAAGGGGGGGGGTATTATATTACGTGTATGTATCGAAGAGAAAGGGAGATGACAGGGGAGGTATCTGGGAAAAACCGATGGAGAACGAGAAGAGTAAAAAAAAAAAGGGAAAATGATGGGCTGGGTTTGGTGTCTACGATTTAACAAAAGAAGAAAACAGGGGAAGGTTGGGATTTTGTGGGTGTGAATAAAAATACGAACTAAAAATGAGAAATAAAACTGATAATTTTTTTTTTGTTTTTTTATAAGTTAAAATACGAAAGTAAAGAAATTAATTACGAAATTAAAAGTTATACTACTAAAATGATGATTTGGAATTAAATTGGCCCACAATAAAATGGAAATTTAAAGGGGCAAAATTAAAATTAACAACTAAGTACAAGAAATTAAAATCGTTATTTTCAACTCATAGTGGTTAGCATTTCGCTACTTTGTCCACTAATCGGGTTTACGAAAATAACGAAGCAAGGAAAAATAAACGAGAGAACAAGACAATAAATTAAAGGAAAGGAAATTGCATTAAAATAAAAGAGAGTGTTTACAAGATTTGAAACTAAAAAAAAACAAGAAATTAAAGCTACCCTAAACTCTAAGTTCCTGAATACAAGGGGGGTGAGGGGGTATTTATAGGATAAGAATTAGGGTTTAGGGGTGTGTTGGGTTAATCTCCACCATACACCTTTTAATGTGGTGGAGAAATCCTAGCCATCCAATTGTTTCCTTCCTCAAGCTTTGTAGAGTGGATCTTGTCCATACACTTATTTAGTGTGTTGGGATGATCTCCACCTTCCATGTGTCTTAAAAGATTCCCTTTCTTCCAAGCTCCTAATTCTTTTTCCTTTCTTCATTTAAGTCCTTTTTCTTCCTCTTTATCCCTTCCTTGCTCTTTATTTCTTTATTTTGCCATTTCTTTATTTATTCACGAATTTCCTGAAATGCAACAAAATAAATTATTAAAATACGAGTTCAAGCAATAAATAGGTAATAAAAATATGCAAAAATATGCACTTATCAAATGCCCCCATACCTATCTTTTGCTCGTCCTCGAGTAAAACAAAAACAAAAAGAAAATCTAGATAAAAAGTCCTATACTCCTTTTTGTAGGTGTGACGGTTGCATTTGGCATATGCAACAAGCCCTTTAAACCCCTAGGCAGCCCTAGTGGACGAGTGAGGTCTCGTGAGGGCCTATAGTGAATGTACCCACAAAATCCATCTAGTTCGTATAAAATATTACATGGCAATGCAACACCACACATACATATCCTCTCATGATACATCAAATTAAGAATCAAAATGAATTTGCAAAGTCTTGGTGTGGAAAGTGCAAGGATTCACATAGTCTACTTAAATAAGCATGCAAGAATGATTACAAGTTCATGTCAAGTGTAAAAATTATTGGAAACCATGCTAAGTCTACAAGAGCACACCTTAGAGTCAAAACTTGAGATCTCATATGCAAAAGAAACAAACAATACCTCACATTTCACTCACAAAAGAACATTCACTCAAGAACAAGGGTAAGTGTATCACTCAATTCCAACAAAATCAAAAGCATGCTTGACATTTGGTATCATTCTAACTTAAACACAACATACATTAATGATGACAATCAAAAGGTCTTTATTTGGGTTGTAATGGGGCTAGGGACAGGGTATGTCAAGTAAGGCCAAAACAAGGTGAAGTGTCAAAAGCTAATAGTCACCGTGGAAATCTTGCACAACACTAAACTTCCTCCCCACACAATTATTTTCTACTTTCAACAAAAAGACTTGACTAGTCGAATGAAGGAGAATTACAAAAACATAAGTATGCTCTCATATATTTCTCCTTTAAATTTAACTTGAAAATCGACTAACAAGGTAACCAACAAAACATATATTTCCTTAAAAGTTATGAACAAAAGTAAACCCATTTCACACACCTTATTACTCCCTCAAGTTCCTATTAGCCTTTGACAAAATGGGATCAAGAATACATAAGGCTAAACAAGAAAAAGGTCTTAGGTGTGTAATGTGGTGTGTCACCGAAAGAAAATGATTAGGCTCAAAGGGTTAACTAATTGATCATATAAGAATGGTGTGGATAATTTGGAAATATGGGTTATTCCTAAGTGCCTTTATCATTTTATCATCAATCAATGTCATGTGTTTCAAAAAAGAACTCAAACAAGTGCTAGCAATGCAAATGACAAGTGGACACTCAAGCAAAAGAATATAAATGCAAAAGATGTGCATATAGGCTCAAAACTCACTTGGTGTGGTAGAACATAATCAATCTCAAGTAAAGGTATCCTCAATGCACCTACTTGTACTCAAAGCATGAAAACCAAATCATCTTACACCTAATCATGACTTTCTAATTTCATGCACAAATCAAATAAGTCTACTAGTTTCACCTTGCTAGTGTAAGTGTGTGGACAAGAACTTAGCAAATCACTTCTCAATCAAAAGCTAACGGAACACAAGATTATCATAGCATGTAAGGGCGCGTCAAGCAACTAACAATCAATTAACAAGACTAGAATAAGATTAGAACTCTACTATTTACAATTCTACAACTTTTTTTATGATTTTTTATTATTTTTTAATTTTTTTGGATTTTCTGATTTTTATATTTACACTAAAAACCCTCCCCCATACCTAAATCATGCATTGTCCTCAATGTATGCAAATGCAAGAGAAATGAGTAAATGAGGAAATACCTGATAAGGGATGACGGAGATGAACGAAAATGAAAAAGAACTAATTAACACTACTCACGCACACTTATACTCCCCCATACCTGAATTTCACGAGGGGAGGCAAAGGAATAAAACCGAATTAGCAGATGCCGGTGGGAAAATTGGGGTGCAACTTTGAGAAAATATCAAGAAATTTTTGAAAATAAGCATTCAACCTTATTGAACAAGTGTCACTAATGTTCTCCCTAAACTAACTTAAGGATTCTTTATTTTGTTTAAGCAAATTAGGGACAATGAAAGTTTGGTCATGGGTTGAATCACTAGGAATGACATAAGTTAAAGGTTCATCTTTTCCCAAGGGGTGTATATCAAACTCGGGACGATACAAAATCGAGTCAAATGCAGGAGGTGTTCCTACGGGACTCTTAAGAATGGGCTCAACACTAACAACCTCGGGTGGTGTCTCCCACTTAGAACAAATGTCGTCTAACTCTTTCTACATCTCTTCTGAGGTCATATCCCTTAACGACTCAGTATACTCTTGATTAGACGCAGAGTTGACTTTAAAATCCTCTTTGAGAAAAGACTCAATCTCACTATCCTCAAGGTTTGACCAATTAACAATGTATTCAAACCCCTATTGTTTGTTCATAAAGCTCATTGGGTTCTTTTTCGACATTAAAGATGTTAAGGTTAATTGTCATATTACCAAAAGTGAGTTTCATCGAACCATCCCTACAATTAATCAATGCATTGGATATAGCAAGAAAAGGTCTTCCTAGAATGATCGGGATTTCGTTCTTAGGATTCGTGACGGGTTGAGTCTCGAGGACAACAAAATCAACCGGAAAGATGAATTCACCAACCTTAATTATCACATCTTCAATTATTCCCTTAGGCATTTTGACAGAACGATCAGCTAATTGAATTGTCATGTTCGACTTTTGAAGTTCGCCTGATAGACCAAAAATGGAAGGAGATTCACACTAGCGTCTAAGTCAAGTAACGCCTTGTCCACAAAAGTATTGGCTATGACACATGAAATTGTAGGACAACCAGGGTCCTTATATTTCACGGGAATTTGATTTGAAAGAATTGAACTAACATGAGAAGTCAAAAAGGCTTTTTTAGGGACATGAGTGGAACGTTTATGAGTACACAAATCTTTTAGACACTTAGAATAAGAGGGAATTTGTTGAATGGCATCTAAAAGAGGAATGTTGATCCCGACTTGTTTGAAAACTTCCAAAATCTTTTCTACTTGAGGTGATTGTTTATTTGAAAGGAGTCTTTGAGGATAAGGAGCTTTAGGCTTAAAGACTCATTCGCTAGACATATCGGGAATGGAATTGGAAAGTGCAACAACAATCGAAGATTCGTTAGGTGAAGGTGGTGTTTGAGTCGATGAAGGCTCGCTAGATGATGATGATTTATGAGAAGATTCTGATGACTCGGGAGTGGATTTTGAAGATGAAGGTTCAAGTGGTGAAGGTGTGGGACTAGATGACTCGAAAGGCTCAGGATTTGGAAGATGGTTTGAAGGATTGAGTTTAGTGTTTGGTTCAACATTTGACTCTTCTTCGTCTTCGGGAGACTCGACTCCTACTTGATTATCAACTTGGTTTCCCGACCTTAAAAAAATGATAGCATTAACATTTTCAGGAGGTCTTTGGTTGAGAGGAAATTTAGGGTTGACCTCAGGTTGACTCGGGAACTTGTTCTTCTCTTGCTCACACATGGCGTTGTTGGTGTATACTGAAAATATTTATTTGAAGTATTTACATTTATTTCTGGCCGGTTTAATTGAGAATCATTTAAATGTTTACATGTTGTCTAAATATTATATATTGTGAATAATCTAGTATCAAATGGGATACAGAATATTATATTATTAAATACGGTTTATATAATATAATAGGGTTCACACCACAGGTGGAGTTAGACAATCCACTGGAATGGCTGTAGTATTATTTAGATTAGTTTATTTTGACTAATAAATAATACTAGTATACTTTGTGTATATTGAACAGGATCAAATTTAGAATTGTTCCCTTATACTGATTAAGAAGGTGAACTAAGATTCTATGTTATTATTAATGCTTAGGTTCTTAATCCGGAAATAATAATTGACACGTATATATTATTTACATGCTTTGATTTATATATGAAATAATTCTTTTGATTTATTTCATTATATTTTGGGTGATGAAAAAATATATATGGTGGGATATTATTTATTGAAGGAATCCATGTCCTGATAATATTCGGGTTAATGATGTCCCCTTGAAAGCTCAAAAAGATTTAATTATGTGAAACCCTGCAGGTGGATTTATTCCGGCATAATTAAATAAAGGTTGAGTGGATGATCAAGGATAAAAGATATTAATTAAATGAATTATCAGTAATTTATTTAATTAATGGACATGCGATATTTTAAACATGGGGAATTTAATAAGGAAATAATATTGGAACCGAATTAATTAATTAAATTACGATATTAGGAAAGGTAGTGCAAATATTAATTCTTTAGTGGATTGAATTAATATTTAATTACATTGGGCTAGGCTCAAGATGTAATTAGAAGGCTCAACCTAATTGTCCATGATCCCTATTGTAGCATATATATATTCCTATTCTCTTCTTGCTGGGGGCTGGTCGAAAAAAATTTTTGTAGCCACCCAGGAGCAAGAAGAGAGGTTAACTTGAGAAGACGAAGGCCACACTTCGCTCAAGGGAATTTGGGAATACAATAGAAGAGCGTGGAATCAACCGTTAACAAGGTGATTTTTCTATTCGTACTCGTTAATTTATTGTATCAAAAATCGCAGTGCCAAGATCTGATTGTCCCAACAGGCGTTGGCTAATTGACTCACTTGAACCTCTAACTTAGATATGGCTTGAGTACTAGCATTCAAAATTTACCGATCTTGAGTCATGGTTTGCATGAAAGTTTGTTAAGATTTAGCCAAATTAGTCGTTGATTTCAAAAGCGCATCAAGAGTCTTTTCCAAAGAATTAATTCTCTTATCCGACTCATGAAAGCCGGGAGGGTGGGCGGGTGCTTGATTTGGATAAGGACCATGATTTTGTGTCGGGTTTGGAAAAGGAACTTGGTTTGGAGTTGAGTAAGAGTTTTGATTGGGCTTTTGAAAAGAAGGAGGTTGAAATGAAGGTGGCGGAGATTGGTAATTTTGGCCTTGGTTCCACGAGAAATTTGGGTGATTCTTCCACCCGGGATTATAGGTAGGAGCAAAAGGATCATTCCTAGGGGTTGGTTGAAACACCGCATTAATTTGATCATAGCCGGAAAAGTCCGAAAAACCTTGATTAAAATTAGAGCACATAGACACATTTGAGGGGGCCTTAGAAGTTTCTAAGGCTTCGAGTCTTCTAATTAGAGTAGCTAATTTGGCATCGGTTGCAATCAAATTTCCAATCGAATGCAAACCCATAGATGTACTAGATGACTCGTTTGACTTATTAGGCTCCCTAGTAGACTCCCACAACATGGTCTTCTCGGCTAATTCTTCGAAAAATGCCCACCCTTCATCCTCATCTTTCTCCATGAATTTACCTTGGCACATAGACTCTAACAAAGCGGTTGTTGGACTATCTAAGGCCTCGTAAACAATCTTACAAAGTCTCCACTTTTCTATTCTGTGGTGGGGGCATTGTGATAAAAGATTTTTAAAACGATCGAAATATTTACAAAAAGAATCATTTTCTTTTTGATGAAATTGGTTTATCTCGTTTGTAATCCTTGTAGTCTTATGGTTTGGAAAATATTATTTTAGAAAAATTACCACAAATCCCTCCCACGTAGAAATAGAATTAACCGGTAGGCTATACAACCATTTTTTAGTATTTTATTTAAGCGCGAAGTTAATGAGCCTAAGCCTAATTGAGTCCTCGGTTAATTGTTGGAGTTTTTGTAAGGCACAAACTTCCTCGAATTCATGGATGAAAAGATACGGGTCCTCACCTTCACTCCCGGTAAATTTGGGTAACATGCTAATGTGTTGAGCTTTGATTTCGAAATTATTACCATTTACGGGAGGAGGAGTGATACACGAGGGTTGGGCAGAACGGGTGGGATAGCAACGGTCCTTAAGAGACATGGCCATGTTTACTATTGGTTCGGAATTATCTAAAGACTCGGAATCAGAAGAGGAAGAAATCTCAAACGATCTCACTAGTCTAGAAGAATTATATCTAATTCAAATAGTTCGCATAAACCATGAAAGGAAACACGTAGCAAATAAGTGCGATAAAATAAACACACAAAAAGAAAGGGTGAAAAATCAAAAGAAAAAATTCTAACCCTAGGGTTCCTTAATAAAATAACTAGACCTTGCTCCTAACTGTAAGGACCACCAGAAACTTGGTAAATCATAATTTATTCGGACCGATTTGGCCAGGTAGGTGTAAGCATTGCCAAGAGGCTAAACACCAGCCTAGACACCAATTCTTAATTGGCCAGGTAAGCTTTTGCTTGCCTAGACACCAAAGAGTCGGAATAATTAATGATTACTTCATTTCTTAGGTACCTTCCTAATTGAGCGCGAAATTCCTAGGGATAAACGTCTAATTAATTTTATTAAAGGCTAGGGTATGCAAAATGAGGGATTAAATTGTTTTTGGGCCAAGGAAAGAGTGATGAAATCCCTTCCCTTATCTTTTGAGAGGTTTTGCCCTTCAGATTTATTTACAAAATGATGCAACAAACAAAGAGGTATAAAAAACTATAAACAATTATGGATGCTTAACTACGTGCTCTAACTAAAGAAAAGAAAAAATTTAATGTACCTTTAGGTCCTCCAGCGATCACCACAATTATAAGGTACGAAAAATTAAAAACAATAAAATAAAAATCTAGATGATGTGCCCTAAGTGATTAATGCATGACGCAACAAGTAGGTATTTGCTCACCCTTACTTTATTTATTAATCACAACAACAGCTAGGTTGAATGGCCCGTGTAAGGCGCACTCCGCGCAAGCAGGTGACTCCGGCCACAGGACTACCCGTTGATATCATCGCTGCCATTGCTGAGGTAGCCTAGTCAGGCAGCTTTTGTTTCAGCCTTAATTATATGTATAATTAATGTTAATGAACGGCAAGAACTTTTAAACTTATGTTGTTGTCCTTTGGATTATAATAACTTTTATTCGTGGATCCTATAATAGAAGACTTATTTCAATTTCATCTCTGGGACTATAACTGGTTGTGTGTGTGTGTGTTAGGTGATATTATTGCGGGGTCATAGCATGCTGCTTATTTATTTTGATGCAAGTCAAGTATTATGGATGGAATTAAGACCGTAACAACCAGATCCCCGACCCCGGATCTGGGGGTGTTACACCCGGGGCTAACTCAATAGAAAACTCGATCACTATATCGGGTGGTAATCCTGGAAGATCTTGTGGAAACACGTCTTCGAACTCATTAACTACCGGAAAGTCTTGCAATTCGGGTACCTCTTTCTGGGTGTCTACAACATAAGCTAGGTAAGCCTCGTTTCCCTTTCGTAGCAATCTTTTGGTTTGCGCCATGGTTAGAATTTTCTTTGTCTGTCTTATCCCTCTAAACACTATTTCTTTCTTTCCTGGGGTATTTAACTTAACCTTTTTCCCTTTACAATCTATCTGAGCATTATTGCGAGACAACCAATCCATTCCCAAAATGACATCAAATTCCCCTAGTTTAAAAGGAATCAAATCAATACGAAAAGATTGTTCCCCTATCTTTAATTCGCAATCGGGGTGAATCTGATTAACTAGAACTATCTCTTGGTTGGCTATTTCTACTTGTAAGGAATCCCTCAATGGTTTGGTCTTAAGTTTCAATTTACGAGCAAAATCCCTCGATATAAAAGATTTGGTTACCCCAGAATCAAATAAAACATTCGCACTAACTGAATTAAGAGAAAAGGTACCTGCTATCACGTCCGTGTCCCTCACGGTATCCTGTACTGACATGTTAAAAGTCCTAGTAGTTGGTGGCTTGTTGGAGGCAGCTTTGCTTGCACCTGATGCTGCTGGTTTGTTCATTGGGCAATCCTTCCTCATGTGACCTTGATGTCCGCACTGGAAACAAGGGGTGCTTTTGTTGGTGCTAGGGGTAACCGTGGTACAAGCATTGGAATAGTGGCCCACTCGTCCACACTTAAAACAGGTTGGCTGCTTCTGGTTGCACACCCCGGGATGTCTGCCCCCACAAGTCACACATACTGGTATGGAAAATCGAGGTTGAGAGGAGTGGGATACTCCTGATTGCTTGCTGCCCTGGCTTACACTTGCACTCGCAGTTCGTTTGAATCCCACATTCCTTTCAGGTAGGGAGACTGTCCCTCGGTTAAACTTATTTTGGGTTTTTCCTCCTGCAGAACCTCCACCCATGCTTGCATGTTTCCTTTTTATCCCCCCCTCTCTCTTTCCTTCTGCATCTGATCACTCCCTGCTTCCACAATGGTTGCTTTCTGTACCAAGGTGGCATAGTCTGTAATCTCCAAGACTGCCACGTGATTCTGAATCCACTGCTTCAACCTCTGCTGAAATCTATTTGCTTTCTTCTCTTCAGTATCCACAAACTCTGGCACAAACCTTAATAGCTCGGTAAACTTGGCCTCATAATCAGCCACTGTCATATTGTTATGTTTTAGTTCTATAAACTTGAGCTCCATTTGAGTCTTCATAAACCTTGGGAAGTACTTTTCCAGAAACAATTGTTTGAACCTTTCCCAGGTTACTATAGCATCCGTCACCATGTTTTTCTTGGCCTCCCACCAGTAGTTGGCCTCTCCTTTCAGAAGGTAAGTGGCAAAAATAGTCTTTTTCGCTTCCTCAATGCTTAGAATCTCAAAGGACTTTTCCATTTCCTTTATTTAGGCTCTTACCTTGACTGGGTCAGCTGATCCTTGGAATTCTGGAGGCTTAAGTGACTTAAAGGCTCTGAAAGAATTTGCTACGGTATTGTTGCTTCCCTGGGGTGGTTGGGGGTAATGGTTCAAGTTTTGCCTACTCAGATCCATAAACTGACCCATGGGGTCTCTATCCTGGTTCTCCCCTTCTTGCTCAACTTCAGTTTATTCTCCTTCTATTTCTTCTTCGAACTCTGCAGTGTAAAAGGGTTCATCTGCTTCTCCGTACTGGGAGTCATCCTGTTCATTATAATCCTCATCTTGCTCTTCATCATATTCAGGGTTCTCTCGATGTTGATTGTGACTTTCTTGGTCGGTAGACTCACGGGGGTTAGCCCTAGTTCCCATTCTTCATGGAGGCATCTTACTGAAAATTTGGAAAATTATACATTAGGCATATTTACCTGTTTTAGAGATTTTCCTTCACACAGTCGTTACATGTTTGGATTTAGTATCCCACAGTTCTATATTTCATGGCAACTTAATCGAAAATAGTACGTGCAGAAAGTAATCTAATAAACTTGTGATCGTGTCACAACAGAACTAAACTGACTGAAAGGAAACAAATATATACATGGTACTGAAAGATACATAATCCGAGTCAACATCGACAGTTTAAAGGTACAACTGCCCTAAAAACATCTAGTCAAAAGTGAAATACATGGTCTATCCTTCTAATCAGTAGAAAGGGAAACTAAATACAATGGAACTATCCCACAAAAGTCGGCACTACTATGTCCGTACATGACTAGAAGACTAGATTACCACTTCACTATCTCTAAAATCAGCCACCGGTGTGGGCCAAAGCCCTCACCCTCGCCATAGCACGGCGAAAAACCTCCTCAACATCCGCCTTACATATCCTGCCATCCCCATCAGTAGGTAAAGCTCGAACTCTCCTTCGTGCCCTAAGCACAATGCGAGTCATCGCCCTTCGAGCAGCTCGAGGGATAAAGAACCTCCCACCGCCCTGGCGTGCAATCCTGGCAGCTCTCTCTGCCGCTAACTCCATCCGTGACTCTGCTAGTCTAGCCTCAGCCACAGCCAAATCTATAGACACTCTTCTCACTACCCAGTTATGCACACAAAATGGTATCCCCTGTATCGGGACATGAGGTGGGGTAGCCGGCTCTGCTGGTGGTGCAACCTCTGTCTGTTGTGGCTCAGGGGTAAGATCCTCAAACTCAACATGAAAATGGCTCAAAGGCAATGATGGAGGGGTAGGGGCTCTCTCAGTAGGAAGTGGGGGCAAGCGTAGTCCCGAACCCCCAATAGCATCATCAACTGGCTCCTCAGCATGAGCCTCCCTCTTAGAATCATCCCCCTCAGTATCATATCCAGTCTGCTCCTCAGTATCCCCCTCAGCACCCTCATCAACTGTCTGCTCTAAAACCGCATCCATCACCTGCTCAGTAGTCATCTCAGTGTCCTCCTCCATAACCATAATATCAGCTATAGCCTGACTCTCCTCTGGATCCTCATCATCGGAACCCAAATCAACAACCTCAGTATCCTCAACGGCCTAGACCTCCTCCGGGTCCTCATCCTCAGACTCCTCATCAAGCTGACGCTCATAGTACAGGTCCGTAGTCCGGAGCAAGTCCTCATCGTGTTGTCGCTCAAAAGCCTCAGGGTCAGAGATGTCGCTCGCCTACACAATACGAACTATGTTACTATCATGATACTTAAAAGTTCCCGTAAGGGTTTTAGGTGAACTTGGCAAGAGTTCTTATTATCTTAGTGAATTTATTGTTTTAACGTCGCATCATCTCTGGGATATATAACTCTCGCTCTAATACCATTTCTGTAACAGCCCCAAATCCGGGGTCGGGGACCTGGTCGTTACGGTCTCATTTTCCATAAACAATACTTGCACTTGAATCAAAATAAAGAAACAACATGCTATGACCCTGCAATAATATCACATCACACACAAGCAGTTATAGTCCCAAAGATGAAATTGAAATAAGTCTCTAATCATAGGATCCACATGTTATAAGTTATTACAACCCAAAATGATTACCGTATGAGTTTAATAGTTTCTTGCCGTTGATTAACATATGTCATACATATAATAAGTCTGATAAACCAAAAGCTGACAGGCTAGCCTACTGGTTGCTCCTACCTCAGCAATGGCGGTTATGACATCATCGGGTAATCCTATGACGGCTATCAACTGCTTGCGCCGAGTGCGCCTTGGTCGGGCCATATGCTCTAGCTGTTGTTGTGATATAATAAATAAAGTAAAGGTGAGCAATAGAGCCCACCAAAAATAGTTGTACTGAATAACATATATAACAGTTTAAAAATATCTCTGAAAAACCATATGTCATGCATTAACGAACATAGTGCTAGTATATCGTAAAAGTTGAAGTTACAAGGTAATATAGTGCAACTTTAGTTTTGAACACTTTTCAAACCCCTGCCAACCTGAAAGAAGTCTCTTCAATACGTGTTGCGGGAAATACCCATCAACCTGAAAGAAGTCTCTTCGATACGTGTTGCAGGAAATATCCAAATTTGGATGATGAACTAATACTGGAGTATTCACAGCGCCAGTTGTCCCAATCTACGATGATCAGTCGCAGTTGTACAACACAGAATGGATTTACTACAGGTAGAAGGAAGAACTGACGGATTTACTTGTCTACCGCCTTCTAGTAGCTCCCTGGCCAAAGGTTGGGCCTTGGACCAGCGCTACTCAGCCCTTATACGACTCCTAGTTCGAATAGAATCCATGACTCTGAAACGTAAAGTTCGTCCTCCTTTCCCCAAGTATGATACTTGTTGATAGGACTCCACAAAGTAGTCGTATCTAATTGGAAAGGAAAATTTACCAATATTTCCCGAGCTAGTGCTCGTTAATGGATTATAACTTGTTCCATCAATCATACTCCTCGAGTATTGAGGGAGTAACAAAAAGACTCATTTTGATGATTTAGTAATCAAGATGCGAGTGAAATAATACTTTTAAAAAAAAGTCAATCATAAATAACGTTTCAATTCCTTGAGGTTGAGTGGTTAGTGTCTGGGAATCCGTCCCTGGGGGTACTTGTTCCCCAATCGGGGGTGCAGTGGTGCTGGTAGTGGTTTCAGAAAGTGTTGGTGTACTCCGGGTGGTAACCATGGTTGATATCCGTGTCCCACAGACGGCACCAAATGTTGTGGAACGAAAAGTAGGGTGTATTTGCTGCATATTTAATGCTAGGGTTTATGGAAGCTTCGAGCTTTAATGGCTGATCAAGTGTTTCGTGACTTAACTCGGGTCCTCACAAGATGCCTACGTATCTTGCAAATATCAAGAATCATGCCAAAAAATGTAGTTCTGTTTGTGAAGGAACAGGTACTTGTATAGGTGATGAAAACCCTAGAATTAGGGTAGAATTAGGATACTTGGTGGACAAGTCATAGCTTTGGCCCACTTCTAGATCCTTCCATAAAGGAGGTGGATAAACATTGGAGTTTTATGCCTTGGAGGCTACTCCAAAAGAGATTTGATTCCATATTGGACTCGATATTGGAGTTTCATATTTGGCTGATTTATTAATTACGAATTTACTATCATTATTAAGGTTTTGGGCCTCGTAATTTGGGCTTTAGCCTTGGACCAACTTAGGTTTATTTAATACAATATTAAATATATCTCTAGGGCTTACATTCAGCCCATATCATTTGCCCCCAACTTCTAAGAAAACTGATCAGGTTTTCATTGAAGTTAAAAGAGTTCATATACACTAGTGTTTCACAGGTATCGTCTTGAATGCAAAGTGTGGAGCGACCTACACATTTGCGACGATTTGCCTTATTCGAGGCTAATCAATTTTAAGTCTTACAGAAAATTATAAATAATTTTCTCACATTTATACTCACAGCTTTCTTGCATCTTTTCGTCAAAATTTTTAGGGCATACAGCCTTCGAAAATGATCTCGCAATTTGCTGCAATTTTTTTTTACCTTTGACCTGCACTGAGGTCGTGACAAGGTGGCCAGGTCATGAAGTCTGTGACTTCAGCTTTCGACCTGGAATGAGGTCATGTATGGTCATAGAGACACCCTGGTCGTGAGCAGGTCGCGAGATTGTCGACCTATTCCTACAAGTTGGAACGAGATTGCATAAGATCCTTATAATAGGCTCGTCGCGCAATCTGCGACCTCACCCTACGAGGTGATTCGAGGTCGCCCATGGCCTTCAAACGAGCCTGGTCGTGAGGATTTTGACCTCCTGCCACGAGGTGGATCGAGGTCGTGGAAGCATCACAAACTGACTTTTTCGAATAAACTATGACCTCAGTCTACGAGGTGAATTGAGGGCGTCTATGGTTCTAAAAATAGCCTGGTCGGGCGTACCTCGATCTCATCTTTCGACGTGGAACGAGTTCGTGTAAGGGCATCGTACAGAGCTGGTCGTGAATACTTTAACCTCAAACCACGATGTGGATTGAGATCGTATAAGGATGCCAGAACGAGTAGGTCGTGAACATCTCGACCTCAAACTACGATGTGAATTGAGGTCGTGTAAGGTCCTTATATTGGCCTCTTCGAGCTGACTGTGACCTCAGCCTTCGAGGTGATTCGAGGTCGTGTAAGGTTCACAAAGGAGCCTCGTCGCGTTATTTATTGAACTTCTTGTACGACTTATATTGAGGTTGTAATATTATATATATATATATATATATATATATATATATATATATATATATATATTTGGATGTCTACTATTCTTGATTATTCCAGAAGTTTCTATACGCTTCTAGATTCTGGGCTCGAATTTGGGCCTTTGGCCCGTAACCGGCTATAACCTGTTGACAAAGAATTTTAACCGGATAAATGACCGGCTGTTTCTAGTATAAAACAGTGTGAGGTCAAATTATTTCTTATTTCACTCAAACACTTCACTAAAATTTCTCTCGAGAGCTCCTAGCTTCAAGCGATTTCCGACAAGAAGTTTCCGGCCAAAGTTCTCCCACCAAGGTGGTTTTCTGGGCTCTCCTTGAAGATCCTCCTTCGAAGCCTTCTTCCCAAGCATTTCAATGGCGGATGATAGAGAAGCTAGAAGATTAAGCAAGATGAATTCTTCGTCGCGAGGTACCTCTTTCCCTCATGTAACACCCCCAGATCCGGGTCCGGGATCCGGTGGTTACGGTTTCCAATTCTGTCCACAACAAATGAACTTTCCTTAACATAAAATAAATTACGTCTCTATGACCCAACACAACAATGTAAAACACACCCGTTATAGTCCCAGAGATGAAATCAGAGTAACAATCAAATTTTTTTATTAATCACATTATGAGTTCTTACAATCCAAAAGAATTTCAATATAAATACAAACTCTTTGTCATCCATTTACATGAGTCATACTAGACCATATACTTGGTACTGAAAGAATAAATCTATCCTACCAATAGCTTTCTCTTCGGCTCTGGTAGTCTCATCGTCCTCGCCAGCATCAAGTGCGCCTTGTGCGAGTCATCTGGTCTAGCTGTTGTTGTGATATAATAATAAAGCAAGGGTGAGCAATAGCCCACCAACAATAATATTTAACTGAACGATAATATATAACAGTTCAAAAGTATCTTTCAAACCATATGCCATGCATTTACGGAAATGATGCCAGTATAATATGAACGATGAAGTTACAAGGTAACTTAAAGTATTTGTTTGTAGAAATATCTGCTACATCAAAAGTAAGCGTGATATTCTCATTGTCATTAAAAGGAGGAACTTGCATGAAAAGATTGCAATTCCAGTTATGAATACTTTTCCGGCTCTGCCAACAGTAATCATGTTGCAGGAAATAAATAAGTTTGGATGATGAACCAATGATGGAGTATTCACCGCGCCCGTTGTTCCAATCTTGATGATCAGTCAAGATCGTACAGCTCAAATTAGATTTACTACCGGTAGAAGGAAGAACTGACGGCTTTACTTGTCTACCGCCTTACTAGCTCTCCCAGGCCAACGGTTGGGCCAAAGGGGATGGACCGGCGCTACTCGGCCTCTTACACGACTCCTAGTTCCAATAGAATTCATGATTCTGAATGTAACGTTCGTCCCCCTTTCCCCAAGTATAATACTTGTTGATAAGACTGCACAAAGTAGTCGTATTTAGTTGGAAAGGAAAATTCACCAATAACTTCCAAGCTATTGCTTGGTAACGAACATCAACTTGTTCCAACAATCTTACCCCTCGAAAGATGAGAAGGTAAACACAGACTTAATGAGTCCATAGCAACCAAGTTGCGAGTGAAGAGGATAAATTATGACCGGGAAGTCAACAAGATAAATAACATTGCTCAAGTAGGTTCCCCTATAATATGGAAGTTTGAGCGAGCATTTAAATCCTTTTAAGATAGATTTAAATGAAAAAGAAAGAGTTGGGAACCTTTCCTTAATAAAATAGTCGTAAAAAGACTCCGAAATATTTTACATAATATCTGGAGGTGGAAGGTAATCTCCGAATAATATAATTATTTTAAAAAAAGAATTTTAAAAGAATTAAATAAATATTCCAAGAATATTTATTTACTCAATAATAATTATGGAATATTATTAACTCATAATATTGCTCGTAAGTAATCCTCGAATGAATATATGGAATTATTTACTAAATAAATCCCTCCTTAAATGAATATTCGAAAATAATATTCATTAAATCATTAAACTCCAATAAATATTTAAAATAGTATTCAATAAATAAGTCAACCTTAAATGAATATTTGAAAATAATGTTCATCTAATATTTAATCTTTTAAATGAATATCCAAATAGCATTCATTCAATAAATAATCTTCTAAATGAATATCCAAATAATATTCATTTATTAATCAAAACTTTAAAGGAATAATCGAAATAATATTCCTTAAGTAAATAGAACTTCCAATGAATATTTTAAGATAATATTCATTAAGTACATAAAACCTTAAATGAATATTCGAAAGTAATATTCATTTAATAAATAACATTCTAAAGAATATCAAAATAATATTCATTAAATATCAACTTTAAATGAATATTCAAAATTAACATTCATTTATTATCTCTCGACTAAGATAATACTCGAATAACATTCCTCGAAATATTTCCAAGTAATTGATACTTTATGGAATATAATAACGTTTAACAATAACCTTCCTCAGATAAATAATAATCTGTCGTTGGAATCCCTCTGGATTTCCACGACTATCTATAACTCAAAATACCGACTCCCGGTCTATATTTAGAATGAATATCATATGCCCTTCGCTAAGGGTCTTACCAAAACAATCCGGCTTATTACTGATAAGTCGTATCTAATCTATAAGCCAATATCAATTCAGGGAACAAGTATCACAAAAACCAGAGTCACAATATAATTGGAAACAGGCATGCATGCGATGGCATATGTAAAACAGAAATTATATACATATATTATCACAACAACAGCCTAAAAGAAGGGAATTGAAACTTGCCTGGTAGTCGAGTACGGTAAGGGGTAGTGGTAGCGGGTCCCGGGTCAGCTTGGTGATCTATAAATAGCCAAGGCATTCGGGATTAATCACTTAACATCTTAAAAGTTAAGTTATACTTAAATCGAAACACGTTCTCGAGTTATCTCGTTATACCCCTTTTAGTGGATTCCTTTTATCATCGATCCGACCCGACATTCGTTCGTTAATACGACATGTCACTGTACTTACACTTGGGACATACTTAAGTCATACAAGTTCTAAAGTTGATCGTTAAGAATCAATATAATACTCCGAGTTTTATCACCCGTTTTCTAAGTGTTTTACCGAAGTTATAATCAAGCGGGTTTTTAGGGGTTCGTTCGCGTTTAACTTCGATTCAAACATTTTTATAAAATCGGAAAACGATCCGTTTGATATGTGGTTTTCTTTCATACCTTCCTTATGACCCCTAGTATTTATTTACCAAGATTCGCCACTGACTTACGTATTTTACGAGGGTTCATTTTTAATTACGAATTCTCGGTTACGGTTTCGAACTACTTTTAGTAAACCGACCGTAACTCCTAAACCGTAAGTCCGTTTCACGCGTTCTTTATATCAAAACGAAGCTTATAACATAAACTATCCTAACATGGCAGAAAAGGTTTCTGGACAGTAGGGTCTTGACATGGAAAATGGCATACAAAACATAATATTGTAAAATCGGACATTATAACGGCTATGTTTACGCGTTTTCCAAAGTTTTTACACTTTATCACAATCTTACCAAGATCAAATCAACCACCCAAACACATGATAAACATCATGGCTAGTCTAACAACAACTCATCTTAACCATTACATGGTTCATAAACCAAATCACAACCATAACAACTACTAATCATGGATCTAAGCATAACATAACATACTAATCACTAAATCATCCATAAAACTCATAAGATCTTAAAAAGGACACCAAGGGTTTTCAAGTGTTATACCTTCCTTAGAGTGCTTACTAGCCTCACTAAGCTTTGCATCATCCTTAGGAGTGCTTAAGCTTGCTATATCAACCATGAAACAAGAAAAATCAAGATTAGTTTTCATGAAAACACTATTCACCCTCAATTTTAATGATTTTTTAGAAAATGGAAACAAAAGAGTTAGGACTTGAAATTTCTAGGAGATTAGTTTCTTGAAATATAGAACTCACCATAAAAGTTTCAAGATCAACAAATGGTTGGAAGTTGGATTTTGGATTTGGAATTTCCAAATGGGCCGAATGGATGAACATTTGGAGAGAGTTTGATATTTTTGTTGGTTGCTTTTGAAATAATGCACAAAGTGAAGTGTTTTGCATAATATCTCATCCTTGGTTGCTTTAATAAAGTGATGAGGTACTAGATGATGTATTTGGCATGGACATGTGTTGAGTTTTGAATGGTTTTCATGCTAAGTATTGGTTTGATATCTAAGTACTACTTCCATCTCCAAGTATGCTAGTTACTTTAAGCCACTTGGTTGCTAGATATTTATTCTAGTAGCTTACACAAGACTCTTGCTTCCTCTGCTTGTTTCTGTGTCCGGTTATTGCCCGTTTTGATTGATCGTTCGGACGAATAACTAAGTAGTTTCACCTCTAGGGTTTACCAGGAAATTTCTCGATATTCATAATACCTTCCCCAATCCTTAATATAATCCTTGTGATGACCATGTAGGATATTTAATCTCGATACGAACTTAATCCGTAATCTAGGATTCGTTCGCTTTATTGATTAATCTCGTTATAACGTTTTAGCGGTTTCTAGAACGCTTGTTTCACTGCCTCAGTGGTTTCCTACCTTCATTCTTAAATCAAATATAATAACATCCCAAAATATCAAATCCTCAAAGTTAATATCTCATTCTTGGATTATAACAATATTTAATCCACTGTCCGGTCAAATATTATACCGAAAAAGAATTTGGAATTTCTGAATTCCGACCGTCTCTGCATTCACTTATTTCCTCCGCGTATTACTAATATGACTTCGAAACATCCATATCACGTCCCGTACATAGGGTGGCGTGAAAAGTTTTCCAACTTACAAAATCACTATTCATCCACCAAATTACTATGCACGTACAGGAAACACTATGCACGTACGGGAAATACTATGCACGTACGGGAAACACTATGCACGTACGGGAAATACTATGCACGTATGGGAAACACTATGCACGTACTCATTTCCCTTCAAGGATCCATTAGCTCCTTCCTGGATGGTAGATTATTCTTATCTAGGTCCTCAACCATCGAATTACTCTATTCTGACAATATACCAATGCATCAGGATCATTGTCCAAAGCAATATCCATTCATTACAGTCGTTGTTCTTTGAAACCACCATTCATTGGAGCTGGTGACCTTGTTGTCGGAATCATTGTTCTTCATTTTATCATTACTTAATAAAAAGTTTTAATTATATCCAAAATTTGGGGTTCTTACACCTCATATCCGTTCAAAATATACTTCTTTGATCGATATGATTAATCAAAGGGGGGATGAATATCCCTCCATTTCTGCATTAGATTCCTATAATCATCATTCATGATTTTTTTCATTCACGATTTTTTGTTGTCAAAAAGATCGAAAAAATAAACAAACTCTTTCATATTCGCTCCCCTCTTAAATTAGTTCCCGCTGAACCAGGAGATCGTTCTTGCCATTGGAAGCCCAATGCCCTTTGTATCTATAAGGATGCATTAATGGCTGGGCTTCGTTTTCCATTTCATAACTTCATTCCTACACTGTTGGTAGACGTTCAAATAAATCCTTGTCAACTCCTCCCAAATGCTTGGAGAGCCATTCTTTGTTTCATGGTTCTTTGTTTAAAAAACAATTTTCCGCTGACTGTTTCCCTTTTTAGGAAAATTTTTCAATTTAAAAATAGTACAATTACTTATCCTGGCTGGGTATATATTAGCCTTCGTGCCACCATCCCAAACATCTATGATCCCTCCTCAATCCCTGATAACAATCCTAAGTGGAAAGAGGAGTTCATGTATCTTGTATGGGAGGGGGTGATTGGGGCACCCTCTTTCATTGTTCTTTTGGGAAGGTTGTCGACGGGAATCCAGATGATATAGAGCTGAATGACGCAGAAAAAGATGCTTTCACCACCCTTATTGAAGACAAGGGGGAAACTCACTTCTTTACCCTTCTTGAGGAATTTTCCCTCAAGTCCGTGGGTCTTTCTTCTTTCTCGGATAAGGGTAAACTTCACCTGTCCCTAACCTAATTTTACCTTGATTTTTCAGCTGCTAAAGCCATAAATGATCTTCAAGAGCACATATCTGGTGAAACTTCCCGTATGAAGAGAAAATGGGCTGCAAAAGATCCTAGGGGACAGCCCACAGAGCCTGATTTTTTAAGGCCTCATGATGCTGTTGATGTAGGACAGGGAGGTGGGGCTGTCTCCTCTGCTAAGACCTTTGTTTTTCAGCCTGCTTGGGGCATCAGAAAACAGGACACAGTTGTCAGGAGTACCAAGCATTCGAAGGATTGGTCCTATCACTCAATCACTCATGCTGACTATCGCGACGTAGTTATTTCTCGTGACTTTGAGGCGGTTGAGTTACTGGGTACTCAAGCCCTTGTCACTGTAAGCACTTTCTTCCTTTCTTTTCGTTTCAATCTTCATTTTTTGTTTGTTAACTTTCAACTTGCTCTTTCAGGGTAACAAATATTTCCGGTCTGCTCTGCATCATGCTAAATCTTGGCGAGCCCAGGCTGGAACTCATAAGAAGGATCTTGACCAGGCCAAAGTGACTATTGGGGACCTGAAAGAGAAGTTAAAGTCGAAGGAGGATGAGCTGGAGAAGGCCTATGGTAGCATTGCTGAGCTTAGGCAGGGCAAGGAGGATATCATTGACGAGTACATGGATTCTGAAGATTTTCAGAAGCTGATGGGTAAGCACGATGACGTCACCTATCCGGCTAATTATTTTAGTGGCTGGAAGGGGGCTTTAGATGCCGTTTCAGAGAGGCATCCGAGGTTGTTCCAGATTTGAGACTTTTCCTGCCCTGAGGCTCCTTTAGAGCTGGCCAAGCTGTTAGAGTCCAAGAGGATTACTCCTATGGAGGAGGACGAGGAGGAGGAGGATGAGGAGGGAGATGATGCTACTGATGGGATCTTGGATCCTGAGCACTCCCCACTTCAGGCTGATGCCGAGGAGTCGACTACTGCTACCAGTACTGATAGAGATTCTCCTGCCAAGAGTACTAGCAAGACTGCCACTAAGGCTCCTTGAGTTTATTTATTCTGGCCCTGCGTGGCATGACTTTCGATATTTTGCTTTCTTGACTTGTAAACCGTAACTTATAGCCTTCGGGCTTGTTTATTTGTTTTATGCATCTTCTGGTATTTCCTTTTACTTGTTTTGTCTTTTGTATTTTGGCTTACTTTAGCTAGCAATTTTAAATATGCTTTGACACATAACAGACATAGAATAGTAAGCAAGAGAGGAGAAAACCAAATTGCATTAAAACTTGAAATGGGTCTAGCCCTTACATAATACTCTACTTCCTACTCAGAGTTGAAAAACTCCAAAATGGTTTCGTCGACCTTATTTCTACTTTCCTAATAGATATGAGCTACGTCCTACATAGGATAATCAAACATAATAGACCTTGAGATTCGATGCATTCCAAGTGCGAGGCACCTCGTTTCCTTCCAAAGTCTCCAACTTGTATGATCCTCGTCCCAACGTGCTTTTGACCCGATATGGGCCTTCCCAATTTGGTGCCAGCTTCCCCTTTTGTCCAACTCCGGATGCTTCAATCTTTCTGAGTACTAAGTCCCCCTGATGGAAGAACCTTTCCTTCACCCTTAGGTTGTAGTAGAAGGAAGCTTTCTTCTGATGTTCAGTATTCCTAGCATGGGCTTCATCCCTTACCTCATCGATCAAGTCGAGGGCTAGTCTCATTCCCTCCTCGTTGGTGTCTGGTTCGAAGGCTTCCACTCGTGGAGATGCATGCATAATTTCCACGGGTACCACAGCTTCAGCCCCGTAAGCTAACATGAATAGAGTTACTCCAGTAGTCACCTTGCATGTGGTTCGGTATACCCAGAGTATGGGTAGTAACTCATCCACCCAAGTGTTTTGGAGCGTTCCACCCTTTTCTTAAGTCCATCGAGGATGATTCGATTGGCAACCTCAGCTTGCCCATTGGCTTGAGGGTGGGCAACCGAGGTAAACCGAAGCTCAATTCCATTCTCATCACAATAATCCCTAAACTATTTGTTGTTGAATTGTAGCCCATTGTCCGTAACCAGGATACGCGGTATCCCATACCTACACATGACGTTCTCCTAGAAGAACTGCATAACTTTTTTGGTAAGGTTTAACCTCAGTCCACTTCGTGAAGTAATCAATAGCTACAATCAAGAACTTTCTTTGAGCAGTGGCCAAAGAAAAGGGTCCAAGTATATCCATCCCCCACATGGCAAAAGGAATGGGGGAGCTGACGGATGTCAACATCTCTGGTGGTTGCCTAACCACTGGTTCATGTTTTTGGCACCGATCACACTTTTTCACATACTCCTTGGCATCGGCCATCATCTCAGGCCAATAGAACCCGAGTCTGACTATCTTATGAGCTAGGGCCCTGCCCCCCAAGTGTTGTCCACAAATTCCCTCATGGACCTCCTCAATGGCTGATTTGGCCTCCTCAGGTCTTAAATACTTTAAAAAGGAATCACAAAAGACTTCTTGTAGAGTATCCCTTCAATCAGAGCATACCTCAATGCCCACACAGATAATTTTCGTGCCTCCATGACATTAGTCGGGAGCCAACCGGTCTCAAGGTGTGCTTTTATGGGATCTATCCAACATTCCCTCACCCCGATAGGTGCGACTAACTTTGAATCGATGGTAGGGGTTCTCAGAACTTGGAAGTAGACACTTCCAGAGTAATTCTCTATCTCAGAGGAGGTAAACTTGGATAAGGCATCAGCCTTGGTGTTTTCCTCCCTCGGAATGTGCTCAATGCAGCACTCATCAAATTGAGTCATTACTGCCTTCACAAGGCTTAAGTACTTGGCCATGGTTTCATCCTTCGCCTCAAACTCTCCATTGACTTGGGCCACAACTAGCCTTGAATCTCCACAAACTTTAAGATTCTTGACCCTCAGTACTCCTGCCAAACCAAGCCCTATCAAAGCTTCATACTCTGCCTCATTATTGGTTGTTGGAAAGTCCAACTTCAAAGCGTATTCAATCGTGAATCTATTAGGACTTTATAGGACAAGGCCTGCACCACTTGTTTTTGTTTTTGATGCCCCATCAAAATAGAGCATCCAGAATTCCTTCTCTTTGATCATAGGTTCCTTGTCTTCCTTATTACCTTCCCGAGGTATCTCATGGCCCCCGACTTCTTGGTTGTCAATGGTGCATTCAACCACGAAGTCAGCAAGTGCCTGAGTTTTGATGGTCGTCCTTGGCTTGTACTTAATATCGAATTCTCCCAACTCAATTGCCCACTTGATGAGCCTACCACTGGCTTTAGGGCTGTGCAAAATATTCCTCAATGGTTGTCCCGTAAGTACTTCAATCTTATGTGCCTGAAAATACGACCGTAGTTTCCTAGAGGCAGTTACCAATCCTAAGGCCAACTTCTCAACAGTGGAGTAGTTCAACTCTGCTCCGTATAAAACTTTGCTCACATAGTATACGGGTTTCTGAACCTTGTTTTCCTCCTTTACCAGCACCGCACTCATAGCTTGACCTGAAATTGAAAAGTAAAGATAGAGGATTTCTCCCGTACTTGGCTTGGCCAACAGCGGGGCCTCAGACATATACTTCTTCACATGCTCAAAGGCCTCTTGCCTTTCCTTTGTCCACTCAAAGTTTTTTACCTTCTTCAAGGTTTTAAAGAATGGCAAACACTTCTCCCCGGATTTGGAGACAAACCTCCCTAACGCAGCAATTCTCCCGGTTAACTTCTGTACATCCCTTATAAAACGTGGTGGTTCCATGTCCAAAATAGCCTTGATTTTGTCGGGGTTAGCCTCAATTCCCCGCTTTGAGACCATAAGACCCAAGAACTTCCCTGACCCAACACCAAAAGCACACTTGGCTGGGTTCAACATCATTTTATGGTGTCTCAACACTTCAAACGCCTCTCGCAGGTGCTCAATGTGATCTGCCTTGTGTAGGCTTTTCACCAACATATCATCCACATAAACTTCCATAGTCTTTCGAATGAGATGAGCAAACATCTTGTTTACCAACCTCTGATAGGTAGCTTCTGCATTTTTCAGTCCAAAAGCCATGACCAGGTAACAATACACACCAAAGTCGGTGATGAACGATACCTTAGCAATATCATCCTTATGCATCTTGATTTGGTTATAGCCACTAAAGCCATCCATGAAGCTTAACATCTCGTGCCCAACCGTGGCATCTATCAAGTACTGATCCTTGGCAAGGGAAAACAGTCCTTTGGGCATGCGTCGTTCAGATCAGTGAAGTCTATACACATCCTCCACTTTCCATTAGCCTTCTTGACCATTACAGGATTGGCCAACCATTTCGGGAACTGGATTTCCTCAATGAACCCTGCCTCTAGGAGTTTGACAACTTCCTGCTTTAAGGCTTCTTGCCTCTCAGGTGCAAAATTTCTCTTCTTTTGTTTCACGGTCTTCTGGTTTGGATCCACATTCAAGCTGTGTGTTATCAATTGGGGATCTATCCCTAGCATATCAACTGTTGTCCACGCAAAGACATCATTATTGTCTTGCAAGAAGGCAATCAACCTACTTTTCAAGGGGTCTTTCAAAGATGCCCCGATGTGAGTAACCTTTTCAGAATCTCCCAACTCCAAAGGTATGGGAACCAAGTCCTTTGCTGGTTTTCCTCTCCGCTCTTCATCCTCTCGAACATCCATATCCTCGATCGGGAGGACCTGCCCCCCAGTTCCATCCGGCCTCAGTGCGGCCACATAACAACTCCTTGCCATCTTTTGATGTCCTTTCTCTTCTCCTACTCCATTTCTGGTTGGGAACTTAATCTTTAAATGATAGGTAGAGGCAACCGCCTTAGAAGCATGAAGTCCCGTCCTACCTAAGATAGCATTGTATGCGGACATTGGCCCCTGGGGCTGCTGATTGCGGTTACGATCCTCATCTTTCCTATCAAAATCCCGCCTTGGGTTTCCCCGATCCCCATCTTTGCAGAATTTATTCAATTTTCCCCTGCAGATCAAGAACTCAATCTTATCTTTCAATTGTCTACAATCATCGGTATCGTGTCCCACATCTTTGTGGAACCGGCAGTACTGATTCTTATTTCTTTTCTCAGGATCAGTCCGTAGTGGCTTCGGCCATCTCACGTCCATGTCCTTTTCTATCTCCATCAGGATTTGGCTTCTTGGGGCGTTCAACCTTGCATACTCCGTAAACCTTTACCCTGGACTCCCTTTTTTAGGAGCTGAATCAGAATCTCTGCCCGTGCGCGGGTATTTATCTTTCCCATCATATTCTTGCTCCGGCTTTTGCTTCTTAGAATTGTCACCATTCACGGTGTTTCCCGTTCCTGACTCCTTCTTTAGACTATCCTCAGCTTTAATATACTTATCAGCCCTTCGTTAGAGATCAGCCATGTTCTCAGGGGGATGTTTTGCCAGCGACCTCTTAAAGAAGAGGTCAGTGGTTCCATGCTCCAGGGCTACCATGGCCACCTTATTCTCCAAGTCTGTGATATTCAATGTCTCTTTGGTGAATCGCTTGAGGTAATCTCTCAAATTTTCATTCTTTCCTTGCACCACATACATAAGAGATGCAGAACTTTTCTCATGAACTCTTCCACTAATGAATTGGCTGACAAAAGCGGCACTCAGTTCCTTAAAAGAGCCAATTGAATTCGGGGGAAGACGGCTATACCAACGTTGTGCAATGCCCGAAAGGGTTTGAGGGAATGCCCTACACTTGAGAGCATCACTATCCAGCTGCAACAACAGCGCGTTTGAGAATGTCCTAACGTGATTGGCGGGATCGCCCCTTCCATCGTAAGCCTTAATAGTGGGCATCTTAAACTTCCTAGAAACATGAGCATTCATCACCTCCTGAGTGAATGGGGGTGTGGGATCGTCAGGGTCTCCCAGCGGCATCAAATCCTTAGGGTCTCCCCTGGGATTTTCTACCCTTGTTGATCTTGGGGTATCTACCGTTCTTTGTCTCCTTGAAGACCTCTCTAGTCGATTAGGGGAATCTCCCTTGAAGCCGGAGGGGGTAGATTCTGATTTTGCCTGGCTTGCTCTCTTGCTATGTCATCCTTCAGCCTTAGGATCTCGGCCTCGTGTGCCTTGATTCTCTCGGCAACTGCCTGAGGGGGTCCATCATGGATTCTTCGGTGAGCCTGTCCTATAGGCTCCTTGCTCGGACGTTGCCTCCTTGGGGCTTCATCCCTATCTTCCTCCGAGGATGAGTCATTAGAATATGGGCCTGAGTAGTCATGGTATTGCTGGCCTTGATTGGGTCCTAAACCTCTGATGTAAGGTGGATGGTACGGCTCACGTATCTGTAGGGCATGACCATTTGGTCCGGCCTGATACGGGGGATAGTTGGGCAAGCCATACGCCGGGTTCGTGCTTGCGGGGATCAAGGTAGTAGAGATCTGTGCGATGGGGGGAGCGGATTGTCCTCCGAGAGGGGAGACCACCATCTGAATGGAATTTGTCCCTTGGGTACAGGGATTCGTCACTAAGGGTAACGATCCGTGAGTTTGCGTTTCAGTTCCTTGAGGTTGAGTGGTTAGTGTCTGGGAATCCGTCCCTGGGGATACCTGTTCCCCAATCGGGGGTGCAGTGGTGCTGGTAGTGGTTTCAGAAAGTGTTGGTGTTCTCCGGGTGGTAACCATGGTTGATATCCGTGTCCCACAAAGGGCGTCAAATGTTGTGGTACGAAAAGTAGGGTGTATTTACTACATATTTAATGCTAGGGTTTATGGAAGCTTCGAGCTTTAATGGCTGATCAAGTGTTTCGTGACTTAACTCGGGTCCTCACAAGATGTCTACGTATCTTGCAAATATCAAGAATCAAGCCAAAAAACGTAGTTCTGTTTGTGAAGGAACAGGTCCTTATATAGGTGATGAAAACCCTAGAATTAGGGTAGAATTAGGATACTTGGTGGACAAGTCATAGCTTTGGCCCACTTCTAGATCCTTCCATAAAGGAGGTAGATAAACATTGGAGTTGTATGCCTTGGAGGCTACTCCAAAAGTGATTTGATTCCATATTGGACTCGATATTGGAGTTTCATATTTGGCTGATTTATTAATTACGAATTTACTATTATTATTAAGGTTTTGGGCCTCGTAATTTGGGCTTTGGCCTTGGACCAACTTAGGTTTATTTAATACAATATTAAATATGTCTCTAGGGCTTACATTCAGCCATATCAATAATTTTTTAGGGTCAAAGATAATTTTGAATAAGAGAAATCATTTTTAAAACTAGTTAAAAGTATTAAATAATTATTCAAATAATAATTATTAAATCATAAATAATTAAGGAATATTTTTAATCAAAAATATTGCTCATAAATAATCCTCGAATGAATATATAAAAATATTCACTAAATAAATAAATTCTCGAATGAATATTCAAAATAATATTCATTAAATAAATCGAATCCTTAAATGAATATTCAAAATAATATTCATTTAATAAATAAAACTCTAAAACTCTAAATGAATATTCGAAATAATATTCCTTAAAAAATAATGAAAAATATTTATTTAATATTTTCCTCAAAAAATAATCACAAAATATACAGAAATACCTACTCCCGGTCTATATTTAAAGAATGAAAATCATATGCCCTTGACTAAGGGTCTTAGCGAAACATCCGGCTTATAACTAATATATCTCACATCTAGCTTATAAGCCAACCACAATTCGTAAAACAAGTATCACAATATACTTTCGAAAACATGCATGCATGCTATGGCATATGTATAACAGGAAACAAATATATATATATATATATATATATATATATATATATTCACAACAACAGTTTTAAAAAGGTTTTGAAACTTTCCTGGAAGTGTCGTAGGGGTAGCGTCTCTCGGATCGGTCTGGTGATCTATAAATAACCAAAATTATTCAAGGTTAATCACCTAACACTTTGAAAAGCTAAGTACATACTTTACTTAAGCTAAAACACGCTTACAAGTTAACTTTTATTAACACCGTTATGATCCGACACTTGCTTGTTATCAAGGCATGCCATTACACTTACACTTGGTAGGTACTTAAGTCGTATAAGTTCTAGGGTCGGTCGTTTACTTGGAAGGATTATAACTCAAGATTTATTGTCCGTTTTCTAAGTGGTTTTCCAAAGTTATCACTAAGTGATCTTTTAAGGGTTCCCTCGCACTTAACCTTGATTTGAACATTTTTATAAAATCGAAAAATGATCCTTTTGACATGAAGTCTTCTATTACCCCTTCCATATGATCTCTAATATTTAATTACCAAGATTCGCAACTGAATTACTCATGTTAAGGGGGTTTAATTACAGTTACAAACTCACACTTACGGTTTCGAACAACTTTCACTAAATCAACCATATCTCCTAAACCGTAAGTCCATTTGTTTCAATTTTCACGCCAAAACGATCTATGACTCGAGATCTACAAGGGCTGATCATGTAATCATCAAGGTTCGACAATTACACCTACTTTGATGCACATTTTTTAAGATCTAACGAAATTTCAGCATTACGACGGCTATGTTTACATGCTTTCCAAAATTTAAATCATGATCTAACCATCAATCATCAACCAATAAACCAAGATCTCATGATCATCATCTAATCTCAACCATAATCTTCCAAGAACATGTTATATTTATCAAAGTTTGACTATGGCCAAATCAACCACACAATCAACACAAAATACGTGGATCTATGCATACTAACATCTCTTCATCCTATAATCATCAAAACATCTATAAAACTCAAAGTAAGATCTAGGGTTCAGGAGAGATATACCTTCCTTGGAGTGTGTAAAGACCTTACTAAGCCTTGATTATTCCTTAGAATACCTTAACAAAGCTTGGATCATCCAAAGAAATCAAGAAATCAAAGTTAGTTCTTTGAAATCACTATTCATCATCAAATTTGATGATTTTATTACCTATGAAAGAATTGGAATTTGAAGCTAAGATTCATAGGGGATCTAAGTTATGAAATGTAGTACTTACCTAATTAATCTTGAGATTTATGAGTGGTTGGAAGCTTGATTTCCTTCTTGGATTTTAAGCTTGGGCCGAATGGTATACAAAGGAGAGAGATGGAGTTTCTTTTGCTTGTCTTTGATCTCATCTAGTCTAAGATGTATTATTTGTGATAATATCTCATAAAGTGGCTTTAATAAAGTGATGAGGTCATCTCCCATGCATCATCTACTAGCCAAGTGTTGTGTTTTAGTGGTGGAATGATGTCATGTAAGCTAACTATCTAGTTAGTTGCTAATGTTGTTAGTTGCTTTTGTAACTAACTTGGTTCCTTACTCCATCCACTTGCACATGCTTATCTCTTGGTTCTCTTCTTGTTTCTTTGTCCGGTTATTGCTCAATTTCACTGATCGTTCTGAGGAATATCTCAAGTATTTATCGTTAGTGTTTTACCAGAAACCTTCTTGATATTTTTACTACCATCTTCAATCCTCCTTTATAATCCTCGAATTTAAATTCCTTAAATCTTTTTATTAAATCCTTAATTCCTTCAGTATCCAAGGAAACCTCGGGGAAAATAAAAGTGCTATTTTTCAGAATCTGATATCATTATTTTGTCCCTAGATCATCAATACGAACTCAGAAATCCACTCCGAATATTTCTATACAGGGTCGTCTGATAATATTCCAAAATCCACCAAAAACACTATTCATCATTTATTCTTTCTTTATTCCTTGTACTTAGAAGGTGTTCTGGTGCTTTCTCGAACATTTTCAATCTCCTTTACGGAGCTACTTGACTTTTATTAGATATCGATTTGGATGACATGAGAATCCTTTCCTTTCTTGGGACACCATATAACAACTGCGGAATAAATAATTTTTATTACAATACCCAAATGTCTTTTGAATCTGTCACTGATACAACTTCTGAGTAATGGTACATTACCAACTTAGCATTTCGATGCTTACAATCCTCTCATACTATTCATATCTATACAAATATGAATTACAAAACTACAATCTGATCTAACTGGTTCATACTACTCCCGGGATTACTGCTAGAAGTTGCTTTTGGAAAATGTCTTGCGGTTACCACTCGCTGGCGAGGTATGTGTTGTATCCTTGACATCCTGCTTCACTGCTCTATAATATATATATAAAACAATAGCAAGAGTGGGCAATATCTCAGCAAGGTAATGAAAGTAGGGCATAACTCTGCCTTTTACTTAAACCCAGAATAAAGCGGGTATAGGACAATATTTGTCAAAATATATTTTTACCGAAAGTATTTCCTTTATCGGAATATATATTCAAAAAAAGTACCATTGTAGTACTTCAAATATCATTTTCATAATATCTCCGTAAACTTTCGTTATTCATACTATGAACAAAGTTCTAGTAATATAAAAGATGAAGTTACAAGGTGATTTAATTATATAATTTCCGTAGAAATATCTGCTATGCAAAGTATACAAAAGTATCAACATGTATCTCAAAAGAGGAAGTTGCAAGGTAATATATTGCAACTTTGGTTTTGAACACTTTTCAAACCCCTACCAACCTGAAAGAAGTCTCTTCAATACGTGTTGCAGGAAATACCCGTTAACTTGAAAGAAGTCTCTTCGATATGTGTTGCAGGAAATATCCAAATTTGGATGATGAACTAATACTAGAGTATTGTCGAGCCAGACGACACCACCTTACGATGATCAGTCGTAGGTCGTGCATCTCAAGATTTGTTTCTCTACATGTAGAAGGAAGAACATATGGACACCACCATACACCGAATCTCCCTAGCCATCTTTGGGTATAGACAGGACTGGTGCCACTCGGGCCCTGTTTCAAGGATGGACTGTCCCACAGCCTCTTACACCGATTCTAATGATGGACTGTCCCACAGCCTTTTACACAAAAACTCCTAGTTCGCATAAATCCATGACTCTGAAACTAAAAGTTCGTCCCCTTTTCCCCAAGAATAATACTTGTTGATAGGACTCCACAAAGTAGTCGTATCTAGTTGGAAAGGAAAATTCACCAATATTTCCCAAGTAGATGCTTGTTAATGGATATCGACTTGTTCCAACAATCTTACCCCTCGAATGATGAGGAAGTAACAAAAAGACTCAATTTGATGAATAGCAACCAAGTTGCGAGTGAAAGTAATAGTTTCAAAAGATTTATGACCGGGCAGTCAAACATAATAAATAACAGTTCTCAAGTAAGGTTCCCTTATATTTTGGAAGTTTTGATCGAGCATTTAAATCTTCCTATAAGATAGATTTAAATAGAAAAATAGAGTTTTGGGAACCTCCCCTTGATAAAATAATCATAATAAAGCTAAAAAATATTTTACATAATTTTTGAGGGTCAAAGATATTTTTGAATAAGAGAAATCATTTTTAAAACTAGTTAAAAAGTACTAAATAAATATTCAAATAATATTTATTAAATCATAAATAATTAAAGAATATTTTTAGCCAAAAATATTGCTCATAAATACTCCTCGAATGAATATATAAAAATATTCACTAAATAAATTAATCCTCGAATGAATATTCAAAATAATATTCATTAAATAAATCGAATCCTTAAATGAATATTCAAAATAATATTCATTTAATAAATAAAACTCTAAATGAAAGTTCGAAATAATATTCCTTAAAGAAATAAGGAAAAACATTTACTTAATATTTCCTCAGAAAATAATCACAAGATATACAGAAATACCGACTCCCGGTCTATGTTCAAAGAATGAAAATCATATGCCCTTCACTAAGGGTCTTAGCGAAACATCCGGCTTATAACTAATATATCACATATCTAGCTTATAAGCCAATTTCCAAATCGTATTCAAATAATAACCTTCGAATGAGGTAATATTCAAATAATATTCCTCAAATCGTTCCTAAATAATTAATATTTTCTGGAAATATAAATAATGTTTAATAATAACAATCTTTAAAATACATAGTATTCTGCCGCTGGAACCCCTCCGGGTTTCCACGGCTATCTACATATCTTAAAATACCGACTCCCGGTTTAGAGTCGAAAACAATGAATATGCTCTTATATCTCGACCTACAAAGTATATCGGTTCATAGATACTTACCACAAAAGATTGTATATAATCCAAAGGTCAAATTCTATTTCAACAGGACATAAGATATATCGCAAAACTGTACAACTTTATACATGGAAAAAGCAGTACTATATAATCAATACTTCAAAGTATAGATTTAGAAAACTTGCGTGATGCTCGAGAAGTGATAGGGGTTCGCGACAATGTCGGACAATCTAGACAAGGTAAAATAAAATATACGATTAGTCCCCTGGATAATGCATTTATTAATAATGCTAGTTTACTTAAACAAATCGTAATCAAATCACTTAATTGCATCATCTAGACTCATACTAAGTCCATGCTACTCATCAAATACTTAAGTCATAAGTTTGGTTCGAAACTAGTCCTCGAATTCATGTTATACTAAACCATTTGGAACTTTGGTTTCTAAGTCGCGTCCTTAGGCGTTTTCACTTGCGCAACCTCTGCTGTTTCAATTTTATAAAATCGTAAAATAATATTTTGGACTCGAAACCACCTCTCATACTTTTCTAACTGACCTTATCATTTATCCTCAGAATATTACACTCCAATTCCATTTTTAAGGGTCTCAACCTTAATCTCAAAGTTGATGCATTTCTACGATAGGGTTTCTCGAATCACTTTCACTAAAATGATGATAACTCACAAACCGTAAACTCTTTTGACACGATTCTTGCGGCCATTTAAACTAGAAACCAAAAGCTACACAACCATATGCAGTGGTTAACCTTTACACAATTTTATGGTCTCGGGCTTCAACTGTTAAAGAGGTTTACAAAAATCGGGCATTACGACGGCTCTAAATCGAACATTTCCATTTTGTTTCATTACAACCAAGCCACACCGGGCATACCATACATCCACAATCTCAAAAATCTACCTTTTTACTTCTCTAAGGTCAGTGGTGTGGCTACAATCCAACACCCACCATTTTTCATATTTTACAAAGTTAAATAACCACTAAAACACTTAAACATGATCTCTTAAGCATATAACATCAAAACAATCATCAAAAGGTTAGGGTTTTACCTCCTTGGATGCTCTAACAACACTATCAAGTGTTTATAAACCTTTAACAAGCTTTAGATGGTCCTTAAAGTGCTAAATCCTTAAGATCAAAACAAGAAGACAATGGAAGTTACTTTTCATCCTCATCTTGTAAAATTCATAACAAATCGAAAAATAAGAGTTGGGTGCTCAAATTTTTACCACACCTTGTGCTCTTCATAAGCTTTCTTTTGAGCCATAGATCATCAGATCTGAAGCTTCCTAGCTAGGGTTTTGAGCCCCATCTTTCCGCTGGACAGAAACAGGGTAGATTTGGTTCTCCAACTTGGAGGAGAGATTTAACTAGGCTACACTCCTTTGTTAGCCAAGAAATTTTGAACGTGTGTTGTACATGTAATGCGGAAGCTCTGGTTCAAATTTGGTCATTTAATAATGGGTAGAAGTGGAGTTATGAATTTTTCTTTGAGTGGTTTTCCTACTGGGCAGTTTTGGAGAGTGTTGTTTTGCTTTGTTTTCTCTTGGATAATGATGTATATCCCTTGCTTCTATCCTATTTACTTCAGTTGTTATCTTTTAATTAGGATTATTTGGAGTCCACCAATCAAAACACTTCTTGTTTAGCTTCTTTTGGAAGATTTATCCACTTGGTTGTGTGTTTACTAGTCTACCCTTGCCTTTTCACTATATTTGCTCTTCTAGCCTTGCCTCTTCAATATATCCATGAGCCACTCACTTAATTTACTTTAAACAAAGCTCCATGAAGTGCTTGGGCCGAGCATGGCTTATTTATAAGGCCTTAGGGCTTTTTGTTTGGGCTTTGTTCAGGGTTCTCTCATCATTTGATTCATCGAATGATTTCTTTGATTGTCACAGTGGTTTCTCCTCTATAAATCTCTTGGATATATATTATTTTTTCCCATATCATATATTAGTGTGTTAGGATGGTTCTAACCCTCAAATAGATATTAGATCCAATATCCTTCGTATATTCTCTTTACCTCAGAAATTGCTCTTCCGGTTTCTCAAGCGTTCTCTAACTCGTTTGCATTCTCTTTACTCTAGGATTATATTCTCAATCCTATTTCCTTCTCATAGTATATCTTTCCTTGGACTTCTAATATTTAATATCCTCCATTAATAATCCAATTATTATATTCCTGACTCTTCTGTCAAATATGGAATAAAATAAAGTTTGGATTCTCTGAATTCTGTCCTCGTTTACATACACTCATTCTCTATGTACTTCCCTAGTACATACTTGGTTTTCTCATTCCTCAATTCCTCAAATTTAATATCTCATTTCTTGATAATACTAATATATAATTCATTGCCCGGTCAAATATTACACCGAAATAGAAATTGGAATTTTTGAATTCCGATCGTCTTTGCATACACTTATTTACTACGTAGGTCACTAATATGACTTCGGAATATCCACACTACGCCTCGTACATAGGTGGCATGAAAAATTTCTTAACCCTCAAAATCACTATTCATCCACCAAAATCACTATTCACTTCATCATAATAAGAAAAGTTTTAATTCTACCAAAAATTTGGGTTCTTATAGTCTCCCCTCCTTAAAAGGATTCCGTCCCGGAATCAGTTTAGGAATAGCTGGAGGTACTTCTCTCGCATTGCACTCTCTAACTCCCAGGTGGATTCTTCCACATCTTGATTTCTCCACAATTCCCTTACTAGCTTGACAACCCTGTTCCTTAGCAGTTGCTTCTTTCTATCCATGATTTCCACAGGTTGTTCTTTGTAAGTCAGATCAGATCGTATATCTACCTGCTCGTACTCTATCATCTGTCGAGCATCTGAGTTTTATTGGTGTAGCATTGCCACATGAAACATGTTATGAACCGGCTATAAGTTTGGGGAGTAAGGCTGGCTCGCATGCCACCTTCCGAACGCTTTTAAACTCTCAGGTGGCCCAATGAATCTCGGGCTCAACTGCCCTTCATTTCCAAATCTCGTTAATTCTTTTCACATGGATACTTTTCAGCATCACGAATCTCCAACCTCATATTCTGTATCTTGTTTGCACAGAAATACACCAACATAAACTTGCTTGTCATTCATCAACATGCCATTTAGCTTATCCCTAGCAGTACTATCTCTATACCTTTTGGTGCCGCCTAGGTGCATAGAATATCTCGATCTATGGGTCTCGTGTAAAATCTCATTCTTTAATTCCTGAACATTCGGAATCCATCTATCTCTTTTTGATTAAGGGTATCGGCAACCACATTTGCCTTCCCTGGATGGTAGTGTATCTCACAGTCATAATCCTATATCAGTTCTAGCCATTTTTTCTATCTCATGTTTAACTCATTCTGGGTGGATATATACATATACCTCCAGTTCCTGCGATCAATATAGATCTCACACTTTTCTCCATATTAATACGGTCTCCAAATCTTTTAGGGCGAAAGCTATCGTGACTAACTCTAAACCAATTCAATTAATCCATAAAAGTTACGGGTGCATTAGTTCACCCCAACTGACATTACTGAAAACTCGGAGTGTCTATACCAAATGTGAATCGCAGTCTTGGGTATATCCTCAAGTTTAACTTCCAGCTGGTGATATCCAGTTTTTAAATAAATTTTGGAAAAAATACACAGCATCTTTCAGCTGGTCAAACAACCATCTATTCTCGGTAATGGTCCCTATTCTCAATGGTGAACTTGTTCAACTCTCGATGTTCGATGCATAATCTCGTGCTAACATCTTTCTTTCTCACCGCAACACCGGGCTCTCCACGATGGTACACTGGGTCTTATCATATTCTTGCCCAACAATTCTTGTAATTGAGTCGCTAACTCTTTCATTCCCAATGGGGCTAACAAGAGATGCGGCACTGTACCCTGAATACTCGATATTCATTCTCATGTCATCCAAATCGATATCTGGTAGCTCATATAATCCAAATCGATATCTGGTAGTTCATTGAAACCTTGTACAGCCCCCCAAAACTGCTGTAATTTCCTTTATACTTGGTGTCTCTTTTCTCGGCATCAACCATAAGAGATAATTAAGCCTCATATCTCTGGCATAATAACTTCATAGTCTTAACTATATTCATTAATTTCTAAATCTGACTCCGTTCTTAATTATTACTCTTTTCCCTTACAATTGATTGGCTTCATTGGGTGCCAACCAATCCATCCTTATTATAATATCAAATTCTACCAACTTCGAAAGGAATCAAATCTATTAAAAGGGTCGACCTCATATTTCTGGTTTACCATCTAGTTGTACCAATTCTACGGGAAAATCTCTTGATCGACCATCTTTACTCGCAATCACTCCGTTAGGGTTCAACCTTAAGGTCTAATTGTCATGCACAATCTTAAGGTGCAAAGTACTTAGCAGTTCTAGAATGAAATGTAAATACCAACTTAGTTTAAGTAGGAGGGTACCTGCTATCGTTTCCGTGTTTCTCACGGCACCTCGCAAGGTCATTTTGAAGGTCCTGACAGGGGTTGCTCGTTGGAGGTAGCCTTATTAACTCTAGGTATAGCTGGTCCAGTAGATGGTCATTCCTTAGCCTCGTGTCCAAGCTTTCCACAATCGATACCTTTTGCACTACTGTAGCATAATCTGTTAATTCCAACATCGCCACGCGATTCTGGATCCATTGTCTCAGCTCTAGTTGAAGCCTACGGGCTCTTTTCTCTTCTATGTCCACAACTCTGGAACAAACCTCAACAACTCGGATAACTTGGCCTCACACTATGCCACAGTCATGGTTCCTCGTTTTAACTCTAGAACCTTTTATTTCCATCTGGGTCTCCATATATTTCTGGGAAAACATTTCCTTAAAAATAACAAGCTGAATATCTCCCAAGTCACGACACTATCTCCCTCTCGCATCTTCCTTCAGGTAGGCGGCGAACATCATTTTCTTATTCTCTGCAATACTCAGTATCTTATATGATTTCTTTATCTCTTTAAGCAAAGATCTAGCCTCCACTGGGTCAGCGGTTCCATGGAATTTTGGGGTTTTCTATTTGACACCGTTATCATTGGAGTTTCATGATACATCGTTATTCCTTTCACATATATCGCTTGACCAACTTTCCACTATCATAATATCCTTGAGTGAGAGAGAGAGAGAGAGAGGGAATAAACTAATTCATCGATATGTCACCGATATTTTAGTTGTCTTAGGGATCCACTCTTGTCATAGACGATTTCGTTGCGAATCTAATTCCTATCAACGAATTTTTTTTTTGACTTATTCGATCTGGTTGGCCTCCCCTTGGAAGTCAATAAAGATAACAAGAATCATGGAGCTTTGAAAAGATAGCTTCCATATCAAGGAAAACGTCACACACTGGTGATTATAAGGTTATGAGTTTTAATGTAACCTTATTTGAGATGAGAGAATTTATTGAGAGATCAATATGATCATAAGAACTCAATGTTGCGTGTCTCAATTAAGACATTACTAAAGGTAATTAGCCTTCTTGTATTTCACAACACACAAGTGACGGCGTCCCGTCAGACTTCTATCACACAGACAGATAGTTCTTGTGGCCCCTATAAATATAGGGTTGTTCGTCTCAGTGGAAGTTGAGAAGTATGAAAGCAATTCAAAGTCAAAATATTAATTATCGTCTTTCGATAAATAATTCTCGAATGGACACCGTGGATAAAAATTGAACAGATTCCAAGGTGCGATTTACAAGAAAAGTATAGCCAGAAAGATACTGGTATTCAATAAGCAAGTGGTGAGGTATCACCATAGGGTCATTCATTATTTGAAGAAAAGTGAAAGTTGGAATAACATCATTTGACAGGGCTTCGAAAACCTAAAAGTAGGTATCGTGACAGCCTCTGGCATAATCGAAACTAAATGTGGTTTAACAAAAGTGTTATAAAATAACTTCGAAGCGGGAGTATATCTTTTATTTAAATTCTCTCTAAAAAGATGCCAAGATAGATTATAGATTGGGGAGGTTTTGCCAAGGTCTCTACGGATGCCTTTTTATGTCGGCTCCTCTGACGGATAATCGTTCGATTCTAAAACCTTTCTTTTCCATGTACACCCTAAGGTGCTCGATACTTACGTCATTGCCGACTCATAATAGTCGCTAAAGATTCAACCATCGACACTTGAAATCGCAGGGAGTTCTATTCGACTAAGCGCAAACATCTCAAGCAAGCGTTCTATTCTTATATGAAGACTTTGATGCCGGTGTTGCCCCAAGTAATGACGAATTCCTCATTTCGAATAGGCGGTACTCCAGAACATCGTTAAAAAGTACATGCTTAAATCCAGTTACTATTATAACCGTCTTCATACCAAACATTCCTTCTCTCATATCAATCCCGTGTGCTACATAAGCTTAAAACTTTTGGCATAATAGCCTTTTCATTTAAGTCAATCCCGAAATTTCTCAATTTGTCCTGGTCCTTAAATATATTTCGCCTTTACCGTCCAGCCTCAACTTCATCATTTTATCTCTATAATCAATTGTAGCAATCAGGGTCTGTCCACCAACCCATATAGCGGCTACCTTACCCAATCCACAGGGTTCGCTCTAGTTTCCACTCTCTTTGGTGACATTCTCTGATAAAAGACAAGGTTTGTCAAAATTTGTTGAATTTCTTTCCAAAATCAAGGAAATTTGATCAATCTATTTACCCACTAGTAATACTCGGATCTGATTTCCGGCCTCTCAGTTGTATCCTCATAATTCCCTCTTGGTTTCTGAGGGTGGTAAATCTCGTTTGTGGTTCCGTATTAGCGTGCTTGTCTTACAATAACATTTGTGTGGTACATATACCCAAAATTCTCCTCGAGATAATAAAATCCTTCAATGATGTAATAGACACTATTTCCAGAAGAATCGCTGGTCGTGGGGGATTGAAACCTCATAGCCAAAGCAATTCCTTCCACTATTCTAGGCAACTAAGTACCCTTAATCGTACGTGAAAATCTGAACATCCTGGTTCTTACATATGCCGCCTCCTTATGGGCAACTATAACCGACTACGAGTAACAGGTTTCGTTCAAGTCGAAACAATCCACTGATACTGGCTATACCGCCTCTATCTCATCTGCTCTTGAGACTCTACTCCATTCTCTATGTCATATCTCTTGATGAATCATAAACGATTCTAAACTCTCGTCTCGTCACTTAATTGACCTCTGAAGATTCGTCCGGTCTTATTATAAGACCTAAAGTTACATACCACATTTTTATCAATCGACACGTTCTCTACAAGATTCTTTCATTGACCCACCATGGGGTCCTCCTCTAGATCCTCCTATGGATCTTCCTTTATCGGGTCTCCGTCCATCTCAAGGAGCGCATCACTAAATGCTTACTCGAAGGCCTCGGGGTCTGGTATCTCAGAATTCCCATCTATCTATAACTCGTACGAATCGAGGTGACTTACCGTGAAGTCCTAAGTATGGTTTCCCAGAAGAAGTCCCCTCTCGGGCTTCATCTCAAACAGGTAGGGTCATGTCCTCGAACCCGACTACGAACTTGATTTGAACTCTAGTTATTGTCATCATTCTTAAGGGTATTGTAAGACTCGATCTCCTATCGTTTCTGAGGATTATAACCTGACGCTCTGATACCATTTCTGTAACGGCCCCAAATCCAGGGTCAGGGATTTGGAGTAGTCATGATCCATTTACTCCTTGCCTTACCTGTATTACTTTTGGAAAACGTCTTGCGGTTACCGCTCGCTGGCGAGGTATGTGTTGTATCCTTGACATCCTGCTTCACTGCTCTATAATATATATAAAACAATAGCAAGAGTGAGCAATAGCTCAGCAAGGTAATGAAAGTAGGGCATAACTCTGCCTTTAACTTAAACCCAGAATAAAGCAGGTATAGGACAATATTTGTCAAAATATCTTTTTACCGAAAGTATTTCCTTTATCGGAATATATATTCAAAGGCAGTACCATTGTAGTACTTCAAATATCATTTTCATAATATCTCCGTAAAGTTTCGTTATTCATACTATGAACAAAGTTCTAGTATAATATAAAAGATGAAGTTACAAGGTAATTTAATTATATAACTTCCGTAGAAATATCTGCTATGCAAAGTATACACAAGTATCAACATGTATCTCAAAAGAGGAAGTTGCAAGGTAAAATATTGCAACTTTAGTTTTGAACACTTTTCAAACCCCTGCAAACCTGAAAGAAGTCTCTTCAATATGTGTTGCAGGAAATACCCGTCAACCTGAAAAAAGTCTCTTCAATACGTGTTGCAAGAAATATCCAAATTTGGATGATGAACTAATACTGGAGTATTGTCGTGCCAGACGACACCACCTTAGACGGGACCGGCGCCACTCGAGCCCTGTTTTAAGGATGGACTGTCCCACAACTTCTTACACCGATTCTAATGATGGATTGTCCCACAGCTTCTTACAGAAATACTCCTAGTTCGAATAAATCCATGACTCTGAAACTTAAAGTTCGTCCCCATTTCCCCAAGTATAATACTTGTTGATAGGACTCCACAAAGTAGTCGTATCTAGTTGGAAAGGAAAATTCACCAATATTTCCCAAGCAGTTGCTTGTTAATGGATATCGACTTGTTCCAACAATCTTACCCCTCGAATGATGAGGAAGTAAGAAAAAGACTCAATTTGATGAATAACAACCAAGTTGCGAGTGAAAGGAATAGTTTCAAAAGATTTATGACCGGGAAGTCAAACATAATAAATAACAGTTCTCAAGTAAGGTTCCCTTATATTTTGGAAGTTTTGAGCGAGCATTTAAATCTTCCTACAAGATGGATTTAAATGGAAAAATAGAGTTTTGGGAACCTCCACTTGATAAAATAATCATAATAAAGCTCCGAAATATTTTACATAATTTTTTAGGGTCAAAGATAATTTTGAATAAGAGAAATCATCTTTAAAACTAGTTAAAAAGTACTAAATAAATATTCAAATAATATTTATTAAATCATAAATAATTAAAGAATATTTTTAACCAAAAATATTGCTCATAAATACTCCTCGAAAGAATATATAAAAATATCCACTAAATAAATAAATCGTCGAATGAATATTCAAAATAATATTCATTAAATAAATCGAATCCTTAAATGAATATTCAAAATAATATTCATTTAATAAATAAAATTCTAAATGAATGTTCGAAATAATATTCCTTAAATAAATAAGGAAAAATATTTACTTAATATTTCCTCAAAAAATAATCACAAGATATACAGAAATACCGACTCCCGGTCTATATTCAAAGAATGAAAATCATATGCACTTCACTAAGGGACTTAGCGAAACATCCGGCTTATAACTAATATATCACATATTTAGCTTATAAGCCAATTTCCAAATCGTATTCAAATAATAACCTTCGAATGAGGTAATATTCAAATAATATTCCTCAAATCGTTCCCAAATAATTAATACTTTTTGGAAATATAAATAATATTTAATAATAACAATCCTCAAAATACATAGTATTCTGCCGCTGGAACTCCTCCGGGTTTCCACGGCTATCTACATATCTCAAAATACCGACTCCCGGTTTAGAGTCGAAAACAATTAATATTCTCTTATATCTAGAGCTACAAAGTATACCGGTTCATAGATACTTAACTGAAAAGATCGTATATAATCCAAAGGTCAAATTCTATTTCAACAGGAAATAAGATATATCGCAAAACTATACAACTTTATACATGACAAAAGCAGTACTATATAATCAAAACTTCAAAGTATAAATTTAGAAAACTTGCTTGATGCTCGAGAAGTGATAGGGGTTCGTGACAATGTCGGACAATCTAGACAGGGTAAAATAAAACATACGATTAATCCCCTGGATAATCCACTTATTAATAATGCTCGTGTACTTAAACAAATCGTAATTAAATCACTTAATGGCATCATCTAGACTCATACTAAGTCCATGCTACACATCAAATACTTAAGTCATAAGTTTGGTTCGAAACCGGTCCTCGAATTCAAGTTATACTAAATCATTTAGAACTTTGGTTTCTAAGTCGCGTCCTTAGGGGTTTTCACTTGCGCAACCTCTGCTGTTTCAATTTTATAAAATCGGAAAATAATCTTTTGGACACGAAACCACCTCTCATACTTTTCTAACTAACCTTATCATTTATCCTCAGAATATTACACTCCAATTCCATTTTTAAGGGTCTCAAACTTAATCTCAAAGCTGATGCATTTCTACGATAGGGTTTCTCGAATCGCTTTCACTAAAATGATCATAACTCACAAACCGTAAACTCTTTTGACACGATTCTTACGGCATGTAAACTAGAAACCAAAAGCTACACAACCATATGCAGTGGTTAACCTTTACACAATTTTATGGTCTCAGGCTTCAACTGTTATAGAGGTTTACAAAAATCGGGCATTACGACGGCTCTAAATCGAATATTTCCATTTTGTTTCATTACAACCAAGCCACACCGGGCATACCATACATCCACAATCTCAAAATCTACCTTTTTACTTCTCTAAGGTCAGTGGTGTTGCTGCAATCCAACACCCACCATTTTTTCATATTTTACAAAGTTAAATAACCACTAAAACACTTAAACATGATCTCTTAAGCATATAACATCAAAATAATCATCAAAACTCATATGAACTCAAAGGGTGGGTTAGGGTTTTACCTCCTTGGATGCTCTAACAACACTATCAAGTATTTATAAACCTTTAACAAGCTTTAGATGGTCCTTAAAGTGCTAAATCCTTAAGATCAAAACAAGAAGATAATGGAAGTTACTATTCATCCTCATCTTGTAAAATTCATAACAAATCGAAAAATAAGAGTTGGGTGTTCAAATTTTTACCACACCTTGTGCTCTTCATAAGATTTCTTTTGAGCCACATATCATCAGATCTGAAGCTTCCTAGCTAGGGTTTTTAGCCTCATCTTTCCGCTGGACAGAAACAGGGCAGATTTGGTTCTCCAACTTGGAGGAGAGATTTAACTAGGCTACAGTCCTTTGTTAGCCATGAAATTTTGAACGTGTGTTGTACATGTAATGAGGAAGCTCTGGTTCAAATTTGGTCATTTAATAATGGGTAGAAGTGGAGTTATGAATTTTTCTTTGAGTGGTGTTCCGGCTAGGCAGTTTTGGAGAGTGTTGTGTTTTGCTTTGTTTTCTCTTGGATAATGATGTATATCCCTTGCTTCTATCCTATTTACATCAGTTGTTATCTTTTAATTAGGATTCTTTGGAGTCCACCAATCAAAACACTTCTTGTTTAGCTTCTTTTGGAAGATTTATCCACTTGGTTGTGTGTTTACTAGTCTACCCTTGTCTTTTCACTCTATTTGCTCTTCTAGCCTTGCCCCTTCAATATATCCATGAGCCACTCACTTAATTTACTTTAAATACAGCTCCATGAAGTGATTGGGCCGAGTATGGCTTATTTATAAGGCTTTAGGGCTTTTTGTTTGGGCTTTGTTCAGGGTTCTCTCATCATTTGATTCATCGAATGATTTCTGTGATTGTCACAGTGGTTTCTCCTCTATAAATCTCTTGGATATATATTATCCTTTCCCATATCATATATTAGTGTGTTAGGGTGGTTCTAACCCTCAAATAGATATTAGATCCAATATCCTTCGTATATTCTCTTTACCTCAGAAATTGCTCTTCCGCTTTCTCAAGCGTTCTCTAACTCGTTTGCATTCTCTTTACTCTAGGATTATATTCTCAATCCTATTTCCTTCTCATAGTATATCTTTCCTTGGACTTCTAATATTTAATATCCTCCATTAATAATCCAATTATTATATTCCTGACTCCTCGGTCAAATATGGAATAAAATAAAGTTTGGATTCTCTGAATTCTGTCCTCGTTTACATACACTCATTCTCTATGTACTTCCCTAGTACATACTTGGTTTTCTCATTTCTCAATTCCTCAAATTTAATATCTCATTTCTTGATAATACTAATATATAATTCACTGCCCGGTCAAATATTACACTGAAATAGAAATTGGAATTTCTGAATTCTGATCGTCTTTGCATACACTTATTTACTCCTTAGGTCACTAATATGACTTCGGAATATCCACACTACGTCTTGTACATAGGTGGCATGAAAAATTTCTTAACCCTCAAAATCACTATTCATCCACCAAAATCACTATTCACTGATGCACTTCATCATAATAAGAAAAGTTTTAATTCTACCGAAAATTTGGGTTCTTACATAAATATTGCTTCCTATCCAGATCTTTACAATACTTATGAGATTATTCGATGTTTGATAGTGTTGGTCCTGGAGTATATTGCAGAAGGGGTGTTTGAATGCAATATAGATAATTCTAAATCTTTACCTCAACAACAATGATAAAGATTGTAAACTATCTATACAAGAAATGCAAACACAAGTAGTAACTCAAGATATTCTCACAAAATAATTGTTTTATTTATTTTGCGAAGTGTTGCTACAACCTCGAGAAAAAGTATTTTCTCAAGCTTCGACTTCTTAAAATCGATTACAGAAAGAATGAGATATGTTTATCTATAAAGACTAATCTTCTCTAACATCTCTATCACATGGGTTGTGGAGCCGCTGCCATTTTCAAGTGGCAGCTCCTTACAAATCGCACACCCATGAGACTTTCCCAAAATGCTATACAAACAGACTATCATTAAGCATAAAGCAATCTGGGTTCTTTCTAAAACTAGCTAAAACAATTCTAGTAGATGTAGACTTGTCATACTCTTGAATTGTCGAGCTTCGTCTTCTGATCTCTCAAGCTTCGGTCGTAGTCTTGCAGGTCTGCTACAATCTTTGACAAAATGTAGCAAATTTGTTTCTTGAACATCTAAACTGTCACGGGTTTGATTGAGATAAATCCCCAATTCAAATATTCCATTGAGAAAATAACCTTTGACGCCAAGTTTACTGTCATGAGAATGTTCCTTGGATGAAAGTATGAGTCCCCGCCAATGATGCTGTCAGGACTTTCAAACTTGCTGTCAAAGTATGAGAATGTTGCTGTCTTCATGCTTCCGCCAATGTTGCTGTCAGATGAAACTTGCTGTCGTGACTTTGCAACATGTTGTCTTCTTGTAACCTTACTGTCAATGTTGTGACAGTAACATTTATTCTTTCTGTTTTCCTTATGTATGTCTTGAGGCTTGAACAAATGTATGAACTTCTTCCAAGAGATACCTTTATTACATGATAGTAGTTTATTTGATTACAAATATGGTTGTGACAGTATGTTCTACTTAGTCCATACAAATAAAACTAAGTACTAATTAAATTGTCTCTAAGCTATCACCCATAAATCCTAACAATCTCCCCCAATTTGTTTTTATGGACAATAACAACAAATTTACAATTAAACATGCTAACAACTTAACTAACATAGATTAGAATAGTTAAAACACCATGTCTGATGAATGTTAAAGAATCCAGAATACAACATTGATGTTCTAACTACAAATCAATTACTCTTTTTTGAGCAAATAAGAAATTTTACTTAGCTTGATTTGAGCAGTTCTCAGCTATCTAGATTCTTCCCTCTTTTTTGAGAGCTTCTTGTTTTGCCTTCTTCAGGTCTTCTACTGAAGCCTTTTCTTCAGGAGTTTTAGTATCATCTTCAATGTCTTCAATGTACCCTTGAATCACTCGAGAAGGAAACACTTTAGCATCTTTCAGGTCAAACCAAGTTTTGAAGTCATAGGTATATGTTCTGAACTTTAAGATGCCTTCGATGACCTTAAATCCCCTTCCAGGGAAAGCATTGAGGGATACTCTCCTTTTACTGTCTAGTTTTGGATCTTCATCTCTCCTTTGGTCAAAGATAACTTCAAGTTCCCAAGCACATAGCATTTCAAGCTTGTGAGATGATCCAACAACTCTCCAGTAGAGATTCTTCAAGATACTGGTCCTCAGTTTGTGAAAACTATCTACATAGATTTCATCTTTTCCATCTATAATTTTGAGAGGATCTTCCAGTACACAGGGCTGATAATCTGCTTTCTCACTGTTCATTTTATTGACCTTCTTGCAACTTTCTTTCAGTTGAGCTTCTAGATTTTTAGTAGTTTGTTTGGCAGAATTGGGTGGTTTATCAGCATTTTTGCATTCTTCTTCAGTAGCCCTGAATGTTTCTGCTGCTTCATTCACTTCTGCAGGTGTATAAGATGACGTTCTTTCTGCCTAGTCATACTTACACTCAACCTCTAATTCATCTGAACTTATAGACAAGTTGGCATCATCAATTTTCATCCAGTCACCATGTTTCTCATAGAATTCAGCATAGTATTTCTAGATGTGTTCCATGGCTGGTTTAGGGACATTGCCATGACTCACCATAAGCTCCACCACCCTTGCCAACACAAAGAAATCAATTCTGCGTGTTACTACTTCAGATGTCATTTTGAGGTTGTACCTGTCTACCACTGTTGACCCTATGATTATATTGAAATCCTTGTCAACATACATCATTCTACTTCCATCTTTATGCCAAATGGTGTATTTGGTTGCATGTTGCTTACTCTTATCCAAGTCCAAAGAGATGGATTTCATGTCTCTTTCAATATTTGCTTTATGACATTCGAAGCTGTTCATCATTTCTCTTTTCTGAATAACAGTCTTATCAACCACTACTCCATGCTTCTTTGTCTTAGCTGCAGCCTTTGTCTTCCCCTTTGTAGGAGTTGAGCGCCAGGATCTTGCTTTTCTTTTTGTCCTTTTAGGTTTGAATGCCTTGGCATCCTTGTCTTTGACAGCATCTTCATTCAAGTTCTTGACAGTGTCTTTTTCAACTGTGTCCTTCATGACAGTATCTTCATTTGAGCTCTAGACAGTGTCTTTGTTGACAACATCCTTTTCAGCATTAAGGCAGTCAACAGCAAACCTTAAAATATTTGCTTCCAAGGCTTCAAGAATGTCTATCTCCCCTTCATCTTTAGCATCAGCATCTTTCTTGTCAGTTTTGGGGGTTTCTTCTTTTGTTTTCTCCTGAGTTTGACTTCCAGCAATCTCAGCAATTGCTTTGGCACCATTTCCAGGTGCACCAAATCCTCCACTACCATCAGGTTCATCTTTAACATCATCAAGGGTGTCATCATATGTGCATCTTCCACCTCTTTCACTTCTTTTGGCATTTGCTTCAGAAATTAACTTCTTTATCTGAGAGCTAAGATTCCCATCTCTCTTTACCAAAAGTTTGTGAATGTCCTTGACAGCCTTGACTTTTTCTTTGGTAATTCTGGATTTGAGAATGTGTCTTAGTACTGTCATAATTGAGTCAGTTTTCAACTTTGTTTCTCCATCCAAATGTAGAAAACCAATTTTATTTACTCCTGCACTTGTAGTCATCCCGTAGCAAACACCATATGGATTGTCAATCACTTCTCGGAGTTTGTCTTCAACAAGAGTCTTGATCTATGCCAACAGACTTTCATTAAAGGTTGTTGAATTGGCCTTCACTTTTGTTGCTAAGGAATTTAGTATTCTTGCTTGCAAGCTTTGCAGTAGTTGCATTGTGATGAATATTGAAATGCCAGATTTCAGATATACATCAATTGCCCATCTTTTCTCCAAGTTAACTTTCACAGAGATACTTATTATTTTATCCTTCAGTATTGTTGACAGTTTGTTGTAAACTCATCATGCTTCTGTGATTGAGTTATCCACCAACATACTGAATTCTTCATCCTTGTTGTTCAAAGTACTCTCCATGTGGCTAACCATCATTATTCCTGCATCATCCGGGCTGTACTAACTTTCATCAGACCAGGTGGTTCCAGTTGTCAGATTTATGTACTCAGGCATTTTATCTTTGCCTTTACCCAGTCTGTTTTGCTCTTCCTGTTGTCTTCATAGCTTTTCCAGTGGAGTTTCCATGAATTTTGAAGTTGGCTCCTTAATTTTCAGAGGAGACAGTATTGGTCTTTCAAACTTTTGAGTTTCTTATAATTGCTCCATTACTTCCTTAGTTACCAATACTGGCTCACCATCCATTTCATGTTCAATAAGATCACCATCTCCAAAGGCTTTCAGTTCTTCACCAATGTTTCTTTCTTCCTTCTCCTCTGGCTCCCCCTCACTCTCTTCTCCATCTTCAACTTGTACCTGCTCCCCCTTACTTCTTGACTCCCCTTTGCTTGTTGCTTCCCCTTGTTTCTCCTTCTCTACCACTTTATCTGAGGTATTGGTTCTACCACTCTATTCTGATCTACCACTTTCTCCCCCTTAGTTAAGTTGACAACACTAAGAGCAGTAGAGAATGATAGCAGAGTCTGTTGAATCTCAGCAAAACCAGTAGCTACCATAGTGGACAAATTGTCAATTTTAGCTTCCATAGATGCATATCTGTCCTCAAGGGATTTCAACCTTGAATCAGCTTGTTTAGAAGGACCACCAGATCTTAACCATTTTGGAGGCAAAGGAAAAGATTGGGGCAAGGAGGCTGTGGGGGTTCTCACACTCTCATTGTTTTTCTGAGTGATCTCATCACTCCTCACAGTTGAACACTCAAGGCCTACAACTTGTTTGCTGGGGTTTCTCTCTTTTTCATTTTGGACATGCTCAAGTCCCTCTCCTTTTGCCAGCTCATTTGGCTGCCTCTCATTTTTATGCTCACCTCTTTTTTCATTTATCTCTCTTTTCTTTTTCACACCCTCACTCAACCTAGATGCATGGGTATGAGCAGTACTAACATGCATTGAAAGAGAAGGTTTAGATTTTACCTTTTTGAAAGAGGATATTGGCACATGATCATCATCAGAAGCATCTTCAACAATGACTGCGTCTTGATCAAGCTGTGTAGAGGTGACAACATCTTTATCCAAAAGGTTACTGTCAGCAGGTGGGGTAACAGCAACTTTGGTTGTGTCTTTGACAGCAACTGAGGCTGTGACAGAAACTTCCTGAGGGTAAGTTGCTTTCTGGAGATCAATCATGATGCTGGCTGTTTCAATATCTGGCAGAATTGCATCATGATCTAACTCAATGTTTGAGAGAGTGGTGACCATCACACTTTGAGCAATGGGTTCTTGTGGACCACTTGATGGGGGCTCATCCATGATAGAAGATGGATGATCAAGACCTGAAGGGTTGGTACTGTCCCCTTCTCTAGGTTGTTGAGAAGAAACAATTGATGGATTAAAGAATAAAGAAGGTGACGGTTTAGAAGAGAGTATTAGCTGTTCCACAGGGGTAACTTGTGGAACATCAATAGTAGGAGTTTGATCCTCACTGTGCCCTATCTCCATGTGTGTTTCTGCAATTGTGGGCTTCTCATGAGTGAGTTCATGAGTTTGTGCAGACTCTTTACAAGATGCCCTGGGAGACAGGCCAATTTCAATAGATACTCCTTGTTGAGAAGAAGCATATGGGGATGTGTTTGATTCCCTTTTATCCTCCACAACCTTTTGTGAGACTGTGAGGTTTCTGACAGTGGCTTTGGCCCTCTTAGCTCTCTTCTTCTTAGGCACAAGAGGAACAACTGTGGGTTCACTTTCACTAACATCCTTATTTGCTGCATCAAGTGCAGGATCTCCCTCAACACTCTTAGAATTACCTTCAACACCAGTTACCAAGGGTCTTTTCTTGGATTCTTGCAGGGCTATTTTGGTGGCTTTTGGTAGTCTAGATTGTCTGACTCGTATAAATTGAGTAGAAAGAGGGTTGACTGAATTTGGGCTTAATCCAGCTTCATTCTCAAGAGAGAAAATAGTATACTCAGAGGGCAATGAAAAATCAAGGTTGGGCACTTGATCAACCATGTGCTGTGTAAAACAGAGTGGAATATGTGCATTTAAATTCTGTGAATTGAGTGTAGTGTGTGTATTTCTTTTCAAAATATTGCACTCCAATGTGAGAGATGCATTTTCATCAATTCCACATAAAGAATTTATACACATCATAAGAAAGCGAGGATAGATATGTACCTTTTTGCCTAGGGCAGATTTGAACTGTCCCATGTGTAACTTTCTAACATCCACTTTGTACCCATGAACAAGAGAGTGAGTGAGTTTCTTGATGTAGGTAGGAATACCATTCCACCTAGAGGTCTTTGTTGAGAAAACCTTCACCATTGCATCAATAATCATGCTCCACTCTTTTCTTAGATATTTCCTGTCCATTTCTCCAGTTGGGTACCAGCTTGAAGTTCCTTCTTCAAGAATAGGGCCAGAATACCCAATTTTCAAAAAGAACTTCTCTAGGGCTTCATCATTTGCAAGCTCCTGGTATGATTCATTTTCTTGCAGTCCAATTCCTAGAGCTTCATTGATGCCCTTGATTGTGAGAATGTAGGTAGTGTTGTTGATTTCAAAATTTATGGACTCACTACCAGCATCTTCTTGAACAGAGGTTGTTTTCCAAAATTGTTCAAATCTGACCAGGTCCAAAGAAGGGGTAGAGGTTATAGCACGACCTAGATAGGACTTGTTCATGAAGGATTTCACCAGCATCTCCAGCAGAGAGAATACCAGCAAAGTTTGTTTGAGAAGAGGATTGTTTGGGTGCCATTTTTGCTTTGACATTTGGGAGAGAGAGGTTTCAACTTTTGAGAGAGAGAGAGAGAGGTTCTGTTGAGAGTTATGTGTTTGTGTGTTTGACAATTGCTTATATGAGAGTAGCAACTGTTTTACTGAAGAGGGAAAAGTAACTTCGTCTTAACCCATTAAATGTTCACATGGTGTAGTGGGTAGTTACTTTTTAGTGGATGTATATCATGAAGGTAAAAATCCCAATTTCAATGGTCCACTAAATCTTGACAGTAACCTGTGCACTGGAACAAATCGTTAGTAAACTTGAGGTGGTGACAGTATGTTTCTCTTGACAGTAACATTGGAGCGAGAACATGTTGTCACCATTAAGTAATTTATAGACAATTTTCTTTTAAAAAAATAATCTCATGACAGCACCTTTCCTTGTTGACAGCAAGTTGTGCGGAAATTCTAAACGTCATGGGTTTTAAATGAATTTTTTCTATTACTTAATTAAAATTACCAATTAGCATTTTAATCGATTAAAGCGCATATTCGTTTCAGGCACACATTCACATATACACACATGCATACATGCATTTACCCAACAGATAACCAAGGTATGAGAATAAAGTAAAGAGACAAGAAAGAACACTGAAAAGATGATGAATTGTTCATTAAAAAAACATTACAAAACAACTTTATGTTTCATCATCTGAAACAAGTTCATACAACTCCACTTCAACAACTTCTCCTACTAACCCTTCTGCTTCAAGGAGAGCCTCGACGAAGTCGAGTAACTCCTTCCAGGATGCCATATCTTCTTCAGCCTCCTTTTCTTTCTCCGCTTCTTCTTCCTCCAGTGCTGCATCCATCAAATTGAACAGCTTGTCAATCTCCTCTTCACGATCGGGCTCGCACCAAATCTTGGGTTTGCAGTCCATTTGCTCTCTTATTCTCTCTCCTTAGTGTGTTATGAATAATATGAAGGAAAATAGGGGGTTGGCCTCGGGTTCATTTATAGCACACTAGGAACGCTACAGTTTCCCACACGCTTCCTTTTAATAAAGTATTTAACTTTAAAAGAAAAAGGACTGACAATTACCCTGGGTCATTTCAAATGACACGACTAATTATCACTGGCACGCGTGTGATTTAAGTTAATGTCACGTGACTACTCAATACATAAGTTAAAATACACATGTAATTTCAATTTAGCATAGTCATAACATACATGCTGTCAATAACAAGTAGCACATAAGACAGTAACTTCTCATGATAGCAACATTGAAGGCTACTATCACGAGCTGCAATTTCACACCTTGAAAGTGTAAAACCTAGTAAGTTAACATACCTGATTTAGCATTCCAAATTCACTTACCAACCTGTTGAAGGTTGCTTCATCCAATGGCTTGGTGAAAATGTCTGCAAGTTGCTTTTCCGTAGGAATGTAGAACAGCTTCACAGTTCCCTTTTCAACATGTTTCCTTATGAAATGATGCCTTATATCAATGTGATTTGTCCTGGAATGTTGAACTGGATTTTCTGAGATGGCTATGGCACTCGTGTTATCACAGTAGATAGGAATATTTGATAACTCCAAACCATAATCCAAAAGCTGATTCTTCATCCAAAGAATTTGAGCACAGCAACTTCCAGCTGCAATGTATTCAGCTTCTACAGTTGAGGTAGATACAGAATGCTGCTTCTTGCTGAACCATGACACCAATCTTCCACCAAGAAATTGGCAGCTTCCTGTTGTGCTTTTTCTGTCAATCTTGCATCCAACATAGTCTGAATCGGAATATCCAACTAGATCAAATCCAGTGTTTTTAGGATACCAAAGGCCTAACTTTGGAGTGCCTTTCAAGTATCTAAAGATTATCTTAATAGCAATCAAGTGTGACTCTTTTGGATCAGCTTGAAACCTTGCACAGAGACATGTAACAAACATTATGTCTGGTCTGCTAGCAGTTAGATATAGCAATGATCCAACCATGCCTCTATAAGTACTAGAGTCCACTTTCTTTCCTTTACGATCTAGATCCAGTTTGGTTGCAGTAGAGATAGGTGTCTTGGCAGGTGATGCATCTTCCAAGTTGAACTTCTTGAGAAGTTCCTTGACATATTTTGCTTGACAAATGAAAATGCCATCACACTTTTGGTAAATCTGCAGGCCAAGAAAGAATGATAGTTCTCCCATCATACTCATCTCATATTTGTTCCCAATAAGGGATGAAAACTTCTCACACAACTTTTCATTTGTAGAACCAAAGATTATGTCATCAACATAGATCTGTACCAGAATGATGTCCTTGCCATGATGTTTGTAGAATAGTGTTTTATCTACAACACCTCTTATAAATTGATTCTCCAATAGAAAGGTAGAGAGTGTATCACACCAAGCTCTAGGGGCTTGCTTTAAACCATAAAATGCCTTGAACAGCTTGTAGAAAAAGTCATATAACTCAAAATCTTCAAATCCAGGTGGCTATTCAACATACACTTCTTCATCTAGCTCTCCATTAAGAAAGGCACTTTTGACATCCATTTGAAATACCTTGAAATTGCAGTGTGCAGCATAGGCTAGAAATATTCTGATAGCTTCAAGTCTGGCAACAGGTGCAAATGTCTCATCATAATCTATTCCCTCGTGTTGACAGTATCCTTTGGCCACTAGCATTGCTTTGTTTCTTGTCACATTTCCACTTTCATCCAACTTGTTTCTGAAGACCCATTTTGTGTCAACAACTGATTTCCCTTTAGGTCTTGGTACTAGTTTCCACACATTGTTTCTTTAAAATTGGTTGAGCTCCTCTTGCATAGCTATCACCCAATCAGAATCCAACAATGCTTCATCAATTGTCTTTGGCTCAATTTGTTATAGAAAACAGGAGAGCATGCTGTCAGGAGAGACATTTCTTCTAGTCCTTACCCCAGTGGAAGGATTTCCAATGATTGAATTAGAGGTGTGATCCTTGTTCCATTTAGTGGATCTGGGCAAACTTCTATTTTGTTCTGCTTGATCAGTTCCTTCTTGAGGAATTGATTCTTCCACATTGTTGTCTTCTCCATGTTCTTCAAGATCTCCAGAGTCACCATCAGCTTCATGATTAGATGTAATTGTTTGTGACTGAGCTGGAGCTTGATTAACATCATTTGTTTTGACAGCATCTCCTCCAAACTCAAGAGTTTGAGTACAAGATGGTTCTTCAGTAACAATTTCTTCTTCTTCCAAGTATCCTTGATTCTCAAATCTCAGAGGCTGCATCTGACCATCTTCTTGCAGTCCTGGAAACTTGGTTTCATCAAATGTGACATTCACACTTTCTTCGATGACTTTGTGTTCTATGACATAGACTCTATAGGCAGTCCTTTCTAATCCATATCCCATGAAAATGCCTGCATGTGCTTTAGCATCAAACTTTCCTTTTCTTTCATGGTTGTCTATCATTATGAAAGACTTGCTTCCAAATACATGAAAGTATTTGACATTAGGTTTTTTTCAGTCAACAGATAGTAAGGAGTGTTCCCATGAGTCTTGTTGATTAAGGTTCTGTTCAGTGTGTAACAAGATGTGTTGATAGCTTTTGCCCAGAAATATGTTGGTAATTTTGCATCATTTAACATAGTTCTTACAGCTTCAATGAGAGTCCTGTTCTTCATTTCTACTATACCATTTTGCTGTGGTGTCCTGGTAGCAGAGAATTGTTGAACAATTCCTTCATCTTTGCAGAAGTTTCCAAGAGTAGCATTTCTGAACTCAGTTCCATTGTCACTTCTTAGAATTTGAACTTTTGCATTAGGAGTTCTATCAAGAACCCTGATGTGATCAATGATCTCCTCAGCAGCTTCATCCTTTGATTCTAGGAACTTTACCCAGGTGTACCTAAAATAGTCATCCACCATGACTAAGGCATATCTCTTTCTTGGTAATGATTGCACATTAACTGGTCCAAAGAGATCCACATGAATCAGTTTGAGTGATTCAGTATTGGTGTTTAGTTGCTTTGACTTGTGCACAGATCTTCTCAATTTTCCCATTTGACAGTCCTCACACAATCCTTCTTGATATAATTCTTGTTGAGGTAGTCCTCTCACCAGCTCCTTCTTCAATAGTATATTCATGGTCTTGAAATTGAGGTAGGAGAGCTTTTTATGCCAAAGCATGCTATCACCAATTGTTGCCTTACTGTAGAAATAGTAAACCTTGTCTTTTGATAAGTGGATTTTATATCCACTTGGAGCGTTCCATTTCGGCTTAAATTGGTGTTTTGACCTCAAGTATGTTGTATATTTGATGTGTTTTTGTTTAGTGTGCAGGTTTGTTAAGTGTCGGATAGGTTCTGGTGTGATTCGTAAATCGCGGAGTCCATTTGGAGTTTGCAATGAAAGATGGAGGTTGCTACCATGTGCTATTATGATTCTACATGAAGAGAGGAATCCAATGCAAAAAGAACGGACGAAAACGGAGTTGAAATGAAAATTTTGGAGATACAACAGCCAAGGTACAGAGATTGGCTGCGCTGCAGCGCAGATAAGGGCCGCAGGAGCGCAGGCTGCGCGGCTGCGGGGCAGGAGTGCGCGGGAGCGCAGAGGCGCGGTGTAGAAATTCTGTTTTGATTAGAAAAAAGTTTTTTTATCAGGTTTTCTTGCTGGTTAAGCAACCTAATGCCTATATAAGCACATAGAACTGCTGAAAAGAAAGAGAGACACCAGAAACACTCAGAGATAGCCAAAGTTGGAGATTCAGACTTGGAGAAGGATTCCCAACGCTCGTGACAAGTAACAGAGATCTAGATCTACTTTTTTTTCTTCTTTTAGGCGATACTCTTGGATTTTTTTGGGATTTGTTTTCTAAACTCTATTACTTTAGCACTATTATTTTTATTCAGGCTTTGTTATTTACCATGGTTGGTCATGGGATTCTAATGGATTTATCTATGTAGCTTAGTAGTTTGATTGCTTTAAAGATTTATGTGTGGTGAATTCTTGATATCCTTGTATGGTTGTGCTTCATGTGTTTAGATGCGTCGCGGACATCTAATTTGTTAATCTCTTGCGAAACGAGAGTGGATCTTGAGATTTAGAACTTGCCATGCTAGCATAGGATAGGTTGATGTTTTAACATCATGATTTGTAGCCTAAATAGAGATATTATGTTGCCCTATGTGATCTTAATGGATGACATGTGCTTAAACCGTTATGTTTTCAAATTTTATAGAGATATAGGGTCTAAACATAATTGGTGTCTATTCATCTTCTATCTCTTTTATGGATGTATGTTTAGTTTGGTATTCGTATACTGAGAAGTAACGAGTACTTGTTTCGTGTTGTCCGATTAGATATCAAAACCATCAAATGTATTGATTAAAGGCATCAACCCTAAGTGAAGTAGATAATGAAGTTAGAGTCCCATGTTTATTCTCATATAAGTAATTCAGTTTAATTCTCGTTAGTTTTTAATTCTTAGGTGATAATTTGCATCTTAGTTAGTTTAGTTATTTAAAACCCCAATTTGTTATTTGTCTTAGCAGTGAATTAAAACCATACATTGTTGAATAGGTGCATTAACTGAATAGAAATTTAACCAGATCTCTGTGGAACGAACTTGAATTATATTACTTGTGACCACGTATACTTGCGTGATATTGTGTTAACAAGTTTTTGGCGCCGCTACCGGGGATCATCGGTGTTTTATTTTTAGTTATGTGCTTGTCATCAGTGGTCGTTAGAGTTCACTGACTCGGATTTTTTCTTACGTAGTTGTTTGTTTCTTGGTGTTTCAGGTACTTGTATGTGTTGCAGCAGTTAAAAGATGGGTGATCGAGCAGCAGCAGTAGTTAAGGCTTTGAAGGATTATTCTGAGCCGAAAATCAATGACATCCAATCTAGCATTGTCAGGCCAGCTATTGCAGCTAACACTTTTGAAATCAAGCCTAGCACGATTCAGATGGTGCAGAATTCAGTTCAGTTTGGGGGTACTCCTACGGAGGATCCTAATATGCACATCCGGGATTTCATCGAGTTCAGTTTGGGGGTACTCCTACGGAGGATCCTAATATGCACATCCGGGATTTCATCGAGATCTGCGAGACCTTCAAGATCAATGGGGTGTCGGAAGATGCTATCAAATTGAGACTTTTTCCATTCTCTTTAAGGGATAAAGCTAAGGGCTGGTTACACTCTCTACCAGCCGGTTCCATTACTACATGAGAGGATCTTGCTCAGAAGGTTCTCACTCAATTTTTCCCTATGGTAAAGACCGTAGCAATCAGGAATGTTATTACTCAGTTTTCAAAGCAGTCTAGGGAATCTTTGTGCGAGGCTTGGGAGCGATATAAGGAGATGCTAAGGAAGTGTCCACACCATGGGATGCCTGATTGGATGTTGATTAACTGCTTTTATAATGGCTTGGGAGCACAATCTAGACCTTTGCTAGACGTAGCATCAGGTAGAGCTTTATGGGCAAAAAGCTACGAGGAAGCTTATGAGCTTATTGAGACAATGGCCGCGATTGAATATCAGAATCCAACTCAGAGACTATATCAAGGCAAAGTAGCAGGAATTCTGGAAGTTGATGCTGCTACAGCTATAGCAGCTCAGTTGAAGGCTTTAACTATGAAGGTGGATTCTTTGACTAACTATGGAGTTCAGCAGGTGGCTAGTGTGTGTGAGCTTTGTGCGGGTGTACATGATACGAATCAGTGTGCTATCTCTTCTGAATGGCATAGTTTGTGAGCAATTTTCAGCGACCTTCGCAACCAGCTCCATCCACCTATTATCCGAGCAACAGAAATCCCTCGAATTATAGTTGGAGCAATTATCAGGGTGACATGCTACCATTCCAGCAACAAAATCAATAGTTTCAAGGTCAACAATATGGAGCAAAGCTTTACAATCCTCAGAATTTTCAGCAACAGCAGAACAAGATTTTTCAACAGCAGCAAGGGCATAATTTTCAGCAACAGTATGCCCCTAGGCAATCTCAACCTCCTGGATTTCAGCAACAGCCTCATGCAAGTGTGGGGCAATCTTCTAATGAAAAATATGAATTGGATGCATTGAGTTTGATGGTTAAAAGCCAGGTGGTGTCTCTCAAGACGTTGGAGAATCAGATAGGGCAACTTGCAAGTGCCTTACTCAACAGGCCGCAGGGAGTTCTTCCTAGTGACACAGGGGTAAATCCAGGAAAACAAGATGGCATGGAGCAGGTTAATGCCATAACACTCAGATCTGGCAGAGTCACGAACGATCAGAATTCAGCAATTGAGGATGATGAAGAAATTCATGATCAGGACCCTACAGAAAAAGAAGAACATTCTGTTTTGTCAGAACCTGTGGTGGATAGCGATGAGGAGGAAGAGTGTGAGTCACTAGGCTTGGCTGATCTTTGGGATTCTAAGGTGCTGATTGATGAGGTTGTTCCATGGTCGAATCTTGAGGATAGTGCAATTGAGTCTTTTCTTGAGAAAGATGTTTTGTTAAAGTATGAGGGTAATAAAGATCTTCATGAGTTATACAAGAATTTTACTTCTGATGAGATGTTATAAGAATTGAAGGTCATTTGTTCTAAGCATGAAATCCAACTTGAGGATACTTCTTTTGATCCTAAGTCTGTTGTTAAGACTTCTGTTGGTGAACAACCCACTTCCGTTCCTAATCCGTCTATTTCCACTCTTGATCAGTCTTGGGAAGTTAATAATGAAAATCATCATGTTGAAGAACTTCCAAACTCGAGCTTAAACCACCAGATCACCTGAGGTATGCATATTTGGGTCAATCATCTACTTTGCCTATTATTGTTGCTAACTTGTCGGGTAGTGAAGAGAACAATGTTACTGACACTTTTGAGGAGCAAAGAAGGTTGAAACTTGTCATCAAGGATGTAGCCCCGGAAAAGATAATTAAATGGCCATATAGAGATACGGTGTAAACATTTTCAAGAGAAAAAGCCATTGCCATGTCTAGCTAAAGACTTTAAACAAAGGCGCTTCGTGGGAGGCAACCCATGTGTTAGGTCAGTTTTATTTTATCCCTTTTATTACCTTCAATGGGGACATTGAATATTTTAAGTTTTGGGGGTGGTTTGGGGATTAGTAATGTGTAGTAGTTATTTGTGTGTCATTGTGTTCAAATAGTTATCATATTTTGCATGTGTAGTGTAATTCATTCATGTTTTGTTCGTATTATTGCAAGTGTTGTTTCATATAGGACATTCGGTTATTTTTGTTTTGTTTTACCATGTGAGTTCATTATAGTTGCATTTGCATAACATGCATTTTTCATGATCCCTTAGAACGAGATAATTCTGATTGGTAGGTAGATGTCTAATTGAGTGTGGTAATGATGAATAGAGGGTTGATTTATAGTTCTTATGAAATTGACTTGCATGATTCAGAAACAAAATCTTTTCACACTCTCATCGTTTGCTTTTGGGCTAGGTTGAGGTCATGCTTGTTTGGTTGTTTTAGATTTAATCACTTGATTATATTTAGAATTTCGTTATTCCCTTGATGGCGTAGGGACACTAAAGTCTAAGTTTGGGGGAGAACAGGGATTTCATGCTTAATTATAAATAATTGTCAATAATGGCTAGGCGTCGAATTGCTAGTAGCCGGCTCATATTTATATGAGTAGTCTAGGGTTGGAAATGAGAACTCTCATTCAAGATTGTTTAAAAAAAATATTAGAGTTGTTTAGATGCAAAATTAACCAGGGTGAGCTCTTTAATACTCGAGCAATTAAGTACGAGGGGACTTTGTGCCTAGTGACCTATGGCTTTTATAGTCTGGGATCCACTGACCTAACGCTCGCTACATGGGTATTGTTGTATAAGCCTTTAGGGGTCTTATCCATTGCACGGTTAAATAAACATGCGTTGTTTGTGTATTATTATGTGTCGTAGTTTTGGCAATAAAGCATGAATTCCTGTCTAACTCAAATGGAGATGGAGGTGTTTCCAGGTTATGAAGTGTTTACCGTCTATTCTATTTATAAACCTGTGATTGTTTTGGCAAAGAATATGTATGATTTTTGATCTAGTTTTAGAAGTATATCTGATGAGCATCACACACGAGCACGTTTTTGTTCATGTATTGTTGGTATACGGGAACTTAGTCGAGCCCTATTTGGATTTATTTGAATTCTGTGGGATATTGGCTTGCTAGTTGGTTTTGGTTAGTTTAAGGGGATCATTGCATTTTTATATTAGTTGCATTCATGCATTGCATTATTTAGTTAGATGGATTTTCTGGGTACATTTGCTATAGGCCCTCACGAGACCTCACTCGTCCACTAGGGTTGCCTAGGGGTTTAAAGGGCTTGTTGCATATGCCAAATGCAACCGTGATCACCTACGGAAGTGGTACTAGTTAGTTGTATATAGTTTATTTGTTTATGCTTGAGGACAAGCATCGGTTTAAGTTTGGGGGTGTGATAAGTGGATTTTATATCCACTTGGAGCGTTCCATTTTGGCTTAAATTGGTGTTTTGACCTCAAGTATGTTGTATATTTGATGTGTTTTTGTTTAGTGTGCAGGTTTGTTAAGTGTCAGATAGGTTCTGGTGTGATTCGTAAATCGTGGAGTCCATTTGGAGTTTGCAATGAAAGATGGAGGTTGCTACCATGTGCTATTATGATTCTACATGAAGAGAGGAATCCAATGCAAAAAGAACGGACGAAAACGGAGTTGAAATGAAGATTTTGGAGATAAAACAGCCAAGGTAGAGAGATTGGCTGCGCTGCAGCACCGATAAGGGCCGCAGGAGCACAGGCTGCGCAGCAGGAGTGCGCGGGAGCACAGAGGCGCGGTGCAGAAATTCTGTTTTGATTAGAAAAAGTTTTTTATCAGGTTTTCTTGCTGGTTAAGCAACCTAATGCCTATATAAGCACATACAACTCCTGAAAAGAAAGAGAGACACCAGAAACACTCGGAGATAGCCAAAGTTGGAGATTCAGACTTGGAGAAGGATTCCCAACGCTCGTGACAAGCAACGGAGATCTAGATCTACTTTTGTTTTCTTCTTTGAGGCGATACTTTTGGATGTTTTTGGGATTTGTTTTCTAAACTCTATTACTTTAGCACTATTATTTTTATTCAGACTTTGTTATTTACCATGGTTTCATCAGATCCCATGATGACGAGCCGTTCGATTATGAACTAATCGTTGTCATGGGATTCTAACGGATTTATCTATGTAGCTTAGTAGTTTGATTGCTTTAAATATTTATGTGTGGTGAATTCTTGATATCCTTGTATGGTTGTGCTTCATGTGTTTAGATGCGTCGCGAACATCTAATTTGTTAATCTCTTGCGAAACGAGAGTGGATCTTGAGATTTAGAACTTGCCATGCTAGCATAGGATAGTTTGATGTTTTAACATCATAATTTGTAGCGTAAATAGAGATATTATGCTACCCTATGTGATCTTAATGGATGACTTGTGCTTAAACCGTTATGTTTTCAAATTTTATAGAGATATAGGGTCTAAACATAATTGGTGTCTATTCATCTTCTATCTCTTTTGTGGATGTATGTTTAGTTTGGTATTTGTATACTGAGAAGTAACGAGTACTTGTTTCGTGTTGTCCGATCAGATATCAAAACCATCACATGTATTGATTAAAGGAATCAACCTTAAGTGAAGTAGATAATGAAGTTAGAGTCCCATGTTTATTCTCATATAAGTAATTCAGTTTAATTCTCGTTACTTGTTCATTCTTAGTTGATAATTTACATCTTAGTTAATTTAGTTAATTAAAACCCCAATTTGTTATTTGTCTTAGCAGTGAATTAAAACCATACATTGTTGAATAGGTGCATTAACTGAATAGAAACTTAACCAGATCTCTGTGGAACGAACTTGAATTATATTACTTGTGACCACGTATACTTGCGTGATATTGTGTTAACATCTTTCTTAGCAGAGTTTAAGTCTGCCACAAACAAGCTTCCTTTTCTAACTCCTTCAGAGAAAGGCTTCCATCCTTCTTGTGATAGATATTGCAGACGATCATATCAAAATCAACCTTAAATCCCCTGTCACTGAATTGGCTGACACTGAGCAGGTTGTGCTTCAATCCATTCACAAGAGCAATATCTTCAATGACAACATTTCCAATTTCCAAACAGCCATATCCCACACTGTAACCTTTGCTGTTGTTTCCAAAAGTTATGATTGGGCCAGCTTTCTCACCATAATGTGATAGCAGGGCTTTATCACCTGTCATGTGTCTAGAGCATCCACTATCGATGATCCACATGATTTGTTTCCTTTTCTTGCCCTGCAAAATAGATGATATTTAATTTACATCTGGTACCCAATCCTTGTTGGGTCCTGCAGTTACAACATCACATTTTATATCATCGTTAATCACATTTGAATCAACACTTGAATCATCATGTTTGACTTCTCTTGCTACCCACTCAGTTTTAGAGTAAGGCTTGGTCTTTTTCTCAGTGGAAGCTGCCTTTTTACCAACATTGACAGGCTCAGAAGTCTCAACAGTTTGCATATAGGAGCATGTTTCAGTAGATAGAATATGCAGATTAAAACATGTACTCATAGCAGTGATTTTGCATGGCATGCAGTCAATGTTACTACAAACATTCATTGTTCTTTGCATAATGGGAGTTCTGTGTAAGCTACCTTTAAACTTGGTTGCATTAACCTTGTTCTCATTTGGTTTCTTACAAACATGTGTTAAGTGTTAGGAGGATCCACAATTATTGCAAAGTTTCCTAGGGGCATTCTTGACATAAGCATAGCCATTTTTCTTATCAATTCCTAACTTTCCATTCCTATTCCTAGGCTTGTAAGCATCTGTGTTGATAGTATGTCCTGAAGTTACTGTCGAGTTACCCTTGACAGTACCTATCATACCTGCTGTCTTGACAGTAGGTGTGGAAGTTTCTGTCCTAGGTACTCTCTTGACAGTATCTTTGAAAGTTTCTGTCTTATCCTTGTTGACAGCTTCTGTCTTATCCTTGTTGACAGCTTCTTTAGAACATTCTGTCTGATTGCTTGGTAAAGTTTCTGTTATGGGGATTTTGACAGTTGCTTTCCTTTTAGTAGATGTGCTGTCAATACACTCATCTTCATCACGAAGCTCTTGTTTGATGAGCAAGGAATTCTCATCAAAATCAGCTTGAACAATTTAGAAAATGGGTTTACAAACTCTCTTGAGAATATGAGGTTTGACAGCATCACCATTTGAACAATCATCAATCACAGTTGCCTTACCAGGCCTCCTACCATAGTCGAAACCTATTCCAACCTTTTGGTTCTCAGTGTGATTCTCATAATATTCCTGAACTAACTTAGAAGAATTTCTAAAGGCCTTAAGCTTAAATTCATTTTAAGCAATTTGATTTCTTAGGAATTTTTCTATCTCCTTAGCACAGACAATATCATTTTTTAGTCTATCATTTTCTTGAGCTAGTGAATCGCTAATGGACTGGTTTTAAGCAAGAGCATTTCATTCTCATATTTGAGTGTTTCATTCTGTTCAGTTAACTTAACAATTTCTTCATTAGCAGCAGGTAAACTAACATGAATGTTAAACATCTCAGTACTTCATTCTTCAATAGTTTGCTTATACTCAGTTTTAGACATATCAAGTAAAATGAGAGATGGTACCTGATTTAAGGAGCTTGATGCTTCATCATCAGATCTAGCCATGAGAGCTAGATTTATAAATTCTTCTTCTTCCTCATCATCAGAGTCATCCCAACATTTTCCTTCAGCCACATAGGCTCTTCCTTGATTTCTTTTAAACTGACTTCCAGATCCTTTCTCCATTCTTTGATTCTGTTTTGGCCTTCTGCACTCTTTGGCAAAATGACCTAGCTAATTGCAGTTGTAACATCTGAACTTTGACCTATCCACCATTCTTGTCTTGTATCCTCCTCTTGTGGCACCACCACCAGCTTTTGAAGAGTTTCCCTTGTTGAACTTAGATGCCTGACCCTATGGCTTATATGGCCTATCTCTTCTGAACTTTATATTTTTAAATTTTTTAGCCATATATGCCATGGTTGGATTATCCATGCTTTCAATCTCTTCCAATGAATAGAAGTCTTCATGTTCAACATCTTTGAGTTATAGAACCACTTTCTCCTCATCATCCAACACCTCCTCAATCTTAAGAGATGGCACTTGTTTTGGTTATGAACTTTGTGAGGGTTCACTTGGCAGAGAAACAAGTGGCTCTTGAGCTACAAGGGCACCAGACATGTTTGCCATCTTTCCTTTGGCTCTTAACAACCTAGTGAGCTGGAATTACTTCACCATTCACAGTGGCAGCAGCTACTTCTTTCTTCGAAATGAAGGGGCCATTCTCGAGAATTACAAAATACAGTGGATGTGCAGCTTTGATACATAACAAGATTTTTCTTTTCCAAAAATTGTAGTTCTCTTTATCAAATACTGGAATCTTGATACCACTTGACTTCTGTATACTCGTCATGATCTCAGATTAGTATGTCAATCTGTTGCTCTGATACCAGTTTTTGGTCCCCGATTATATTGAAGAAGGGGGGTTGAATGCAATAGATAATTCCAAATCTTTACCTCAACAACAATGATAAAGATTGTAAACTATCTATACAAGAAATGCAAACACAAGTAGTAACTCAAGATATTCTCACAAAATAAATGTTTTATTTATTTTACGAAGTGTTGCTACAACCTCGAGAAAAAGTATTTTCACAAGCTTCGACTTCTTGAATCGATTACAGAAAGAATGAGAGATGTTTATCTATAAAGACTAATCGTCTCTAACATCTCTGTCACATGGGTTATGGAGCCGATGTCATTTTCAAGTGGCAGCTCCTTACAAATTGCACACCCATGTGACTGTGTTGCCCCCAGATCCGGGGTCGGAGATCTAGGCGCTCACGGTCCATTTTCCACTAATAATATACCTGTTCTTGCACATAATATATAAAACAGCCATCGACCCCAAAATAAACTCACACCGCACACACACATAGGTTAGAGTCTCAGAAACGTCACAACATTGATTAAGCAGAAATAAAAGTATCAGAGTTATTACAGACCGAATTAAATAGTATTTATGCTACCAGCAACACTTCGATATGAAGCGAAGTTGGCGGCTTGAAAGTTTGTTACGGTACACTGCCTTGCACAGGTCATGCTGATAAATAAAACGAACTAGCAAAAGTTGCCAACCAATCCGGCTAATGGGGCCTACCGGTGGAATCTCAACTGCTGGCTCGGGTCTAGTCACCTGCTTTCAGGCAGTCTGTCTGGGTCTTGCCATTTCGCTTAGCTGTTGTGTTTGTAAATTTGAAAACAAGCAAGAGTGAGCAACTATAGCTCAGCAAGAAATATATGTATAAGGTAAGCAATATAACATTTCATATGATTAGCAGTTATTAAACTCGTTTGTATCAATTAGATATAAAATCACTTGTCATTGTTGATAAATTCCGAAGGTGCAACAATATGTGCCCTCGTTTTCAAAATAAACTTCCAGTTTTAGATACTGCATAGAGTCAACATCTTTCTCATCAAAATAGAACACTATCAGCAACTTGGCACAAAAGCCTAAGAAGCAGTGTCAAAGCATTTTTCAAAAATGGAGGAATGGGACTTAAAGAAAACATAAAACCTGACAGGGATTGAAGATGATCAGTCGCCACATCCAAGTCCAATAATCCGCGGGTCTTCTCTACCGGTAGAAGGATAGAAACTACATCCGTAACTATCCTTGGGTGAAAACTACATCCGTAATCACTTTTGATGAAAACTACATCCGTAATCATCCTTCGGCAACACCTGGGCCGGAATAATAATTGATGGACCGCCTGGCTCACGGCCGCTTACACATCCCGGGAATCGTTCGTCAACGGTTCCCACACCTGCCAGAGTCCCTTTTTCTTTTTCTTTTAAAAACTTGATTTTGATTGAAAACTGAGTAGTTGAGGTCCGACATCAGTCGACCGATGATTCTTGAAATCATACAAGAAGCAGAACCTGACCGGGGGTTTTCGAAAATGTTTTGAGTTCGAAAGAGTTCGAGTTTGAAAGTATTAAATGTATCTTGGATTAACTTTATCTTTAAAATAAAGAACAATAATTAATAAATGATATTTTAAGATTTAATATTAATAATTAATAAAATAATTATTTAATAAAATAAACTTTTAATCCAAGATAGGGTTTCGAGTATTTACAAAGATATAACAATAATTACTTGAGTATACGATACTACCCGAATGACCCTTCGGGTTTTCGCAATCTAGTTACGATATAATAATATACCGCTCCCCAATCAATAGTATATACGGACCGCTACGACCTCTATTGCTAGAGTCGTTTTCCGAGGAAAACATTTCAATCTAAGTTCAAGGGGTACAAACATATATGTACTTATACATCTCAATTGCATCAATACTTCGATAAACATAACATTTGATATAATTGAAAACTACAAACACAACAGTGAAAGTCCTTGTATATGTAAGTTTTGAAAAGTAAACTTTCCTTGGTTTGGTTGGGGTGGTCGAGCGTGCGGAGTGGAACGATCTATACATAAGCAATAACCGTTCGTTAGTACCTTAACAATGTCTCTTAAATTACGGGGTTTTAGAGGGTACAAAGTTAACTTAATGACTTCGTCTTATGACTCTCTATCCCCACTATAGATTCATGTCATCACTCGATTACGCTCGTCACTTATTCGACTTAATTTGGTTACCATATCCGAACCATATTCATTACCCCTAGAATTATACTCCACTTAACGACTTTTTCCCTTGCGCGAATTTTACTTTACCATTTTATAAAATTGAAATATTCATATTTTAATCCAATTCTTTTTGGGTAGCCTTCACCACTGCATTTCCTAGCTTCTCTAATTTTTCCATGATCCCACATAAATTTTTAGGGGTTTAAACAACGTTCACATGGGGGTCACTTAGTGCAGTCCGGAATCCAGGAACACATTTTACTTCTCCAGCCATAACTTAAAATCTATACATCACCTAGTCATGAACCTTATATTTCCAGAAACTAAATTCAATTACCTTTCCAACAATATATGGTAGGACCTCATGGGACAAGATTTGGGGGTTGAGAACCATGTTACAAGACAGGTCAAGTTCCTGGAAGAACTCAGCATGTTTGTTTCACTTAAATCAACCAAGATTCTTACTTCCACAACACAACCAACATCTAATTCACCAAGTTTATACTTTATAACATTCATGAAGATACATATACTAACCACAATCATAAAAATCACAATCACAACACTAAAACTTAAGATCTATGTCATCCATCACTTATACAACCAAGATTAACACCAATACACATGGATCTATCACCAAACATCATAAACACTACATGGCCAAGAGGGGTTAGGGTTTTTATACCTTCTTGAGTACCTAGGAGCCTTGGGTAAGCCTTACAAATCTCAAGAACACCTTTAATGATCTCCTACAACCCTTATAATCCAAGATCTAAAAGAAAAACTTAACATTGTTACTATTCACAATAACTTTAACAATTAATATCTTGAAATTTAATGGACGAAAGGGCTTGGAAATCTTAGTATACCTTTCTTAGATGATGTAGAGAACCTAGGAATTATGCCTTGAATTATGAATGAGGAGAAATAGAAGAAGGAAGAAATTTTCTTCCTTGTTTAGCTTTTGGCCGAGAGCTTTTCTTCAAGGGGGGTGATGTTTTGTGTTTTGATTTTTGTGTGGTTGAAATAATTGTGTTAAGTGGTTGGGTGATACATATTAGTGTATGTATATGCATGGTACAAGTCTAGGTATGGCCTCCTTGTACTCTTGTCTCCTCCTTGGAAAAAGTAGTAACTAGTTACTATTCCTCTTGTCCATTTGGTTTAACTAGTTTGCTTTTTCATAACTACTTAGTTGCATAGGACTTGCATGCAATACTACTCCTTGTATCATTATTCTTCCACCAATGCTTGTCACTTAATCTTTAATTCGTATCATATCTTAATTAATCTCTCGTAATAATATTTTGTCGCGTAGAGATTTCCCTAGTAATTCCTTAAGTACTTAATTGTGTAAATTCCTCGAATATCCATAATTCCTCGTCATAATCCTTAATAATTCTTTTAATACTCCAATAATTCTCAAATCCCAAGTTTTATAATTCTTACTAACAATAAGACTCTTGCCCTCAACAATCTTCCTTTTATCTTACATAGTGAATGTAACAACATAGTTTCTCAGACAATCAATTCCATTAAACAACAGGGATGACTAGAAAGGTTCCAAATTGACAATGTCACATGATATTAAATAAAAGAAAATATTGCAAAAAATAGGGTTCTCACAGCCTCCCCTCCTTAAAAGGATTCCGTCCCGGAATCAGGTTGAAAACAGTTGGGGGTGCTTTTCACGCATCGCGCTCTCTAGTTCCCATGTTGATTCTTCGACATTCTGGTTCCTCCACAAAACTCTCACTAGTTTGACAACCTTGTTCCTCAGCGCCTGTTCTTTTCTATCCATGATTTCTACGGGTTGCTCCACATATGTTAAGTCTGGTTGCAGATCCACTTGATCATATTCTATCACGTGTCGGAAGTCGGCATGGTAGGGTCGTAGCATGGACACATGGAACATATTATGTACTTGCTGCAGGCTCGGGGGTAAAGCCAGTTCATAGGCTAACTTTCCAACTCGTCTCAAGATCTCAAAAGGTCCAATAAATCTTGGGCTTTGTTTCCCCTTCTTACCAAATCTCATCAATCCCTTCCACGGCGATACCTTTAACATCACAAGCTCTCCTACCTTATATTCTTTGTCCTTGCGGGTCTGGTCCGCATACTTCTTCTATCTATCTTGGGCCGCTACCAGCCGTCCTCTTATGAGCTCGATAGTTTCTCTTGTCTGTTGGACCAGTTCAGGCCCTAAAATCTTCCGCTCTCCAACCTCTTCCCAACACAAGGGAGACCGACATCTTCGTTCGTATAAAGCTTCATATGGGGGCATGCCTATACTCGCATGGTAACTGTTGTTGTAGGAAAATTTGATCAACGGCAAGTGGTCATCCCAACTTCCCTTAAAATCAATGGCACATACTCTCAACATGTCCTCGATGGTCTGGATGGTTCTCTCACTCTGTCCTTCTGTTTGGGGATGGTATGCAGTACTCGTGTTTAACTTGGTCCCCACACAATCCTGAAAACTCCTCCAGAACCTGGAGTTGAATCTTGGGTCTCTATCTGATACAATGCTCACAGGAACCCCATGCCTAACCACAAACTCCTTTAAGTAAATATCTGCCAGCTTGTCGACAGTGTATCTCTCGTTGATTGGAAGAAAATATGCCGACTTGGTCAATCTATCGATGATTACCCAAATGGTGTCATGATTAGTCTTGGTCCTTGGTAGTCCGACCACAAAATCCATCGCAATATGCTCCCACTTCCAGTCGGGTATCTCTAAGGGTTGCAACAATCCACTGGGCCTCTGGTGTTCGGCCTTTACTCTTTGACATGTCAAGCATTTACTTACCCACTCTGCCACGTCCTTCTTCATATTTGGCCACCAATAGTATTCTCTCAGATCTCTATACATCTTAGTGCCTCCAGGGTGAATTGAGTACCTTGAACTATGAGCTTCTTGCAAAATCTCGTCTTTTAATTCTTGAACGTTCGGGATCCATATCCTAGATGCGTACCTCATAATTCCATTCCCGTCCTTTTCACACTTAATTTCCTCGCCAGTCAAAATTTTCTCCATCGAGTTCTTTTCTTCTTCTATCTTCTTTTCCTGGCATAACTTAATCTTTTCCAATAGCGGTGGTTGGACTTTTATTTCCATTAGACTCTCTTGTCCAATTCCTAGTAACCTCACTTCAATCTCCAGTTTCTCAAGGTCCTTGATCAACTCGTCCACTGACGTTATCATCTTGAGTTTCTCCTTTCGGCTAAGTGCATCGGCCACCACGTTGGCCTTCCCTGGGTGATAATGAATCTCACAATCATAATCTTTAATTAGCTCTAGCCATCTCCTCTGCCTCATGTTTAACTCTTTCTGAGTGAATATGTACTTTAAGCTCTTGTGATCCGTGTAGATTTCACACTTTTCTCCGTAAAGATAATGTCTCCAGATCTTCAAAGCGAAAACTATCGCCGCTAATTCCAAATCATGGGTGGGGTATATTATCTCGTACTCCTTAAGTTGTCTGGACGCATACGCAATCACTTTACCGTGCTGCATAAGCACACACCCTAAACCTTTATGGGATGCGTCGCTATAAATCACAAAATCTCCCTTATCATCAGGTAGGGCTAGTACTGGTGCTGTCACCAACCTCTTTTTCAACTCTTGGAAGCTCTCTTCGCATTTTTCAGTCCACACAAACTTCTCGGTCTTGCGAGTTAGTCGGGTCAAAGGGGCTGCTATCTTGGCAAAGTCTTGGACAAATCTTCTATAGTAGCCAGCCAATCCTATAAAACTTCTCACCTCTGTCGGAGTGGTTGGTCTCTCATAATTTGATACAGCCTCTATTTTGGCTGGGTCCACTAGAATGCCTTGTTCGCTAATCACATGCCCCAAAAACTGAACTTCCTTCAACCAAAATTCACACTTCGAGAACTTAGCGTACAACTTTTCTTCTCTCAATGCTCCCAATACAATCCTCAAGTGCTCTGCATGTTCCTCCTTCGTCTTGGAATAAATCAAGATGTCATCGATGAAGACTATAACACACTTGTCCAAGTACTTCTTGAAGACTCGATTCATTAAATCCATAAAAGTTGCAGGGGCATTCGTTAACCCAAATGACATCACTAGGAACTCATAGTGTCCGTACCGGGTGCGAAAGGCCGTCTTTGGTATATCTTCTGGTTTAATCATTAACTGGTGATACCCGGTCCTCAAATCAATTTTAGAAAAATAAACTGCGTCCTTTAATTGATCAAACAGGTCATCTATCCTGGGTAGGGGATATTTATTCTTTATAGTCACTTTGTTCAACTCCCTGTAGTCTATACATAATCTCATACTACCATCCTTCTTTTTCACGAATAACACCGGGGCTCCCCACGGTGACACGCAAGGTCTTATCATCCCTTTATCCAACAACTCTTGTAACTGAGTGGCCAGCTCTTTCATCTCCACTGGGGCTAGCCGATATGGGGCTTTCGAAATTGGGGCCGTATCCGGAACTAAGTCTATAGCGAACTCGATGTCTCTATCAGGTGGTAGTCCTGGAAGATCATCCGGAAATACGTCCGCGAACTCATTAACGACAGGGATTTCCTGTAGGGTTGGTGCCTCCTTCTTGGTATCCTTCACATAGGCTAAATAGGCTTCGCATCCTTTACGTAACAGCTTCTTAGCTTGAATCATAGTCAGGAACTTTTGGTTTTGCCGTTTTCCACTAAACATTACTTCCTCGTCCCCTAGCAGTCTCAAACTTACTTTCTTCTTTACACAATCAATCTGGGCTCCGTGGGTTGTTAACCAATCCATACCTAATATTACGTCAAACTCTCCTAGTTTAAAAGGTATTAAGTATACCCGAAAGTGTCGCCCTTCTATTTCTAGGTCACAACCTGGACATACTTGGCTAACAGGAATAATTTCATGATTAGCTATCTCTATTTGCAGTCTGTCTTTCAATGGTTCAGTCTTAAGGCCTAACTGACATACAAAATCTAGAGATATGAAAGACTTGGTAGCTCCCGAATCAAATAAAACATTTGCCTTAACTGAGTTGAGTAGTAGAGTACCTGCAATCACATCTGTGTTCCTCACGGCATCCTGCACCGTCATGTTAAAATTTCTTGCAGTAGGGGCCTTGTTAGAAGCAGTTCCACTCACTCTTGATGCAGCTGGCCCAGAGGACATACATTCCCTCATTCGGTGCCCTGGTTTCCCACACTTGAATCAATTACCTCCGGCACTGGTGTTGTTACTAGTTCCTCGACAGGCGTTAGCATAATGTCCTGTCAGCCCACACTTGAAGCACTTCACATCCTGTAGGTTACACACGCCCGCATGTTTCCTTCCACATTTATTGCATTCCGGGGGTAGGGCTCGGGATGGGGTAGAGTAAGACGATCCCTGTGGTCGGCCGCTCTGGCCCACACTCCAACTTTCAGCTCTCTTGGTTCCAAAGTTTCCGCTGGGTTGGGACATCGTTCCTCGCTTAAATTTGCTTGGAAAGCTCCCTCCCGCAGAGTTTCCCTTTCGACTATCAAACTTCCTCTTCTTTCCTTCCCTCTCCTTCTGCATCTGTTCACTCCCAGCCTCAACAATTGATGCTTTCTGTACCAGGGTGGCATAGTCTGTCAGCTCAAGAACCGCCACACGATTCTGAATCCATTGCTTTAGCCCTAATTGAAACCTTCGGGCCTTCTTTGCCTCAGAGTTCACATATTCCGGCACAAACCTCGACAACTCAGTAAATTTGGCCTCATACTCGGTCACCGTCATGTTACCTTGCTTCAGTTCCAGAAACTTCAGCTCCATTTGTGTCTCCATGAACCTAGGAAAGTACTTTTCCAAGAACAGCTCGCTAAACCTCTCCCAGGTCACCACACCTCTTCCTTCCAAATTCTTCTTAGCTTCCCACCAATAGTTTGCCTCACCCTTCAGAAGGTAAGTGGCGAAAACAATCTTCTGCTCCTCAGCGACACCTAGTATCTCGAAAGATTTTTCCATTTCCTTCAGCCAGGCTCTTGCCTCGACCGGATCGGCAGTTCCTTTAAATTCTGGGGGTTTCAGGGATTTGAAGTTCCGGAAAGCATTTGCATTAGCATTGCTGGGTGGTTGCTGAACCGGGGGACGGTCAAAGTTCTGCCTAAGTAGTTCCATGAATTGTTCCATAGGGCCTCCCCTTGGATGTTCCACCTCTCGGGTGTCATCACCAGCTTCTTCTTCGTCATACTCAGAGTCATCAAACAAGTTGTGATCGTTACCCTCATTCTCACTCAGGTTCACATTCTCCCCTTCATGGTTCTGGTGACCTCCGGTCCCATGGTGGCTACCCTGGCCTTCAGAACTGATCGGGTGAGCTCGAGTGTTCATTCTTCTGGGTGGCATGATTCTGATAATGAAACAAGAAATGGGTTAGGGTTTTCTAATTACCTGACATCGTTTACACGGGTCAGGAACGTATCGTTCCTCCTCATAAGGGTGGAAGTTGCAAAAGTTTTAATAACCCGATGCTGGAGATAAAACGTCAAAACATTTTTGGAAAATCTCTATGGGATGCGAAAACATTTGCAAGAGTTTTCAAGATTTCGAAACCTCAAATATTTTTTTTTTTTGAAGAAAATTAATTTTAAAATTGTAGGAACATTTTGGAAATTTGTAGAGAACAATTTGAAATCGCATGTCGAAATTGAAACAGCATGGTTGTATTTGTGGCTTGTAGCAATTGTATATATTCACAGTTGTATATCAAAACGGTAAAGCATGGCATCGGAAAGTAAAGCAGTTGAGACAATATCAAGGAAACTGAAACTAAATAAGTACGGTACAAGGGTTATCACAAAGTTTGGATGTTAGAGCCAAATACATAGTTCCGATGTCAAAGTCTAGCAAAAGTGGAACAATAACAAGTACATCATCTGAATAGTCAGGGCTACACAAAAGTAGGGCTACATCCATACATACTATCCGAAGTCACGTCTACATATCTGTAGGTCAGTCTACTCATCCACTGGTCAGAAAGGATACCACTGCACAAGTCAACTATCCCGCAAAATCGACACAATAATGTCATCTGAACCTAGGGGACTGAGCTATCAGTAACACATCACGGGGCCGCACCGCGGCGGAGCAAGGTCCTCACTCGGGAAAATGCACGACGCACAACACGCCTAGCATCCCTAGCCTGAATCACTCCGCCCCCAAGGATCCCTAATCCAAGAATCCTCTCGCGACTCCTCCTCTCAATCCTATGGAGTCGAGCCCTAGTCCTCCTAGCAACAGCGGTCCTCATCTCAGCCTGGATCCTCAAGTGCGCCTCGCGCTCCTCCACTAGTGCCCGCCTCGCCTCGTTAAGTCGGGCCTCTGCAGAAAGTAAGTCCCGGGTCAGGAACTGCACCACGTAAGCGTGCTCAGTACCCGACACTGGGGGTAGGTCCATCGGCGGGGGTGGTATGACAGGAACAGGAGCAGGTGCAGTAGCAGTAGCAGGAGCAGTAGCAGGGGTAGGGTCAAGCTCCTCCTCTCCAGAAGTATCATCCTCGGAGTCACCGTCCGATGAAACAGGGCTCGATGACTGCGGAGAAGGTGGGGGTGACACAACACGGCCCTCACCGGATCTCACACTCTCCTCATCAGTAGCTACAGGAGATGGGGTAACAGGCTCTGGCTCAGGCTTAAAGGGCTCCTCAACGGGATCCTCATCATCAGTATCTCCTATCAGCGTAATCCAGGGGCCAAGCTCAAAGTCAGCACCCATATCCTCCTCAGGATCCTCGGTATCTCGCATCAGTGCCTCATCATGCTCTCTCTCGAAAGCCTCAAGGTCTGGTATCTCCTCCATCTACACAAGGGAAATAAGGTGGGTCACTAACCATAAAGAAAGGTTTAACTGTGTTGCCCCCAGATCCGGGGTCGGAGATCTAGGCGCTCACGGTCCATTTTCCACTAATAATATACCTGTTCTTGCACATAATATATAAAACAGCCATCGACCCCAAAATAAACTCACACCACACACACACACAGGTTAGAGTCTCAGAAACGTCACAACATTGATTAAGCAGAAATAAAAGTATCAGAGTTATAACAGACCGAATTAAATAGTATTTATGCTACCAGCAACACTTCGATATGAAGCGAAGTTGGCGGCTTGAAAGTTTATTACGGTACACTGCCTTGCACAGGTCATGTTGATAAATAAAACGAACTAGCAAAAGTTGCCAACCAATCCGGCTAATGGGGCCTACCGGTGGAATCTCAACTGCTGGCTCGGGTCTAGTCACCTGCTTTCAGGCAGTCTGTCTGGGTCTTGCCATTTCGCTTAGCTGTTGTGTTTGTAAATTTGAAAACAAGCAAGAGTGAGCAACTATAGCTCAGCAAGAAATATATGTATAAGGTAAGCAATATAACATTTCATATGATTAGCAGTTATTAAACTCGTTTGTATCAATCAGATATAAAATCACTTGTCATTGTTGATAAATTCCGAAGGTGCAACAATATGTGCCCTCGTTTTCAAAATAAACTTGCAGTTCTAGATACTGCATAGAGTCAACATCTTTCTCATCAAAATAGAACACTATCAGCAACTTGGCACAAAAGCCTAAGAAGCAGTGTCAAAGCATTTTTCCAAAATGGAGGAATGGGACTTAAAGAAAACATAAAACCTGACAAGGATTGACGATGATCAGTCGCCACATCCAAGTCCAATAATCCGCGGGTCTTCTCTACCGGTAGAAGGATAGAAACTACATCCGTAACTATCCCAGGGTGAAAACTACATCCGTAATCACCCTCGATGAAAACTACATCCGTAATCATCCTTCGGCAACACCTGGGCCGGAATAATAATTGATGGACCGCCTGGCTCACGGCCGCTTACACATCCCGGGAATCGTTCGTCAACGGTTCCCACACCTGCCAGAGTCCCTTTTTCTTTTTCTTTTAAAAACTTGATTTTGGTTGAAAACTGAGTAGTTGAGGTCCGACATCAGTCGACCGATGATTCTTGAAATCATACAAGAAGCAGAACCTGATCGGGGGTTTTCGAAAATGTTTTGAGTTCGAAAGAGTTCGAGTTTGAAAGTATTAAATGTATCTTGGATTAACATTATCTTTAAAATAAAGAACAATAATTAATAAATGATATTTTAAGATTTAATATTAATAATTAATAAAATAAACTTTTAATCCAAGATAGGGTTTCGAGTATTTACGAAGATATAACAATAATTACTTGAGTATACGATACTCCCCGAATGACCCTTCGGGTTTTCGCAATCTAGTTACGATATAATAATATACCGCTCCCCGGTCAATAGTATATACGGACCGCTACGACCTCTATTGCTAGAGTCGTTGTCCGAGGAAAACATTTCAATCTAAGTTCAAGGGGTACAAACATATATGTACTTATACATCTCAATTGCATCAATACTTCGATAAACATAACATTTGATATGATTGAAAACTACAAACACAACAGTGAAAGTCCTTGTATATGTAAGTTTTGAAAAGTAAACTTGCCTTGGTTTGGTTGGGGTGGTCGAGCGTGCGGAGTGGAACGATCTATACATAAGCAATAACCGTTCGTTAGTACCTTAACAATGTCTCTTTAATTACGGGGTTTTAGAGGGTACAAAGTTAACTTAATGACTTCGTATTATGACTCTCTAGCCCCACTATAGGTTCATGTCATCACTCGATTACGCTCGTCACTTATTCGACTTAATTTGGTTACCATATCCGAACCATATTCATTACCCCTAGAATTATACTCCACTTAACGACTTTTTCCCTTGCGCGAATTTTACTCTATCATTTTTATAAAATTGAAAAATTCATATTTTAATCCAATTCTTTTTGGGTAGCCTTCACCACTGCATTTCCTAGCTTCTCTAATTTTTCCATGATCCCACATAAATTTTTAGGGGTTTAAAGAAGGTTCACATGGGGGTCACTTAGTGCAGTCCGGAATCCAGAAACACATTTTACTTCTCCGGCCATAACTTAAAACCTATACATCACCTAGTCATGAACCTTATATTTCCAGAAACTAAATTCAAATTCCTTTCCAACAATATATGGTAGGACCTCAGGGGACAAGATTTGGGGGTTCAAAACCATGTTACAAGACAGGTCAAGTTCCTGGAAAAACTCAGCATGTTTGTTTCACTTAAATCAACCAAGATTCTTACTTCCACAACACAACCAACATCTAATTCACCAAGTTCATACTTTATAACATTCATGGAGATACATATACTAACCACAATCATAAAAATCACAATCACAACACTAAAACTTAAGATCTATGTCATCCATCACTTATACAACCAAGATTAACACCAATACACATGGATCTATCACCAAACATCATAAACAGTACATGGCCAAAAGGGGTTAGGGTTTTTATACATTCTTGAGTACCTAGGAGCCTTGGTTAAGCCTTACAAATCTCAAGAACACCTTGAATGATCTCCTACAACCCTTATAATCCAAGATCCAAAAGAAAAACTTAACATTGTTACTATTCACAATAACTTTAACAATTAATATCTTGAAATTTAATGGATGAAAGGGCTTGGAAATCTTAGTATACCTTTCTTAGATGATGTAGAGAGCCTAGGAATTATGCCTTGAATTATGAATGAGGAAAAATGGAAGAAGGAAGAAATTTTCTTCCTTGTTTAGCTTTTGGCCGAGATCTTTTCTTCAAGGGGGGTGATGTTTTGTGTTTTGATTTTTGTGTGGTTGAAATAATTGTGTTAAGTGGTTGGGTGATACATATTAGTGTATGTATATGCATGGTACAAGTCTAGGTATGGCCTCCTTGTACTCTTGTCTCCTCCTTGGAAAAAGTAGTAACTAGTTACTATTCCTCTTGTCCATTTGGTTTAACTAGTTTGCTTTTTCATAACTACTTAGTTGCATGGGACTTGCATGCAATACTACTCCTTGTATCATTATTCTTCCACCAATGCTTGTCACTTAATCTTTAATTCGTATCGTATCTTAATTAATCTCTCGTAATAATATTTTGTCGCGTAGAGATTTCCCTAGTAATTCCTTAAGTACTTAATTGTGTAAATTCCTCGAATATCCATAATTCCTCGTCATAATCCTTAATAATTCTTTTAATACTCCAATAATTCTCAAATACCAAGTTTTATAATTCTTACTAACAATAAGACTCTTGCCCTCAACAATCTTCCTTTTATCTTACATAGTGAATGTAACAACATAGTTTCTCAGACAATCAATTCCATTAAACAACAGGGATGACTAGAAAGGTTCCAAATTGACAATGTCACATGATATTAAATAAAAGAAAATATTGCAAAAATTAGGGTTCTTACAGTGACTTTCCCAAAATGCTATACAAACAGACTATCATTAAGCATAAAGCAATCTGGGTTCTTTCTAAAACTAGCTAAAACAATTCTAGTAGATGTAGACTTGTCATACTCTTGAATTGTCGAGCTTCGTCTTGTGATCTCTCAAGATTCGGTCGTAGTCTTGCAGGTCTGCTACAATCTTTGACAAAATGCAGCAAATCTGTTTCTTGAACATCTAAACTGTCACGGGTTTGACTGAGATAAATCCCTAATTCAAATATTCCATTGAGACAGTAACCTTTGACGCCAAGTTTGCTGTCATGAGAATGTTCCTTGGATGATAGTATGAGTCCCCGCCAATGATGCTGTCAGGACTTTCAAACTTGCTGTCAAAGTGTGAGAATGTTACTGTCTTCATGCTTCCGCCAATGTTGCTGTCAGATGAAACTTGCTGTCGTGACTTTGCAACATGTTGTCTTCTTGTAACCTTACTGTCAATGTTGCGACAGTAACATTTATTCTTTCTGTCTTCCTTATGTATGTCTTGAGGCTTGAACAAATGTATGAACTTCTTCCAAGATATACAATTATTACATGACAGTAGTTTATTCGATTACAAAGGCACACTACGGCTGTGACAGTATGTTCTACTTAGTCTATACAAATAAAACTAAGTACTAGTCAAGTTGTCTCTAAGCTATCACCCATAAATCCTAACAGATAGCATTTATATCATTTCGTACTATTGATGCATTTTTATTATTATTCTTGCCGAGCACTATTGGCTCACTCTTACATTGTGATATTTAATTTTCTTCAGTTAAGATCGAGGATGTCTAAGGCGAGTGGTTTAGCAGGCCGTGGAGACCGTCGAGTGACTATTTTTGGACGGGTAGTTATTTATGCAATTTTATCCTATGTACTTTTGGGTTGTCAGACAGAATAGTTTAAAGTCGGTTTGAAAAATATTTTAAATTCAGATTTGGGTTGTAATATTTGTATTTAGTAGCTTGTTTCATACTGTGATCTGTATGTGATCTTGGTTATGGGGTATGTCTTTTGTTATTATATTATTTATCTGTACAGGTATGTTTTATTTATATATTGAGGTTAGAGGTCCCAAATCTGTACCCTGGATTTATGGAACACCACATAGACAAGTACGTATATAAAATCATCAAACTTATATATAATAATACAAGATTGAATGGATTAGAACCAATTTTTTTTTTTGAACTGGAATTGTGAATATTTAATTATAATATATGTTATTGATCATTTTGAATCTTAAATATTTAGTAGAAATATTTAGCTATAGTATGTTTTTGATCAATTCGAATATGAATTACACCCAACAATTTTTAGTTACTTATTTTATAAATTAATGATCGTAAAACTTAAAAATATCTCTTGCTTTGCACGAGTTATAAGTTAGTAATATAATAAGAGAAAATTGTCCCTAAATATGTAATGAAAAGACTAAGATGAATACGTAGTACATTTTAATGTCATAATTATAATTATTTGATCAATTTAACTCCCGTAATTACAAAAGTATCTATGTATTCATACGAGAAATCTTTTGTATTTCATCAAATTTAGACGGATACGTATTTAAAATCATCAAACTTGTATATAATAATACAAGTTTGAATGGATTAGAACCAAATTTTTTTCCAACTGGAATTGTGAATATTTAATTATAATATGTTATTGATCATTTTAAATCTTAAATTTTTAGTAGAAATATTTAGTTATAATATGTTTTTGATCAAGTCGAATATGAATTACACCCAACAATTTTTAATTACTTATTTTATAAATTAATCTTTCTTTTTATTTGCAATCTGAGTCTCGGCTTTGGAAGAAGCGATCTGTTGTTACCGAGCCATCTTATTGGGAATAACAAAAATGCTAGAATCAGTCGGGGGACCTGAAAGGCGATGGTTTACCTTGCAGCGGATGTCAGCGGTTCGAGTCCGCTTATCTCAAACTCGTGAATTCAGCCGATACAAAGTATTGACGAAGGAATTTGGGAACAACAAAATTCGAGGGACTTCGCCGGAAACAAGATCTACGGCGGTGATTCTTTGCCGAAAAGAGTGGTGTGTGGGCTGTTTATAATTTGTGGCTGAGATTGATAGGGTTAGTGGCGGTTATTTCAGAGCTCTCGACTTCCAACCCCTCAATCGGCCTACGTACCCTGGTATTTATAGGGATCAAGCCATACGTAGTTCTTAGAGAGTAAGAAACCCAAATGGGCTTGGATTGTAGGTCCAGCATCCGGAATGTTCTACTATGGGGCCTAACCACAAAAGCCCAAGGCTCATCCAAGATCTCAAGACTTCACAGATAAAGAAACTTCCCCCGTCGAGGACTAGTCCTATCTGCTACCAGCTATTTCTTGATTTCAAGGATGAGGGTATAGCCATGGTTTACCCTAAGTGCAGAACGCATCCTTGTCCCCCCGAATGAGAAGCACCCACCAGATAGCAGGACAGGTGATCCAGAGCTTTTGGGTACAAAGTGCAGGATTGCCCCAAAGTTCCCCAATCAGAGCGCGCCCATTGAGTACAGGAATAGAGCTCCAAAGCACACACCAAAGAGAGACCTATCTTTCCACCAAAGAGGGCGCGCCCTCAGTGTATAAGAAAGGTCCCTAAATCCAGGAAAACCCCTGGAGGCCTTATACGACGGACATCCCCCACTTGAGATACGACAGGAGGGAATTCTTGAATAATCCCTTGAATTCCAGCTTGAGTAGAATCCTTTAATCATGAAATTATCATTGAGGGCGCGCCCTACCCGTAAGGAAGGTGAGGGCGCGGCCTGATTCCTTGCCATCTTGCCAAAACCCCAATTTATCCAATAAATCCATAAATTGAACCCATGGTTGACCCGAATCCACCTCAAGAATACCCGAATCGAATTTTGGCTATAACACAAAGCTATATGATAGTACCCATTTTTTTCGATTCGACGATTCGATCTATGATTTGATTTATCATTCATGGATGTTGATAAGATCCATCCATTTAGCAGCACCTTAGGATGACATAGCCTTAAAGTTAAGGGCGAGGTTCAAACGAGGAAAGGCTTACGGTGTTTTCCAACAAGCCTTACAAGGGGCTCTAGGAACTGTGAGCAGTTGTTTGAACAATGAGTTACATTTACGTACTATACGTGCCAATATTGGCATGTTGGGGGCAATAACCGATTAGTCCTTCGACTCTAGGTATTTTTTTTTTAACTAAGTAAGAAAAACTCATTATTGTAAATAATTTAGATAACCAAAATTAAGAAGTATAAAAAATGTTTTTTTTACTTACAATATATTGTAATAAATAGTGCAAAAAAGAAATATATGTGGTACAAAATTTAACATCGTAGTAAAGTAGAATTTTTCTAAATTGATATTGTTGGGACTGAAAAGAATTATTATTTTAGACAGGTTATCACGTTAGAGGATTTAACATATAAATAATCGATTATCAGATAATACCAAAACTTTTTATATGTTGCAGGGAATATTAATTTAGAGAGATAATATTTGATCAAAACTTATATGCTTTTACTTACATAATTAATCTATTCTATAAAAATATCTCTGTACCTGATCCAAGATTCATATTTCATACAAATACGGTATACTTTAAGTTTCTTTAAATTTCGCGCGCCCCTGTACTCACAGAAATGATTTATATGGTTTTTATGTTATCTGTGTTTGTTTTATCTGTGTTGGAATTGAGCAGCTAAAAATGATATGTTAAGAAACCGTTTGGCTTAACTTAAAATTATTACTTAGGACTTAAAGTTACTTAAAGTGATAAGTGAAAAAGAAAAATTTTAATTTAATATTTGTTTGGGTCATTTTTTATAAAGGATGACTTATGAATTCTTAAAAATGTAAAAATAAAAATAAATTTGATAAATTATTAATTTGAATGAAGATATTAACTTTTATCAAATAAAATCATTAAAATAAAATAAGTCATTCAAAAAAGTATCTCATACCAACTTTTAGCTTAAATTGTTTTTTTAATTTAAGTCATTTTAACTTATCACACAAACATACATTTTTACTTAAAGTCAAAAATTAAGCCGGGGCTTTAACCCCCAGCCAAACACCCTCTAAATGACGACAGCATCATCATTGCATGCTAGGACTTTGTTTTTGCCTCAAGGAAACTCCAAACCGTATTCAGTTTCGTATTTCGGACAATTTGGTGGCGGTGTTAATCGTAGGACCTTCCGTGGACTCACTGTCAAAGCGGCTTCTGCTCCTATACCGTTGTTGCTCCTAAGGAGTAATATTTATAAATCGTTCATTGTATGGGTGCACACATGTGTGTCGTTAATTGTATAATGTATGTGTTTTAACTTGTGATGATTCGTTGTTTTAGTCGTGGTCAATTGTTTTTTTTTTTTTTTTGCTGTTGTAACTGCAACAGTTGGCTTATGTTATAGCTACGAAATAAGAATCACCCATTGTGTTTCATTTCCTTTGTTAATGTACACAATGTCTGCATTTGAGAATTAATATTTAATTTCCAAGTTTTTAACACGAGTCGTGGAAAGTGAATTTGCTCAATTGTTTACATTATTGTATACGTCTATGTGTAGCCTTTTGTCTTTTTTTTTTCTTTTTTTTTTTTTTTGCTAGGTATGTGTAGCCTTTTGTCATTGCTTAAATTCTTGATGTGGGTCTCATGGAGTCCTTATTACATTGTTCAATAATGTCCTCGGAGGCCCAAAATATGTTCAGCACGCAGAGCAATGCAAAACATATTGTTTAGCAAACATATATGTTTTGGTTGCACAATGTATATGGGACTCCAATATGACTGGGATTTCATAGAACTTTTCATAGAACTTTTCTCTATTGTTCCCCTGATTTTAAAAAGAGTGTTTGTATTTGTAAAATTGTAGATGTGAACAGTGCTTTCTGTGAATAATGAAAGTGTAAATATTAAGTGCTGTGTCGATAATGTATTATGCCCTAATATTTAGGAACTGTAAGCAATGCTAGCAGTTTGTTATTACAATGAAATTGATAGGACTCCTCTTTGGAACAAAAATTAAATTATAGAAAAGTCTCTTATCTGAAATGGATGGACTACCGTTTTTTAAGGTGAATGATCTGTGTTATATATATTGCTTTCATCAATCATTATAATCCTAATAATGATGTTATGGATGCTTCACTTGTTTTCATATAAAAAAAATAGGTTGCTGAGGCGGAGGAAATAACATCAGGAGGCCTATTGCTAAGAGAGGCAAGCAAGGAGAAACCGTTACCTATTACAGTCATGCTTTGCTTTTGGATAGAAATTTCTTAAAAATTTCTTTAGATTAGAACGATTAAAATTTGATAATGTGATAAAGTTTGTTGGGCATGCATGCTCTAACAATGTGCGACTTTACTTAACCAAGTGGAAATGACACAGGTGATTCTTGTTGGACCTGGTCATCTAGTTGAGGAGGGAAATAGAAAACCGCTCTCAATTTTCAAAGGGAACACTGTAATGTACTCCAAATATGGAAGCAAGGATCCAAATACTGGTCAGTTGGGGTGTTAAAGTTGATGACGCTCCGATTTATGAAATAGATTTTTATCTTCAGAGAAAGAACAAGCTTTGGAGTGCTTATGATGTTCCGTTTTTGGTGGAAGAGGGGGTGGCTCTTGAGTTTCACCCACTCAGGGACATTATCAAAAGAAGTTCATTGTAACAACTTACAACTAATTCTAAGAAAATTAAAGGTACATACTAACTAGTAAAGCAGTAAAGTGCAGAGAAAGATAAAAGAAAAACATTTTCATTTCATTCGATAAACAGAAAAGATACAGACATCTGTTACATATAGTGAGGCTAACATTGAGACTGGAGACTACGCTCTTGGGCTCTAGCTGTTGGGCTCTAATATTGGTTGGGCTTTGTTTTTGGCCTATGACAGGCCCATTTCAATGCTAGATCGTGACAAATACCTCCTCTTAAAATCATCCTTGTCCTCAAGGATGAATCCAACTTGTAAACACATTTTAGCAAACAAAGTCTTCGGATCAAAGACTAGTATGGTAACAGACCAATACCATGAAATAGCTATTCTCTTAGCAATAAACTGACTTCCAGAGAGCTCAGACATGCCTAGCAAATTGTGACCTTCAATTGTTGTTCTTACATATTGAAAAACATGCAACATGACAAGAGGTTGACCATCACTATAAGGTGAGAGAACCTGCTTCTTTTTGGTTGGGAGGGATGTATTTATCAGTACCAAGACAATAACCACACTTATCATCCCTATTCCAAGTAATAATGGGGTAACATCCATCCTAATCAATTCTCTCACCTCATTTGCTTCATCACTTGAAATTATAGTTTGAAAAACAACACCATAAGCAATAGCCCTGTTAAAACTAATGTGCTTGCACAACTCCTTTCTAGTAAAAAATTCCTTGTCCATTTCAGAGCTACCTTGTCTCAATACACTGTACTTGTGGGCTTTCAAGATCTGAATTACTTCAACATTCTGAACATGAACTATAACATAGTCCAGTGTCCAATCAGGACTGCCAAGCTTTTCACCAAGGTGGAAACTATTCTTGATAACCTCCCAGCTCATACGCCCCACAATTGAAAGGTCGTATACATCAATTCTTTTTACTTCAGCCTTTCTTTCAGCCTGAATTTTCCAACTAAATACAGTATCAAGCAGCTTTGCCAAGTTTTCTTTGTGACCCATTGGTGGCTTGCAGTGTTGCTTAACAGCTTCATTGAAATTCCTATCCACAGCGATCCTGTCAATAGCTTTAGCAGCATGCAACCACATCATTATATCACTCCTTAAATAAATCAGAAGCTGTACTTTCCCTATTCGTGTACAACTTTCAGCAACACCAGTTATGGTTTTCACATGCAAATCAGTAACATGGAATAACAAATGGATCATCGGATCATGTACTGGAAAATTAGGTTTTTCAGGCATCTTTAAATCAAATTTCAAACAACCAATGATCCAATTTTTTAAACAGTGTCACTTGTCCAGATTGAACTAACATCAGAATAACTCTAAACATAAATCCTTTTTTCTTGAGGGCATGCATCTTCTTCTTACAGAAAATTAAAACATAATCCAACATACCGGACATAATTGGCCAAGAAATAGCAGAGTATGACATATTTGTTGGCCTCACTAGTGCAAACACATCTCCATAATGCAACAGCCAGATTTAGAAATTTAATGTCTCGCATCCCCACCACAATCGTTTCTGATGCACTATAAACTTCAACCTTGGTGCATTTATATGTGAAACCAGTACCAATATATGGTCTAGCAACACCTGTAGCATTGGAATTAAGATGACATGACAGAGTCTTGACCTCATGAAAATTATGAACTGACAGCCTCTTAAAGTTGCATCTGTATGGTTTCATCCCTTTTAGTTTATCACTTAAAATTCTCGTTTTCAGAAGATTAACATTCACATCAATACTTCTACTAATAGCATCAGTTTGAAGCACCTCGATCTTTTGTCCCTTCCTCAAACAATCCTTGTCCTCAAGGATGTTATTAAGAAGAACCTTGCAAATAGTTTCTGTCAAGTATGAGCAAGTCTCACCAACACTTGGGCCTGCACCTCCCATAATATGTCTTCTAGCCTCAGTGAGTTTACTCATTGTATTTTTTTCTTTTAGTTTCATCATAAGCATCTTGATTTTCTACCGAATGAGTAACCCTGACCTCATAGTTTGAAGAACCCTTTAAATTTTTTAGACCAGACTCTTCAGCATAATTTGTTTCGCAGAGGCAATTTACGTGGCAAACAAATTTGAAGCACATAAAACATTTCCCCACAAAAGTTCTCTCCAAGAAACACACAAGTAATTCTATGTCACTAATTTCTTGACCATTAGAGACCAGTTCATCTACAAGAAGGTATTTGGCTTTGTTAGGTCCAAATGTGTTGTAGAGGGGGGGTGAATACAACTTTTCGAATATGAGAAGCAATAAAAACGATGCAATAAATGAACACACAGATTCAAGGAATATATTTCTTTATATATAACTTGAAAGGGTTGCTACAACATTCATTACAAAGTATAACAGAAGTTGAGAGAGAAGTGAATGATACTAAGCTCTGTGAATGCACTCTCTCTTTTTCTCTTGTGTTTTTCTCTAGAATTGTTCACTCTAAAACATTACACAAGTACTTCTATTTATACTACATGTAATCTATGTCCTGTAGTCTTCAAAGACTAAGATGTACGTGGCCCAATGATGTCCACATAATTCTTGCCTTATCTTGAAAGCTTGGAAATCTGCCAATCAGAAGATGCCATGTGTCATGTTGAAGCTGCACCTAAGTAGAACTTCTACTTGAGAATTTCTACTTGGCTATCTCGAAATTCCTAAGTGGAACTTCTACTTGGCTATCTCGAAATTCCTAAGTAGAACTTCTACTTGAGAATTTCTACTTAGCCATCCAGAACATTTAGTACTTAGAAAATATTCTGGTCTTCAACTTGAAACTTCAATGCACATCTTGAACTTGTGATATCTTCATGTCTTCTTTATTCTTCAACAAGCTCTTGAACATGGTTCTTTATTACTGACATAAACTTGCTATCAATGTCCTGACACTTGATGCACTGGTCTGGTTCATAAGTGACTAGTCTTGATAGTGTTTCTGCTTCTTGAATAAATTACCATATTCACTGAATAATTTGGCTTTCCAATATTTGCTTTCCTTCTTCTTCACTTGAAATCAATTGGTCTTGTTGATACTAATAGTTATGATCTTGATTCTTGATTTATCAAATCACTGAGGCATGAACAACTTTGACTTGAACTTCTCTCAATGATTTCTTCTTGGCTTGATCATAGTTAGCATGTTTAATTGTATCAATTACCTTGTCTTCATTTAGTGTTGATTTCTTGTGACTTCCTGTTCTTGATTGTCTTCTGGTTAAGTATCTTTTCCTTTAGTTTGAGTTACATTAGTTATAGTGTTACAAGTTTATACACTCTGCCTTTCAATCTCCCCCAATTTGATTGTCTAACAATGACATTCAAATTAATGAAGGATAACTCAACTAAACAATGAGACGAGAAAAGATAATTAACATTACAGTCTTGAATAATTTACAATTGAAATTTACATGAAAACAATACAAAGAACATAAAAACTAGAAACAGAATTCGAACCTCGAATTAAAGATCATTTGAATGATTCCTATCACCTGGATTATTTCATACCTTCTAGTCAAACTTATATCACCTTATTGGATTCACTCTAAGGTGAATTTCCTCAAGTGAGTTAAAGCAACCGAAAGACATGAAGTTTTTCCAACTTCAAGTTCACACCACTCTGACCTTTAACCCTAATTCCGTTTCCTCTTTCTAGCTTCAGCAGCTTGGTCTCTCTCTTCTTTCTGCCTTTTGCGCTTCTCCTTCTGCTGCTGTTCTTTCTTGTACACTGGATCGTGAAGCTGCTTCCACCTAGCATTCAACAGACTTACAGCTTCCATTTCTAGAGGGTTCCTGGGCTCTGGGTTAGGATGTTTGAAAAGCCTTCTGAGTTTATCAACCTCCTGAGTAGTCCTGATCTTTGGAATTTCCTCAAAGTTCTTCATTATGAGCTGAGGTTTCCAATGAGATTTAGTGGCTTTGAGATAACGATATATCATCTTGGGGTAGCCCTTGACACGGTCAGTATTATAGACACTAGCCGCATCTCGCTCCATTCGCTTCTTCTCCACAATTACTTCAGACAGGTAACTCACGAGTCTCTGCTTTTCTTCAACAAACTTGTCTTCCACTTCGCCCCATTTGAACACATATAACACTTTCTCTAGAAATGCAGCATCTTGAGTCTGTAGCAGCCATTGTCTACTCATATGCAAGAGTGTTTGTTTCTGGTCTGCATCTATGTATGCTAAGGCATCAGCTGTATCATCAGCATAAGAGTGTATCCAGTATACACTATCTTTCCCTGGAACGCCAACTGCCTCCCTTATTTCTCCTTGTTCTAGTTCTCCAGAAGGAAGAGTCAAAGCTTCATCTACATTCTTCATTGCTTGAAGAATATTCCATTTCTTTTCTATCAGCTCCGGCTCAATCTTCACGTTGTCGAGAGGGTTTGGAGCAATGACATCACACTTCCACACCTCATTGCTCTTCAAGAATATGACTCTTTCAATGATCCTCACGGATTTATCTTTAAGCTCAGAGGCGAATCCCTTACCCATCATTTGTCTACATACAGCTTTAAGAGATTCCACTGAAAGTTCCATTAAGTCCTTTTCCTCCATGCTCACCCTCTTCATCTTTCCTTGAACCACCATCCGGACAAAATTTGGATAAGCTGAGAATTCTGGACCCTTGTCCTCTGCTAGCTGCATTAACTGATCCCTGTACAGAATGCTTAGCTCCTCAGATTGAGAGTACTGAATTTTAGTCGCTAGCAAGAACAACTCTGACGCAGATCTTCTCATTATGAATTGGTCATCCACATATAGGAAAGATGTTGGGACTCCTTCTACCAAAGACAAGATAACCTGCCACTCCTTAAGATTTGCATTGTATCCAACCCTGACTTTAGAAATTAATCTCTTCAAAGCATTTATATAGTCCCCAGTCATTGGATTCTGCAAATTCAAGTTGTAGAACAGATCATCTGCATCCTTGTTATGAACTCCTTTTGCACATGGTCCCATCATTATCTTCCTTGCTTCATCCCATTTCTGCCCTATCCTTCTTTTGTCCGGATCAACTTGAGGATTGGCTAGCCTTGCAAGCTCATACTCATACTGCTTCCCTTGTAGCTCCACCTTCTGTTCTAGGAACGCAGCATGTTCTTGCATCATCTTCATTTTATGGAACTGAGCTTGTTCCAAGGCTAACTGTTGAGACTGCAGGGTTTCTTCATCAATAGGATCTTCTTCAGGCATTCCGAAAGACATACCAGCACCTCCACCTTGTTCCTTCAAAGATCGCTTTACAGCATGTGCGAAAGGTACGTCTTCCATATCAGAATCTGAGTCTAGTACCTCCTGTACTGTTTCCTGATGACTCAGGTCAATAACTGGTTCATCTTCTTCAACCATTATTGCCTTACCCTTTCTCCTCCTCAGAGCCTCTTCAGCAATAGCAGGCTCAATTTCTGGTTCCTTGACAAGATCAGCGGGTTCTTCAATTTCTTCGATGTGAACTGCCTGCTGTCTCGTCTCCTTTCCACTCTCCCCCTTAGGTGAGTTATCCTGAGCTCCACCATGGTCTTCAGATCCACCAGCTGCATAGGAACCTCCAAAACCAGAACCAGAGGCTCCCGCTCCACTAGCACCACCTGCACCACCTGCTCCAGCATCGGGGGGAGGTTGTTCCGACTCGAAGCACTCCGGGGGCACAAAACTCCTGACTGCGAACATCATTCTACTGATCTCCACAGTCATTGTATGCATTGTAGACTCCAATGCCCCCATCCTCTCATTGAGAGTGCTTCCCAAGACACCACCAGCATGGCCCAAGTCATTGACCTTATTTGTCAAATCATCAAAAGCTGTAGCTTGACTTGCCATTCTTGCTGCGTAGTCGTCTAGAGCCCTTTGGTTGTTTCCAATATTGATCCCGAACTGCCCCATTGTCTGCCCGAACTGCCTCATCTGATTTTCCATTGAAGTCATACGAGTATCAAAATTTTCAATATTAAGGGACGGTGTTTGGTTTAGGTGACCTCGCTCTAATACGCGTTCTGTTGGTATTTGGCGCTCGGTTTCGGGCCTTAAAAATGAAGGTCCCTCTCTCCCTAACCTCTCACACACACTCCCTGTCTCACACTCGTGTATGTCTTCAATGATTGATCCAAATAGTGAAGCAGTACCTGCAGAAAATTGATAAGAAATGTTGTTGACAGTTATGGGATCAAATTCTGTTTGTTCCTGAGTTGGAATCTCAGTCTGAGAGGCTGCAAAGTGTCCTTGTACGACATCAGAACCGATCCTCTTTGCAGCATCAGTACGTACCGGTGAAGGTACGGCTGAAGTTCTTAATACTTCATGTCCTCTTGAAGCAACAGTATCATCAAGAGGCACATCATCCTCACCAAAATCAAAATCCCTATGTGCAGAATGTTCAAGGGGTGAACCACTCGCGTGAGGTGGAGTGGTTGCGTGTGACACGCTAGGGTTTGACTGTGGTTGTGAAGTAGCAGCGTGGAAAAGTTTGGCTTTCTTGCGAATAAGTTGCTGCTCTTCGGGTTCATTCTCCTCATCATCTTGTATAAATATACGTGCTGGTTTTCTGACTTCCGTTAACAGGGGTGATAAAGAATAGGAATGTGTATCAGACTCAGAGTCAGAAATATGGCTCTTACCCTGGGATAGATCCTGCGGGTTAGCAGTCTCTCGGGTCGCGGAATCAGAAACATAGGAGGAGGAATGAATAGTATGCAGAGAGAGAGATTACCTGATTGATTACCTTGTGCATCATCGCTTTCCTCATCCGGAATCTCATCAAATGCCTCGGCATGAACAGATGGATTTTGAGCATGTGATGAGACTTGTGATGATGCCTCCAAATTGGTAACTCCTGCATCATATCTAAGCCACATTTGAATATTTTCAGGAGTAGACATTGGTTTACCTTGATGTTTATCCTGATTAGCAATGGTTGCAAGTGACTTAGTGCCCATCCCCAGCAATTCAGATGTGGGGCTTCTGGCAAATCCCTGTCTAATAGCAAGAGCATCCTTCGGTATTAAGTCATTGATTAGCATTTGAAGAAACCGAGGAAACCAGCAGACGACATCAGTGGTAGAGAGGTCTCTGCTTGCAAGGGATCCCATTGAGGCCACTATCTCAGAGAGAACTATGCGTCCATAGTTTATATCCAGTTCTCTTGCTAGGGCTACTGCAAAGGTTTGCATGGGAAGCGGAATTTGATGAAAGTCTTTTTCGCGTGCCCGAAAACATCTTGTGATGGCCTCGAAAAAGTAATTCCATTCCGCATGGAAGAATTGCTTTTGGATATTTCCCGTGATTGGGCCTTTTGTAGGATAACATCCAATTTCTTCAAAGAATCTGAGGCGTTCTGCAGCAGTAGGTTCTGGATCATAGGCATCTTTAATTGGGAATCCTAGAACTCTGTTGACAATTTGTTCTGTCACCTCATATTCCTGACCCGCTAAGGTAAACCTGAAACCGTAGGGGGTTGATTTACTCCCAAAACTAACCGCACTAGTCCATAATTGCTGTAAAGCATCATGTACTAGTGTAGGTTTAGCAGTAAAAGCTTGGCTAGCTTTGGAATACAAATTGAGAAATCGTATCCAAAACTTAAACCGCGGGAGTTGATCACCAATTTCCGTAGAAATATTGTAAAAATTGTTTTTAGCAAGGGAAAATTGGTGAGCCATTTTGATTAAATGTTTTTCTTTTAAAAGATGTGAATTTTTTATTTTAATTTTGAAAAACAATTAATTTTCCGAATTACAAAAGAGAATTGTAACCCTTTTAATTTTTCAAGAACACCAAACGGAATTTGAGAAATCAAACTACGGGATTCAATTCAACAACCAATTACTATTTCGTGTGTATACCAGTTGAATCGTGTGTGTTTATAGATGGAGAAAATGGAATCGCGTTTATGAACAGTACACAAACAATATGTGTTCGTGTGTATGTATATGCGCGTGTATGGATGTTCTCAAAACACAGTAACACAAAGATTAAGGTTAACACAGACAATAGCAGTCAACAAATCGGCAGTAATTCGTGATTAGTACGAGTTTAATCACAAAAACAAGGATCAAAGGTATGTAATTAGTAAAATCGCACTGTTCTTGTGAAACGGCTGCTGAAAATTAGAATTAGGTAAAGTGAATTAGGCATCGAGTTAGAGATGTATATATAGGTGAATGAGAAATGACAAAAATGTCCCTGTTAAAAAATGTGAAAAGTACTAAGTCCATACAGGGGACATCTAAGTCGAACTCTATCTCGAACTTTTCTATCTCGAACTTTTCTATCTCGAACATCAAGTCGAACTTCGAGATAAAGTTCGAGATAGAAGTTAACTCGAATAATTATGCACAAAGAAGCACTTTAACCAAAATTACAGCAGAAACTATAGGGAAATACTATCTTGAACATTATTGATTTGTAGTAAACTTGGAAAAAAGAAAATTCAAGATACTTTTCGAGTTAGAGTCTATCTCGAACATTAAGTCGAAATTCGAGTTGAGTTTCGAGATAGACTAAGAACTCTATCTCGAACATCAAGTCGAACTTCGAGATAAAGTTCGAGATAGACTAACTCGAAGTTAATCTCAAATTCTTTCCAAAATACTTCCTTGAATCAAAAAGTCCAGGGTAATTCAAGATATGTTTCGAGTTAGGAGTGTAACTCGAAAAATTCCCTTTAGCTTAACTGAGAACTCTATCTCGAACACCAAGTCGAAATTCGAGTTGAGTTTCGAGATAGACTAAGAACTCTATCTCGAACATCAAGTCGAACTTCGAGATAAATTTCGAGATAGACTAACTCGAAGTTGATTCTCAGTTCTTTTCAAAATATTCCCTTAATGGAAACCTCATCTCAACCTTAGAGATAAAATTCGAGATAGACTTTATCTCGAATATTTTGAAGATAGAACTAGGCACACTGGTAACTCGAACTCGAACTCTAAGTCGAATTTCGAGATGAATTTCGAGATAGGTACTAACTCGAAATTCTTCCCAGACTTAGAATTTTCAAAACTTCACCCTGGAAGCTCAAGTCGAAATTCAAGTCGAATTTCTACATGAGTTTCGAGATAGAGACTAACTCGAAATTTTGAAGATACTTAGAATAATTTGACAATTTTTTCTTTGAAAAAACTCAACAATTAATTTTGCCAAATTAATATAAATATCAATTCAAGGATTTTAATATATGACATAATTAAAACATTCCTTGATAATTCTAAGGCCTCTAATTACATGAAAAACACAGGTAAATTCATCTAAAAATCATGCAATATTTAGACTATTATGAATTTAACTCCCCCTATGATCATGCAATCTAACAAGCATAAATTCACAGATTTGTGCTATAAAAGACACTTAAAACACAATGAATTCATGCAAAATCACACTATATGCAACCTATAACAATCATTAATTAGGCATATTAAAGTCTAAGCACATAATGATTGATTAGCTTGCACATACAAACATAAACATGGATTTTACAGATAGAAGGCTTTACTAACTTGTGTTAAGCATTCCCAATTCACCAACCAACCTATTGAATGTTACTTCATCAAGAGGTTTGGTGAATATATCTGCAATTTGTTGCATTGTGGGCACAAAATGTAGCTCCACAGTCCCCTCCTCGACATGTTCTCTTATGAAATGATACCTGATGTCAATATGCTTGGTTCTTGAGTGATCTACAGGATTGTTGGTTATGGCAATGGCACTTGTGTTGTCACACATGATTGGAATTTTCTTGTGCTCCATGCCATAATCCTTCAATTGGTTCCTCATCCACAGTATTTGAGCTACACAGCTTCCAGCAGCAATGTACTCAGCTTCAGCAGTAGAAGTAGATACTGTATGTTGCTTTTTACTTTGCCAGGACACCAATCTTCTGCCAAGAAATTGGCAAGCACCAGATGTGCTTTTCCTATCAATCCTGCAACCTGCATAGTCTGAATCCGAATAGCCAATAAGATTAAAACCTGTATCTCTTGGGTACCAAATCCCTAGATTTGGTGTGCCCTTGAGATACCTAAAAATTCTTTTGACGGCTACGAGATGTGATTCTCTAGGATCCGCTTGGAACCTTGCACATAAACAAGTTGCGAACATTATATCTGGTCTACTTGCAGTTAAATAGAGGAGTGAGCCAATCATACCTCGATAGCTTGTGATGTCAACTGATTTACCTGATTTGTCTTCATCAAGCTTCGTGGCTGTTGCCATGGGAGTCTTAGCTGCTGATGCATCTTCTAGATTATACTTCTTGAGTAAATCTCTGACGTACTTGGATTGACAGATAAAGATACCATCTTTTCTTTGACTGATCTGTAATCCAAGGAAGAAGGACAGCTCTCCCATCATGCTCATCTCATATTTTTCCTGCATTAGCTTGGCAAATTTCTCGCACAAGCGCTCATTTGATGACCCAAAAATAATATCGTCCACATATACTTGAACAAGTATTAAGTCATTTCTCACAACTTTATAGAACAATGTTTTATCAATTACTCCCCTAACAAAACCATTTTCAATTAAGAATAGAGATAGGGTTTCATACCATCGCCTTGGGGATTGCCCGAGGCCATAGACAGATTTGAAGAGTAGATACACAAAATCTGCATGTTCTGGATCAACGAAGCCGGGCGGCTGTTCCAGATACACTTCTTCTTCTAACTCTCCGTTCAGGAAGGCACTTTTCACGTCCATCTGGAATACCTTGAAGTTCTTATGTGCTGCAAATGCCAAGAACATCCTGACTGCCTCAAGTCTTGCAACCGGTGCATAGGTTTCATCATAATCAATTCCTTCTCGTTGAGAATAACCTTTTGCAACCAAACGAGCCTTGTTTCGTGTTACAAGTCCGTTTTCATCCAGTTTATTTCTGAATACCCACCTAGCTCCAATTACGGATTTGTTCTTTGGTCGGGGTACCAGTTTCCAAACTTTCTGCCTTTCAAACTGATTGAGTTCCTCTTGCATTGCAATCACCCAATCAGCATCGCCAAGAGCTTCTTCTATTTCTTTAGGTTCAAGCTTGGATAAGAACCCAGAATATAAGGAGATATTAGCCATGTCAGCTCTTGCAGTTCTTCTAGTAGTCACACCAGCATCTGGATCACCAATAATTAACTCAAACGGATGGTCTCTATTCCATACCCGTTCACCTGGAAATTGTCTAGATGATTCAGCTTGACTTTCTGAGTTGGGGTGCTGACTACTTTGAATATTTTCACTAACTCCCCCTGAGTTAGTGCCAGCTCCTACAGAACTAGAGTCAACTCGACTCGAGCCTTGAACAGTAGTCCTTGAGCTGCTATTTACTCCCCCTGAGTTGTTGCCGGTTGGTACTGAAGAAGTCTCTCCTGATCTTGTAGAATTAGCTTGTTCACTAGACTCAGGTTCTTCATGTACGCTTGGAACATATAATGGAACAACCAACTCAGGTTCATCTTCAAGATCTTCTAAGTCCAGATTCTGAAATTTTAGGGACTCAGGTTCACTAGAATCTCTTGAAATTGATGAGAGTTTGGTATCGTCGAATCTGACGTTGTAACTTTCAGTCACTTTTCGATCATTCACCAAGAACACTCTATAAGCTGCCACCACGTCTGTAGAGTAACCAACAAAGATTCCTTCACGAGCTTTTGCTGCAAACTTGCCTAGATTTTCATCATCTATAAGCACATAGCATTTTGCTCCGAAGACATGAAAGTATTTGATTGTTGGTCGTCTGTTGTTCATTAGCTCACATGGTGTCTTTTCTTTATCTTTTATGATCAAGGTTCTATTTTGAGTGTAACAAGCGGTACTCACTGCTTCGGCCCAGAAATACAAAGGAAGTTTTGAATCATACAACAAAGTTCTTGCTGCTTCAACCAAAGTTCTATTCTTCCTTTCAACTACTCCATTTTGCTGTGGAGTTCTCGGGGCTGAATACTGACGACGTATTCCCTTAGATACACAGAAGTCATTTAGCACTGCGTTTTTGAATTCAGTGCCATTGTCTGATCTAATCGTCTTCACAGTAAGTGTTGAAACATTCTCAATTTGAGTGATGTGATCAATGATTAAGAAAGGTACTTCGTCTTTCGTCATTGCGAACAATACCCATGTATACTTGGAGAAGTCATCCACGATTACCAAAGCATATCTTTTCCTAGACAAAGATAGGACATTCACTGGGCCAAACAAATCCATGTGAAGAAGTTGTAGAGGCTCAGTAATACTAGAAATTTCTTTGCTTTTATGCGATGCTCGCTTCGACTTTCCCATTTCACAAGCTTCACAGAGTCCTTTCGGAGCGAACTCCATTTGAGGTAGATCTCTCACCAATTCTCGCCTCGCGAGAGCATTCATCGTTTTGAAGTTTAAGTGAGATAGCTTTTTGTGCCATAACCAGCTTTCATCATCCGAGGCTTTGCTGTAGAAACAGGTGACCTCATCCTGATTTGCTGAATCCATATCTGCAACAAAAAGATCTGCCTTTCGAACTCCTCTTAAAGCTAGTGAGCCTTCCTTGATGTGAGTGATTGAGACACCTTTCTTGTTGAAGACAATTTCGTAACCTTTGTCACAGAATTGACTTATACTCAACAGATTGTGCTTTAGTCCCTCAACATAGGAAATATCTTCAATGATGACATTGCCAGTTTTCAGTTTGCCATATCCCTTAGTCACACCTATGCTGTCATCTCCAAAGGTAACATAAGGGCCAGCCTTCATAACCAACTCTGTAAGCAGGGACTTGTTTCCAGTCATATGCCTAGATGCTCCACTGTCTAGCACCCATATAACTTTATTTCTATTCTGCTTAATGCCCTGCAATGACAGATTGGTTAGACATTCTTCGGAACCCAACTTTGATTGGGCCCGGCTTTTCGATAAGATCGAGAATCAACAGATTTAACAACAGGAGATGCACTTTTCTTCATATTACTAGAGCTTTCGACTATCTCCTTTCCTTTCTCAGACTTGACAGATTTGTCAGTCTTAGGAGAAGGTTTGTCACTCCTAACTTTAGGAGGACTGACAGTCTTGGCTCTACCATACTTTTTCTTGATATTTGAACTAGCAACAGTATTTGAGCATGACTGGCTAGATGCATTCATTAAATGCACAAAAGTTTGCATGATATTAAAAGTGCATGGCATACAGTTAGGTTGACCACACTGTGCATGATTCTGATGCAGATTATTCATTGTATGTGTGGTAGGCATGGCATGTGCAGCAGGAACATTCATGTTAGCTTTGCATGCATAAGAAAGATGTTCAGTAGATTTACAATGATAACATGCTTTCTTTATTCGTTCAGCCTTAACCTCTTTTATGCCTTTCTCTCTCTTTCCTTGTTGTTTAACAGCCTTAGCTCCTAATCCTAGTCTAGATTCATCTCTAGGGAAATTGATTTTAACTTGTTTGATAGGAGTTACAGGTTGTTCTTTCTGGCGATCTTCCATCTCAATCTCATATCTAGCTATCAATTCAGTCTCTTCTTCTTCTATTCTAGGAACAAGATGTTTGTAGATAGGTTTGACAGCCGATTTAAGAATTCTAGGTGTTTCCTGTTTAAGGTCACTGGAACTAGGGTCAATAGGTCTCTTTCCTTCTTTCTTAGGAAGGTCAGAATAATCAAGCCCTATACCTACTCCAGTTATCTTCTTAAATGTGTCATTATCTACATACACTTTACTAGCAGCTAGTTTGTAAGCTTCGCATTTTGTTTCTAACTCAACTAGATTGTTCCTAAGACATGCTTCTACCTCTTCCTTAAGGACGAGCTTGTGTTCCAGAGATTTAATAAAGTCTCTTAGAGAAGTATCTACAGTGCAAGCAGCCTCTAGCTCTTCCACTTTTGCCTCAAGCATTCTGCATTTGGCAACAAGTGTTTTCTGTTCCTTTTGAGAAGAGTCTAGGCTTTTGCACAACATATAGATCTCTTCACTAAGAGCCCCGTTCTGTTCTTTATAATCATCAATAGACATTTCTACTTTAAGAGTCAGAACTGGTACCTCTGGTTCCTCTGATGTCTCAGCCATGAGCGCAAAGTTCGCTACATGAGTAACGTCTTCCTCATCTGAATCATCCCAAGCTCTTCCTTCTGTCACCAATAAAGCTCGTTTTCCATGTCTTTCCTTCAACAGTGCTTCATAGTTGCTTTTGAGAGCTTCAAATGTTTCTTTTGGATAAGTCTGTCTAGGCTTTTTGCAGTCCGAGGCAAAGTGTCCAGCTTCACCACAATTATAGCATTTGAACTTCATTTTGAAATCCAAAGGAGATTTGTAGCTGGTATTCGTGCCTTTTCCTTTGTAGCCTGACGAACTACCACCACCCTTAGCAGCCCGATAATAAGATGAAGATTTTCTCTGTGGTCGGTTGCTCTTTCTAAATCTCATATTGCTGAACTTCCTTGCCATGTATGCCACGACACTATCGTCCATGTTGTCCAGCTCTTCTTGGGTGTAGTAGTCATCATCACTGTCAGATGCGCACTCGTCATCATTATCAACTTGATGTGGTGCAAGTGATGATTTAGGCTTTGCTGCAACCATTGCCTTCTTAGACTCTTCCTCATCAGCAACTAATCCTGATGCACTTTCTTTTCCCTTTGAATCATTGTCCCATGCTTGATCTTGAAGAGTTTCCAGCTCATAGGTCTTTAATATTCCATAATACTCTTCCAGAGAAGTTGTATGCAAATCTCTGGTTTCTCTGATTGCGTAGACCCTATGCTCAATGCTTTTTGGCTGGTTCCTCAGATATCTCGTATTTGTTTCAACCATGGGGAGAGTCACACCTCTCAGATTCAAATCCAATACCAACTGACTGAATCGTAGGTAGACGTCTGTTATGCCTTCTCCTTTCCGTATTCTAAAGGTGTCATACTCCATCTTGAGTATGAGTGTTTTGTTGCTTCTGACCTCTGCAGACCCTTCCATGACAACTTCTATCTTGTCCCAAATCTTCTTCACTGTAGTCAGACCTTTGACTATGTTGAACATTTCATGATCAAGAGATTCCATCAAGGTTTGTCGAACGGCAGTATCACATGCTATTTGTTCCTTGTCAGCATCCGAAAATTCCGAGACCTTTTTAGGCTCAGACCGAGGTGGTATAACCACTCCTCCTTCCGTATGTGAAGGAATAACTGCCATTGGGACAAATTTACCCTTGTCAAGGACTTCCAGATATTCAGGGTTAATAGTCTCTAGATATAGTCTCATTCTGAAAACCCATTCTTCATAGTGATCTTTGTTGAACATTGGGATCTTGAATGCATTTTTAGGAGCCATCTCAATTCTGGTCACTAAAAGTTTCTAAGTACCCAAGACTAGGCTATGTAGAATATTTATGTAGAACTTTTGCCTAAGTCGAAATTTCTCTAAGTAGAAATTTTGCTCAAGTCGAAATCACCAAGTAGAAATTGTCCAAGTCGAAATTCTATGTAGAAATTCTCAAGTAGAAATTCTATGTAGAAATTTTTGCCTTAGAATAATTTTTCTGCAGATTATTTTAAATATTGAATAAACAATATTATCTCTTTAACACCTTTTGACTTTGAATGCTTTACTCACCAAACCCACCTAACCCACATGCTAGGTACTGAGTATGTCTTTTACTTTCGGCCGAATAAAATAAATCAACAAGTCCAAAAACCACCTTTTTATTCTTTTACTATTGAAAAGGAGATCAAAAAGTTGTTGGGTTGTATTCTTTGATAAGAACGGATGATGAACACTCAAGAACACCAAATATGAACTAACCCAGATAAATTCACAAAAATTAATTAAAATACACCCAAGCTAAATAATCACACCTGGAGTATTTAAATAATTTTTCAGATGAGTTTTCACTACCAACGAATTAAAACACACTTTTCGAGAAAATGAAAAGTAGATCTGAAAAATGAAAACTCACGATTCTTCTACTCAACACAAGGATCTATGTTTTGTATATTAAACATATTGCTCTGATACCAATTGTTAGGTCCAAATGTGTTGTAGAGGGGGGGTGAATACAACTTTTCGAATATGAGAAGCAATAAAAACGATGCAATAAATGAACACACAGATTCAAGGAATATATTTCTTTATATATAACTTGAAAGGGTTGCTACAACATTCATTACAAAGTATAACAGAAGTTGAGAGAGAAGTGAATGATACTAAGCTCTGTGAATGCACTCTCTCTTTTTCTCTTGTGTTTTTCTCTAGAATTGTTCACTCTAAAACATTACACAAGTACTTCTATTTATACTACATGTAATCTATGTCCTGTAGTCTTCAAAGACTAAGATGTACGTGGCCCAATGATGTCCACATAATTCTTGCCTTATCTTGAAAGCTTGGAAATCTGCCAATCAGAAGATGCCATGTGTCATGTTGAAGCTGCACCTAAGTAGAACTTCTACTTGAGAATTTCTACTTGGCTATCTCGAAATTCCTAAGTGGAACTTCTACTTGGCTATCTCGAAATTCCTAAGTAGAACTTCTACTTGAGAATTTCTACTTAGCCATCCAGAACATTTAGTACTTAGAAAATATTCTGGTCTTCAACTTGAAACTTCAATGCACATCTTGAACTTGTGATATCTTCATGTCTTCTTTATTCTTCAACAAGCTCTTGAACATGGTTCTTTATTACTGACATAAACTTGCTATCAATGTCCTGACACTTGATGCACTGGTCTGGTTCATAAGTGACTAGTCTTGATAGTGTTTCTGCTTCTTGAATAAATTACCATATTCACTGAATAATTTGGCTTTCCAATATTTGCTTTCCTTCTTCTTCACTTGAAATCAATTGGTCTTGTTGATACTAATAGTTATGATCTTGATTCTTGATTTATCAAATCACTGAGGCATGAACAACTTTGACTTGAACTTCTCTCAATGATTTCTTCTTGGCTTGATCATAGTTAGCATGTTTAATTGTATCAATTACCTTGTCTTCATTTAGTGTTGATTTCTTGTGACTTCCTGTTCTTGATTGTCTTCTGGTTAAGTATCTTTTCCTTTAGTTTGAGTTACATTAGTTATAGTGTTACAAGTTTATACACTCTGCCTTTCAGGCTTCTTTTTTCAAATTCTTATATACACCACCATTTTCCAGCTTGAAATCCGGGGTCAAAGTTATTGCATCATTTGTGCCTCCACCAGGATCATATATCATACATCCATATTAACGACATTGTTATTACACTCCTTATCCAAGCCATATATAGTTGCAACTACAGTAGACTTCTTATTAAGCTCGGGAGATTCTTTCATGCTACTGAAAATCATCGGATATTTTTCTGTTACCGAAGTGTGTTTTGTTTCAGTCTTGTTATTGTCAACAATAATCGTCAAACCCTCAATATTGGTCTTGCAAAGCCATTCCTCCTTTGATTTATAAGCGTTCCTTTTTACCTCTTCCTCCTCGTCATCAGCTTCATCAAACTCTCCCTGTAACTGTGGTTCCTGCTTACTATAAGACTCGAAAATTGCTGATTGATACTTTTTCTGATTGTCAGAAAAAGTAATGCCAAGTTCTGAACCATCAGTATCAACATTACTATCCTCTATTCCCTCATCTCCATACCTAGATACAATTGCATCAAATGAGTCAAACACCCCTTCCATGCCATTTTTTCCATTATCCCCAACCCCATATTCAACCCCATATTCAGCATATCCTCCGCAAAATGTATTTTCCATCAATCTATGATTAACCAATGCTTGTTGAACAACCTTTTACCATGAACCTTCGTGGACCCATAAACCTTCTCAGGACTTTCATCGAACACGTGAGGGGCATAAGGTTGTGACACTTTTAATTGATTCAAATCTTCATCCTTAACATCAATCATTTTCTCAAGTCTACTCAAACTATCCGGATTATTGACAATTGAAACAGGAGTAGGTGTAGTAGAATGATTTACCATGGGGGACATCTCATCTGGGTGAGTACTCTCTTCCTCTGTTTCATCACTATTCTCCATCTTGATAACACGCTTCTCCATCTTCTTTAGCATTTGAATAAGTTGATTAAGTTTGTCCGAACTCCTTTCATCTGCTTTATCTTCCACATAATTCTGACATTGAGTACTTCCTTCAAACACATCATCCACGTCTTGATTTGAGAGATCTGCAACTCCATTCTTTTCCGCAATTAACATACTAATTTGAGCAATTTTTGCATCCAGCTGAGTCACCTTATCATCCAAGTGGTGTAAATAACCCTTGGTAATATCAGAAATCAGCATGGAAGTTGGAGGAATATATGGTGTGTAAGTAGTGGTATAAGACTGATGTGTTGGTGGTGGTTGAACATGGTGAAAAAGATATGGAGGTGTTATGTACTGATTTGGGTGAAGATACTCAGGAAACAAATAAGGGGGTGGAAGACCAACACTAACAAAATTAGGGTTCTCCATGGAAGCTGGGTAGCCGAGAAACGTCGACTTTGATACCAATTTGTAACAACTTACAACTAATTCTAAGAAAATTAAAGGTACATACTAACTAGGAAAGCAGTAAAGTGCAGAGAAAGATAAAAGAAAAACATTTTCATTTCATTCAATAAACAGAAAAGATACAGACATCTATTACATATAGTGAGGCTAACATTGAGACTGGAGACTACGCTCTTGGGCTCTAGCTGTTGGGCTCTAATATTTGTTGGGCTTTGTTTTTGGCCTATGATAGACCCATTTCAATGCTAGATCGTGACATTCATTGCAGAAACCTGAGTACTGTATTTTGGTTATCACCAGCAAAATTTTGTTGGAGGTTATTAACTACTTCATGAGTTGTGTTCTTAGGTTATTCTCGACATGTTTTGATGTTAAATTCAAGAGTTGTATATTTTCTGTTGTCTCTGTTCAATCTCATTCGGGCAGCACACCACATTCAGGACAAGAGTTTAATGGATTTGACATGTCAAAGCATTAGCAAACAAGGTCAAGACAAAAAAACATATAGGGCGATCATGAAAGTGTTTAACATTGACAATGCATCTACCCAGGTTTTAAAAAGAACTTACTCAGAGGTAGATATTCCGGTCATTGATAGCATATTGAGACAGCATGGCAAAGAAACATTTGTAAATATAATGTTTATGGTGGGTATGCCGATTTCATCTTTGGCCAAAGAACATCTCTCCTTATTCAAGAATGAGAATCCAGTTTTTGGTCGGTGTATTAGCAACTTCTTGGAGTCTATGGACTCCCAGAACAATGACCATGAGAAGCAGTTAGAGGCAACCACACGGTTATAAGATTTGATCGATCAAGACTCAGGACTGGTTTATTAGCGAAGAGCATCTCCAACAGACTCTTAAAATGGCTCTTAACTTGAGATTTGAGGAGAGAGATGAAATTTTTCCACTCCAAGAGACTCTTAGTGACTCTTAAATTCAATAAAATTTCATTCTCTCTCCTCAATTTTAAGAGCTACTGTTATAGCCAAAATTCGGTTCGGGTATTTTCAAGATGGATTCGGGTCGATAACGGGTTCAATTTGGGATTTTAGAGAACAAATTAGGGTTTTCTAGAAGTTAGGGCGCGCCCTGGGGGTTTATGTTGGGACAATCAGATCTTGGCACTGCGATTTTTGATACAATAAATTAACGAGTACGAATAGAAAAATCACCTTGTTAACGGTTGATTCCACGCTCTTCTATTGTATTCCCAAATTCCCTTGAGCGAAGTGTGGCCTTCGTCTTCTCAAGTTAACCTCTCTTCTTGCTCCTGGGTGGCTACAAAATTTTTTCGACCAGCCCCCAGCAAGAAGAGAATAAGAATATATATAGGCTACAATAGGGATCATGGACAATTAGGTTGGGCCTTCTAATTACATCTTGAGTCTAGCCCAATGTAATTAAATATTAATTCAATCCACTAAAGAATTAATATTTGCACTACCTTTCCTAATACCGTAATTTAATTAATTAATTCGGTTCCAATATTATTTGCTTATTAAATTCCCCATGTTTAAAATATCGCATGTCCATTAATTAAATAAATTACTGATAATTCATTTAATTAATATCTTTTATCCTTGATCATCCACTCTACCTTTATTTAATTATGCCGGAATAAATCCACCTGCAGGGTTTCACATAATTAAATCTTTTTGAGCTTTCAAGGGGACATCATTAACCCGAATATTATCAGGACATGGATTCCTTCGATAAATAATATTCACCATATATATTATTTCATCACCCAAAATATAATGAAATAAATCAAAAGAATTATTTCATATATAAATCAAAGCATGTAAATAATATACACGTGTCAATTACTATATCTGGATTAAGAACCTAAGCATTAATAATAACATAGAATCTTAGTTCACCTTCTTAATCAGTATAAGGGAACAATTCTAAATTTGATCCTGTTCAATATACACAAAGTATACTAGTATTATTTATTAGTCAATATAAACTAATCTAAATAATACTACAGCCATTCCAGTGGATTGTCTAACTCCACCTGTGCTGTGAACCTAATTATATTATATAAACCGTATTTAATAATCTAATATTCTGTATTCCATTTGATACTAGATTATTCACAATATATAATATTTAGACAACATGTAAACATTTAAATGATTCTCAATAAAATAGGCCAGAAATAAATGTATATACTTCAAATAAATATTTTCAGTATACACCAACAGTTTAAGCCACGCCCTGGGATATGTTGGAATTCCAAGATGATAATAATGTGGATTTCGTGTTTGATTATTGAAGAATTCCCTCCTGTCGTATCTCAGGAGGGGGATGTCCGTCGCAGAAGGCCTCTAGGGGTTTGCCTGGGTATAAGGACCCTTCTTAAACACTAAGGGCGCGCCCTAAGGTGGAAAGATGGGGACTTTCTGGTGTGTGCTTTGGGAGCTCTCTTCCTGTATTCAATGGGCGCGCTCTCATTGGGGAACTTCGGAGTAATCCTGCACTTTGCACCCAAAAGCTCTGGATTACCTGTCCTGCTATCTGGTGGGTGCTTCTCATTCGGGGGACAGGGATGCGTTCTGCACTTGGGGTAAACCATGGCTATACCTGCATCCTTGAAATCAAGAAATAGTTGGTAGCGGATAGGACTAGTCCTCGACGGGAGAAGTTTCCTTATCTGTGAAGTCTCGAGATCTTGGATGAGCCTTGGGCCTTTGTGGTTAGGCCTTATAGTGGAACATTCCGGATGCTGGGACCTACAATCCAAGTCCATTTGGGTTTCTTGTTCTCCAAGAACTATGTATGGCTTGATCCCCTATAAATACCGGGGTTGGAAGTCGAGAGCTCTGAAATAGCCGCCACTAACCCTATCAATCTGAGCCACCAATTACGCTTAACAACCACACACCACCGTTTTCTCCAGCAAAGAACCACCGCATCAGATCTTGTTTCCGGCGACGTACCTCGAAATTTGTTGTTCCCAAATTCCTCCGTCAACAAATTGGCGCTAGAAGGAGGGGAGCCAATCAAGATCTACATCTTAGGAGGAAAAGATGTCTCACAATCATGGCAGAGGTTCTCGAGAAGAAGATGGTTACGATTCTGATGACAGCTTGGGAGATAACCAAGCGCGTCATGAAGCTTATGTTCCGGAAAATATTGCTGCTCCTCCGCGACATTATGGAACTCCGGCCGCCATCGGTGGACAGCCGCCCGTTCTTATCAGTAATTCGGCATTAATGGAACAGCTGTATGTTATGCAAGATGCCATAAATAGTTTCGAGGCGAGATTAGGTTCTGTGGAGGAAGAGCAAGAATCAAGGAGAAAATCTCGGAGTATCCCACGAAATCATCGCCGATCTGGGAAATCCCCTCATATCGAAGAAGATTCTCGAAGGAGGGAGGAAAATCACGAAAGGAGATTTCAGCTGGTCACTCCTCGAAGGTTAGATTATTCTGATTCTATTGTTGAACATCCTAGTGAAAATAATTCTGAGCGCAGGTTGTTGAATCCTCAAGAGAGGGCGCGCCCTCATCCTCACCGTTCAGGGCGCTCTCCTAGTGAGATTCAAGTCGATGAGGAGCAAATGGACCGAGAGAGGAGAGATTTTTCCAGCTTGAAGGAACACCTTGGAGTAAGGCTCAATGATGACGATTTGAGGATGGTACTCCTCGAGCTTCAGAAGAAAGACAAATATATGGAATCGAGGCCCCATGATTCACAGCGCGTGCCCCCTGATAACAAGTCGAGGCCCCTTGGACATGAGCGAGCCATTCCACAGAGTCATGATCCACAGCGCGCGCCCCCTGACAACAGGTCGCGGCCCCTTGGACATGAGAGAACTCTTGCTCGGAATGATAATCCACAGCGCGCGCCCCCTGTTCATAACAGGTCGCGGCCCCTTGGATTTGAACAAGCTCCTCATCATGATAACATTGGAAGAAGAAACCGTGACAACGGTGATAGAAGAATGGATTGGTATGAGGGAAATAGGCGCCCCCGTAACCAGGGCGCGCCCTCAGGTGGAAAATCCCCCCGTATCCATCAAATCCCCTCAAGCACCTCCAGTGAGTCCAGGTCGAGGACGCACTCTCACTCGGGAGGACAGTATCAGAGAGATTCTCAAGGGAATTCACAACCTCATGGAAATCATGAGGGTCAGCAAACTCAAACTCAAGAGGATGTTGTGATTCAACCACAAGTAGAGGTTCAAGGAGGCATTCAGACAGCGGCTCCACCACCGCCTCCACCCCCGGGGGGTATTCAGACTGTGGGACAACCAAATATCCAGAATATTCCTGGAGTGGGAACATTTAATGTGGATGATTTAAAGAAACTCCTTGCTCACCTGGATGGAGGAAGAATATCTGCAACTGCGCCAACATCCTCTCCCTTCTCGACCGAAGTTAGAGAGGCACAGCTCCCTGCTGGGTGTAGATCAATGACAAATGATTTGCAATTTCATGGAAATGCAGACCCTATGGAATTCCTTGGACGTTTTGATATCGAGATGGATGTCTATCAAGTTACGGAATTGGCTAGATGTCGATTGTTGGCGGCAACTTTCAGGGAGAGTGCTCAGCAATGGTTTCAGAAGCTTGGTCCAGGAGTAATTACATCATGGCAGGTGATGAGGAACTTGTTCTTGACTAAGTTCCAGGCCGCAGTAAAATATGCTCCTCCAGTCACAACCTTGGCCAACATCAAGCAAAGGGAAGGAGAGAGTTTGCAATCCTATTTCAAGAGATTCAACTCGGAATCTACTATGGTGAGAGGAGCAACAGATGAAACGCTCAAGAGTTTCCTGATAGCCGGATTATCAGTAGGAACTGATTTCTGGAAACACCTTCAAGGACGGGATCTACCTACGCTGGCTGATGTGTTTGCACAAGCCGAGTCTTTCAAAATTGTGGAGCAATCCTTGGCGGATAACCGAAAGGCAGATGTTCAAAATAGCACAAAGGCCAAGATGAACAAGAGGAAGGATAGATCTCTTAGTCCTACTCGTCGCCTCGCGACTGGTGCAAATCGGGTGAATTTAGCCGAAGCTGGAAGGAATTGAGGTCCACCTGATACATACACTTACGATCAAAGGCCGGGTAACTATACTCCTTTAGCAGCTTCTATTGAACACATCTTTGAGGTAAATAAGAACAAAGGGTTCTTCAGGAAGCCGAAACCATTGACCTCTTGGCAGAGTAAAGATAAGAAGAAGTATTGTGAATTCCATGAATCTTCAGGGCATAACACTCATGAATGTCGTCAGCTCAGGGAGGAGATTGAGGATTTGATTAAGGAAGGATACTTGACAGAATGGATTGTCAGGGAGGTAAAGAAACATAAGGAGAATCCAGATAGGTGAGATGGAGGGCGCGCCCTCAATGGGGATGGTAAGCCGGAAGAGAAGAAATTCGTCAAAGAAGGGAGTATTCACACCATCTTTGGGGGACACCATTTAGGGGGAGATAGCAATCACGCTATGGAGAGGTATTCCAGAGAAGCGAGGTATCGACCTCTCACAAATGTGAATAGCTTGGAGTTGAGGCCACCTAAACTGTTCAAGGGAGAATGTGCTGACATTACTTTCACCGAAGAAGAAGCTAGATGGGTACATCATCCTCATAATGATGCTCTGGTAGTGGCAATTCAGACTGGTTCGAAGAATGTCCATCGGGTTTTCGTGGAAAATGGAAGCTCGGTGAATATACTATACTACAGTACTTATAAGAAGTTGGGACTCTTAGACAAGGATATGATTCAAGACAACGGATGTATCTATGGTTTTTCAGGAGAATCGTTAAAAGTTATGGGAGCTATCAAATTACCGGTAACTCTTGGGGAAGGAACTCTTTCTGTGACTCAAATGATGGATTTCATGATTTTGAATGTGGATTCATCACATAATGCTCTGGTAGGACGACCTCTGTTGAAGGAAATGAAAGTTGTGACCTCCATCTATCATCTCGCGATGAAATTTCCTACGCCAAATGGTGTGGTAACTGTACGGGGCTCTCAGCATGACTCAAGAGATTGCTACCATAAGGCGATTAAAGGGTTTAGAAGATAGCAGGATGGAGGGCGCGCCCTCCGTGAGAGTGATTCAGGAGTCATGAGTGTTGTCCCAGAAGAGGTAAAAGCCCATTATCTTGTCCAAGAACCTAAAGAGGAAGAACCGCTGTACAGGGCACGCCCTGAGGATGATACCTCGGTTCTTGATGATCTTCAAGAAGGAATTCTGGAAGAAATCGAGGAAGACGCAGAGGAAGTAATCTCAGTCGATATCAAGGGTGAGCAGGTTGAAGGGAGGCGAATGTTACTTGAAGGTTTGGTGCATACACTTGTTGAGGAAGACTTCCCTCTTAAAGAGGATGCGCCCTCCAAGGATGCAGCACCGGTTGAAGATCCTCGAAGTTTTGATTTCGACCTTGATCCAAGAACACCGCAGTTGGTTGAAAAGACTGGCCCTGCAGAGGATACAATTTCAATTTTGGAAGATGAAAATGATCCAACTAAGGTTCTGAAGATTGGATCGCAGTTGAACCGCAAGTTAAGAGGCATGCTCACCAACTTCCTTTTAAACAATCTGGATGTTTTTGCTTGGAGTCATGCTGACATGGTTGGAATTGATCCAGAGGTTATGTGTCATCGTCTGAATATAGATCCTACCAAGAAGGGAATCCGCCAGAAACGCCGGCCAGTGAGTGGAGAGAGAGCCATAGCATTGAAAGAAGAGGGGGATAGACTTCTAGATGTTGGACTGATCAAGGAGTCATATTATCCAGATTGGTTGGCTAATCCAGTTCTCGTGAAAAAACCAAATGGAAAATGGAGGACTTGTGTGGATTTCACTGATCTGAACAAGGCATTCCCGATGGATAGCTTTGCACTTCCAAGGATTGATCAATTGGTGGATGCCACTGTAGGACACGCTCTTTTAAGTTTCATGGATGCTTACTCGGGTTACAACCAGATCCCTATGTATGAACCGGATCAAGAGCACACTTCCTTTATTACGGATCGAGGATTGTATTGTTAATTTGGGATGCCTTTCGGGTTGATCAATGCTGGCGCAACCTATCAGAGGTTGGTAAATATGATGTTTAAAGATTTGATAGGGAAGACCATGGAGGTATACATGGATGACATGCTTGTTAAATCCTTAACAGCAGAAGACCATGTAAAGCATTTGGAACAGATGTTCGAGATTTTGAGGAAGTTTAGGATGAAGCTGAATCCTCAAAAATGTGTCTTCGGGGTAGAGTCCGGGAAATTTCTAGGATTTATTGTCAATCATCGTGGAATCGAGGCAAATCCAGCAAAAATTAAAGCTCTTCTTGACATGAAATCTCCATCTAGTGTGAAGCAAGTTCAGAGTCTCACGGGAAGGATAGCTGCCCTTAATCGTTTCGTATCAAAATCATCGGATAAATGCAGAGAATTCTTCAAAGTAATAAAGGGGCAGCCAAGGATTTTGTATGGACATCTGAATGTGAGGAAGCTTTTCAGAGAATAAAGGAGCACCTGGGAAATCCTCAACTTTTAGCTAAGCCTGTGGAAGGAGAGACGTTAATTTTATACTTGGCCGTTTCGGAACATTCCATTAGTGCGGTGTTGGTAAGAGAAGAAGTTGATGATCAGTCTCCGGTTTACTATGTGAGTAAGCGTTTGCTCGATGTGGAAACCAGATACACTAGCATGGAGAAGTTGGTCTATGCCTTAGTTTTAGCATCCAGGAAGCTTCGGCCTTATTTTCAAGCTCACAAGATTGAGGTTCGTACGACATATCCATTGAGAGGAATTCTCCATAAGCCGGAAACCTCTGGTCGAATGTTAAAATGGGAAATTGAGTTGGGACAATTTGATTTGGAATATACTCCAAGGACAGCTATCAAGGGTCAAGCTCTAGCTGATTTCATTCTTGAATTCGAGTCAGAAAATGAAGAAAAATCGATTGTATTGGTTGAGCCTGAAATTCCACTTAAGAGGGCGAGCCCATCTGAAGAAGTTCCTCAACCTTGGTGGAAGTTACAAGTGGATGGAGCTGTCAATAATGGGGGGGCTGGAGCAGGTGTAATCTTGTTTACCCCCGAAGGGAATCAACTCATGAGTGCCATTCACTTCAAATTTCAAGCAACCAATAATGATGCAGAGTATGAAGCCATGATTATGGGTTGAAAATGGCATTGGAGATGAAGGTAGTAAATCTCATTGTGTTAAGTGATTCGGAATTAGTGGTTGGACAGGTAAAAGGTGGATTTTAGTGTAGAGGTCCAAGGACAGAGCTTTACATGAGGTACGCCCAGCGGTTGATCAAAAAGTTCCGAGAAGTACGGGTAGAGTGTATTCCACGGGATGGGAATTGTAGCGCAGATGTTTTAGCCAAGTTAGGGTCCCAGAAAGATGTTATGTTGTTGGGGACAGTTCCTTTGCAAATTCAGGAAGTACCTAGTATTTCAGAGATAGAAGTCATGGAAGTGGAATCGACTCCAAATTTTACTTGGATGACTCCCATTCAAAAATATATCCGAGGAGGTATACTTCCAAGTGAGAAGCTGGAGGCAAGGCGGCTTCGGTATCAAGCGGCTAGATTTGTGGAATATGATGGAATATTATATAAGAGGGGTTTCAAGCAACCACTTCTCAAGTGCATAGATGGAGATGAATGCAATTACATCCTTATGGAGATTCATGAAGGGATTTGCGGCAATCACTCGGGGGGTGGTTCGTTAGCAATGAAGGTGTTAAGGCAAGGATATTATTGGCCTACCTTGAAGAAGGATGCTTACGAGTTTGTTAAGGCATGTGACAAGTGTCAAAGGTTTGCCAACTATTCTACTAGCCTGTTACTACATTGACTTCTTTAATGAGTCCATGGCCATTTGCTATGTGGGGAATAGATCTCATTGGAGAACTCCCTAAAGCTAAGGGAGGTGTGAAGTATGCTGTTGTTGCTGTGGATTACTTTACCAAGTGGGCGGAAGCAATGCCCTTGGCCACCATTACTGCAAAGAAAATTCGAGATTTTTTTTTCAACTCTATTGTGTGCAGGTTTGGAATTCCATATAAACTCGTGTCGGATAATGGAAAGCAGTTCGACAGCAAAGAGTTACGGAAGTTGTGTGATGACTTGGGGATAAAGAAAGAATTTGCAGCTGTGTATCATCCTCAAAGTAATGGGCAGACAGAGGCTATCAACAAAATAATCAAGCATACCTTGAAGACGAAGTTGGAAGAAAGCAAGGGAAATTGGCCTGAAGAACTTCCCATGGTGTTGTGGTCATACAACACAACTCTGAGAACTACTACTGGCGAGTCTCCTTTTGTGCTGTCTTATGGATGCGAGGCAATGGTTCCGGTAGAAATTGGAGCGGGATCGTTCAGGAGAGATTTCTATGATGAAGAAACCAATATGGTAAATCAAAGGCTGGGTCTGGATTTTTTGGAAGAAACAAGAACCAATTCACAACTGCGGTTGGTAACGTACCAGCAAAGGGCTTCGAGGTATTATAATCGAAAGGTGAAGACCCGTCTTTTTAAGGTGGGAGATTTTGTTCTTCGGAAGGTCATGCCAAATACGAGGGTAGCTGCTCATGGAGTCTTTAGTCCCAATTGGGAAGGACCTTACAAGATCAAATCTATCATCTGGGAAGGCACTTATCACTTAGAAGACTTGGATGGTAACACGATTCCAAGGGCATGGAATGCGGAGCATTTGAAGAAGTATTATCAATAGGGTGCGGCTTCGGCCCCCTATTTTATGAAGGCTTATATTTAAGTTATAGACTAGTATCAATAATTGTTCTCCTAGTCTAAAGGGGTAGTATGTATACGCCTTCCTTAATTCTAGTCGAGACTTGCTGTTTTTATTCCACGTTTTCTCAAATTTTATTCTCCTTAGCTCGGGGGGTAGCACATGTATACCTTCCCTTGTTCTGTCGAGATTTAAATAAAGAAGTTTTTTGAATATTAATGAAGTATATCAAGACGTTTTTTATGTCTTTTAAAGAATTTTTGATTACAAGAGGTTGCGCCCCATGTTTTTAGGGCGCGCCCTAAAATGAAGTGCATAATTACAAGCAAATTTTGATAAGTCAAAGGAATTTTACAAAGGGCAATGCCTTAGGGCGCGCCCTACACTTACTTGAAGAATTTTTGAAGATGTTTATCTATCACAGTTAAAAACCTGGTGGAAATATTTTCTTAAACGAAAATTATGAAGAAAAGGTCGCGCCCCGTGCAGGGCGCACCCTTATTAGAAGAATTTAACAAATAAAAACATGAAGATAAGTAATAAGCATAGCAAAGTTCAAAAGGCATTAAAAGTTAGGAATTACAACTTGCAGGGTTTTACAAAGGACCCGCACCTTAAAAAGTTAAAGTATGAACGAACAAATTTGAAGATTGAAACCCTAGAGCGCGTCCTTAGGGGAAGAAGAAGGGATGACCTTGGAAGGGGAAGGAGATGCATCCTGAGCATCGTTTGGGCGAACCGTAGTAAGGGGAGATACATCTGCAGGAGGTGAGCTTTGAGTAGGTATGACTGCATGAGGAGAGGTTTGAACATTTTTAGCAGAGGGCGCGCCCTCGGAAGCATCCTCTAATCCCAGTTCCACTCTTTTGTCTTTGATGGCTACAACATGGTCGACTTTAAACTTAGCCACATCCTCAGCAGCATCAGGACCGAACTTTTCCCAGTTATAGTCAGGGTCGTTGGCTAGAAAGCCAGTAAGATAAAAGTTAAAACCCCTTTCAAAGTTCTCATCCTCAATGACCTCTTTCTGTTCCCTCAACTTAGATTTTTCAATTTATAAAGCACTTTGTTGAGCTTGGAATTCCTCTCTTTCTTTCTTCAACCTTTCGACTTGATCACAAAGATATTGGCCATATTCAACGGATTTTTGAAGATCCACTTGAAGGGTAGCAATGGTGGCATCTTTGGCATCACATTCCTTCTTCCATTTGTTATCAGTGTCGATAACCATCTTTGAGTACCTTCTGTTTTCGGCCTCAAGCCTGTTAATGTGAAGTTTTTCCTTATGAACTCTCTGGGCGCGCCCTAGAGATTGAATGAGTAGTTGGGCAGATGCTCGAATCATGGACTCAGATTCTTCATCAGCATTCATGTTCTGCCATAAGTCGACTTCATTTTCTCCAATAAAAGGAGCTGCAACTGGGCCAATCAAAGTCTCAACATATGAGGGCGCGCCCTCGGTTCTTGGTTTCTTGCCCCTGTCGATGCAGGGTTCTTGAATATCAGCATTCCTCTTTAAGGACTCTGTGGATGGAGTGACTATGTCACAAGAATCCTTTCTTTGTACAGGGTGCGCCCTGGAGTCAGATGTACCTGCTTGGTCAGTTTTCTTTTCTTTGTCATTCTTCTTCTTGGCCGCTCCAAATCCACGAGGAATCCTAGGAGCCATACCTATATGAGAAGAAAAATCAGGCCGCGCCCTGGGTAAAGAATGCATTATACAAACTATAAAATATAACATAACAATTTTATGGCAAGTAATGAAGAAAGACGGTTAGGGCGCGCCCTATGCTACAACTTGTGTACCTTCATCGGAGTCAGAATTTTCATTTTCACTATTGCTAGAAGGGGATGTGGGAACGGGAATTCCCTTCTAAAACCTTTTAAATTTGCAAATGTGACCAACTCTATCAGATAAAATTCCTACTCTCTTTAAGTTATCTTCTGTGATTAAAGATTGGAGGTTGAATTTTTCTGGTGCAACTTTAAGGACGGCTTTTGCCCGGATTGAAGCCGCACCTTCAAGCGTTTTCTGTGTTCTTTTATCTGTTGGAATTCAAAGGAGTCAATATATATTAAAAAAAAACTGAGATAAGAAGGGAACAGGGCGCGTCCTCACTTACTAGGATTTGTGTTGAATTGTATACGAACTTGGGGAACATCCCAGACATAGAAGAAAGGCTCTTTCCATAACTTGAGATGGTTGATTCTCCCTTCGAAAAAACCTTTGTTGTTGTGAGCTTTATTGATTACAAGATAGTAATAACCGATGCTGAATTGTCGAATGCTGAAGAAATAGCTGACCTCATGCATAGAGGGAGTTCCTAACTCAAGGTCGTGGTAAATAATGAATAAAGCAAGTACAAGTTTGTAACTATTTGGGGAGAGTTGAATGGGTGCTATGTCATACCACCTTAATATCTGTTGAAGGTAAGGGTGTAAGGGCGCGCCCACACCAAGAGCTACAAGCTTTGGGGTTAAGACCATCCTTGGAATTTTAAAGTTTCTGCCATAATTAAAAATATGGGGACGGTGATGAGGATATGGAATAGCCCAGATACCCTCTTGGCCATAATATTGTTTAGCCCATCCTACTTCATCACTTGTAGCAATGGAAGACATGTTCACACAGGCTAGTTTGCCCCATTTCTTTCTTAGTTGGTTTTTCTCTTTTTCGGACATGCTTTCATATCTTCCCCACTTGATATCGATCTCCTCGTCGAGAACTTCCCAGTGTTCGAACGGGACGGGGGAAGATGGTGGAGATGCTGGTTCAGAATCAATCATGGGTGAGATGGAGGAAGCCGAGGGCGCGCCCTCAGAAGAATAAGTATCAGAAGAATGCGTATCACTGGGAGAGTTGGAATCTGGGGTATAATCATTGTCAGAGGGATCTGTATATAAAGGATGTGGAGTTTTTTCAGGTATTGATGCTGGGGTTTTTGTTTTATTCTTTAAACGGATATCAAGGGGGACATTATCTAAAGAGTCTTCACTGGAGAAACTCATTCTATCTTCGTTGAAATCTTCAATAAGGCGCGCCCTGTCTTCTGAAGAGATGAATGAGAAAAGAGGCCGGTAGTGATTTGGAGGAAGTGGAGCTGGCAAGGGAGAGTGTATCCCTTTGCTTCTATTGAATTCCTTAAAAGGATGAAATGGTGAAGGCGCGCCCTCCAGCTGCAAAATTAAAGATAAAAATTGAGGGCGCGCCCAGAAAAGAAATTGACGGAAAAATTTACAACCTATTGCAAACTAAATGAGTATATAAAAGGTCGATTTCCCCTAAAGGATTCCCTAAGAAGTTAGAAACATGATATCGGAAGACTCAAGGCGCACCCTAAATTGGGGGCGAGTCCGGAAGACATTACAGATAAGCGTTCAAGACATCTTTTGACAATCCAGGAGTGACTAGAGGTAGAATCCTTAGAGTGCGCCCCGGTATAAGACGCTCATAAAGGATCGAATTAAATAACTATGATGCAAAAACATTATCTATGACAGTTTATTCAAGCAAAAATGGATCAAACATATATATACATACATATATACATACATCGGAAAATGAAGAACACGGGGTATGTGAACAGTTGCGTTGTCGAAATAGACAATTTATACGGTCAAAATGCAAAATAAGGACATAAAAAGGTAACTTGTAAGTTCTGGAGTGTGATTTGTTGAAGAAAATGGCAAAAAACGTGACGGAGATGGTCGGATTGTCGTCTAGAGATTGAAGTCGCCGGAGTTGGGTTTAATTTGGAGAAAGAAACGTAAAAATGAGTAAAGTAAAGAAGATGGGGGTATTTATAGACGAAATAGGGAGTAGTGGATGACAGCTGGGAGAATGGAAGTCCTTTGAAATTCTAAGTTCGCGCCCACTCCTAGGGCACGCCCTGGAGTTTCTAGTTTAGTTTTCTTGTGGGGTAGTTGTAATCTATACAATTGTCAAAATTTGATTGTAGAGTTTCTGACTTTTGTTTAGTTTTTTGTTGTTGAGTTTCTGCTTTATTCTTTGGAGCTTGTTCCAAATGAATTTTTTCTTGGCTTTGAGTTTTTGCTCTTGGTCTGTACTCTTCTTTCTTATTTATAAAATTCCACGAGGCCAAGCCTCATTCACCCGGAAAAAAAAAATGTTATGAGAATTTTGGGTTTTTTCAGGAAGAATTCCATACATCTAATGCACAAGTTACTAATCACCATGAATAAAAAAGATATAAATTATTATTGTTCTAATTATTTTTCATAGTTATAGAAATATATTAACGTTTATATAATATATAAATTTTACTAGGGATTTGGTATGTGAACAGAAATTAGTGATAAAAAAATATTTGGGAAAATCAAGAAAGAGCACTGAAAATTATTGCACCCCGGAGTTTTCAAAATTTTTTAAAACTTGTTCTCAATTTGCATTTCTGTGATTGGAAGAAAATTCTGAATCTCGCACTTTTTGGTGGGAAGATCGGAGTTAGAGTTAGGAGTTTCAATGTCTATCTTGGTGCAGAACGATTTTATGGAGGATAAGTAATTAATTATACCATTTTTTATAATGTCCTGTATAACTATAAGAAGAAAGAGGCCAATCTTTGTGGGCTTCGAGAAACCAAATCCCATGCAACTTTCAAATATATTGATTCACTTGTTCTGTTCAACGGCTTTACACAAGTGGGGTAAAAAATACCAACTGAATCAGTCCAGTGACTGAAGCAATCTAGAGGTGACTAAACTACACATCTATATCTATTGTTGTTTTACCTTTTAAAATCTATGGTTCGCTCTGCAATTTACCTGCATTATTGTAAATGATTAATGGACATATAACAATACTTGTATTTAGTTTGCTGCATCCACTGAGCTTGATGATTTTTCGCATTTCAGGTGTGCTTCTCACAGCGAGGGTACAGCCAATGGGGCTAATCAGTTTCATACGGGATTTTCTCAACTAGGCCAAATATTGATTATAGCTTATGCGGTTGTACAGGATGCTACTTTGGTATTGTGTATTACTACGAAGAGAAATTGTAGTATTTTCTGATGGGGTTGAAAGCTTTTTATAATATATGATTTGTCCCTAATTATCTACTTGTATTTCTAGAGATGCTTGTTTGCAATAGAAAGATAGGGCTTTTTTTGTTTTTACTTCTTATTTGATTGATCTAGTTCTATGCCTGATGCTGAGAAATTCAATTTGGCAAACATTAGAGCAACCTGGGGCATTGAAACATATAGATTGAGGTGATTGAATTTCTGATGCATGAAAAACTACTTGGTAATGTATATCTTATTTGTTATGCGGTTGATTTGCTATTGTAGAGATTTATGTACCAGAAAAATATTAGGTTCAAATAATTCGTTACTACAAAATACTTGCTTTAATTAATAGTACAGTATGCAATGGACATTCATTTGGATCCTTTATTCAAGTTTTGTGTATTACCAAAGCTTCCAGAGAATCACTGTAACCTAGTCTTCCAACCATGTATAATCTTTTGCCATTGAGTATTTGGATCCATAGTTGTGAAAAGAGCGTGAAGCTATCGCTTGACCTGAAGATGACAAATTAAATTGATTGGGCTTATATCGGAATTTGGGCTTCGATCAACAAAACTTAATAGCTGTAAATCTGACAGGAATATCATAAAAATTAACTTTCATTTCAAGGTTAAGTGGAGCTTTGGATAATCTTCAGGTTTGCAGCTTCAGTTCTGATAATTATAATGTTGTCTCTTAAACTATCATATCCATATTCTCCAACACACGAATACTTGCACTACTATCATTAATTAGAGTTGTCACCTTTGTTGTCTGTTCTTGATATAAAAATAATTCACTCTCTTTTTTTTTTTTTTTTCAATATATTTTGATCTATTTGTCTAATGGGGCTTGTCTTTGATGAAGCAAGTGCAATTGCTTCACCATGCACTTTACCCTGGCTCGAATCACTTTTTCACTTGTCACAATTATGATTTTATCCCATGAAACTGTTTGTTATCCTTCACATCAGGTGAATGGTAATAATGTGATGATAATGGACGAGTACAAAAATGGCAATTTTCCAATTTTCTGCTAGTTAGACTCAGGGCACCTGTTCTGTATTACTCTTCTTTTTTTTTTTTTTGACAAGGTACTGTATACTAACTTAGAAGTGAAGGGGACTGCCTCATTTATTGAAGATCTTAATTTTGTATGTTGTTCAGATGTTTCTTGACTTTCATGTTTTGGAATATCTCCTGCTTAAGACATTGAAATTAATGGGAATGTAAAGGTGGTTGAGGATAAATTGGGTGGTATATATATCTGTGTTTATGGGGGTAGCTCTTGTCTCTTCAGCGGAGTTATTCAGGATTGGTTCTGGGTTTCTGTGTACCTACCAAATTTGGTTTTTAATTCGCCCAAACGTTTTGGATTCATCCTACATTTTCCTAATATTTTCTGACGTTGGCCAGTCATGACAAGCAATTATTACAGCATACTCCCTCCGTTCTTGAATATTTATTTCTTAACTTTTTATTTTGAGAGAATTGTTTCTTAATTTTTTTAGTACATATTTTAAAGTATTTTGACCACATAATTATAAATATTATATTTAAAAATTTCTTGTTTTGAATTTCAAACAAAGAAATTTTTTAAAAATAACATTTCTAACTATGTTATCAAGATATTGCATGTCAAAAAGTCAAAAGCATATTCAAGAACAAAGAAAGTATCTTACAATAAAATTTTTGGTGTGAAAATAGGGATCTCATCTTTTTACATATGGCGAAAACTTTTCTAATATGGTAGCTGGCATGGTAGCTATCAACTTTTCCGGTGACGGGCTACCTTATCTGTTATCTTCAGATATATACCAGTAGTAGTAGTAAGACATGTACAATCACTGCGGATCAACACTTACTATCAAACATCTTTGACCTAACTAGAATTCATCAAGCTACAATTAATCCCCATTGAGCAATTCATTCATTCTAGAACATACAGCATCTGTTGAAAAATGCAAGTTCAAATTTCGGATTGTAGTGTCGATTTGAGTCTCGATGCTAAGTAGAACTTATTATGTGTTTGTAAGAAGTTATGTTTAGAGTATGTTTTACTAAGGTTTTTCTTAATCAAATCGAACCACTCAAAGCAGAGGATTGTAAAATAATTAAATTATTTATTTTATGACCTTATGAAAATAAAGTCGAGGGAATGGAGTGTACGAAAACATTGAGTTTCATCATACATTCTTGTGCAGGAAAAAAAAAAAAAAAAATCCCTCCCCCAGCTTGGAGGACAAATGATATTTGTTTAATATACACAATAGGAGTGTTATGTTTGGAGTATTACCTGAAATTTATATATTTGTTTTATGCTGTTTCCAAACATTCCTAATTATAAATATTATTGTTTGTCTCCAATTTTAAAACGATGTACTTGGCTGTTCTTTTTTTGTTTGGTGCGAGCGAGTGTGGGGTGATCTTGATTAGTTTGATTTTTTTTTTCCTACTTCACTTTAGGATTACAAAATATGCTCATTAACTTGTTACTATTTATTTAATTTGTCATAGCTGACCAAAATTATTATCCAAATATTATATTTGGTTGGGTTAAGTGAAATGGATTAAAATAAAATTTAAAAAAAATGATAAAGGTAGAAATGATTCTTTGAATTCATTTTTATAATGAAATTTGTCTATGAAATAAGTATCAAAAGGAATAAATTAGCTTTTCTGAAATTTGAACTATAGCTAAAGTTGTTAAATTTAATAAACATTTTTAATAATTTTTAATTAACATTTTCAAAAAACATAAAATCCAGTGGGCATATTAAAGGGCTCACTTGCATTTTTGGTACAGCTTGAATAGCTATTTACTTTTATAGTACATTTTATTCAAACTTTTCAAAACTGGTATAGTTGGGTGTTGGTAAAGGAATTCGCCACTTAAAGTGGCGAAACCTATTAGACTTTAGTTCAATTGTTTTTCCGGGTACTTGGGCAAATTTTATCAAATTTTCATCCTAGTTGATTTTTTTAATAGTTTTAGAAAATGTATTTATAAATAATATTTTTTTATTCCTTATCAAAGAATTTATGTTCTACTTTTGTACAATTAAAAAATCGTCAAAAAATATTAAGTCTAACAATTCTTTCGTGAAATCAAATTTAGGAATATAAAAATATAATAGTCTATGATCTGTGCTATGCACGGTTACTTTTAACATTTTATTTTTATTTTTATTTTTATTAATTTTTTAATTTTATTTTATATTATTGTTAAATTTTATTTTAGATTCATTGACCAATTTATTTTTTATTTTATGATTATTCAATAATTTAAAATATTTTAATTTAACATTTTTAATTGATTAAATTTTGATTAAATTAAATAGATATAACATGTTGTTTAATGATTATTCTTTTATTGAAACTATGTACATTAACATGATTGTCGTCGTGGCAAAAAAAAAACATGATTTGTCGTTGTTATAGAGAGAATATTGTATAACAATGTTTTGGAGGTTTGCTGGATTATCGGAGCAAAATACGGATATTTTGCTAGTAAAAGAAGAACAAGGATTAGGGTCTGTGTGTTTAGATCTGGCTGAGCTTGATAGGTGTTTGCAGGTTTTACTGTTTCTCCCCCGTATCAAGGTGCCTACGTACCCTATTTATAGGGATCAAGCCGTACGTAGTTCTTGGGCAGCAAGTTACCTAGACGGGCTAGGGTTTTAGAAGATAAGTCATGGCCCAAGCCCACTCGTGTAGGGCTGACGTGGCAATGAGTCATTAACTCTATCCATAATCCATGGTTTATAGAAGGAAACCGATGGTCTTGCACAGTTAAAGAAGTGAAGTGGAGCCTAGCATGCGACCTCGAGGGATCTGGCCATGCAAAGCGATCCCATGTTCAGCTGCTCATGCGACCTTGGGTCTGGCCATGAACCTTCCAATAAAGAGTTAGAGATAGCGATCCTTCAAATGTGGTGATAACGCGAAGCGATCCCTGAGAAGGAGTAACAGCGAAGCGATCCCTTAGACCGGATCATGGGCGAGGTGACGCTGTATACCGTTAATTTAGGTAATCAAATCATGATAACCATTATGCCAGATTTGGGCATAACAGTCGTTATTCAATTATAATTTCTTATAGAAATAATAAAATTTAGTGGCTTTTCAAACTCTTTTTCTATCTCAATAAAAAATTTACATTTCTTGGCTATCTGATGTATATACTAACACCCTTTATCTTCATAATATAGTAAATGATAATAAAATATTTGACTTTTTTTTCTTGGAATTTCTTATTCTATTTTTTTAGATCAATTTAATAACCAAAGTATTCGGATTTTTTTAACTTCTATCTTTGATACTTAAATTTAGATTTGATTCCCGCCTACTTAATATACATAAGTGTATATATTATTTTGGTACTCTTGCTTCGTTGCATAAATCTATTTTTTTTTTTGTAATTCCACCTATTTATCTATACAAATTTTCTGTTAATATCTTTAAAATTCAAATATTTTAATAGATATAATATTTTCTAATCTATTATTATAAAAATATAGCTATTTAAAATTAAACAAAAGTGTAGGTTTAATTTTTTTTATGAAAACTAATCTAACATAAGTACATATCTTGGGCCTATTTATTATATGGGTCTAACTATTAAATTTTATTATAATAAAACTAACTATTTTTCTTATTTTTGAAACCTATTTTAACTTGTTTAATTATTATAAAAACTTCTAATACTTCAAATACTTAGTAACAAAATAAATGTAAGTATAAAATGTAATATTATGCATTTGTTGCATAAATTTATAATTTCGATTTTAATTTCATATTTATGAAGGGTTTTTTAAAATATTATGTTCAATGAGTTATAATTATGTCAACCAACTTATATTTTTGAATTATAATCCTCTAGTATTTATAAAATTTATTCCATTATAAAATATTGTAACACATGTTTGGTAGTATTTTTAACGATAACGTTGTAATAATTAATAAAATGTTGATAAAAATTGAATCTTAAACTCGTGAAAGTAGTTTATATAATAATATATATGTTTAATAGGAAACCTATAAAAGTATTTCAAATATTAGAAAAGAATATTTTTTTAACATTTGATCAAACGGTTTTTATTTATTTATCTTAAAATCTAACAGTTGTTATTTTATATACCAAAAAAGTGTAAAAACAATGTACCAAACCGACAACTAAATATACCATGTTTCGCTTATAACTGTGGCAAACATGTTAGCTATACACTATTCTTTTCGATTAAATATTTTCAATATTATCCTTTCATTTTTGATTTTTTTAAATGACATTTTTTTTTGTTGATTATGAGTAATATCCTCGTATTTTAAATTTTATGTAATTCATTCAATTATGTTAAACAAATGTTAAAATTGAAATAAATGACTTTATTAATTTTAATTTCAAATTTTACACATTTTCAATACCCATAATAGTTTCTTACGATTAGAAATATTATCTATCATTAAAATAATTTTAAAGAACACAGTTTAAAATTTTATAAAAGCAAATAATTTTTTGAATATAATACTATTGTTCTATTAAATTTTTTCATAAATATTATTATTATCCTTATATTTTAACATTTAATTAAAATGAAATGATATAATGGCTAGGGTTGAAGGGAGAATCACTTTCTAAAATTAACTTTAAATTTTGAGAAAAATTGTAAGTATTTTTCTATGTTTAAAGTGCTTCCAAAAAGTCAATCATGAATAAAAAATTATTTGTAGATATAAAAAATATGAAGAAATTAAAATATATTTTTTAATCTCATAAATTTTAAAAATGTGCTTTTGAATCTTATTATTTTCTTGAATTTATTTTGAATCTTAATTAAAAGTATGAAAATTATGAAAAATACTTTTTCAATATTCAATTAATAATTCAAATTTTAATTTTAAAAATTATATAATAACAATTAAAATATAAAAATATTGTTATTTTATAAAAAACAAAAAAGTATTAAGATTTTAGTTTTAAATGTCAAATTCTTTCTATTTTCAAGAGATTTATTCCTGAAATTTAAAATACAATAATATCACCGGAAATGGTAAATACAAATTGACATCATTTGAAAGAAAACAAGTACAAGATTTTACAATAAATAATATGTATTTAAAGCCAACATATTTTAAGAATCCAAGACGAATCTTATAGTTTGAGGTATTTAATAGATAGTATCATGGATTTAAAATAATATAATATTCCAAACTAAATAAGAGTTTATAATAAAGTAAATTAAAGTAATGCTTAATCTAACATAAAACAAAATAAAATATAGCTCAACGGTGAAAAAGAAAGCAAAATAATGATGATGATGATGATGATGATGATGATGATGATGATGATGATGATGATGATGATGATGATGATAAGAGAAAATGTCCAAACTACACCACATTTGTGTAGAAGGTGCCCGAAATATCCATAATCAAATCTGTCCGCCTTTTATACCCACGGTATGCGCATACTGGGCATGCGCAACTTGTGATACGCATGTCTGAAATGCGTATCTCATGTAACGCATCTCCCAGATGCGCAATGACGTCAGCTGACGTCATTTCTTCACAAACAGCTCCGGCGCTCAGACGATCAGAAAATCGTCTCAAAATCGTCTTCCCCCGTCCATCACATTCCGGCCACCTCCACGAAATCCGAGGACATCAAAATGATGCCCAGGCCTGTATCTACATTTTGACATATTCATTTGTTAAGTTATGGCCCCGTAGGGGCGTCTACAAACAGATTTGAAAATACGATCGGAAAAGGAGCTCGATTTGGGGATTTTAAATCCGGCAAAACAAATGAAAAATGGTTTGTACAGACATGTAGAGGGTGAGAAGGCGGTCAAATTGGTATATAATATGGTAGTCAAAGGTTACTTGAAAGAGCTGAACGAAATGGTCAAATATTTGGCCGAAAAATGAGCCTGACGGCTTACGAAGGGGACGATGAACAGTGACCAATACGCATGTTCAACATGCGTATCATGGTTCACGCATGTTTGACATGCGTATTCACGGTACTGTTCATGGACTACAGCAACTGAAATTAACAAAATGCACGCATTACAGACGTGCGTATACAGGCTGTACGCATTTGTACAATGCGTATACCCTCCACACATGTTAAACATGCGTGGCTCGTGGGTAAAAAGGGTGGACGATTCTTCCGATCGGTATTTTGGGCAGTTGGAAATAAAAGGTGGGTATGTTGGTTTTTCACCCTAATAATAATAATAATAATAATAATAATAATAATAATAATAATAATAATAATAATAATAATAATAATAATAATAATAGTGATAATTTTTTTTTTAAAGCATATCTATACTATACTATTATAAAAGCGAAACAGGGTATATTTGGTTGGCGATTTTGGTACTTTTTTTTGTTCAACAACACACACCTAAACACGAGTGTTAGACATGGTTGAGTCCGACTAAATGTGATCCAATTATATCTTTTTATTTTCTAAGCCCAGTTCTTTTCGGAAATTTTATCAGCATTCTAATAAAACTTGCATTTGTAATAAAAGTTTGTCGATTTTGTTTTCGGTATTTGGTTTAGTTATCCTAATTATTAAAATAAATAATAACATAATATATTTAATAGTAATTGTAAGAACACTAATTTTTGGTAGAATTAAAACTTTTATTATGAATTGGTGTATAAGTGAATAGTGGTTATGCCGTCAATGTATCAGTGGTTTTAATGAACGAGTATTTTAATGGATATGGATTCCGGTGTTTATGTGTGTGCTGTGAATGGTGTAAGTTGTTTGATAATTTAGATAAGAATAATCTATCGTCTAGAAAGTGAGTTATGGTATCTTAAAAAGGAAGTTATTCTCATGTCATCCAAATCGATATCTGGTAGCTCATGTCATCCAAGTCGATATCCGGTAAGAGTCAGGTAACTTTATAAAAAGAAATTGAGAATATTCGAGAAAGAACGAGAACATTTTCTAAGAGCAAGAAATACAAAGAGAATAAACAAGGAATATTGGAGTTAATATTAATTTACAGGATTGTGCCACAATGGAGCAATAAAATGCAACATATAAGTCGTAGCACATTAATATTATTAAAAAGACACAAAGGGAATCAAATTGGTGGAAGAAGGAGAAACCAAAGTGGCATACAAGAAAGTCAACTACAACTTTAGTGGTGTTTTTGCACTTGCCAAAAATGGACTAACATGTTTATAAGCCAACACTTGGATGAATTAAGATGCAACAAGTGGCACTATTAGATTATTGACAACACAAAAGAAAGAGATGCATCCAAGTATAGATAGACATTACATGTATTATTTCATTTTAACAACACAAACAAAACACCACCACTCTCTCCATGGAGCTCTCGGCCTAAGCAAGAAGAAAAGGGGGAAGTAGAGTTTTCACCACTCAAATTTTACAAGCTATAGCTTAAAAGAAAGCTTGAGACAAGGAGGAGGTATATCCAAAACCTTAACCTCAATCATTAAGGTTATCATGATCAAGAGCTAGGTGAAAGAGATGATGAATAGTAACTTACTAATTTTCTTTTCTTTTGATTATTGTTTTATGACTTCTAAAGGATATTGTAAGCAAGGTTCAAGGATTGTAGGAGTATATTAGCCTTATAAAGCTTCAAGCCAAGGTATAACACTTGAAACCCTTGATGGATCATGAATTTTAATTGAGTTTTAGTGATTTTATACATGGATGAAGCATGAGAGTTATGATTGGGCTTTATTAAATGTTAAAATGGTTTATATGAATGGAAAGGCATTGCTTAGCGTTAGTTCAAAGTTAAATAACATGTATGTGTGGTTTGGAGTGGAAACCATGATTATTGGAAGGTTTTGATTTTGGAAATATCCGATTTATGGCCGTTGTAATGCCGAAATTTCATTAACCTTTAAAAACAGAGCATACCCGAGATAAAAAGCTTCTGACCTTGTTAAATATATGACCTATCCTTGAAGATTCATAGATCGTTTTGACGCAAGAATTGAAGCATTTTGATTTACGGTTTATGAGATATGGTCGATTTCGTAAAAGTGGTTCGTAAACGCAAGTGTGAGTTCGTAACTTCAATTGAACCCCATTAAAATGAGATATTTAGTTGCGAATATTAGTAATTAAATACTAGAGGTCATAATGAAGATGTGAGAGAAGACCTTATGTCAAAAGGATAATTTTTCGATTTTATAAAAATATTCGAGTCTAGGGCATGCAAGTGAAACACCCCTTAAGACAGACTAAGGATGATGAAGTATAATCTTCTCGAGTAAATAGCCGACTTAAAACCTTTACAACTCAAGTACCTACCAAGTGTCCATAAATAATGAGGTCAATAAGAGTTACGTTAGTGTGTGCATAATGAGTTGAAACGTATAAGGAGCTAACCGAGTATTTACTTGTGTTAATAGATCGACGGTCTCAGGCACGAGACTTGACCTCGCTCACATCACCAGGAAAGTTGTTAAAACTCTGGCTTAGAAAGTATTTTGCAAACTGTTGTTGTGTGATATGATATACTGAAAATACTTTGCTAATAATGGTGGTGATGGTTACTTACCAATGAGGTATGAACCGGGAGTATAGATAAGTGTATACACATATGTATGTATGCATGTCAAGGCTCTGGAGGGAGCACATTCCTAGCCTATATCTAAACCGGGGGTCGGAGCTATTTTACTGTAATCCTGTCAGAAATAACCCAGGAATGGTATTAGTTGTTATCTAGGGTTATTTTTGAGTTATATTTAAATATTCCAAATAGTTATAAATTGGAGATATTTGGGTCTAAACTATTTGAAGTTTTGTTCAATAAATATCCTTTGAATATTTATTAATAAAGCAAGTAGTTATTTGAATATTCTTCTGAGAATAATTTATTAAGGATTTATTTCTTAATAAATATTATTGTATTATTTATTATATATTCTAAAATTATTTAAAAATCTTATTTATTCTGTAAAAATTTATTCAAAGGTTTAAAGATTATTTTAAATATTTTCTGACCTTTGGAAAATTATTTTAAAATTATTAAAGATTCCCAATGATTGTTTCCAAATAAATCTTTAACCGTGATAGGTTTTGCTTTTCCTTCAAAACGTGGGAACCAAGGTTTTGGGAGTAGATTATGATTTCTCCCTTCGCTCATCACTTGTATAATTTCAAAACTCCGACTATGTTTTCAAAAATGAGTTCAAATTCAAAAAAAAAAAAGGAAAATCTGTTGACAAAGGTCAACCCACATATCTGTCTTACTTCCTCAAATACTTCCGGAAGTAAGGATTCAAAGTTGAAGTAAAACCATCGACTAGCCACGTGCTAGGGAACTGGACAAGATTCATCAAGGGACTGGAGAAATCTGGCACCTTGCGTGACAGGGTAAGTGTAAGAGGCTGTGGGATAGTCCATCAAAGCGTAGGAGGTTGTGGGACAGTCCAGCACATATAAGACCCGAATGCGGTCAGGGCCACGACCTCGAAAGAAGGATCGCAACCCGTCTACTAGTAGCGAAGTTTTACGATACAATGGCTGATCACCTTGTATCGGGGTATACTCCAGAAAAGTCCCGTTTTTCCAATTGGAATTGTGCTACAACACTGTAATGAAAGCCCAGGTGCTCAGTTACCGATAGTGTTGTCAGGATATTGCTTTTCATCGAATAAATTATTTTATCTCAAAACCTTCTCAGTAATAGAAGGAAGATGATTTTATCAGAATCTCTCAAGAACTGATTATGCTAAGTTTTCTGTGCACTGCCTTAAAGTATTTTTTTAAAACTATTATTATATTGCTGAGCGATTATGCTCACTCTTGCTTTTCCTTTATATATCACAAACAACAACAGATCAGCATGACCAGAACTCGTCAGACCCGTCGAAAGCGCGTGGGAAACGCGCACCACCACCATGACTTGTTCGGAGCACCATTATCTCCGGTAAGCAGACTCAGTAGGATGGGTTATCAGTTGAGGTTAGTTAGATTTCTCTATAAGTATGACCTATGCCAACTCTAGGAAACAAAGAAATTATCCATCCATTATTATCACCGTATGTAGTGGTCCTTCTGTTATTTCCAACCCTTTTGGGAACTATGTTACTCTGGTTTGTAATAACTTTGATTCTGGACATATTTGGCAATTTGTGTAATATTTTAAGTTCGCTCTGAACCTAAAACTTGTGGTAAATGTGATTGTTACTGGGGCCACTATAACTGTCAAGTAAATCTTTTAATGCAATATAATTGTTAATCAAGTAAAAAGAATGAAATAACAGGAATAAGACTTGGTAACCTCCTAGGCCTCGGCCCCGGGTCTTGGGGTGTTACAGACTGATTGCCTTTTTCACGTTTACTTTAATTACAATCATTAATATATATTCAAGAATATCACACCATATCTTTCTATCATTAATAAAATATATTAAAAATAGTATACATTGTTTAGAATAAGAAAAAATAAATATAATCTTTAAATATGAATATATCAAATTATATTAAATTAAAATTGAAATAAAAATAAAAATAATGTTTATATAAAAATACAATATAAATTTCAATAAAGTTATATTAAATTGAAAAAAAATATATTATCTATTTTTAATATAGAAGAAAAACATTATCATTTAGAATACTATCAAATATGTATTATTATATTTTAGTATTTTTTATAATTTATTTTTCTACTAATTGAAAACTATATAGAGAAAATTACCAAAATAATCATATTTGAGTATGTCTAGCCCTATGTACCGATCTAATACGGTGTTTCGTGTGAAGTATCAGTGACTAATACGGCGTTTCGTGTGCCGTATCAGTAGCTAATACGGCGTTTCGTGTGCCGTATCAACAGCTAATACGACGTTTTGTGTGCCGTATCAGCGTTGATACTTCACACGAAACGCCGTATCAATGCTGATATTCTTATAGGCCCCGTCAGGGGTAATAAACTTTTAACCTAATACGTTACACCAAATACCGTATCTCGATGTTGCGGTACATGAAACGTCGTATCAGATGATGATACGGCACACGAAATGCCGTATTTGAAGGATACGGTGCACGCAATACCGTATCCCGTCGGTATTTAGGGCCAACTTTTCCAGAATCAGTAATTTGGACAAATTTATCCCAAAAATGATTATTTTGGGCCTTCACCCAACTATATATTAAAATTATGAATAATAATATAAAAATATTAAAAAATAAGGTAAAAATATTAAAATCATCCGTACATCGTAATAATTATAGGTTAGTAATAATAATAAAAGTTAGTAATTACAATAAAAAAAATAGGAATGAGGAGGGGCTAAAGGCACGAAAGCGAGATCCCAAGTGAAATTTCCCTCTCCTGTACTTTTAACATCATCACTATCTCACTACCCTCACCTTTATTCACCCTATATATATATATATATATATACAAGAGTACATCCCCTTCCCCTTCATTGTTTGTATCGCCCTGCCCCTGCTACACACACAAAACACACACACTAATTACAATCTTCTCTATGGCTGCGACGTCGTTGTGCACATGGTTGGTAGCGGCATGCATGTCAGTTGGTTGTGAAAATGACCCCAAGATGCTCTCTTGTACTAAAACCTCCACCAATCGCCGCCTCCGCCTTTTGTCCAAATGTAGGGCTCAATTAGCTACTTCACTTGTTTCTGGATCTTCTCGCATTCAAGGCCTCATAAGCTCATTCGAGCCTTGTGATGAGTATTATAGCTCCAAAAGCCTCTGCTCTAAGGATTTTTTCTTCGGTGATAAGGCTTTTGCTCCAGATGTTTCGAGGCGTAAACGGATTCATCCTGCTCCCCGTTCTGGTACATCTCTTCACTTACAACTTGACTTTGATTCTTTGTGTATTTCTCGAATGCTTCATATGATTCAACTACACACGTGTTTGTAGGTTGTTTATATTTTAATTTCTTTTAACTAACTATTGCTAAATAAAAGCTTTCAACTCTTTCAATTTTAAATACTGTTAATTGTGTTTTGTTGCGTTTCCTATAATCCGGTGTTGTTTTGTATTAATCCAACTCTGTGAATTTGTTGCTTGGGTTGATTGTTGTGCGAACCAGTGTTTTGTGCCCTGATAATTATTTTTCCATTTCTTACAATATACTGTCTGATTATACAAATCGTATCTTAGTTAACTTAACGAATAATTGACCACGTGTCTGGGAGTAAGATGAAGGTGGATTGTATTTAGTTTGTGTGATACATGACTATTAATTTCTTTCGGAGCTGCTGCCTTTCCTGTAAAGAGATTGGCGACAAGACCGTTAAGAGCTAAAACGGACAATGAGTCTTGTGTTTATGGGAAATTAGTAATGCGCATCTCACTCATTTATTGTTCTCTTCTGAAAGTGTTGATCAGTAGGCTGATTCTTTAAAATCGCGCCAAGAAAGAAATTTTAATTAATGTAAGCATTCTATAATCTATATTGATGTGTCAAACTTTTTTGGCCCCTCGTGTCCAATATTTTTGGCCACATCCTGTAGGTATATTAGGTTTCCGCGGATATAATTACAATTGGATCCCTTTATGGTGCATGGGGAAATATATGGCGATGTCATATTGGTTACCATTGTGCTCATTTGTCGTTATCGATGTGATGTCTGAAAATTTATCGATTTTTGTATCTGGTTAAGAAAGCAAAGAAGATGTTTAGCAATACCATTTCATTGTATTTATGCCAGAATATTTAGCGATACCTTAAGTTCTGACAAATGTAGTGTTTTTACTTAGGTGAAGCAATGGCCGTAGCTGTGCAACCTTTGATGGAAGATGCTGTGAAGAAGAAACCGCCTACAAAGCACAGACGAGTTGTTGTGACTGGGATGGGTGTGGAGACTTCGATCGGTCATGATCCTGATGTATTCTACAACAATCTGCTTGAGGGTGTCAGTGGCATCAGTGAGATAGAGGGCTTTGATTGTTCCAACTATCCTACTGTATGTTTATTTAAAACTCACACTTTTTTGCAAAGATCTTAATGATTTAGATTCTGACACTAGTATATTAAATAAAGAAAATTGCTGGAGAGATCAAGTCATTCTCGACAGATGGATGGGTTGCACCAAAATTGTCTAAGAGGATGGACAAATTCATGTTGTACATGTTAACAGCAGGAAAAAAGGCATTGGCAGATAGTGGCATCACAGAAGAAATTTTGGATCAAATGGATAAAAGTAAATGTGGAGTTTTGATTGGCTCAGCTATGGGTGGAATGAAGGTATAGTTTGTTTCTTCCGTGCTGAATAATTTCACATTAATAAAACCATATCATTCTTTCAGCACGTATTTTAGCTACTTGTCATATTTTCTTGGGGGTTGGTATGCTTAATCTGGTGAGCAAGAAAGGCTGACAAAACCTAAATTACAAAAACAAAATGGTGTCGATTGATGTCTCTCATTAGCCCAATTCCTTAGATTTTATGTTTTAAACTTTACTCAGACAAGGTTCTCCTAGCCCTCAAATCATCCAAAGAGGTTTGACTCGGGGCAAAACTTGGCCCTGTTGCATCATTCTTACAGATGTAGTATGTATAGTTATTTCATTTTATTGTTAAACTTTTTTATTTAAGCAGGTCTTTAATGATGCAATAGAAGCTTTAAGGATATCATACAAAAAGATGAATCCTTTTTGTGTACCATTTGCAACCACAAATATGGGCTCTGCCATGCTGGCTATGGATCTGGTAAGCTAATTTGGTGCTGCAACTTGCTCTGTATGACAGCTTTTAAAATTCTTGAACAATTATGATAAATACCTATTGAAATTACATTGCAGGGGTGGATGGGTCCAAACTATTCGATCTCTACTGCTTGTGCCACAAGCAACTTCTGCATATTAAATGCCGCAAATCACATCATAAGAGGGGAAGCTGTATGTGTCAATTTTCTGTTTTGAATGCAATGAATATTCTTTGCTCTTTGAAACGAATAATTGTAATTATTTAACCATTTGAAAGTTGTATTATATTAGAAGCCACAGTAATGTGTATCTGATACTTAAAAATGCAGGACATGATGCTTTCTGGAGGCTCAGATGCAGTTATCATACCTATTGGTAGTAAAAATCTTCTTTATGTGCATTTAACTTGATATTGGACACTATCAAATGATTAGCTTACCAGATAACTTGGTACAGGATTGGGTGGTTTTGTGGCATGTAGAGCACTTTCTCAGAGAAACAACGATCCAACCAAAGCTTCTCGTCCTTGGGATAATGTAATGTTTGGTACACCGTTACTCTTCTTTTATTCTGTTTGTTTCATTTAGTGGTCGCTTATAAATTGAAAATAGACTTTTCCAGGATCCTGATTCGGACACTGATTTTCTACCTAGCCAGTTTCCATAGACAATGCACCATTGTTCCTCTATAATAATATTTTCTTTAAGAACTTGAGTCTATGTTTTGTACACATCTTGTTAGACCAGTTTCTAGCTAATAAAATATCACAAAAATAATGTACAAATAAGAAGTTCTGGTTCTAAAATTGCAAAATGTGGAAATCAAGCACTTATTAGAGAAAGTTATCTTTAGTCTGTATGACTGTTGATGAATGATACTGCTTAAAATGTTAGATCATGAGATCTGGTATAGTATCTTTATTATTGATATGTACATTATGCATGATTATTGTCTTTAATATTTCACTCTTTCAGTATGATATAGTACTAAACTTATATATTTCGGTATTGATAAGAATCGTGATGGATTTGTAATGGGAGAAGGAGCTGGGGTTTTGCTTCTGGAAGAACTTGAGCATGCTAAGGTACACTGGAATCTGAATTACTATATCTGCAACACAAGAATAAGACTTTGTTTGATGTATCTTTCCTGGCAGATTTAAGTTGGACCCATATGCTAATTATATCTTTAATGATATTATAAACAGGCAAGAGGTGCTAAAATATATGCAGAATTTCTTGGTGGAAGCTTTACTTCTGATGCATATCACATGACAGAGCCTCATCCTGATGGTAATTGTCTAGTTTATGTCTCCAATATTTGTGTAATGTGCATACCCCTATGATATTTGGAGAGCTTATGATATGGGCTTAAATAGCAAATTGACTTTATAAATTTTATTATCTGTATATTTAACAAATTCACTGGTTTATAAAGAATAAATAATAATGACATCGTTGTGCAAAACAAGCGCAGTGAGTGACATATCAGTACTCATTAGTACTTGAAACAGAATATAATGGACATGAATTCAGTTGCGATGTACATGAATGACTTTGAATCTAATCGGAACAGTGCTTTTGAAGGCACGATTAATCGATCAATTAATTGACAGGCGAGGCTTTGTCCCCTTGCTTGAACCAGGTGAGGTGATTTTTAAGAGGCAATCGCCTACCACTTACCCTCGATTAGGTGAGATGGTGAGGCATCATCATACCTTTGTGAAAAAACCTTTTCCTGTCAAGTACTTACAAAATAAATTTAAGAAATACATAAAAAGTCAGAAAATTAGACCAATAACATTGCCTAGCCATGTAAACAGGTCAAAATAAATAGCAGTCAAACTAAAAAACAAAATATTTATTAAATAGAGGTCAAATTTGGAAACCTAACCTTATGTAATTTAGATTATTAAAGAATTATTCTTTACGTATATATTAGTACTATTTTTAGTGCATATTATAAAATATATAATATTTTTATAACTTAAAAGATCTATGTTACTATGTTGTTGTTGTTGTTGTTGTTGTTGTTGTTGTTCCTAATACTTTACTATTATTGTCATACTGTTTCCATATTAATGTTAATTGCGGTGGAAATATTGCTACACGTTTGGGTAACCCTCAGTGCAGATATATGTAGTAAGGTGACGCCTTGCCTCCCACCTTCTATTTATCAATTGAAGATCCTTCTTGCCTTGCCTCTCTTTTCGCCTTAAATTGCACTGATTGGGAGTATAGTCTCATCAATTTTTCCCCACGTATAAAAAGCTCTTTAGTTCATACTTACTGTCATGCTACACTGTGAATCATTCTGCAGATGGACAATCAAAGTTATCTTCTGGATGCAGCTTACATGTAGCAGACACAGTTAATATATATATATATATATATATATATATATATATGAAACCTATGATGTTTACTTCTTGTAGTGCTCTTAAGTGCGCATGCGCAATATATCTGGTTTTACTTTTTTGTATTGCTTTTAAGTGTGCATGTTCTATAATGTTTTCAATTACCTACTATGGAGAAGTGTTTACCATGCCTTTTACTTGCCTATTAGTGCAGTCTAGTTATATGCTTCTTCTGCAGGAATGTTATAGAAATACAATCATGTTAAAGTGTGTAGCATCATATTTTTCCAAGCAGTCTTTGGTAATGCTTAGATAGGTAATGGTAACAATGGTACAGCACCTTGATGTCAATTACATTTTTGTAAGAAGTATTTAATCTTAGTTCCTATGTACGAGCAGGGGCTGGTGTTATTTTATGCATAGAGAAAGCTTTAGCACAATCTGGAGTATCTAGGGAAGATGTGAACTACATAAATGCACATGCTACATCCACACCAGCCGGGGACCTGAAAGAGTATCAGGCCCTCCTCCATTGTTTCGGCCAGAATAAAGAGGTCTGATTAAGTTTGATTTGTTGGGAATCAAAGAAATATCTTATGTTTAACTGAGGTCTTGTTTTATATGCAGTTACGAGTGAACTCTACAAAATCCATGATCGGTCATCTGTTAGGAGCAGCTGGCGCTGTTGAAGCTGTTGCAACTGTGCAGGTAAGTGTGTATCTGTTATCCTTGGCCAAGTACTGGAAGTTGGTAATGAAATTGTGTACAATCTATTATTGTGTCACTTACATGTAAAACTATTTAAATATAATAACCTTTAATTACTGTTTTATAAATGGTAATTACATGAGTATCACGTGTGCTCGTTATCTTGGGTAATCTGCACTTTTGCAGTAAACTTTTTCGACTACTTTAATTTTCCCTCCAAGGAGACACACTTCAATGCTAGAAGTGCACACCAAATGATCTGCATCAATATATTCATTTCATTGAAGTAGACTGAGTAATAACGGTTTTTACAATCCCTCATAAATGTTGTACCAAATTCTTTGTACTTCCCATTTTAAGTCGGATGTCTTTCACTTTAGTTTTATGAAACTTCCTTGTATGCTTGCAACACTTCTAATATTCACTGGAAACTCGAAGAAAAGAAGTTCAATTTACTTCTGAGTTGCAGTATCCTTTTTAGAACTCTCAGCATCTTTAATATTTATGCACTGGCTAATATTAACATAGCTTCAGAACCCAGCCTTCCATCTCCCACTCTCTGCTGACAGTTGACACACGTTGCCAAGCAATTGACTGAAAGACTCTCCTGATCTTAATTTTCTGACTTGAATTTACTTACAGGGATTCCGTGCTCCAGGCTCTACAATGTTAACTCTCGCTCCAGAACCATTCATTTATCTGACTATTAGGGCAGCAGCGTAATTCCCCCACTCCACATTCATAATATCCCCAGATCTCCTTATTTTATTTTGTTCAATTAAAAAGGCTTGCCAATATAGCTGTTCTCTTTAACCTGGGCCTATAACTATTTTAAAACATCTCTCTGATGTACTTGCCGTTTAAACCTTATTTTTTTATATATACACACCTGCTGATACTTGATACACATGCACACATGTAAAACAAATATAAGTAACTGGATTTAGGATTGCAATTTAAATGTCGGCAGTACTCGCCTACTAGGATTCCCATTATCGAAAAATATATATTGGTTCTTTTCAGGAAATGTTTTGGTCCTTTCCTTCTAAAGATTTAAGATACTAAAAGAGCAAGTTTAGTCTCTAGTAGAAAGTATGATTTCTTATATGAAACTTGTTCCAAATTAGATAATATCATTGTGGGTTTGAATTTCTTGCAATTTCTTCCATGTTTTACTTGTTCCTGTGTTTCGCTTGCTTATTTGTAAATTTCTCATGTATGGCTTTTTGTTCCCCGCTGTGGTGCAGCTTGAGATAACATAAATGTGATTAATAATAAAGTTTCAGTCACCAGTTTCTTTTCTATTGTTCTTTGCTGCTATTCTTGTAGCGATTAACTTGATTGTTGACATAGATACTCATCTCCTTGTAGGCAATACGGACAGGGTGGATTCATCCAAATATTAATCTTGACACCCCTGATGAAAGAGTGGTATGTTTCTTCTAGATTGTTTTTTGCTGCTATTTGCTAATACAGATAAATTTTAAATAAATTTAAGTATCATTTGGCTTGCCAGTAGTATGTGTCATCCTCAGAATGGTCTGTACCTTTAATTGTAGGCTCATTTCTTGTTATCACATACAAACAAACGTAGATCTGAATCAGCGGGGCATGTTATATTTTCATTTTGTGCTTAGACCCCCACAGAATTGTTTCTTTTTATTTAATTTACAAGCGGCTTATAACTTTCAGTAAATCAGATTTACTTTGAGTAATTTACAAGCGGCTTATAACTTTCATTAAAATCAGATTTCTTATAACTCTACCCTATTCCTTTATTTATTCAAGGAAGTGACTATAAGATAATCACAGACATTTCTTTTATTAGCGTATTAATTGACAATGCAATGCTTTGTTCTTCTGTTCTGCTAAATTTTTATAGCATGCAATTATCAGTAATTTTTATAACTCTCCATTAAATCAGGACATGAATGTGCTGGTTGGACCCAAGAAAGAAAGGCTGAAGGTTAAGGTGGCACTGTCTAATTCATTTGGATTTGGTGGACACAACTCATCAATACTATTTGCTCCCTTCCAGTAACTATCCTACACAACGGCATCGACTTGTCAATACATGATGCCTGACTGGTATGTTCATAGTGATCGATTACCAATCAGGTTATAGGGGGTGTTCATAGTGATCGATTACCATTCAGGTGGAACAGTATGCGGTCAATGAAAAAAAGCCCTAGCTTTTAATTTAATATACAAAGAGGAGATGCTGAATGTAAAGATACCTATCTGTATGTTACTAAGTTTCAGTAAATGTAGTAAAGTCGCCCTTGTAGATTTTATTGTATTGGCTTTATCTTTGGGCCTTGTTAGGTGTTCTATCTGAAAGTTGGAAGAGCCAACAGCATCATATTGAGCTATATTTTACTAGAGATACCATTGTTAGACCTTTTGCAGCTTCTATTGCTTTTGACGAGATCTGTTTACAAATGAAAAAAAAAGAGAGAGAGAGAGCAATGGAACGAAAACCATCAGAGATCAAAGAGCTTGTTACTCTTTACTGCTTATTGAGCTTTCTAACATATCTTCGATCTTTTTTATCATTATTGTGCACTGTGGTAGACTGTAAGAAGCAATGCCATTATCATTATTGTGCACTGTGGTAGACTGTAAGAATCAATGCCAGAGGCTATAGCTTATCTCCGGTGATTGAATTTGACAAGTGACAAATATTTACCCAGTTAGTAAAGAAAACACAAATATCAACAGCTAGGAAGCTTTATAAACGTAGTCATGAAGAAGTTTATATTCGCTTCTAATTACGTAATTGAGTCATAGACTTGTATAACAATACCTGCATCTCAACTTACCGTGGAATATTGGCTACTAGCCTACCACTAAATTCCAAACTGTTCAAAGCTGTTTCCAACAATATTAAAAATTGAACTAATTTGTAATGTTTAAGAATTTTGATTCAGTGAGTTTGATTTAAATTTGTAATGTTTGATATTGGCTCAGCATTATTTGCACATTTTTGGAAAATGCATTTCACAAAACTGAAAAGAATATTAATTTTTCTTAATATGTTCTGTAGTTTTAATCCTGTCTAGTAGGTTTACGTCTGTCTTATTCATCTTTTTCAGATTTGAATTGAGACAACTACGCTCCATTTGGTTGTTTAGTACTGAACTGATCATCTTATTGATGCATGGAATGTAAGATGACAGACTAATGTTGATGTCTAGATACCTCCTAACTAAATGGAGTTCCACAGTAAAATGCTATTGTCGAGAGATTGATGGCACACATAAATAGGATTCATTTGTATATCTAGGTGAATAAACAAATCAAACAAGAAGTAACAGACAAAGAAACAGCGCAAGTGACTTTTTGTGCATATTATGTTCTGCCTGGATAAAGTTTAACGAACATTTAATAAGGAACGGAGGAAGTAGCCAACAAAGAAATATCATCGATTTCGTGATGCAGATCTCCGGTGACCCTGATGGTCAAGAAGATTAATAAGGTAAAGAGCATTACTAGTTACTCTACCCACATTCCTCATCTTCCTCTTCAAATCACCTCTCATTTTGACATCACTTTCTTTAAAACCATCGATGCACGTGTCCTCATCCGTTAACGCAGCACTTACCCACGTCTCCGCATTGCTCATCTGCCACTTGAACTCAGTCCCTTGCCGGAGATGTTTCAGCTCCGACATTGTCTTGCTTAATTCGCTGATGGAATCAGATATCTGACTCACGCAGTCACCCAATGCGTTTTGCTCTCTCTTGTTGTTGCGGCTCTTAATGTTGGCTAGAAAGTTGGAGGTCTTTTGTGCACGGGATAGGCTCACTTTCACAGCTGTTTGAGCAAGGCTGAATGGAGTGGTTGCTGGCGGTGCGTAGCATGAGAGAGTACGGACACATATTTGTGGATAACTTGAGTTGAGGCATAAAGAATGGACTAGATCATGAGAGGCCGCGTTCGAAAGAGGCGCAGAGCCGAGGAATATGGAGGAGAGAGATAGGAAAACCAGGAGAGACGCAGTGGCCATGATCAGATGCTATTATGGTATTTTTGTTTAGGGAGATGTATGTGCGTTGATTGCATTTATAAGAGGTTGGATATGTATATGAGAGAGCAAACTTCCTCAACTTGTATATATAAATGCAATATATTAATGCTTAGAGCGACCGATTACTTAACAGTTAATTAGTTATCAGATAATTGTAATATCATAACTCTACATTAGGACGTGATTCTGAATAATTTTTGTAAGTCTTAATTAATTATGATTTTTGTACAAAAATGTACAAAACAACTCATGATAAATTAGTCATTGACTACAAATTTGAGATGATTTGGTGGGCTAAGGAGGTTAGAATTTGACAGGGCATGTGGTGTGGTACAGGGCGCGCGGTTGTTGATTCATAAATCTTCCACCTAACTTTCACCGGCTGCTATTATTCCGACCAGTCGACCACATATATAATTGGTTCATTGAACAATATCCTGCACTAGTATGTATATATGAAACGGTAATAATGTATAGATGTGTCTACATGGATTAGGAAGCTTAGATTCTAGATCCCATGAAGTGAGAAAGAAAGTCACATTTCATATTGATGTTATAATCATTTTATCATTTGTTTTAATAGTATTAAATACTTGAATTACGTGAAAGTCACAGAGTATAAATCAGAGGCCATAAATATGGGATGTTAAAATGAAAAGCGTTACTTACAAGAATAGGATTGATCAGGACACTGGAGTTGAGCCCTCTTCTGACATTTTTAAACATAACACTGATGATGATATATACTGTATTAAGGGAGCTTTAATGCACCAATAAATTCTGGCTCCAGTAATGAACCAACCTCATCATCACACAGCAAAACTTCCCCACAGAGTCGATTCCAGATAAAAACCAAACGAAACAAATAAGATAAGATGTGCCTAAAACTTATCATCCTCTAAAAAAGACAGTGAGACTGTTTCTACACACACAACACACATTTCTATTCATATTTTTAAAGTGGCTGTAAATTAGCTTAATTAATTGCATTTTAGAAAATGATGGGTATCGATTTTTGTATTCTTTTAATTGATTTTAATCGATCCAAAAATTTTCAATCTTACAACATTGAATTTGAGTTTGAACTCATTGATGAAAAATGCAAAAAATTGTTTGTACTGAAGTTCAAACATTTGTCATTTGATAATTTTTTATTATAGTATGTTTGAGTTTCTGTGCAGTTGATTCCATCAGAAATCTTGATTCCAAGGAACTACTCTACTGTAAGTTCATACAAACTTGACTACTCGTTGCAACTATCGACATGAGTGGAGGATGATCGGCAATGCTGGTAATTCTCCTATGCTCTTTTCAGAACTAGGGTCTTCATAAACTTACATTCCTATCTTGCTCCGCACACTTGTGTCTAATTAGCCAACTTGAGCTTTGGTTAAAGTATTTGCAGCAGATGTTCAGATGTGGTGTATATTTTGCTTGAGCAAAAATAAGCAGTATGGGCCTGAACAAGCTGCCTGCCTCAATGGTATTCACCCAATTAGAAGATATAAGTTGTTGAAATATTAAGGCCCATTTAGAGAGAAAGTAAAAGGACAAAAATATGATAACCAAAATATTATCCACTTTAAATTAAATCAACAATAAACGCAGTTTCTGAGCAATACTCATTTAGAAAATTTTAAATACTTGGCCTTTATTTCCTAAGAAGGCTTCAACTAAATTGGAGAGTCTCACAAATCGAATATAGCTCGCCAGTTGTTATTGTTTTATCTGGATTCTAAATTTACTTGTTAGCTACATGATATAGAGACATAAAAAATTAAATTACTACATAAAAATGATACTGTAGGATTAAGCATGTTAATATATTGCTTATTAACATGATGTAGGATTGTAGGAATAATTGGTAACTAATTTTCTAATAGACAGATCGACAATGTTTCCTACAGTATAAATGTATAATGTTGTGTATTGTATCAGATATTTTGTTAAACGGTGTTTAAAGTTGGTATTTTGCGTCATTTACGGAAAATAGACATGTGCTTAAAATGGTAAAGTAACTTTTTATTGAATTGTACATGTTTTTCTTAAATGTTATTGTAACTAAATGAAAAATTGTGAATTTTAGTATTTCAGAAAATGTATTTAAATTTTAAAAAATTATTTACTATTTATTTTTAATTAAATTAAAGATAATAATTATAAAATTAAAAATAAATAAAAAATAATTTTTTTAAATTTAAATATATGATCTAAAATACTAGACTTCTAACAACTTTTCATGATTAACATTCAAAGAAAATTGTGTATAACTCAACAAAAAGATTATTTTTATTTCTCAAACACATATTTAGAAATATTTAATTTAATATTTATTATAATTTTAATGATTTAAATTAAATTTATTAAATTTGAGTGACTAAAATGATATATCATTTTCATTGAACTGAACTGAACAATTTGATAATTAACCCGTTAAATTATTTGAACAAGATGAAGTTAATATAGAAAAAGAGCAAATAAAAAAGGGTTCGTGTTGATTCAGTCACATATCGTATATCTTATATTTTTATAAGGTAGTAGTAGTGATCTTACTACTGAACATTTAACAGTTAAGTCAACGTAATAAAATATTACCACTTCTTGTGTAGGATATAAATAAAAAAGATGAGAAAATACTTTTGTCTTGGACCAATTCATAATTGATCCAGGTTAGCATGGCTAAGTCAAAAATCAACTTAATTACTTTTGTAATAATAATAATATTAGCAATGGAATGGAATGAATGACAAAACTTAATCAAGGTTGGTTTCGTAAACTTGGAAAAATGCTTTTGAACAATTTAACTTATAAAGGTCTCAATATTTCAAGATTTGAAAACAGAGTTGCTTTTGTTGGACTAAACACTATTACACCATGCGATTATTATGTTAGACTATTCGTTATTTGAATGGATTCAGAATTCCAAATAATTTTACATAATTGATCCAGGTTAGCATGCCTAAGCCAAAAATCAACTTAATTACTTTTTTTAATCTTTTTTAAAATTTCTTTGTTTCTAAATTTTAGTTTTGTTAGTGAAAAAGCTATTCCAAAATGTAATTTTTTTCCTTGTTCAAACATCATTGTGATTAATTCTTGCAAATGTCTCACACGCGTCCTAGAATTATTAGACCAATTTTTTTTTTGCTAGAATGTAATTATTGTATTTTAGGGTCAATAATTTAATTGAACTTAGACAGTTCTTTTCTTTGTTTTTATTTTCTTTTCTTTGTAGATAGATGGGAACGCAATCCTGAAATCATAATTTTCAAAGGAACATCGAACTGTCCTTGAAGTTTTAAATTTCATGTATATTTCTGAGAACAGAACAACATTAAGAAAAATCGTCCGGAAACGCAGCCATGTGAGATGTGACTGACTTAAAAGAGGAGTGGATACGAACTTTCAAAAATTTATTATACTAGCTTATAATCCGTGCAATGCATGAGTTATTTTTAATTTTGTATAATTTATTTATAGTTTAGTATAATACAGTAATATTATAAATATTGATTGTAATATGTTATTGTAAGAATTCGTACCTTACATCTTTGTATATAATAATTTTTAGTATTAAATATAAATTACTATGTTGTTAGCGGTAATCGAACCTTAGATTTCTATATATAACAACTTTTAGTATTGTTGTATCTAACGGTCATGATTTATTTGAGTTGAAGATCTAACGGTTGTGAATGTGTAATAACCAAAATTGAGGGGATAACCAAAAATAGGGGTTAACCAAACTACAAATTATACTCATTTCGCTTATTATGGTATAGTATAGAACAGCCGGGACGTGTCAGATTCGATCGAATTAGCCTAAATCCATATTTGAATTTATTTAATTTTAACGGATTTGGATAGGATCGGATCACATCTCGGATATTTTAGAGATCGATCCATATCCAATCAATGTAGTTTAATGGATAAACGGATCGAATTTCGAATATCTATTGCTCTATTTATTTTAAAATATAACAAAATTAATTATGTATATATCATTCACCATTTAAAAAAAAATTAGTAATATTTTATAAGTTAAAATCTAATATTTTCAGTGTGTAAATGTTAAGTAACAATCCAAAATCCAAACAATAATTTTATTATTTAAACACAATATTAAATAATAAATATCAACCACAAGTTAAAATCAAACAAAATAAATATATCAAGTCAAGTATTTTGGTTAATAATATAACCAAAATACTTGACGGGTGTGACGCCCCTAGATCCGGGGTCAGGAATCCAAGTCATCACGATCCAATTTCCATTTATAATTACATTATATTCTTGAGAGTTGAAATATAAATGCTTGCTAATACTCACACAATAGACCCCACACTGTAACATTACACACCAGTCATATGCTCAGAGAACAACATCCATAATAATAACAGTTTAAAGTTAAAAGAGTTATTACAAACCCAGAATCTTACTTAAGTAGTGTTGTTGAATATTACTTCGAGAGAAAGCATTTCAACAACCAAAAGTTTATTACACACTTACACACTTAATTTACATAAGTCTACCAATACCCATCTGCCTATCAGCTACCTCAGGGATAGGCGCCAGCACTCTCTCAAAAGGTCGTCTTTCCCTTACCCTCTTGCGGGGTGTATTGCGGAGTATCGGCATTTGACCTAGCTGTTATATACATAAGTAGCAAGAGTGGGTTATAATAGCTCAGCAAGATAAATTTTTGTAAACCAGTATCAAAGAAAACATATATATGTATGTATGTGTATATATATATATATATATATATATTAATAAACGGAAGACCCATCATAATCTTTAAGAATAGAATTAAAATACACCATCTATTTATTTTTATAAGAAAAGAAATATAGAACAATATAATATCAGTTTCTCTTCTAATATAATATAATATCAGTTTCTCTTTTAAATCATAAAAATAATATCAGTTTCTCTTCTAAATCATAAAAATAATTCCATAATTTCATACCATTTTCCTTTTTCAGTTTGTCGATCTGTAACCATTATCAATTCTTTCTTTAAATACCTTGGGGATATCTGCTGTCGCCTGATACGTTAGGACGATGATCAGTCGCCTAATCGTACCTGCTCTATATTTACTACTAGTAAAAGGAATGATCCAACCTGGTCATCATCCCTGGAGGAAGGCTCTCTGCTACATCCCCCTTCGGCATCTCTTGGGCCGTAATAAAATATTGTGTGCTGGACTGTGCCGAACATAGCCACTTACGCTTGCTGTTGCAATCCCCTTTTTTTATCAAATCATTATTCCATTTATAAAACACCATTCCATATTTTCCATTTTCCGTTTCCATTTCCATTCACATATATCAATCTTTAGAAAGACATATATCATAATACTTTGATTTCAACTAAAACATCTCCTCCGTATTTAATAAGATCAAATATGCTCTTATATACAAAATATTTCAACTATTTTAAAAATATTAAATAATAATCCAATAATATTTATTAAATCACAAATATTTAAAGACTATAAATAACAGAATATTATAAACCATATAACCCTAGATAACAACTGATACCTTTCTTTTTCATATCTTTTTAAGCCATAAAGTATATTGACTCCCTTCATATTCATATCCACAATCCATATCATATATTGATATAAGATTCGTATATTATCTAGCAAAACCACTTTTCTTTAAACATAAACAATTTATCAAAATAAAGGTAAAAGAAATCTTGCCTCGATCTATAAATCCCAGAGGTATGACCCGGTGTTCTCCTGAGTTTCTATAAAACGAAAAGGATCATCATTAGCATATGCATCATTATAATTATTATTACTAACAACGCTTATCCTAACCATTTAACTCACTTGACCCCCTAATCTTTTTATAACCTTATCAAAGATGTTTAAACATAATGTCCATGGGTTCCAAGTTAATACCCTTAATAATTCTCAACCATTTCCTCATTCGTTTTAGCTTCTCAAACACACCCTAACATAACTCTTATTAATACCACTACTTAATGACACTTAGCCCACTATCAAGGCATGTCATTATCTTATACACTTAATAGATATTTAAGTTTTAAAGACTTTTAAGTAAACCATTAACTCGAGAAAATTATCATTTATCCGTTTAAGGGGTACTCCATTAACGTACCCTTGATCTAAACATTTTTACAAAATTGAAAAATTATTCGTTTGACATGAGACCTTCTCCTATACCTTCCTTATGACCTCTATTATTTAATTATCAAGATTCGTAATGAAATCACTTAGGTTAAGAGTGTTCAATTGAAGTTACGAACTCGCACTTACGTTTTTGAACCACTTTTAGTATTTTGGCCATATTTCCTAAACCGTTCATCATATTTTTACGTACTTTATATCAAAACGATCTATGAACTAAGATCTATCCTATCATGACCAGTGGTTATGCCCTACTGACCTTGACAGATTCAGGATTTCTCTGTTTTTAACAAGTAATTACTGTTTTAACGAAAATCGGGCATTATAACGGCTATAACTTAACAATTTCCCAAAAATACACCATCATCCCTTCATTATCCAACATGTAAACCAATCCCAACACCATGTGGTCTTCATACCAGCCATGGTTACAAGTCCATACCACCTCCATATTCAATCCATCACTTATAAACATTCATATAATCATGATTTCATGCTTATTATACACTTAACCACCAAACTAACTATAAATCATCATAAACTCAAAATAATACTAAGGGTTCATGACCTCCATACCTTCCTTGAAGCTTGAACAACACTAAATAAGCCTTGTCTAGTCCTTAAACAACCTTAAAATAGCTTGGATAGTCTAAAGAAACCATAAAAACAAAGTTAGTTTTAGAAAGTTACTATTCATCCATTCAAAGAACTGCAAAAACGAGGGCCTTAACATGCTTTTCTGGTCAAGTCACCTAAATACTAGTTGTAGAGCATCTTAATACCTTTCCAACAAGCTATAGAACACAAAATTTCATTGAGAAATGAAGGAGATATGCTTGATTTACTAACCTACTGTCTTTTCGGCCGAAAATAAGAAAAGTGTGGAAGATGGAGAGATTTTGTGTTGGCTAGCTCTTATCTTGACTAATCTTGAGAGTTCTAGAGTTTTGTAGCATGTTATAGATAATTACATGGTGAAATTACTAATTAACCCTTGGTTAAAGTTAGTGGAAAGTGATGTAAGGAGTGATGTCATTGTTGGATGATCTTGTGATTTTTTGTTTTTGATTTCTAATTAGTGTTTTAATGATTTTGGTTATTGGTAATGTAGTGTATATCCTTGTTATAATATAAATCTTGGTTTCTTAGTCTCCATATTCGTATAATTATGATTCGTTTCGAATGTACCTCATTATTCAAGTGGTTCTAAATTGTTTAACAATCCAAGTTCCTCTGGCATTCCCTTGAATTAATAATCCCCTGGTTTAACCTAATTTCACATGTTCCTCAAAGTATACACCCTTTAATATTTCTATACTCCTTCATATCACATTCTATAGAGTCTCAATTGAAATTGAAAATCCTTAAACTCCACACTCAGGAATTTCTGAAATCCGTCATCGTTTCGAGTCACTTATTTTCATAGTACATCACTAATATGGTTTCTGATTATTCATTTTCTGTTTCAATGGTAGGGTACCTACATGCTATTTCCCTAAATAAACTTGTGGCAAGATCTCTCCAATATGCTCTCATCAGTTATTTCGACTCAGAAGTTGCTAGTAGGGGATTTTAATTGTGTTTTGAATCCGAGTGAACGTTTAAATTGCTTATATGCAGATTTGGACTCGAACCTGTTTGGTGATTTTATTCAAGTAAACTCTTTATTAGAAGCCCCTCTATTGATTTCTCGTTTTACTTGGTTTGGACCGCAGGGTAAACAAAGTTAACTTGACAGAGCTTTACTAAACGAGGAATGGGCTCTAATGGGAAACTGGACTGCGATTACGCTGGATAGGCGAAACTCTGATCACATACCAATTTCCATAAAATGTTCAACAAAAAATTGGGGACCTATACCCTTCAAGTTCTTCAATTGTTGGCTCGAGAATTCTAGTTTAGTGGAACAACTGGGAGCAGTTTGGGTAAACTCAAAGGAGAGTAATATCCAATTTAAACTAAGGCTCATCAAGTCTTTTACTAAGAGTCGGAAGATTTCTTCTTTTGGAGACCTTGATCTTCAAATTAAGGTGTTAGAACAGAAGCAATCATTGGCAGATCAGACAGGGGCTGATTGTCATTCGAAGGCGACAATCAAAGAAAACTTGGACGATTTGTACAATTTGAAGGCAAAAATTCTTTTCCAGAAATCACGGTTGCAATGGCTACTCAAAGGAGAAAAAAACACAAAGTTTTTTCATAAAGCCATTCTCAGAAGATGCAGGACCAATCAAATTGTTGGATTGCAGATTGACAATATTTGGTGTGTAGACCCAATAGAAATCAAGGCAGAATTCTTCAAGTATTTTAGCTCTTTCTTTAGCAAGGATTTAGGGGACATCATCTTTCGCCTAGGGCCTGGTCTGGTCAAGCAATTGTCCCTCGGGGATAGTTCTGGGCTGGTGAGTCGCTTCTCATTGGAAGAGGTAGAATATGCATTATCTCAAATAGAATCTTCTAAATCGTCGGGCCCAGATAGCTTAAATGCGGGGGTTCTAAAAAAACTCTGGCCTTATATCAAAATGTAGGCAATGGCTTTCTTCTCCAAGTTTCATGATTCAGGCTTTATACGGAATGGATTGAACTCTTCATTTATTGCTCTTATTCCAAAAATTAAGACTCCTACGAGCACCTCTGATTTCAGGCCTATTAATTTAATGAATGCGTTGATGAAATTGCTAACAAAGGTGCTTGCCTTAAGGCTCAAGAGAGTTATGAGATTTCTAGTGTCAGAGACTCAGACGGCATTCATTCAGGGTCGTCAAATCTCTGATTGTATATTAATTTCAAGTGAGGTTTTCGCGGCCTTGAAATTAAAGAAATCAAAAGGACTCATAATGAAAATTGACTTCGAGAAAGCCTTCGATTCTGTAAATTAGAATTTCCTCTTTCATGTTCTTGAATGTATGAATTTTGATGCAAAATGGATAGTATGGATGAGAGCGATTCTTTTTTCTTCAAGAATCTCAATTTTAGTCAACGGATGTCCGACGGATGAATTTTCTCCTTCGAGAGGCCTCAGACAAGGGGATCCCTTATCCCCACTATTGTTCAATTTAGTTGGGGAAATTCTTGCGAATCTGATGGACAGAGTAGTTGCAAAAGGAATCTGCAAAGGGGTGTTTCTTCCTAACTCTATCTGGGAGCTCACTAACCTCCAATTTGCAGATGACGTGATTATTTTTATTAATAATGATCTATAATCAGTGTAAGGGGATAAACGGGTCTTACAGTGCTTCCAACTTATATCATGCCTCAAAATAAACTTTCAAAGAAGTAGCCTATATGGGTTTGGTGATGACTCGGAATCATTAGATTAGTGGGCTTCGTTTCTTGGTTGTCCAGTTGGTCGAGGGAATCTCAGATACCTACGAGCTGAAATTAGTCAATCACCAAAATCCATTTTGTATTGGACTCCTCTCATTGCGAGGGTGGAAAATAAGCTACAAAATTGGAAAGCAGACTCCATCTCAATGGCAGGTAGACTGACTCTCCTCAAAGCTGCTATAGACAGTATATCGGCTTATTGGTTCTCCTTGTTCCTAATCCCAGCAGCTATCATTCATCAATTAGAGAAAATAAGGAGGAAATTCCTGTGGGGCCATTGGAAAGTGGATAATATTCAACTAAACAAAATGTACCTTATTGGATGGAAGAAAATCTGCTCACCTAAACATATGGGTGGACTAGGTCTGGTATCTCCAAGGGCTAGAAACCTGATCATGCTGGCAAAATGGTTCTGGAGATGCTACTCGGAAAGGTCAGCTATGTGGAATAAGATTCTCTCAAGCACCTATGGACCAAGGTTCAACTTCGACTTGGGAAGCCTGGAAATCAAAAAAGAATCATCGCACCAAATCCAGAGTATAATCAGAGTAAGCGCAAATGCTGAATTGAATGTTATAGTGAATCGAAGTACCTTTAAATGGCTGGTTGAAAACGGGGAGATAGTCTACTTCTGGGAAGATAACTGGTATCCGGAGGGTCCAATAATGTTCCTCATTCCAAGGCTTTACCGCATCACAAATCATGCTTACTCCTCGGTGAAAGAATTTCTAGCATTGTGGCAGTCAGATTCAGATTCAGGCTTAGGCATGTGGAAAAGAAACCTACTCAGTAGGGATGAGGAAGACATAATTATCCTGTCAAGAGTTACAACTTCCATTTCCCTTTCGACCAATAGAGATAGGCTAATTTGGATCCCCAATAAGGGGTCTTTCAACACTAGAGATTGCAACTCAATTTTATTGCAAAGATCTCATCCAAACCTGAATGAAGTTTGGAACTTCATTTGGAGTGCCAAGGTACCGCCTAAAATTAGGATATTTCTTTGGAAGTTGCAATCCAATAGCCTTCCTACGATGCTCCTCCTTAGCCATAGACTTAGAGATAATAGTATATATAATTTATGTACTTGTTGTAGGACTATTCAAGAGTCAGTACAACACTTGTTCTGGGATTGTATTCTTGCCAGATGGTCTTGGGAGTTCGTGGGTATATGGTGGAGTATTTCAAACAATCTTCTCTCTATTTCTTCTTTCACTTTCCTGAATGTTTGCAAAATTCAGAAAAACAAACAAGCAAGGAAAATATGGACTATAGTGATGGCTGCTACTTGTTGGACAATCTGGCTAGCGAGGAATGAAAATATTTTCAAGAAGTCAATACTTAGCAAGGCAACGATAGAATTTCTTATATTTACTATAGTTAATAAATGGGGTGCTGCTGCGCAACTTATTAACTTTAGTAATGATGCACTTTGGAAAGTAAATCCTCAGGGATCAATTGCTATTCATCATCATTCCCTATTAGAGGCTTATTGGAAGTATAAATTCACTTAATTCGACTTGGTCTGTGCAGTGGATGGGGCATGGGGTCCAAATCAAGTAGGCTTATTCAGGGGTGGGATTGGAGGTAATATCAAAGCTAAAGATGGCACTCTATGCTATGTTTTCTCTGGCCCTTGTATGGCTTCAAACAGTGCAGAAGCTGAATTGTCAGCAATTTTACACATAGTCGAGCTCTGGTTACTTTGTTCTTTCTCTACAAGGAATATGGTTATCTGCTCAGACTCTAGAGATGCCATCAATAACTTCAAATCAGGTTCTGTAAAGGGCTTCCCAATATTAGTCAATAATAAAAGCCTAAGTTCGGTTCTAACGGATTCTATCACTTTGGAATTCGTTCCAAGGGAATTAAACTTGGATGTAGACAACCTTGCATCTAATGGGTTATGCAATCAGAATATGCAAGCAGTCTGGGTCCAATAGAAGATTCTAACTCCTAGTCTTATTAGATTCTAACTCCTAGTCTTAATGATTAGTTTGTTGATTTTCTGGATTTTGCCAGGGAGAATATAATTTGCTCTGCTATTCAATTGATTCTTCTGATTCTGTGCAGTACTTTTAGAGAATCTTTAGTACGGCCCCATTAAATCCTGGGTTATTAGCTCAAGGGTTTTAATAGGCTCTGCTATTTCTCTAGGAGAATCTATCTTAGCTAGTACTACGACTTCATTGAATCAACCTCTACCTGTCCCCTCTCTAATTCTCCTTCCTTTCCTTCCATAAATGCCTTCCTGTTGTATTCGAATCTTTAGGTGCCCCTATTATTCGTTTAGGTGCCCTTAGGTTTGAGCCTCTGTACTTAGTTCCCTCCTCATATCTTGGTTGGTTCCATGCCTTTTTTATCTCCCTTTCCAGCTATTTCACTTCGTGCTTTTCTTTAGCATTACTCCTCCATTTCTTCCATGGACTTTGTGTGGCTCCCTCCAGAATCTCCGTTTGTTAAGATCAGTGTCCACTGCACTACACAAGAAAATCTGCACCAAAATGGAAATAGTAATGGATTTGGAGTAATTATAAGAGACCATTAGGGAAAATAATTGGGGGGTTTTGGGGCCTATGCCTGGTCTCTTGCATCTGCAAGCCCTTCTCTGGGGAGTTCATGCAGGCATGGTGGAAGCTCATCGTCTTGGAAAAGAACAAACCCTTATAGAAACAGACATTGGAGAGGTGTACGATGTGATTCGATTGCAAGAACATGCTTTCATCGAAGCTGACTTGGAGGAAGTGATGCATCAGATAAACTCTCTTCATCGTAACTTTTACAAACCGGAATTTACTAATAGAGATATCTCTCTGGTTCCCCTTCGTATGAACAGGACATCTGTTTACCTTTCTAACTATGGAATGAATCACATGACTTCATTTGACAAGATCTCAGGCATGTTTGGATCCCTTCAAGACCTGTTGAGAAGCGATATGGATCTTGGTAGACCTTTTCAAGACAGAGATATCCAGGAGAACTTTGGGTTGGGTGGAATCTCAGACTCTCCCCCGCATTCAGGTTATTAAGCTATCTCGGGATCATCTCTTCCATTTGCCTCTCAGGGAGTGGTTTTGTCAGTAGTGGTTGATTTTGCTTTTCGTTGCCATTGTTATGTTAGTTTGGTTTATCTATAGCTCTTTTCAGATTCTGGTAGTAAGCTGCTCTCCGGGAGCTTGATGTATGGTTTCATCCTTGTTTCCCAGGCTTGTCCTGTTATTTCTAATAAAATTTATGGTTTTCAAAAAAAAATATAACTATCAAAAAAACAATTACATGCTTTAGAGTTAGGTCACATTCTGGTGTGCTAAGTGTGCACTTATATATAAAAATTAACTTGGAAGTGAGGTACAAAAAAATATAAAAGATTAACTTGGAAGTGAAGTACTGTTGTGGAATAAAAAGTAGGTTGTAGATTAGGTTGTAGATTGCCGCTAGGGTTTGTGAGCTTCGAGCTTTAATGGCTGCTTCCACGTTCGAGACTAAGCGGTCCTCGCAGAATGCCTACGTATCTCAATGAGAATCAAGCCAAAAAACGTAGTTCTGAGAATGAGGGGTCAGGCCCTTTATATAGGCTGAGAAGCCTTAGAATTATGGTAGGATTTGGAGACTTGGTGGGCAAGCCACCGCCTTGAGGAAGGTTATAGACTCCTTCCTTGTAGGAATCAGTTTCCATGTTGAATTAGGTGTCTTGGAGGCTACTCCTAATAATATTGTTTCCTTGCATGACTCTTATTTGCAAGGTGTTAATTAGCCCCTAATATTAATTACAAAATTAATATTTAATTAGGGTTTCGGGCCTCATTAATGGGCTTTGTATTTGGATCAAACTAGGTTACAATTAATGCATCATTAATTGTGTATTTAGGGCTTACTTTTAGCCCATATCATTTGCCCCCCAACTTCTAGGAAAACTGATCAGGTTTTCGTTGAAGTTATAATTGTCTTTTTCGAGATTCGGAGTTCATTTTCATTCCATTACCGGTGATTCAATACACTAGTGTTTCACGAATATCGCCTTGATGTAAAGTGTGGAGCGACCTACACGTTTACGACGATGTGCCTTATTCGAGGCTAAGCAATTATTTTTCAATAACTTTTGTTATTGAATTTTGCTCATTTATTTCAAGGAATTATTTATAAAATTCCTCGTATTTTTCCATAATTCTCCTAATTTTTTAGGATTTTTCTTATACCCACGGGTATTTTTCTTTATTTTTGACTTATCAATCAAAAATAATAAATTGTGCTTCAAGCATAAAATAATTTCAAAAATTATTTTTCCATTTATCTAGGATTTTTGGAATTTAATTTCCAACTTTTCCCCTATTTTGGAAAATAATTATTTTCCGCTTTTCAGAATTTTTGTGTACCAACGGGTACTTTATTTATCTTTGGTAAATTACCAAAAATAAAATATTTGGACTCCTTGATTTTCCATATTCTTATAGTTTTTTCATCTATTTTTTAGAAATTAATCAAATAATATCTAAAACAAATGTTATGATTTTAGGAGATAGGAGTCAGTCTTGTCTTCCACCCTGGGCGGGCGTGTGTGACGGCCGCCCAGGAGACCCCTTTTTTCCACGCGCAGGAGTTCTTGCCTGCTAAGCGTGGCATGCTATTTTCCTCTTTTTTTTTCCTTTTTTTTAAGCAAAAGAAAAACAGCTTCAGTTATATTTCGCCATGGGCGTGGATGAAGGCCGCCCAGGAGACCTTCTCCAATGTACGCACAGGAAATATGGTCTGGGAGGCATGGCATCCCTTTCATATTTTTTTTTGATAAAGAAAAAAGGGCTCAGTTTCTTATATAACCTGGGCGTGGGTGATGGCCGCCCAAGAGACCACAATTTTTTATTTTCGCGAGAAACCAGCCTGCTAGGCGTGGGATTTTTTCATACATCTTTTTTTTTTTTTGATAATCTTCACCAAAAGAAAAAGAAAAAATAAATGATTGGGCCTCATATCTTAGGCCTAATTTTTTAATTTTGGGCTCAAGCCTCTTACCAAAAATAAATTGTTGGGCCTCATGCCTTAGGCCTTATCTTATAATTCTGGGCTCAAGCCTTTTACAAGGATTTTTGTAGATCCTTCTAGAATTCTCTAGAAACTTACAGAATTTTTCTTGAATTTTCAAATGTTATGGGCTCCCACATTTTTGATAGCCCAATGACCTGTTGCTAAGCTCAATTACCTGCTATAACAGGTTTGTTTAGCTTTTTGACCTGCTAGCTTCTAGTATAAAAGGGTGGAGTGTGATTTCATTTTCACACTTCATTCAAATCTTCTAAAAACTTCTCTCAAATTTTCTTAGAAAAGCTCTGCTAGGGTTCCATCGTGGGAGATTTCCGGCCATCTTTTCCGGCCTAATCTTTGAAGATTCCGTTCATACATTCATCTTCTTCCTTTGTGTGTTCAAGCTTCCATCAATGGCGGATTCCAGCTCGTCCCAATCTCAGATATCTCAACCTATTGCTCCTCAGCCTAGGGCTAATCGAGGTAAGAAATCTCTCGTTCATGCCAGTGTTTACTCACTTAGAGATTTGCTTTCTGAATTTGGGGAAGCCTTTCCAAATATGATCCATTTAGATGCTTATAAATATCCTTCAAAATATGAACAAAAAGAAGTTGATACTTTAGCCTTGCTTTTTGGTACAAATGGGCCTTATAGGGCCGTAGCTCCGGGGACAAATGACCGAGCCTGCTACCCAAAGCCCGGGGCCATTAAAATCTATAGAGAAGCCTTTTGCTCTGGTTTTAGGCTCCCTCCTCCTGATTTCGTTCATCGTCTTCTTGCTGAAGCTAGGGTTTGTCCAACCCAACTTACACCAAATGCTTGGCGTTGTATATACGGTTATCTTGCCCAATGCAGAAAACACAACGTTCCGCCTAACATCTCCGTTTTTCGTTACTACTTCAAATTCGTTAATACTTCCGATAATACTGGCTGGGTGAAAATCCAATTTAGAACTCTAGCCCGTAGTATATTTATCTCCGATACTTCTCCCGACTCCCTCCCCAAATGGAAGAAACAGTGGTTTTATGTCTTTATGGAGGGAGACGATTGAGACAATTATTTTCGCCCAAATTTTTGTAGGTCCGAGGACGGGCCTATGAAGACCCTTAAGATAGGGGTTGAAGAAGATGCTGCCATTCACATTCTTATGGGTGATTGTTTGCATCATACCGCAAACTTAGTTTCTGAAGTCAATCTTCAGAAATATGGTCTCAGTGACTTGGGCCCTGAGGGTATAACTTCTTCCCTTGTTTTATTTTTTGTTCGCTATGCTAACTCTAATCGTTTTGTTTTCTTCTTGCAGCTCAGAATGTTCTCAGTTCTATTTTCAAGAATCGAGAGGTCGCAGTGGCTAAGGGGACTGCAGTTGAGGTCTCCAGAACCAAGAAGAGGAAGAATAGCGATGCTGAGGTTATTGAGCGAGTTTCTGCCTTTTTGGGTAAAAAGCCCATGGCTATTGATGAGGATCCTACCCCATACGTAGTGCAGTGGGAGTTACGTAATAAAGACACGGTTGTTGGGGATTCTAGAGCTGCAGCAGAGTGGTCAAAGAATGTGGTAACCCCTCGTGATATGGCTCGCGGTGGAATCTACGAATGATCTCCAGATTGAGCTACTTGGTGCGTAAGCTCTTGCCTCGGTACGTCCTTTAACTTTTCTTTGTCATTTTCTTCTTTTAGTTTTGTTAGTGCATATCCCAATTATTGTTTTCCTGGCTTGTAGGCCAACACATATTTTCAAGCTGCCTTGCATAACCTGAAGACAATGAGGGTTGAGATGACGATTGCTGAGCGTGACCGTGACAGTTATTTTGAGGCCTCTACGGCCAACTTTGAGCGCTTTAGGACCGTGGAGTTGGAGATGGCTCAGGAGAAGGAAAAGACCCGTAAGCTGGAGCTAGAGGTTGCAAGGGCTCGTGCGGACATCTTAACTGAGTACAAGGCATCTCAGGAGTTTGAGGATCTCCTGAATGCTGAGTATGATGCTAACTTCCCGGGGACCTTTAAGACCTGCTGGGAGCGAATCATCGAGGAGCTGGGGACAAAGATTGAGGGAGTTACTTTGGAGAAGTTCCCTGTTCCTCCTATTCCGGGCCTTGTCACAACTACCCAAGAAGGGGCTACAGAGACAGTTGCTGGCGATGACTCTCAACCATCACAGGATGTGGTTTCTTCTCCTCTTGAGTTAGATAGCTCCCCCAAGGAGAAGGATTCCCATGTTGAGGATGCCATCCTTGGGGACTTGGATATTTAGATAGCCCTGCGCGGCTTACTTTTGTTTTGTTATTATGAACTTTTACCCTTCGGGGTCCATGATGTAATCCTAACTTAACTATCTATGTAGTTAGTTTCCTTTGTCTCCATATTTTTATCTTTTGCTTATAGTTTGTTATGCTTTTGAGTTCTCTTAGTACTTGGCCTCTTGGCTCGCACTAAACTTGTGCTTTGGTACTACATTCGTTTTTCGTGCTTAAAATAACAAAACAAAAAGAGTAACTCAATTGAAAGCAAGAAACAAACTTTACTAATAAGCTGACAAAGAATGTCAATAAAATGGGTTCAACCCTTACATAGATACTCTACCTCCTAATCGGGGCGATAAGCCCTGGAATGGTTTCATCGAACCTTATTTCTATCTCTCCTAAATATGAAGCTAAGTTCTATTAGGATAGCTTAAACATAATAAACCTTGAGGTTTGAGGTATGCCAAGTGCGGGGCACCTCACTTCCTTCCAAGGTCTCCAGCTTGTAGGATCCTCGTCCTAGCGTCTTCCTGACTCGATACAGCCCCTCCCAATTGGGGGCTAGCTTTCCCTTCTGGCCAACTCCAGAGGCCTCTATCTTCCTTAGAACTAAATCACCTTGTCGAAAGAACCTCTCCTTAACCCTTTGGTTGTAATGAAAAGATGCCCTCTTCCGATGCTTCGCATTTCTGGTATTTGCTTCATCCC